>OY293827.1:42137878-43337878 GCA_958507055.1 Crioceris asparagi
GGTAGAAAAAGGTCAGTCGAGAATCAACTTTCTACAAGACAACTGTAGTACAGCGGACCTAACAAAGCTGTGACTGTAGAATCTTTTCCGCTCTTACCTTCACCAGGTTCCGGTACGTACTTCGGTCACACTGTCATTTGTTCATATTGCGCGATCACACCATACGCCCAGTATCAAATATACCTATCGAAAAAGAGCTTCAGATTCTCCGTGTGCCCAGATAAATAAGACGAACCGTTTATATATAATATGAGTAGGTACATGAAGAAAATATGAAAATTGCATTTAAACGTAACTTTTTTTTAATGATTTTCCCAAACATGCGCCTGGGCAGAATGGCTAAGAGCTTCGAGGAGAATACTTTAGGTAAGATTCATTACTGCTGGTGTAGTTTAGACAATTATCTATTTGTATTTGGCCTTATGATGAAGAATGCTCAAACTTTAAGAAAATAAGAAATTATTAAAAATGCCCTATAATATTTATCTTCCAAAATCTATAATATAAACAAGAGGAATTGAAATATTAATAGCAACTAGTAATTACATACTTTACATTATACAACAGGTAATTCATAAAGTTCAAAGCTCAAGCATTTTCAAATAGATCAGGCGATAGTCAGTTCAACCTGAAAAAATATCTTGGAAAATAGTACCTAAACCTTGTTTTTTACAAACATTTGTCTGGTAGAAAAAATGTCTGGTGTGTCCACTCACATGATTATCCTGCAGCTCATTAGCAAATTTTACCGAATATGACGATTATTATTCATTTGGTTTAAGCATTTTTCCCTTTATCCAGAGATGTGCTATTATTTCTATGGTTTTATATCATTTACACATAAAATATGTTTGACATTCACAAGTTTTGGCAAAATAAAATATTCATAATATAAGAGATATATTTTTATAATCGTACAGTTCTCAAAAGAATATTACAAATTATATGAAATTTAGAAATACCAAAATACAAACGCCTTACTTTTAGAATGTATCTACTTATGTAATATAGGAATAAAATCCTTACACATATATAAACTTATTGTTAACAACAAAACATATCAAATGAAGATATCTTCAACAACAGAACAATTGGAAGAACGACAGAAAATGAAAAGGAAAAACATATATATTGGTAACAGCTTTACATAAAATATAACGAATGAAAAATACACAGAATTGCACCTAGAATTGCTAAGATTTATGTTCGTTCATTCATTCCTAACTAATTCTTTAATAACCAATTCGCAATCATATAATATTGTTATCATTTTATTCTATACCAGGAAAGAAGAATAGAACAGACACATTACTTAGTAATCTATTTCTGATTTGCATCTGCTTTAAAAGTTTTTTGTGTCATATTCATTTTAAGTCATCTATTGCGTACTTATAATTTTTGTAAAAAACATATATTATTTTCTATATGTAAAACCAGCATGTTTTTATATATGATTTTGTAAAAGTATGATTATATATAGATTGGAGAAAATCACAATACCTAAAGAAATCTCTTGTGGATAATCTCCGTGAGTGAGTATCAATATACTTCATAATAATAAAAAAATGTGAAATTGTATTACATTGGTGTTGCTCAATCTACAACAGATCAAACTTGTCCATTTCTCAATAATATCAATTATTCTATATAATGCATCTCCCATAAAATAATAGGATTGAATATCTCCAACAACTACGTCAGATTTGGAGACTAAAGAATAATAATTTATTGTCTTAATCGAGAACATTTCATCACTTAGCAAGACGATAACTTTGCCTAGTAAAGTATCACTGACATGTAGTCAGAACAGAGGTTTCCTGTTGGCCAGATATGTGAAAAAAGCGCGAGATCGTACAACGCCTGCGCTACAAAAGGTCATAGAAATTGCGAAACCGTTTCCTATGGAAGAAAACTTAATTCTTGTTAGTGTTTCGCCAAAAGGAAACTACTGCATACTTGTCATTTCACAGCTACATGAACGTAGGCAAAGCATTTCTGACGTGCTGTCAGATATAGAGATGTAATGTATGAGAAAACAGTGCGATGGCGTGACGACTGCGTTTCAAACAAATTTTACTAGCGTATTGTATACATAATAAAAAAACAGTGAACGCACCAACATATTTTCAATAAACTTAATGATAAATAATAGAACTTGTCAGAGAGCGTCTATTAAATTTAATGTATTATGCTTATGCTATTCCACTATATTAATTGGTAATGTCAATCAATAGAGTAGTATTCGTTTTTCAACAGCTTTTCTGCAAATAGGACATTCCTTCATTTGATCTCCACACATTTGGCATAACCCATGCCCGCATAGGAAAATCATATTCTTTAGGCGATCCAGGCAGACGGGACACATTGTCTGAAAATAAAATAAACAAGTTATTATTTATTATGATGAAGAATATGAATGTAATGCTAATGTTTATAATTGCGGAAACTAATGTATTGAACATAAAATTGCTAAAAAAAAGAAGATTGAGATTGGTGAAAATTATTTCTGACATTATTATTCCCTAATCAGTTCATTTATTCTAAGTGAAGGGCAGCTTCTCAAGAAAATTTTGAAAGTGTTTCCTATCTGCAAAAAAGGCGACAAACTAAAATTAGATAATTTCCAATAACCGAATTTTGAACGGTTACTGAACTTTGCTTACTCCAGAGAGAATTTATAGTATGTTCTCTCTGGTCCACACAATAGTCAGTTATTTCGAACGTTATATCTGTTAACACTTTGTTCAATGGTTATAGTAAAAACTAATCAACAGAATCAACCCCATACCATTTATTGAATTACGTACGTTTATACTCCGTCAAAGAAAAATATTTTGTTACGCTTGCGTTTGATTTTTCAAAAGTTTTCTACTGCCTAATCATATATTCCATATTCGTTAAACTTAGTTGCCTGGGTATATAAAGTAGCATTTTCAAATGGTTCGAGTTTTATCTTTCCCATAGAAGGTACACTTATTTAGTTAAAACAACTATTAAACGACTCTTCTTGCTGTTTTCCTGCCTTGGGATCCTTAATCATTCGATTTCCAGTCATATAACCGACCTAACAATGTTTGCTGATGACATAACAGCTACAGTTTGTGAGAAACCCTTGTGGGATAGCAAAATAATAGAAATGCAATGAAAGAATGCTGTTATAAAAATTGACAATACTTATAAGACCGTAGGTATCCCATAAGATTCTAGATGAGAGAGTCAGTTCCAAAAACTTTTTTTAAAAATTGATATTCGGAGATTACGTCAAGTTACTCTAAACATGGCTTAACTACCTTAGCCCCTCCTTTCACATGTAGTTGCCATATAGCTCTTTAGATGAAACCAATACTGAACTAACAAGGGTTGTCGAACTATGCGTTTCCTCATAGCCGTATAACATAGGGTTTGAACATAAAATTATTTACATCTAAAAAATCCTATCAGGCTATTATTTTCTAGAATATAGACAATCATGTCCTCAAAAAGACTCTTGCCAGTCATTCCATTCTATTTTGATTTTAAAAATTTTGTGAACTTTAGGAAAGTAACATTTCTAATATGAACGTATTAGGAAGCCATCATAACCATCAATTTTTATATTGGATAAGCCGAAACATAAAACTGCAACTTGCACTTGTGAAATTTTGACCTCTCGATTGTACTTTGTATGTCATACGGTCAAGAAATACTACTAAATCAGTTACGATGTATGCATTAATTTGCAAAAGGTACATAGAAGCTTCTAGAAGAGACGAACAATCGTGTGTAGTATAGTAATTTACTAGTGATTGATCCTCACCTGTTCCTTTATATCCTGCAATTGTTGCTGTAATTTCTGAATATCATTAGCACTGTTCATATCCCTGCCACCGTTATTCATTATGGCACCACCCTGTGCCAATTGTTGGTTGCTGCTTGTCGAAGGTTTAATATCCTCTTCAATATCAGCCTCCACCTCTGAAATCGTACCCAATCCACCAGAGCAAACACTCATCGGTATCATTCTTTCAATCTGTTCGCGACACATTACACATTTCTTCATGATCTGAGAACAAGATTCGCATGCACACATGTGCTCACATGGTTTGAAGAGGACCGATGATTTCTTGTCAGAGCAAACGAGGCATTCCTCAATCTATAACAATATTGGTTTATTAAAATTACAACAAAATGGTAGTACATGGTGTCACATTTCTAAGCTTTTATAGGGTAACTTTGTAACTATTAGACATAGAAAAAAATCAATGGCACAGACTAGATCTCTTTTTTTAGATAAACGCAGTGGTGAAAACAAAAATTGTCTATTTTTTTCGAGCTATAAACTAAAATTGAATTTTGTGCGTATTTCTTATTAATTTGTGAATATATTGACACTTTTAGAGTAGAATCCAGTGGCGTAGCTCCATTTTAAATTCGCTTTATAAATTGTGACATAAAAATACCATGTAAAAACATCGGAATTCGCCCATCCTGTACAAGAAAGGAAAAATGTAGATCAAAGATGTTGCTGATATGATAAAATTGTAGTATATTAAGGTAGTCATCAACGATGTATCAACTAGAAGAGGTACTTTAGAAACCAAGATTTTTCTGTCATGACATTATAGTTTAAAATTAAGTAATAAATTTTAATCTATTTCAATTCATCTGGTTTTCAAAATACCCCTCACATCCACGATTGAATAAATTTTCATAGAGGTGGACAAGCCAAAGTTTTCTACATAATTCAAAAAATACATCTTCTATTTTCTGAATAGGTACTATTTTTGAAGATTCTTGCACCAAAATCTAAAGAGATAATTTTGTACTTTTGGGTTCTGATGAAGCTTCCAACATTTTCAGATGTCTTGCTTACAGAGTTAGACAGATTTGTAGACTGACACCAAGGGTTTATTGCACGAATATCATGTGGCTGGAATGAACAGGGGTGCTGGGTCGGAAAAAACAGGTATATAGTAGAATATAGAAGTTGTAGCAATAAATGATAGTGAAATAACCGTATAAATTTAATACTTTTATGGAGAAAATATGTAAACATTCTATAATAAAACTCTAACCAAATTTACCTACAGATAATCGGACTTTATACTCGTTGCCGAGACAGGGTAACTAACAATAGAGACTAAATAGGTTAAATATAGTGATATTATAAACAAAACCCGGAGGTGCCCACAAGAAAATATCTTGCATGTATGAACTTGAAAGAATATATCTGAAACACATTGGCATAGTGAATTTTACTATCAACCGTGAGGTTGAGTCGCACCAAAAATGTAGGTCTATGAGCTTGTTTTAGATTTTTAAGGCACATTAAAGCTTCGAGACCAGTCGCTCAGTTTAATCGAGATTTACGATAATTGAATCTAAGGTGCTAAGGTACATTGATTAAGCAATGAAATAATTATAACCTTAATTCTGCTGGCAACAGACTCTCGACAGATGAGGCACTTCTTGACACGTGGCGCACAAGCTGAACAGCAAGTGACGTGACCACAAGGTTGAAATAGTATATCCCGTTTGGCGTCAGAGCATACAAGGCACTCTTCAAGTCCAGAACTGACATTGGAGTTTTGGGTATTCTGATGAGGACCCATATCCAATTCCCCACTTTGTTTCTCTTTGTGGCATTTAGTGAGTGTTTTGCAGAGATTAGGGTCTGGACATAGGTCTAGGGGTGTTTGACCTTTTTTGTTTTTGATTGACAAATCCGCACCGTTACCTGAAAAGAGAGAAGAAATTTAAATATGGACGTTAGACTATAACATCAATCTGTAATATATATTTACGCTCTCCATTATGGATATGCATTTACCTGCAAGGAAACAGGCAATGCTTGCCGATGACTTCTTATCCGATCCTTGGGTACCTAAGCCCATCAACAATTTGCCCACATCTTGTACATCCTGCAACTGACGAAGTTGGGACAATGTATGATGACGAAGTGCCTCATGTAATGGTGTATCGCCATCTTTGTCAGATATATTCAGATTTGCGCCTTCTCTGACCAGAAGCTGGAAAGGAAAATATAGTTCAATCATTAATAATGTTCAGTGAATCTGACGCCGCCAAGTGGAAATGTGACTTTCAAATATACCAGAATTAATGGCTATTTAGATCATAATTAAAAGTTAAAAAGTATGTGCAACAAAGATAATCGGAATGGGAAATCGAAGATAGCACAACATTATAAAAAATATATAAAATATAGTTAAATAATTAATAGCTCATTATAGGCTTTACGATTATATAAATTATGTATTGATATGGTGAACTATATTGCCTTAACTGTATGTTTGGAGTTATTTCAGAGGTAGATAAAAAGTGAAAACAACTTCCTATACTGGAAAGTTAATAATGGAAATAATGGAAAAATCTGGAAAAACCGTCCAAGACAAACCAAATTTATTTTATTCACTTTTGATGTAGGAACAACGGCTTAGCCAAAATATGAATAAACAGAAAATATTATGTTCGAGCAGAATTGTTTTCTTGCTTTTTCGCAGTGATGCGCCTTGCGAGTGTGGTGAAGAAAAATATTTTAGACAAGTTACATCAATCACGTGAGAGCTGTTTTCGCGCTACAGTCTTGTGCAAAACATGTTTTTCTGCTGTCCCGCAGCAAGCGGTGCGGGCAGGATGGCCAGTCTATGCCACAGGCGAGCGGGTAATCTACAAAACAAACAAAAAAGCAATAAAATTGGTCAGTCCGTTCTCTAGATAATTTGGCACAGATAGAATATAAATGGCTAAAAATATGTTCTTTGGACTCAGGGGACCCTACAATCATAAACATATGTTGAAAACTGGACACAGAAACTAATAACAGAACGACACTTAGCTCAGTGCTAAAGTAGAACGTTAGATGCTAATAAGCTGGCAAATATATTATTGACAACATTATTGTGCTACCTACATGTCAAGTTATTACAACATCACCTTGGAGTAATAGTGAATGCGAATAATTAAGGGCTAATAAAAATTTGCAGTGCAATGACCAGAGCAAAGGAGAAAAAACTAAGACGTCATGAACGAAAATATCAAATATGAACAAATATCGAAGTCCTAGAGCTTTACAATGATTGTGAAATTTTTCGAGATCAAATATCAACTACTTATGGGATGGGATATTAGACTGGCATGAGAGGAGGTGCCAACGGGTGAAAGACCACTTGGGTGTCCCAGAATGCATTGGACAGACAACATTAAATAAGATTTTCTAAAATGAATATTCCCTTCGATCCTAGAATGATGGAAGACCCTGTCTTTTGGAGGATCGTTGTGCAGTCAGCCAAGACCCACCCAGGGTTGTAGCGCTTGAAGAAGAAGAAAAACCTAACACGTAATTATATGATATTTTGTCAGTATAGCATGAAACTAGCATCGCACTTATGAGTTTGGCATCTAGGGAGCATCTAGGTATCCTCTAATTCTGGTATATTCAAAAATGAAATTCCTCTCTTGATGATGTTATCTCCATAAAGTTAATTTAGTTTAACAGAAAAATAATTAAATTAATTACTTACTCTGACAATCTGTGTGTGTTGTCTTTCGACAGCCAAATGTAGGGCAGTTTGTAAATTAACATTTTGCAGATCCATATTAGCTTTTCCATGGAGTACAAGTTGTTCTGCCACTTCCACATGGTTATTCAACGCGGCCAGATGCAGTGCAGTATAGCCGTCATCTTTTTTCTCGTCAACTATCCATGGTCTGGGTAGTTTGGCCAACAAGATTTTCATAGCACTAAAAAGGAAGAAAGATTTGTTAGAATTATGAGTAATTTGTCTGAGTATTAAAGACAAGTGAAAAAATCTGTTCTAGAAAGTCTGATGTTGGATTACTTGATTAGTTGGTAATACAAAGTTAATCTCATGAAAATAAGTTAAGAAGTAATACATGAGTAATCGAGATATTCAATACATCTGATATAGATGCTGGGTGTTTTTTTTAATAAATATTACAATTCTTATATTATCCCAAACCATAAATTGACAGAATAAGAGCAATACAAATTTGTTTTGTTTGCGAAATGATTTCATTTTTAGAAAACCAAGAAACGATTTTAGCTCAAGTGACGTTCATAGTTCAGACCGCGGTCTAGTCTTCTCTGTTAGGAACCCAGAATTGGCCCAATTGCGCCTGAATCAGGTAATGATTCGGATAAATTCATGAATGGGTTGCCAAGGACTTGAGCTGGCGGTCTCGAATATCGAGATCATTATGCTCACACGACGGAGGATGAATTCTGTCGAGATCCAAACAAAGACTGCGGTAAAGTATCTAGGCGTAGTGCTAGACTGTCACCTCCAATTGGCCATACAAATACCTCTGTTATTTGTTATCAAGGCGGCCCCGGACTTGTGGGAGATTACCTTACACGATATAGGAAAATTAATTGAATCTAATCAGTCAAACAGTGTTTTGCCAGAATATGAATTTTATTCAAGTGATATTTAGATATAATGCTCATTTAACTAAAGCAGCGTAGTCTTCTATGAGAACTTCATTCAAAATCATAAATAAGGTTATGTTGAATTTTTATGGCAATTCAATTGTGATTATTTTGAGACTAGCTTTTGCCCGCTACTAAGTGCGCGTGGAAAATTGCATTCAATTCCATGCGGCAGTTTATGTGTTTACAAACATACAGACAGACGTGGTAAAATGGAACCTTTATTCGAAGTTAGATCTCTAGCAATACATCAGTGAACAGTGAAAATTGCATTCAATTCTATGTAGTAGTATTTGCGTGATACGTGTACATACATACAGAAAGACAGACAGACGCGATAAAATGTAACCTATATTTTAAGTTAGACCTCTAGTTATACATCGGTGAAAAATGCATTCAATTCCATGCAGTAGTTTTTGCGTTCTAAAAACAATTATTTTGGCTTCTGTTGCTTTAATAAAGTACGTTTGTATATCTATACTATATATTTATAAGGTTTATATTCTGTTCTATTTCAAATACGTGGTCATATTGACGTACATTTGAATGAACCCTATAGGTGACGTTTTACCACTCAACGTAACCTCTAAAACTTATATTGATTTATGATTTTAATTATGATGCACACAAAAAAGACTACGCTGCTTTCGTTAAATGAGCATATATATATATATATACATATATCACTTGAATAAAATTCATATTTTGGCTATACACTGTTTGAATGAGTAGATTCACTGAATTCTGCTATATCGTGTATGATAATATGCCACGAGTCCGCAGCAGCCTTGATCAAATACAAGAGGTATTTGTATTGCCAATACTGGGAAACTGGGAACAGATCCAAATTGTATGCGACAAGGCATCAAATGTAGTCATGACACCTACCAGGCTGATGGGTAATGTTAGTGGTTCAAGATCAATCAAAAGGTGACTTCTCATGGCAACTACAAATGATAGTCTTCTCGACGGTGCATAAGTGTGGGCCTTAGAACCTCTATGCAAAAAATCTAAGCTATCCATTTAGAACAGAACTAACTACACAAAATCCGAATTTATTTGCAATATTTGAGTACATATTTATAGAATAGTTTTTGATGCATATCAATAAACCTAAAAACAACTTTTTTGTACAACTGTCAAAAAAACTTGACATTTCTGCATCTTATTGATGCGTAAATGTTTACTTTTTTTCACTGCCAAAATAATTCACAAAATAAACAAGAAATATTACTTTCTGAAGGATTTATTTTTAACAGAGTCAATTATTGATTGATTATTCATCATAAAACAATTTCATTAATAGGAATAATAAGTGATAATAGGTAATAAGTTTGAATAATTCTTCCAACATAAATTTCCGATGATTTCCGATGAATGTTTTTTTGACAGTTGCACAAAAAATGTTGGTTGTATTTTTTGTATAAAACTCGTGTTTTCATGGCACATTCGAGAGAATTTTTGGTAGCACTCTCATGTGCCATTTAAAAAACACTCATTTTACGCACTTAATATAAAAATCACTATTTGATACATGTAACCTTAGACAAGGAAATTCCTTGTCCAAGCATGTAACAACCTTCTTTTTAACAGAATAATAAATGTATAGGTATTGTATATATATATATATATATATATATATATATATATATATATATATATATATATATATATTTTGATTTTGTATTCTTGACTTGAGCTTTCGAGAATGTTTATTCTCTTCTTCAAAAAAAAAATCACGATTTTTGCCCTGAAGAAGAGAATAAACATTCTCGAAAGCTCGGCTTCAATCAAAGAATTTTATTTAATATATGACTGCATCCCCAAGAACATCTTTTTATTTATATATATATATATATATATATATATATGTATATATATATATATATATATATATATATATATATATATATATATATATATATATATATATATATGTCCGGTTTTATAGCGTCCTGCGCCTTCCGGTTCCTCGCTTCTACTCTCTTCTGTCTTCCCAATTTCCTGGTTGTAGGTCACGGTCTGACATGGCCTTTTGAATTCCTCCCATCCATGTCGCCTTTGGTCTTCCTCTTTTTCTTCTCTTGTTGGGTCCATCTCCAGGGAAAGTAGTCGTCGCTAGTTATAATGATGGGTTATTTACATAGAAAGTACTAGAGGTTTGAAAAATTTAAAATTTATATTTAAATGACAATCCTGCCAGTGACGTATTTAGGAAGGCTCAAGCTGACCCCTATCCTGCGTGATTAGTAGTAGCCAGAAACTTCTACTGAAGATACTCCAGTATGGAGTTCAGCACCTACACTTAGTGCCAATTATGAAAGTGACACTACTAATAGCTAGATCTCTTTGAGGTGGAGTGGTACAATCGGTATAGCGAATTTTCGGGTTCTTCTTAGCGTTGGTGGAGCAAAAATTTTACCATGCACTTCAGTATTTTATTATTATTTTTTATTATTACTATACAAGTGGATCAAAGTGTCAATCTCGCTAGAATCTCTATAGTAAAAAGTAGTCGAAGCATGATAGTCACGGTTTCGCTTCTTGTTGAATTCTACAATTTTTTGAATTAGCAATTTTATCAGAACACTGTTGGGTATATCTAATTAAATTGGGTGCAATTTCAGAATTTGGCGTTACAATTAAAATCAATATTGTAACGGGAATTTATATTAAAACTGGGTTCGATTTATTTTCACCTATTTATTTATACCAATAACTACACGACTATATACACATTTATATTTACACTTATTTCTCGGACTATATAAGACTTTTCTACTGTCTATGATCTATGACCGACTGACTATCTATCACTAACTAACTGTCCTCCGTGCTCCGTGTCTTATATATCTTATATATCCACTCCTATCTCGAAGCTTCTCGTCCGTTCTAATATATTGTTCTGGAAGTATTTCCCAATATATTCCTTCGAGAGTAATCGAGGGGCTTCCGGGACTCCAGAGTGTTCTTCCATGTTTCTGGATGTTTGTGACATTTGTGAGTGTGTGTTGGTGTCTTTATTTGGGTAAGTCTTCACGTTACAATATTATATTTGTTTTTTGGTAAGTTATGTATTATGAATTCTAGAACATCTATTGCTTTCAATTGTTAGATATATAAATGCTATTCTTTGGAGGTAAGTATGTGTTTTGTACCACCGTCGTTCTATCGAAAATGGTCTGATTGCAGAGGAGCTAGTTTGATAAAAAGGGGCGTTGAAATAATACGAATTTGTTCCTCTTGAGATATGTCACACGTAGACAAAATGGCATCCAGAAGCTCAAGAAGGAGATTGCATATACCGTAATAGGGCACAACATTTGTTCAGTGTACAAAATAGCAATATGCTAAATTTATTTTAAATGACTTGGTGATACCTACTTTTTATGAACCGCTCTCACCCATTAAATAAAAAATTCATTGTAAATTCATAAATAACGAATAATCCTAATAAGCTAGATGGTTATATTTAACACATTTATCTCTTGATCTTTAGAATAAAAACTTTCTTCCGACACTCGACCATTATTTGTCGACGCCTCAAAGAGATAAAGTACTGGAACAAATCAATTTTTGCAGCCTGTGACTCAGCTATAAGCCATATTTTCTCTAATGATTTGGGGTAAATCTTCATACTTAGGATAAGGTTATCCAGTTAAATTATTTCCAATTGTTATCGATACACTGTATATATAATTAGACTAGTTAGGTATCCCTTGCGAATATTTCGCACCATATCGCGATATCGTGGGGAGACGTATCGACAAAAAATATATGTGAGAAACAATTTACAGGGTGATTGACGGTCGATAGTAGGTTAGTCGTTAATAGGAAATAGGAAAACAAGAAGTAATATATATTATTTTGAAATTTTGGTAAGTTTGGCCCGCTCTGTTGATATTTTCCGCACTAAGGCGTTGCCGCTGATTCTGAAAAGCAGCAATAAGTTTGATATTGTAAATGAAACATCCTACACATTATTTAATTTTTCGCTCGACTACTGTTTTCTAATTATTTTTCTATAATACATTCCTATACCTATCTTCAGCGGTTTTCGAGTTTTTTTTTTTCAAATTTCAAAACTTGTGATCTTACCGCTCCACACAAAGATTGTGAAAAGTATTTTCTGAACAGAACACCCTGTATTTTATCCAATATCCCGAAAGACAATTAAAGTCCCATTCAAATGATATGGGTATCATGTTCTTCTATAACTGCAATATTATGTTTGCGTAATAAAAATACATTCCTATAAAAGTCAGATTATTTCAGCATAATTTGTAGGAGCAGCTATGAAATTTAGTGATACAATTTTTGTGTGAAAATTGCTCAGATAGTTTATCGGTAATAAGACGTTTGTGCATTTATTAAAAAAAATGATACAAAATGGTAAAAATAAGTAAGCAAATCACGTTTTGATGAAATTATTTATACTTCATGGTCAATGAGATCTCAAATTTTGAACCACCACGTACCGGGTGATTTTTCATAATGTCCACCCCCTTTATCTTTTTTGTTTTTCACTTTAGAAAAAAAAGTTAAATATGAAAGTTGTAGGATTTATTCTAGGCTGTTTGCAGGACATATATTTGTCTATACAGGGTGTCTCATAAACAAATGCCAAAGCAAAGTTACCTTTTTTAAATGGAACACCCTGTATATCATTGCATTTTTGAACTCTAGGAGAATTCTAGATACGTTTTATGTATAATGTCCTATCCCCCTATCTTCAACTGTTTTAGAAATATTAATAACTGAAAATCGGCAAACTGGATGAAATTTAATTAAAGCTGTTTTTGGAGAAAATTAAATAATAATACAAATTAACTAACTTATCATATAGAAATTTATGTTTTTGTAAAATATAGAGTTGCTCCACAGGGCATTCATTCGTTCGCCGGATTGTCTCTAAAGATCCTGTTATAAAATCTGAATAATTGTCAATCGGATCATTTATTTCATTCCTAATTAGTTGTTGTAGATATTCTATATTCTCAATATAATTTTGGTAAATGCAAATTTTTAAATATCCCCATAGAAACGCGTCCATTGCAGTAAGACCTGGACTGTTAGCTGGCCAGCTAAGTACATTTCTACTACCAATCCATATTTCGACACGTTGGTTCAAGGGATTTATAACTCTTAAGGTGTTATGGAACACAATGTTTCCTAAGTTTTGCAAGGGCAATTCGTCCAGAAAATCTTTGTTTTCGAGAAAGTTCAGATATGAGTCCCCATTTAAGTTTTGATTAAAAAGTGAGGTCCAATAATTTTGTTATCTATTAGGTCGCACCAAAGGTTAACGGACTGGCGCCCTCAAAATCTAAATTATCTGTAACAGAATGGGTTTGCTGTAGCTCAATACCTAGTATTTTTTCTATTTATCATGCCATTCGTCGCAAAGGAGAACTAGTTCGTTCACAGGATGTTTCTTAAAAACTTAGGATCATTATTACTTCGTTCCAGTATAAGGCGGCAAAATTCTACTCTATGTTCTCTGTACGTCTGTGTCAATTTTGGGGTTGGTTATATCTTGAAAGACCTGTATCCAGCTTTTTTGAGAGTCCTCTGAACTTTTGAAAAGGAGGTATCACGGAAATTCCCTTCTTGTGAACTTTTTGAAATATGCCTTATGGATAAATTTGGATCCTTTTGCACAAAAAATAAAGTATTGAGTTGGGCATCTTCGTTACCATTCACCACTCTCTTCTTCCTTTTCAGACTTGGTGTTTGTTGAAATTTTTGAATATCTTTTTGACAGTTATTTTGCAAGAAGTGTGTATTCTTCGATTTTCTTGAACTAATTGTCGTTGCGGTGCTGCGGCATTATGGTTATTTCGAATGAATGAACTTAAAATAATTTGTTTTTCTCTTAATGAATATAGCATTTCTCATAACAAGTTACAGCGATAAGTTTTGAATTACTTGACAAAGTTAACTGCCACTGTCACTTTTGTTAGTTTTGTTTTGCCAATATTTCGATTTTTAATTATTAATATTTCTAATACAGTTGACAGGACATGATACATAAAACGTATCTAGAATTCCCCTTAGAGTTCAAAAATAATATACAGAGTTTTCCATTTAGAAAAAGGTAACTTTGCTTTAGCATTTCTTTATGTGACAACGTGTATAAACAAATATATGTCCTGCAAATAGCCTAGAATACATCCTATAACTTTCTAAAGTGAAAAACAAAAAAGTTAAAGGGGGTGGACATTATCGAAAATCACCCGGTACATAACGAATTCCTTTAGACAGAACTGATACTTAGGACTTTGATAAACTACTTCAAATATTCCATCTTTCTACAAATCCAAAACTGCAGTAAACAACATTCAACAATAGCAATGAGCAATATTTTCCCGAAAAAAATAATTATTTTAAGGAAAACCGCTAAACACAGGTATATAGGAAAGTGTTATGCAAAAATAACTAGAATACAACAGAGAAGCGCAAATAGATAGTTATCGGTAAATCTTCATGTTGTCAACTTCAATTTGGTGTATTATATATGTGACTTCTCTGATGATAAAGGGTCTAAAACAGTGATCACAATTTAAGGCTTAGCGTTTTAATAATATAATAGATTATATCAGGTGATTCAGTTTGATATTCGAACCCTTGTAATATTTTATTTTAACAATTTCAACAATAAGTGTAGGTACCTATAGCAAACTCTATTAAGTGAAATCAACAAATTAGACATTTGTCATAACTTATACAGTCAATTTTTTTTACTAATGTGAAATAATTAGTTTAATAACCCAATAGAGCCGACTTTATTAGTTTAAATACCAAAAAAATACCAGTCTACTGCCGGTACTTTTGAAGTAGTGCAGCAATAGGTAGATAGGACTTTTTTGGCACCAACTTCAAAAGTGCCAGCACCAGTTAAATAAATATTATTTTATATTTTTTAGTGCAACAACTAATAAAGTCTGCAATAGTTTTTTTCAAATATTGATCAGACTATTATTTGTAAATTTTCATTCGAAATTCATCAGGTTGAATATCATATTTTTAGAGTTGTGTAAGTGTTTCATAAAGGCGTCCTTTTAAGTTATAAGACTTAACTTAGGAAATTGTTTTGTATAATTTGAAGGCAATATTATTATTGATAATAGTGCAATAAGTAAGTATTAGTTGCTCTTATTATTTATATTATATTTTTTCAACGGTTCACCGTTGCTATTATCAGTAATTAGTGATGCTGCGAGACTGGTCTTGGTCTTGCAGTCTTGGTCTTGGTCTTGCAATTTTGCAAGACCAAGACCGAGACCAAGACCGTCTTTGCAAGACCAAGACCCAAGACCAAGACCAATACTGGGATGCAAGATCAATACCAAGACTAACCTGGTCTTGGTCTTGGTCTTGCTGCAAGACTTGCGAGACTTGCAAGACTCTTGCAGTTCCGTAACCAAACAACAAATTGGTAGGAAACATATTTTTTGCTCGATGATTAGATAAGAAACGCTAGTAAATAACCTAATTGATTTAATATTTGAACTCCCTTGTTATCGATCTTTATTTTACAGATACTAAAAATATTGAATTAAAAGTTCATTTCCAAAAATTCTGAAATACCCTATACAGTAATTTCAACCCTTCTAGGATTTCCCTTAACGAGCTGTTTTCACAGAATCCCGACAGTTTGTTGCCAGGGGAAGGTAAACTACACGGTTTTTTATTTTTATTATTTTTTCTATCGCGCAGAATTTTTTAAGCAAACGTTACAAATTATCTATAAATCTGATATCTTTTTGATGACATTTATCCAGTAGCCACAATTGGAGATTTTTTAAATTTTAGGTTGCCCTTATTTTGAAACTATTTTTTCGATCATGCTTATTAACTAACTCAGCTGACATATACGCAAGACTGATTTTTGAAATAGATACCTAGTTTTATAAATGCTCGTATTAACAAATCTCTACCTGCTTTAAATTTTATACAAAAGTTGAAGTTAGTTTTATAAACCAGAAATACTTTTAATCGCTTTCACTCAATATCCACACTGAGAGATTATTTCTATTTTATCAAAGAAAATGGTACAAAACCATTGTAGAATGAGCGAGAGAATGAGTTATGAAAGAGAAGTATGTATGCATGTAGTAAAATAAGTGCTCAGTTGCGACGGATGATACCAAGAAAGCACAAACAGACTAAGTCGCGCTAGTAAGATACGATTCTCATATGTGAATGGTGATTATTAATTTATAATCTTTATTAATTAATTACGCATCTCATTTGACCTAACTTAATTCTACGCACTTAGTTTTATTCTCATTACTTATTCTAAATTGGTTTGGTACCATCACAATACCAGGCCTGTGTGTTCTGGACAATGACAATTTTTTTATACGGTTGATATTTATCCATTTCGAATGATAATATAATTAGGTACAGGCAATCTTATAGATTATGAATTACATACTTCCCATACATATTGCAGGGTTCTTCTTCATTTGAATTAATAAATTACAGCTTAGAATCGCAAAAAAATTTCACACTTATAAAAAGATGAAAATTTTTGCAAGAGTCTTGCGAAGTCTTGCAAGTCTTGCAGCAAGACCAAGACCAATACCAAGACCGTATATGCAAGACCAAGACCCAAGACCAAGGCTAAGTATTTGATGCAAGACCAAGACCAATACCAAGGGTGCAAGACCAAGACCAATACCAAGACCATATTGGTCTTGCTTTGCGCATCACTATCTGTAATAGCAGGTTTATTATGAATTTCAATTTAAACTTTAGGCAACGATGAACGCTTTTAATATAAACAACCAATCCGTGACAATTATAATCTTCAGATTATTTGAACAGACGGAAATGTACAAAATATGCTTGTTTAGTAAAAATGTTCGGCTTTTCTTTTCGTATTTCCCAGTATTTTATATTTGCATTTGAAAATACAAGATTGATTCATTCATTGCCAACGATTAAGTATCCAAGATCCACACCATTTCAATAGAGGAGGCTTGTTTTCTTTATCTAATGATGATGGAGCTAATAGTGATTCTAATGACTATATCCACTATGCTTATCAATCCTGAAGATGATAAATCATTAGGAAGACGCACACGCCACTGTCGTCGAAGGTCCATGAAAGGCGGTGCCCCCTCGACATGGAACAGAATTACAATGTGATACATTAGTGGCTCTTCCACTTAAGTAACGCATATGTTGATGACTTAGTATGTCTAGCTACTGCCTACCGAATAATCTATGGCAATCTGTATCGAAAATCAGGGTCCCACTCAGAGGAACTTTGACATTACGTAGGCAAATATTTTATTATATATACTTGATTGATAGTAAATGTAAATATTAAATATGTTAATCCTGCATCAAACGTCATTTACATATTCAATAAAATTGTGGTTATAACACGAATTTATTGTCTACTTCTTATTCATATGTTCATTATAAAAAATCAAAAGATTTTACAGTTTTACAAAATGAATGGAAAACAAATGCGGTAAAATGTTAAAAATGAAACTAACTACTAACTACTTTAATTTGTATATATGCTTCAAAATCATTACAATAACGTATATAACATCAATATATAATCGGTATAGAGTATCCTCCACGCTCCAATGAATCTCCATTTTCCATGTTCTTCCCCATACATTTCGTTTGGGAAATAACAGGTCCACACGGGAACATTTTTCAATATTAGAAAAACTTTGGCTATGGCTCAATATAATTAAAATACTTAATGTATACAGCAAACATTTCTGATAAGTGTTGGCCTAATAATTTATCAATTCAATATACTAAGTATTTAATTTTGGCATTCGCACCCATGTAACTATTTTATTTCATCAAGTTACACATTTTTTCAATTACCCTCAAAATCTATTCAACAAATGATTTCTCCGATGATATATGTTAAAACAGCGATAATCAACTTGTCTTTTTCAAATGAGATGCTACATAATTTGATTCAGATTTTTGTATGCTTCCGTCATAATAGTATACCTAAACTTTAAATCAAAAAATAGGAAAATTCAAAATAATATAATGATGATAACAACAGTGATATTATTACATTAAATAACGACAAAGCTAGATTTTATCATGTTTTCTCAATTTTGTATTTGGTTGAAACTATTTCTACATAGCTGGGTGTAATTAAAAAACGGTGACTAAAAAATGTATAAGGTTTATTGCAAAGCTTTGTTGAAAATATAAGGGTTCGAATACCAAACTGAATCACCTGGTACAGATAAACTAGAAATAAGTTTTTTCATTATTTCAAGACCTACGGGAGTTACTGCAGACATTTCACATAGGTATCTATTATCAGGATTTTACATTTGCTCGTATAAAATTGGGATCATTATGTTTGTGATAAAATGATTTTTTGGATATAGTGAGTTAGATATTTGACCTATTATCTTCCAAGATATCATAGCAATGGTACTGGCTATTTATTTGTACATTCTAGCGGCACAAATGTTATTCAAAGAGGCATTGGTACCTGCTGAAAATTAATTATTAGCATTAGTTCTACTTGTTTTGCATTATGGTTCTTCCAAATGTTTGTCTTAATTTAACGTTTAAACGTTAAACTTCAGTAATTAGAATAGATGGTAATGATGCACCAGAAGTAAAGATCAAACGTGGAGTAAGACAAGGTTGCATCTTATCGCCCTTGCTCTTTAATGTATACTTAGAAAGAATATTTAGGGAAGCACTAACTGATATAAAAGCCGGCATTATTATAAATGGCGACATCATAAACAACATTCGCTACGCAGACGATACGGTACTGTTGGCCTCAAGTCAGGAAGATTTACACCGGATACTGGATGCAGTCATCGAAAAATGTGCAATCGGATTGAATGCAAAAAAGACCAAAGTATTAGTAATTAGCAAGCAACCTAATATCATAGCTAACATAACAGTTGGGGGTGAGCTATTGAAGCAAGTAAACCAAATAAAATATCTAGGCAGCATAATAACTAATAGCGCGGATAGTCAAATTGAAGTGAAATCAAGAATTGAGCAGGTTCGAGCATGGATAGGGTATTGTGCTGTAGAGATCTGAAGTTAACTCTAAGAATCCGACTTCTCAGATGTTATGTCTTCTCCACCCTGCTGTACGGTATGGAAGCCTGGACTATAAACATGTAAGAAAAAAGACGACTTGAAGCCTTTGAGATGTGGGCTTACACGAAAATATTAAAAGTTTCATGGATGGAAAAAGTATCCAACTTGGTAATTCTCCAATGTCTGAATAAATCCACCGAAATTCTTACCACCATCAAAAGAAGGAAACTGCAATATTTCGGGCATGTCATGAGAGGTGAAAAATACCGATTACTGCAGAACATAATGTAGGGAAAAATTTATGGTAAAAGAAAGCTGGACCGCAGAAAAACATCATGGCTTAAGAATCTGCGTGACTGATATAAACTCAGCTCTGTTCAGAATTGCCATCGACAGAGTAAGGAGTAAGGACAGCCTTGTTGTTGACGAACGTTCTAGAAGGACATAGTACTTAAGAAGAAGAAGAAGAAACGTTGAAAACTAACACCGTAAATTCTGGGTGGTGCGAAATTTGTGCCTTCCAGGATAATAGGAACGGGCATATTATTTAGGTAAGTCGAACTCGACATGATGACAACTGGTAGCTAATAAAACAAAAGGACTCTAGCTCCAGTGAGATCACACACAAAAATAAATAATCGAATTGTTCAAAACAGTAAATGTACAATCATTGATAAAAATTTATAGGTTACCAGTTTGCTTTACTTATAATTCTGGATATAATTTATTTTCAAGTTTATTTCCAGTACACCTCTGGCAGAAATGACGTGCACTCGATAAACATTAGGTACTGATTTCTTTGTTTATGTCTCTTTGCTCCCTAATAAAAGTCCAAGCAAATCTCATATTAGGGTAGATTATCAAGTGAATCACTTATCTATAGAAGATACGTAATTGAGGACTTTTTTATCACTCAATCCAAAGCTTATCACTTAAAGATATTGCGGAACAAAAAAATAACTACGTGATACGGGTTTTCTTTGATACTCCCAAATATTTAAATGAAACTCATTTGTAGAGTATTACCTACAATAGACGATTCAGTTTCATTTGAAAATAGTGATAGACAATATAGAAATAAAATATAATAATATTTCATGACTAAAATTAAATCATCAATATAAAATATCTTCTAGTGATCCAAAATGTAGCTGTAAATTTCACAGCGGTTACGCCACTGGATTCAATCTAAATGCTTTTAATTGAAACTGTACGGTATACTCACAGACAACACTCGCTTGTTTAGCGGTCTCCGAATACATTCCTAATTATCAAGTGAAATAATAATATAGTTTTACTTTTTTGTTTCCCAATTTAACTAAACTCGAGCTTTCGTTGCCAACTCTTGGAGTGTTCTTCAAATGATAATAATTACAGACGGAAATATATAGGTGTGAGTGAAAATGAAACTTACAGAATATAAAATAGAACGTTGATTGCAAGTTTGTTTTTAATGAATCGTGAATTGTCTTGGAGATTATTCAAATTTATTGGTGATTATTGTAATAATTGGTGCAGCTCTGCGAAGAAGCTACATTGTCTCTCTATAGATGAAAAAGTGACGGTAAGACCAGCTCATGTAATTAAAAAGTATTTTAGATATTTCTAGTTAATGGTCCGAGAATAATAAGTGGGGGTTTATGGCTAGAAAGATTATTATTCAGGTTGTATATACCTACGTAAATCTATAAGCAGTTCAAGTTAAGAAATCAATTAATTATTCCAAGAATGTTATTTAACTACTGTTTTTCTATTTTAAGACAATCAAAAGAGTATTTATGGAACATTGGATAAACAATTAATGAATATGAATTAGTTAGCTTGTTAATTCTCAATATAATTCATCTAAATATTTGACAATATGTACAAAAATTTTGGATTGCATGATGATTCTGATTTTAAAAATTCGCATTCAATGCTCTTATAAATTCGAATCATACATTTTTTTAAGCCTAGTGTCAAACCAAAAATATACATAATGCTGACTAGAATCACATTTGGTTGTTGTTCCACATGAAAAAGTCATAATGTGTGTTCATATAATTATTCATTTATTTGGTAATGACTAATACGTAAGATATTTATATTAATTCTTCTGAATCAGTGGTGGCGTTGATAGGAATCATAGTCTAGTAAATGGTAGACATATCAGTTTTACTTCTTCAAGTTATAAATATGCGTACCTATATCACAATGAGTTGTTGATCTCACTTCATGTCGGTTAAAACACATTAGTCCCGTAATGTCACAGTTCTGGCACCGAACCGGACTATCCAACATCGAATTCGAACTGTTTCAATTTGACAGGCTTCAAACCGTCTTCGATCAGGCCGATTATATATTCTCTGCGACAATATTTTTCCGTTAGAAGCAATTCGGAAGGCACAACAAAACATCAACGACGAAAAATTGATAGAATGTGAAATGTGTTAGGAAACTAATGTTTAATACGATTTATCGCATGCCATGGATATAATTTTAAAAACGGAGAAGAAATGGAAACAAAAGGTAATAAAAGTTTATAAGGCTGTATCGTCTGAATCATAATACTTAGCTAGACAGTTCTTGTAAGATGGTACCGAAAGAAAGTAAAAATTAAATAGATTATATAAATTATATGATCCAAAGCTTCAGCCTGAAAAATGTACAAGACAAAAAAAAGACAATCATACCCATAAAGTCAAAAAAAATTCTATCTCAAATTTAATAATTCGTAAGATAAAGCTCGTTTCAATGTAATATATATTTATCAATTTGAGAACACTGCATAGTATGTTTTTAAAATAGACCAGAAATAATTTCTAAAGTAAATATGGGAGATAGAAAATTTATCTCTCACATAACAGTGCCTACTGGATAATCTAAATGTGAGCAATTTTTCATGGCGAGCGCGATTATTTTTTTAAATCTCCCAAGTCGAGTTATAACTGACCCCTAATCCAGTATAAATTAATCAAATAGCCGAAAACAAGACCGCTTTTATTTATTGCTTTTGGGCACTAAAACAAAAGAGAATTGCCCATAAATTCGGTTGGAGCAACCATTTTGGCGATCACTCTTATCTTAATTGTGACTTTAGTAAGGATCGGAAGCACAGCCTCAGGGCCGTAACATGGATTTTTCCCGATAAATTTAAGCTCGCAGTAATGACTGCCCGATTATTGGCATTTTTATACCAAGAAAACGCGATTTTTCATATTAATATCCCAAATATCAGAAAGAAACTTTGGCGCTTAGGTCTTAATGCAATCTCTAGAGGAAACTAAAAAAAAATAGAGGAACTATAATAATATAATCGACCGTTTGTCTGCTTTTTTATTTACCTATTTTTGCACGTGCCGCATAGTAAACAGAAAATATCTTCAAACGGGAAGAAGGGAAAAGTTAAAATTCAAAATTTCCTTCCCTGGAAAACCTTACCCCTAAGGAAGATTTTCCAAAAAAAGTTTACCTCAATAGTAAAGTCAGAAATATGTGTTATTTATTGATTTCCCCTGAGTGAACGTTCAATGATTTTGATGACTAATGATATACTCAAAAATGTGAAATATTTTTTTTACAAAAAAGTCGGGCCTAATTTTTGTAAAAAAATATTGAGTTTATAAAATAAAATTGATTTAAATTTTTCATCTCTCTAAATGACAAACTTCAAAAATAGGATATCTACATTTCAAATATACTAGTCTTTGCCCATAATTACAATAATTCTTTTCAGTACTAGATTTTGTAAAAAATATTATTTCAACGTTTTAATTGAATTTCAACAAAAAATATAGCATCTAGCTAGATTCTTGTATTCAATAGGCATACTATGGAAAACAAATTCTAAAATTATATATTTACGTTATTTGGTAAAGAGAGACACAATAATTTATAGGTGTGTATTTAAATGTTATAGGTACGACTATAACTTAATGTATGCTTTTTAAATCGAGTGTTAAATATTTTTAAAACAATTAGTAGAATTAAATAAAATTATATAATTAGGTTATTAATACTATTGAATCTCACGTCATGTTAACTGAAATTAATTAAACAATATTATCATGCATATACCTATGTGTAGATATGGTTCAAGGATAAATCAGTTTATTAAATTATCGATGCAACCGAGATGCCTGAAAGATTTCGCGAATCAAAGCTATTTGGTGGTTCGGCATGCGTCAATAGAAATGTTAATTATTCACCTATTTCAATATCAATCGGTGAAACTGACCGCCCTATGTTATTCAAATTTAATCGTTACTTGATGAGCAAATTGTTGTTGTAATCAACATGAGTGATTTGCTACTGAACATAACCACAATTCACACTTGAAACTGAATAATGAAACTGAATGCAACTTTTAATTAGATAATAATTACGTTATATTTTGCCAACATTTCATGTTTCATAGATAGAGATGTACTTGGAATTTAAATTCAAGTATTGATCATTGAAATTGAAATCTGCCAGATCTGTATAATTGGGCTAGTTTGTCAGTTATAAAATAAAATTAGTGTGAATCAATTATATCCATTTAGTACGAATTGAAATAGCTAGTCTGTTCACATACACGACTTTTCTATCGCTCTCATGCAAATTTCATTTCAGTTATTCATTTTTTCTTTTTCCCTAAATTACAGCAGAAAGAGGCATTTTGTTTTTATTATTTTCATATTCCAACATTAATTTTTTGGAAGAGTTACATCAAGTGATTCTGATTTGAAAACACCATGAATATTATCTTTCCTATCGACCATTTGCTACTTTCACTGCACCAAGGCAATGAAAGGAGAATGAATTTTCTTGGACTCAAGGGACTCTCAAATGAAAGAGCATCTGAAAAAAGGATAATCTAAAAAATACCCGATTCCTTACAAAGGAATGCAAAAAACTGAAATGTTTGATACTCCAATGCATGTTATTAAACCTGCAAAAGCTGTAACAAGATGATGTTACCAAGTGTTAAAATTAGTAGGATTGATCTTATTTAGAGCTAATTCCTAACGGAGAAGGTACATTATTCGATGGTTTGTTTTTTTAAGATATATGATTTAAATAAAAGGAATAAGAATAACAAAAGGAACTAGTATTACAATGTTAGAATAACAATAAAACACAACAGCTAATCTATAAAACTTAATTGACAGACATTCATTTGAAAGACGATTTTATGAGTCAATTAAATGCCCGCGACTTCGCATGCGGTACTATAGGATCCAGGAAATCCAAGATTTCTAACATTAGTGAAGCCGGAAGTCAGAAGCTTAAAAAACAGAACTACATATAATGAGATCTGAAATAAATTTAGAAGGTGTAAAACGAAAGGGTAGATATATTCAGTTAGATGACAGAATAGGCAAAAAATACTTTGCAGTATGAGAAACAAGGAGAAATTGTACAATATTTGATTATTATATGTAATATTATTATTTTAGATGTTCCATAAAAATATTCTATGTTAATTTATTATAGAATAATTTATTTATTGACCAAATGTTGAAAAATATAAGTTATTTATTGTATACTTTTTTTTCATTGTCCGCATTCTGTACCTACTACTTCTATCAACACAGTGATCGCTCATGCTACTTATGACCGCAAGTCCCGTCTTCGACCGCATCTCGCACAACCGCATCTACCACAGCTTGCGAAAGTTGGACTTGAAAATTCTGTTTATTGTTTCTCATTATAGACACTGAAACCGCGTTTTCCACTACAGTGTTTTAAATTTGAATTGTCATATCCACCATGTAGAACTTGCCATTCTCGCAATCAAATGACCCAAAATCTCAATAAATATAACCATATCGACTTCTAGATTTATTTACCTCATTCCACCCCTTCAAAGGATGATATCGGAAAAACATGAAATGCATGTTTGCTTTTTTGTTTTTTGGAGTACTCATACGAAGTTTCAAGTCGAAATGTCAATTTAATATTTTTTCACAATAAAAAATTACCCCCATTTTGCCAAATTAAGATTGGAACTTCTGGATGTAAGATTAGTAAGAAGAGCTAAGATGTAAGTTCTGTCTTCTAAGATCATTCTAAAAGTGATTTAAATCTTAAATGCTGTTTGTAATATCAAAATAACAGGCTTTAACTAATTGCAAATGAAATTATTTGTGTGACTAATAACAAAACAACCATTTTTATAATTTTTGTCTGTCTATCTGTTTGTTCAGGGTAATCTCCGTAACGACTGAACCGATTCCGAAGGGATTTACACTGGCAGGTAGCTACTATTATAAGGAATAACTTAAGCTGTTTTTATTTTACAAAATATCTTTACAAATAAATTAAATCCAGGCGTCTGTTTGTAATTTCAAAATAACAGGTTTTAACTAATTGCATGTGGAAGTATATGTGTCGCTAATAACAAAACAATAATTTTTATAATTTTTGTCTGTTTATTCCAGCTAATCTCCGTAAGGGCTGAACTGATTCCGACAGTATTTTCACGGGCAGGTAGCTAATGTTATAAGTTATAAGGAATAACTTAGGCTGTTTTCATTTCATAAAAAATCCATACAAATAATTAAAATCGAAGTGTATTGTTACGGTTTGGATTTTTTTTTTGGGTTTTCGTCAACAGTTATTGTTTCAACTCCTTGTTTTAATTTTACAACAAACATTGTCATTGGAAAATTACTATCCTCTTAGTTGTACATTTCTTCCCCGCGAAATTTGAAATTCGCGCCTCAGAGTAGCAAAATCTGATACCAAGGAGAGTCAAAATTCAGAGTGGGAAATTCTCCGCCTACGAAATTCCGGTGGCCATTAGAGCTTCTGCTGTTGAAAAGTGAAAGACGTGGAGACGTAGTTTTCTTAATTTCTAGTGGTTTATCTAAAGAATTAGCTTGTCGTGAGTTTGTTGTTCGTATACTTCGAAGCTTTTGCTAATTCATATCGTCAGTGACGGATTCAGACCCTAGGAATTTGCGCACCTGGAGCGCTCGACATCGAGTCGGATTCTTAGAAAGCTATCTCCACCCTCATCTAAGTAGCCGCACAACATCTCAGGCTACTTTCGTGGGATCAATTTCATCAACGCCCGATTGCGATCTCCTAAAATTATTTCCTTAACAGTCTGCTGATAAGGAACCCGGAGGTACCTGTTCCCCCCCTGAATGGTGATCGCATTATCTTCTCGCAGAGGTTCTAGATGCCCTTGATCGATATCCGAGAGCGTATACATCGACGCCGGAACAACTAGCTCGACACCATCTTCGAGTGGACGGCAAATGGCCTGGAGATTCCACACGATAAGTCGACACCTGTTGATATATGTATATTTTGTTTTGCTATCATTCACTCTTCAAGTGGTAATATTGAATTTGTAACAGTCATTGTGCATATTTATTTTATCTAGTGGGATAGAGCGGCAAAGATAACAAATATTTTACCAAAATTCGTACGTACCCTTTAGGTCATCACAGCCTTTCTTTATATGATCGATGTTTATATATATTTATATTAAGTTATATTTCATTCCAATTATTTCGACAACCAAGAAAGCAGCTGTTTTATTGGGTTTATGATTTACAGATGTCATTACTGTTACTTTTATCAACTCGATTTATTTAATTTCATTTTTAATAAACACACCAGACACAACTGATAATTCTGACAGATAGTGTTTAGATTTATATAATTTCTGTTATTTTTTTTTTGCGTTGTTTTTTTTTCTTGTACTTAGAATATAGTAAATATCTTTTCCAGTTTTTTTTGTTTTATTTTGTTTAAAACAAAGGAAAAAACTGGTGGCGCCCTTACGGTCTGAGAGACCGACTCAACTAAGTTCACTGCCATCGGTAACCACCCAGAATTCACGACAGGCCTCCACTGAGCTAGGCCGGAGGTAGGTTTCCAAAGAAATATTTTGGACCGTAACAGTATGTTTGTAATTTCAAAATAACAGATTTGAACTAGTTCTATATGGAAGTAGGTATATATTTGTCATTATTAAGAAAAAAGCAATCTATATAATTTTTGTCTGTCTGTTTGTTCCGTCGAATCTCCTTAACGGCTAAACCGATTCCGACAGGATTTTCACTGGCAGGTAGCGCGAACGATGAAGCAAGTAAAAGCTAGTCTTTAATAAATGTGGTGTGTTCACTCACACGATATTTTTACCGCTCTTGAAAGAATCTATCGAATATAAAAATGATCTGATCAAGTTGTTGTCTTTTGCAGTAAAGACAAATATCAATGGTTTTATTCAAATTTGATGTAGGAGCTTTTGAACTTTATTCCTGCCTTTTCTCAGATATACGCGTCATAGGAGCTAGTAGAGCAGAATGTTTATGACAAGTTTCATCAAAATCGTTAGAGGCGTTTTCCTGCCACAGTCATGAGCGAAACACTTTTTTCTGCTATTGTCTAGCAACCAGTGCGAGCAGGATGCCCAATTTGATTCAACAGTGTGCGGTATCGATACCACATGAAACAAAACAAAATCGGCCCATCCGATCCTGAGATAATCTTAGACAGTCATACCGACAGACAGATTAATGAATGAAAATATATTTTTTGGACTCAGGGACATTTGAACTTTAAACATTCGTTTAGAACCGGTCACTGAACATTTTTCACGATTACAATACTTTCTTTCTACTTAGGAAAGGAAAAAGAAACCTGAACCTGGTTCGATTATGATGTAGAAAGGATGTTATTTTTTGATAAACTATATAAGTGTTTCAATTAAAATGCAATTTATTTCCATAACAAATGAGGTGAAAGATTGAATAGTGTATATTCGGAACTGACTTATAATATTTCCTTCAAGAACAGATTACGTAAAAATTGATAATGTAATACTATTTAGCTGACGTCACATATTTATTTTGGGTGCTCATTAAAAACAAATGCGCCAGTGATGAAACTAAATTTAACCGTGAATGTTACTTTTTCTCGGTCAGAACGGGCGTACCTCCTCCTTATGATAGATTTGAGCTGCCTATCGGGGAGATTCTATTAGTATTTTGGTAAAGAAATGGTTTGGAGTTTCTAACCAATCCTCAAATGAATTCTGGACTATATCATGCCTATCTTTAATCAGAGTCAGCTGTTCAATTGCGAATTGCCTACGGTTTTAAAATGCCCGTGTACTAAAGGTTGAAACTCAAGAGAGAGTCTATGTTGAAGTTATAATTTATATATATATTTCTTGTATTCTGTATATGTTTAAAAATTAGCATTATCTTTCCAGTTGATACATGTCATAAATAAGATGATAATTTACAACCTTCTAAATTGGCAAGTGTTAAAAATGGAAATGATTAAAAATCTGCTGTCACATTCATATTTCAAAATGTACGGGATACATCAAAGGAATCTAATTGATAATGGGAACTTGTATTGCATTGTTACAAATAAACTCTGTTAAAATGCACTATTCAGCCAAATAAATTTGAGCATGGAGAGGTTGAATGTACCGGAAAAGCTTTATAAAAGTTGCAACTGTAAGTAACTGAAAACCAAAGGTGGGGGAAATTGCTCTATATACAGTATATAGGTACATTCCACCAACCAGCTCTAAACAGGTAATTTATTATTGAGTTAAATACTTTTTCAAGTAAAAGCCAACATTAGCTTTTTAACAAACATGAAAAATTTGTGAAATAGTTCCACTCATAGTAAAAAAATATTGCAGAAGTGTAATGTTTCAGTTATTAATTCGAAAAGCTTTATGTAAAAGTTATAGGTATAGATCAAATAATTAGAAAGTATTCATGTATGTGAAATCAAAAGAAATATTTAGATATCAAGTGTCCTCTGTTCTTTAAGGAAAATTAAATAAATAATATATGACAGACTGATGTGTAATAATTTTTATAATCTTGAAACTAAACATAATTCTATGATGTGCCGAAAGAATATTTTGATTCTTTTGAGGGACTGATGCATCTAATTTTATAACACATGCTCCAATTACTTCAAGTCCTTCAAATTATAAAGATAGGTATTATTTTTATTATTGCATCAAATGATATTTTTGGATTCATCGAACTAAAAATCTTAAAGTGAAATTTCGCACTTTCCTATTCACCCTTCTCCCTATCTCCCTATTGCCATTCAATTATATCAAAACTGATTGCAATTAAATTCCATCGAAGAGGAATTTTTTAAGACCGTATGGCCTTGCTTCTGATCTTAGTTATTCGCCGAGATCTACAAAATTAAATGAATAATACACGTGAAAATCTCTAAGCATTATCCAACATATTTACTCAGCAAAAACAAAATTTTGTTAACCTCGAGAATGAAATCCATTGCTTGAAGTTATCCACATTAACGAGTTACCTACCCATTTTCATTTTCCAAGTATCGAACCACTTTTACAGCACCTAGAAATTCGTGAAAGCTTAATCCTTTTTTCTTTCTTTTACTGCTGCTATATGGAAGAATGCAGTATTTAATTCCCATAGGCTCTTTTATTGCATTTTAGAGAATGTAAACAAATTTTTGACAGAAAAAGTCAATCAAGTCAATCTTTCCGAAATGTTCAGAAGGCCCCCGCTAGGTACCGCCACCCGAAACTGCAATCGCGAATTGGGTACCAAAAAGAAAGGTTTGAACGTGAAAGACAAGGACAAGGAACTCCTGGTTTGTTTTTTCGTGAAAGAATAATAATTTGTCAGATAACTGATATTGTTCAAAGTAGAAATAATCAATTTTTAATGATTTTATATTTACATATTAAAAGATTTTGCCGTTGCGCTGCTTATATTTAAAATACCCTAATTGATTAATTGTTAGTTTTAATTTTTAACACTATTGTGTTTTATGGAAAATTATGAATTTTTTTTTATATTATTCTATTCTATAAACATGGCGCTCTAGCACCTCCGTTCCCACAGTAGTACATTTTTCGTCAATAATATAAAAATCCTCCATTTAAAAAAACTCAAATATGTACTTCTAAAACAATAAATTGTGTTGAAAAATATTAGAGCGCCAACCACTCAATAACATTGAAATCAAAAAGAATGCCTCTTCTCAGACTTGTTTTAAATTATTATAACAATAATAAACTTTTAGACTTGTGGATATACATATAGTTTAAAAGATGATAACATTTTTCAGATTTAATTCAATAGCGGATATTATTTCGTTCGGCGATAAAACTGACAAGAAATTGTTTCCACTTTCGAAACCTTTTCCTTCTTCTTTCCATTTCCAATTTAAAAATCGTAAAATATCTGTATAAAACCATTACGTCCATGCGTTTTACAGTTGTAACAGCGCTCTGAAGGACCATCTAGATAAACATTATCCTAAAAAGCGGCAGACCGTGCAAAGTGTGTCCTTAAGGACATATCTGTCTTTTTGGTCTCCGGCCCTCTTGACCCCGAAATTCACTACTATCTTGGATTCCAGGACAACGACGTTTGCCATCGACCAACTTTTTTCTATTGTGCTAAGGACATGGATGGAACTTTGTTGTTGGAGGTGACATTGGGCGGAAAATTGAATGGACCTCGATTCTGACGTACCGACAAATTGTCTTGTCCTCTTGTCAAGAAATCTTCAAGCAGGAGCTTTCATGCAAAAAGTATGACAGAGGTGGATAATTGGATTGATGAAAAGTTTGTTTGACAATTGATCGATAAATTTATAACCAACATTCTCAAAGCAAAAGAAACAGCCACCGTAAATATTGTTCTGTAAATTTTATGACCCAAAATATTATGATCGTCTCTCATTTTTTATTTTATCATAAATATTGTGTTGAATCACATTATTACTATACCCAACTTTTTTTGGAACAAAGCGAAAAACAAATTGGTCAGATTCTATATGGGATTTGTGTGAGATGCTGAACAATATAAGTGAGCGCTATTCATAAGTAAGAATGGTTGACGGTCTGATACAAATTTTGTCCGCCAGCAGTACATAATGATAAAAAACATTGACGAAAATCTTTAGAATCTACAATTTCATTACCCAGCCCTTTATATTTAGGTATACAGAGATTCGTCCCATTGCTTCGTTTCAAATTTAAGTATTCAAGTACTAGTACGTCGAATGTGAAAAAGTTTATAGTTTGATATAATATTCATAAAAATTATAATACCGTCAAATTAGTTAATATAGTGCTGTTTATATGATATACTATTATTAAGTTTGACAATTTTTTTGTATAAAATTGTCTTATTTTAGTAATTAGGTAATCTCGTAATCGTATTTATTTATTATATGTAGATGTCTAATATTCATAAAAATTAGTTACCTTCCCGTTGGCAATTATTGTAATGGATCCGATTTCCAAAAGTTCAAATTTTGAGAGATATCCAAAGGTCCAAGGTCCTTAAGGTCGGATACAATGGTTTGGAGGAGAGTATTTTTGTGGTGATTACTATCTTGGGCAGGTTTAATGACCTTTTGTTACAGTTAAAATACAGAATTCTTGTAACGAAATTGTGGACAATTGTGGTATCCAAAATAATATCATGATATATCTAAAAAAATGTTTTTCTCAATGTAGACAGTTTTTCCTGGTTGAATTATTCTATTAAATCTCCACGTTGGCTGAGAAATGACGTTACGTCGATCCATCTGCCATGCTGTAAAAAAGTATGAATGCATAATATGCAAATCTGGACAGATAGTAATAACGAAGTGACGAAATTCAGAAGTCGAATGGTGCGAAGAAGGATTTTCCTTGCGAAACGACGTCACACCGAGATGACAAGTAGCTGAATAAAAAACTACTTTGGCACCGAAACGACGTCATCAGCTTATGTAATCAAGCTCGGTTTTTATAGTCGATTAACTGGGATCTGTTTTATCTCTCATTCACACTCTCTGATTCACGATATCTCTCTTTGTCTGTTGATGTCTTTTTTTAATAGGTATATGGATCCAGATTATAAATTAAAATATTCGCTAAAAATTTGAAGTTTAATTAGTGGAAAAAACATCGATTGTTTTCTTCAAAGACTTGAAGTACATCCCTCCTAAGCGTTTTATCTTAACAGACCAAAAAAGCAAGCAACGCATTCCTAGTGTTCATTTCAAAAGTCGTGAAAATCTATGTAGCTATCACTTGAACCTACTAAGTATACTTATCAGAAGTAAATTTTGGCAATACCTATTACAAAAAGAATTCTTTCTTCTTGTTCTTCTTTTTTCGGTTACTACTGATACCATTCCGGTATCCTTATAGCTCATCTTTTTTTCTTAAACACTTCAGATATTACTGATATTGATTGCTCTTTTTTTAACGAGAAGTAGGAAAAAGGGTTTGCTCTTTTTTTATTTAGCGAGCTGAGTTATAGTCTTGTTTGTAATAAATAGTATTGTATTTTAATATATCAGTAGGTCTTCTTATTTTGTGTTTGCCATATATTTGTAAGTTCATTGTATTTTTCAGATCGTCATGTGGGTGTGTATCTACTCGTTTGCGTATGTCTGTCACAAGTTTGGTAATTAATTCATGTATGGTTTCTACTTTCAAGTCTTCGTGTATGTCTTTGTTAGTCATACCAAGGAGAGCCACTAAGTTTCCTCAGTATCTTGTTTTGAAAAACTTGAATTTTTTTAACGTGTGCTGACTGACCCCAGGCATAGCAAGCATACGTTAGACAAGGCCTAATAATGGTGGTGTAAGTTTTTAATTTATTTTTCAAATTAAGTCTGCTATTGTAGTTGAGCAGCGGATTCAACCGATTAACTTTAATTTTGGTTTGAAAAATTGTATTATTGATGTGGTTACTAAAATTTAGCCTTTGGTCTAAAATTATGCCCAAATATTTGACTTCTATGCGCCATTCAACTTCAGAATTTTTAATTGTTAATTTTGATTTTGAAGTTTTTTCCGGGTTGATGGCAATTTTCCATCTATCAAAATAGTTCGATAGTTGGTCAGCTGCTTTTTGTGCTTCGGCAATGCTATATTTGCTGTTTTTGTTCTTTGTGATTATGGCCGTATCGTCAGCGAAAAGGTACGATTCTGTTTTACGTAATTTTGGTATATCAACTGTGAATACATTATAAAGATGTGGAGAAAGTACCGCCCCTTGTGGTACTCCAGCTTTTATTGGTCTAGATGTTGATAAAATTTTGTTGTAACTAATTTGGAAGAAACGGTCTGACAGGAAAGATTGAATAATTTTGACTAAATGTGTTGGATAATTAAAGTTTAACATTTTATATACCAATGCATCATGCCAAACTTTGTCAAATGCCGTCTTAATGTCAAGAAATACTGCAGTCACTATTTGTTTGTTTATTATAACAGTTGATGTTTTTTCAACGAAGCGGAGAAGTTGTAGATCTGTGGAGTGTCTGTCTTTAAAACAACCATATTGTTCATGTGGTATAATATTCAGTAGTAAGTCTTGTTCTTTAAGTCTAGTGAGTATTGTCCGTTCTAGTATTTTTCCTAAATTTGAAAGAAGGCTAATCGGTCGATTATTTTGTGGGAAAAGAGGATCTTTTCCTGGTTTTTGTAAAACTATTATATGAGCATGTTTCCACCTAATCGGAAAGTATGTCAGCCGGAAGCATGAATTAAATAGCTTTACAAGTCTGTCTACGTATTTGTGTGGTAGTTCCTTTAGTAGTTTGTTCTTAGTTTTGTCATGGCCGGGTGCCTTGGAAATACTAAGAGCACTAATAATTTGTTCTATTTCGTCATTTGTTGTGGGTCTGTAAGTATTGTCAGGTATTGTGTTTCTATTAAGAGAGTTTATTTTTTGATTAATGTCATTGTATAGTTGTTGGTCATTTACTGTCGTCCTGTTCAGTGTGAATTGTTCTTCTATCGTGTCAGCAAAAGCTTCTGCTTTGTCATCATTTTTGTATGCAAGTCCGTTCATTCCATGTATAGGCCTGTTAGTTTGAAAGTTGTCTTTTTTTAATGCTTTAATAAGTTTGTAATAGCTTCTCTGGTGATATGGGTCATTCAGTGTGTCTATTTAGTTGTCCCATTGTTCGTTTCTAAATTTTATAATCATGTTTTTAATTTGATTATTCAATTTAGTGGCTTGATTTATATGTCTCGGATCTCCTGTGTCGTTCGCTAAATGTCTGTATTTGTTCTTGTCTAATTTTGTCCTTAATGTATTTCGGAAAGCCGTCAATTGATTTTTTAGTTTTTAATAGTCTGGTGCTGTTATTAAGTGCATTGTCTATGTCAGTCTCTAGTTGATTGATTTCTTGATCAATGTTGTCTGTAGAGTTAGTTCTTTTTCATTAGAGTCTGTGTTTTGTAGAATATTGTGGAATAATTGCCAGTTCGTTATTTTTGAACTCTTGTTTGTTGGTAATACGGCATCACTTAAAGAAGGATGTACCGGATTATGGTCAGATGTGGTGTCTATGTTTGTGTAGATGTCACAGTATTTGTCTATATTTTTTATTATAAATATGTCAATGATGTCATTGATGCCCTTGGTGCTGTTTAACGTCGGTGTATCAAGTCCTAGTATATGTATTTTATCATGTTTTTGTCCGTATTTGTAAAGAGCGGTGACTTTTTTGTTTTTATGTCTAGAGTTCCATTCTTGGTGTTTGGCGTTAAGATCGCCACCAATAATGTTTCGTACGTCATTTTTTAGTATCTCATCGAGTTCTTGGTCTATTATATTTTTTGTAGGTAGTGGTAGTATGTACATTGAACCTATTTGTATTGTCTGTCCATCGTGTAATTTTGTCTCTATAGCTATTAGCTGTTCTCTGTTGATTTATCTGGCGTAATGTCATGTTTTATGTTATTTTTAATAAGTATTGCTACTCCTCCGCCGAGTCCTGTATTTCTGTCACGTCTGTGTATAGTGGTTATTTGGAATTTTAAAATTATTTTGTGCTTTCAAAAGTCTCTTGTATCAGTAGTATGTCAGGGTTGTGTTCGTCACTTCGCCAATTTTTGCGGCAAGTCTTGTCATCTGACCATATAACTGTTTCATTTCAGTTATTAGTTCTAGGTTGTTAGTTTCTGTTTGTTTCGTCTTGTTTGTTTGTACGAGTTCCGTCATGTTAGCGTTGTTGGTCAATTTGGCATATGATACATTGGGGTCTACTTTGTTATAAACTTTTGCCTTAGGGGCATGTTTACAGCCAGTAAAATTAGCTGGATGTGCATCATGACAATGGTAACATTTGGGCGGTAGTTTCGGATCTTTTGAGCACTCATAGCTAAAATGTGTACCTCCGCATTTGACACAGTTTGGGTCTAACGTACAGTTGAATTGCGTATGTCCATAATTTTGACAGCGATAACATTGACAAACACGAGCCTTAGCATGCTGACTTTCAACTTTAATGCAAAGTCCGTGCAAATATTTAAGTTCGTATATATTTTTTTCATTTTTAGGTAATAATACCAAAATTAAAGGAATCGGTCTTTTATATTTGCTCATCCTAGCAACTTTGACTGGACTAAAGTCTAAGTATTTTAGTTCATAGTCAATATCTTCAGTCGAGATGTAGGTTGTTAGTCCCTTGAGGACTATTCTCAATTCTTTATTTTCAGGTACAGTATGCGAGAATACTTTCTGACCTACTTTGTCAAAATACTTTCGCATATGCCTATAGTCCTCAGATGTGGAAGGGAAAATTACAATACCTTTATCGGAACTTGAAGCTTTTGTATAATTCATTTTGTTATTTTTGAAATAAATAATAGCTTTGTCCCAGAAGGGCACGTCTATAAGTGTAATTGGAGGAACTTTGAGGTTCTCCCAGGGATTTGTAGTATTTATTGTCGGTATAGTTTGTCTTGGGTTATTGATTGTTTTGGGAGTTTGCTGATTGATTGGTTTTGACTTGTCATTATCATTGAGTTCTTTATGGTTATTTATCTTGTTAATTACAATATTTGGAGTGTCAGTGGTTGTTTGTTGGGCGCTGATCTTACTTTTTTGTTACGTTTTTTCATTTGGGATCTTGAAATTTTGAAATTTGAATTTGGTTCTGACGGAAGGGGGGGAAAATCAACATCAGCAATATCATCCGCATCGCTCTGTTAATAACCTCGACCTGATTACTACTGTTTTCATCATCTGACGAGGAATATGTACGTTTTGTGGATTAACTTTTGACTTTTGATTAATTTTTCTTGTTTTGACAGCTACTTCTATAATTTTCTGTAGTTGGTTATCTTCAAGGCTGCTTATTATTTCAATCCATTTTAGGATCAAGACAAAAAGAATTATAAGATATGATTCGATTTATTAGAGTTTTTATCGAAACAAAACCTTCTAGCTGACAGATTACGAAATACAAGCTTTTATTGGTTCTACATAAGGTCGTCTTGAACCAATCAAAAATTCCAGGTTTTGTCTCGAAAACATCGATAGATATGATATAACTATGGATACTATTCTCGAAATGCACAGACACGCGATAGTGTGAACACTGCATAATGGAAACTCAGACATACTAATTACGCTAGACTACCTGAGAACAAACTACACTTTCGCTGAAGAAAAGAAGAAGTTAACGTTGCGCCAATGCTCAATTTGCAAATCCTTATACATTGGTACTTCCTCGGCCGAAGCTGGATAGATTTTCAACATATTTCAACATAATCAATTCAGTTCGAATAAATTTTTGTTATATTTTGTTAAGAACAGTCATTTCTTTACTGTTTAGTTTTATTTCTAACCCATTCGGGCCACAGTCTTGAGCCGTATCGATACCATACAAAACAAAAAGATAGCTAAAAATTGGTTCACTCATTCCCGAGATAATCTTGTCTTGAAATTATGTTTTTTGGATTCAGAGACCTCTGGAACGTGGCGGTTGGAAAGTAAAATATAAATGTGGTCAAAGTTAGATTTTCAAATTCAGCAGAACGAATTTTATTAAAATTTGGCTACCGCAAAGGGTTGTTGAAATTGTATGACATTGCAATTTAAGGGAAATGTATCGACAATGAATTCACGCGGTAACTACCTTAGGAAGGGAGAAAATATAGGTAATATTTTAAGCGGACAATACGACAATATCGAAAGTAATTTCCTGAAGAATTAGATTTGTTCTTCGTCTATTGACTATACATTGTCGCCAAACAATAGTAGTGGGAAAGAAATAATGACGGACGGAATAATAATAATGATATAAATATATTAATTTTGCAATGCAATGGTATCTATATTTACTTTCCTACTGCTATTCTAAGTAGCCTAGTAAGTAAAGTTTTGAAATCGTGTAAAATTTGTTGTGTCCGGTCTAGCGATGTTGACCAAACGACTTGATCAGACAATTCGATGAATTTTTTTTGAGAACAGTAGGAAAGTCTTGTGACTGGACACATATCTTCTATATCATTAGAATATTTAGCAAAATTTTGAATAATAAGAATCTGTCAAATTATAGAAATATATATCTATTCCTAAAAGATTTGGATATTAACATCGATAGTCAGAGCCAGATGAATCTTCCTTTTTAAAATACAAGCAGTAATATCGTTGTGTCAACTGGATACACTCTAAACAGAAATTAAAATTTTATTTTGAATTTTCAGTTATCAGACTGAAATATAATATCGTTATTATCGTTATCTCAAGTCAACCTTATTATTGTTTGCGAATTGTTTATAAACATTTGTATATAAAAAAAGAATTGATCCTATTTTTGTATTAATTTGTTATTGTCGTTAAAATAGTACCTAAAACTTAAACTTGACATACTTATTAAGATCAATTCATTTTAACATGTACCCAAATGAAATCAGGGCTCATGTGATGAATTAATGTGATTCCCCACACTCCCTAAATAGGCAAATCTCGTGGATCTCTCGATATAGAGCAGATTAAAATTTATTATTGCCACCTTTCGTTAATATTTCATGCGCCAACTCGTAGCAGGCCGACATCGACTGTTCTTAAAATAGAAGACACAGCGGGTAGAGGGACATAAGTATATTAGAATGCAATTCCATGTTGGAAAAAGAAAACGGTTTGAAATATTGTGGGGGAGTGTGTTACATCTGGATTCATTCGACCTCCTACATTATGGAATTTCTAATAATGTTTGAGCAAGTGCTAAAATTGTCCTGGCATGGGATATTGGTGCGTTAATGCATCTGGCAATTATTGTATATGATTACCCATTTTATATACAGAAGTAGGTAGGTAGGCATGGCTGGGCGGGTACATAAAAATATTATTATGCGAAAAATTTGCTTGAATAAACATAAATTTTATGGTTAAACTATATTGAAAGGATCAATGCATTATTGATAGCAACATACCTATATAATAATAAAATAATTTCTCAAGTAGGTCTCGGTATAAATCATTTTTGAACAATCAGTCCTCTTTGAAAAAATTCTCAAAGAAATGTGGAATTCACCCACTTTTACAGATAATTGAAAATAACAGAATTATTGATATTGCAATTTAGGTAAAGATAATGCTAATAAGGGCCGATAGAAAGATAAAACTGAATGAAATACAAGCATAAAATAAACTTTGTATAATTGATAGTACATACCTACATGTATCTCACCTAAACATCAGACCTACATTTTGCTATAAGGTGTATTCGTTATATCGTGTAAAAGCACAATTAGACCTAGAAAAATATAGTATAGTAATCCATTTTAAATAGGAGTGATTGCCGACTTGCAGAATATAATATGTTTTATGTATTCTTCCTGATGAGTTGAGTTCATGATGGTTCTAAAATTGAAGCTAAAAATATACCCAGAAGAAATACCAACAAAATATTTTAACAAATTTTGTATAATGAAGAATTTATAACCCGAATAAACATGAAATATGTGATTTCATTACCGTATAACTTTTTTTTCGAAAGGTGATCAAACGCGTCCAAGCAAATAATTAAGACAAATTTTATCAATATCCTTACGTTTTGGCGTTACAGTTTACTGAACTTGCTACAGAGAGACAGACCCACAATGGTTGAAAATCCGTCTAAGGGACTAAGGGACCCCTAGAACGTACTGATCTGTTAAAAACCGCGGATACAGAAAACAAGAATCAATTACAATATTTGCCTTAGTTATACACTGCGTTGGAAAAGTTGCGGATAAATTCAATAAAATCTGAAATGAGAGTTTAAACGGAAAACACTCGGACCCGTTATTTTTGTATTGTTTTTGAGTTTCGATAGGTAAAACTCAAATATACAGGATCAGTAAAAAAGATATGACCTCATCGCAACTCACAGTTTTAATAGTAGAATTCGAAAGGGAAAATTAAATTTTACTGATAGTTTTACATAATAAGATTTTAGAGAAAAAACAAATGATTTGATGTCATCGATAAATGGTAACCTCTCTCTTTTTCAATGAATAATAAAACACATTTTTATGTAAAAGAAAGCAAATATGAATGATTTTTACATAAGGAAAATGCAACAAACTAAAATAGGTATAATAAACATTTTCTGATTTGAATGTTCGAGTTGAGCACCATTAAACATCTGGCAATGTCCGAATTGACCAACGAATGTCTTCTGAACATTGTGTGTGTGAACATTTTGACAATAAGAATAAAATGTCATGTAGGCCAAATGGCTTCCCAAGTATATTTATTTATCGTCTTACAGACCTTTGTCTACAGTGTTCGATTAAAATATTAAGTTGCAAAAATTCTAATGTTTAGGTACCTACTATAATTTTTTAGTTTTGATTTTTTTTCTCTAAAATTTCATTATGTAACTATCAGTTAAATTTACCTTCCCGTACGGAAAAAATTTACCCTTTCGAATTCTACCATGAAAACTGAGGGTCGCCATTCAATAAACATATCGATGACGTCATATCATTTTCTTAACTCATTCTGTATATTTCATTTTTACGTACAAGACTTTTAAAGCAAAAACAAAAATCGACAGGTCAGAACATTTTTCATTGAAAAACTCATTTTATTTTTTATAGAATTTATCCGCTACTTGACGAACGCAGAGTAAAATAATAATAAAATATAAATGAATTCATATTATTTTAAGTATCAGGCTTATTTAATGAACCAATAAATTCAATATTTAATATATTTTAGGATAAAAGCGAATCAGATGTTTATTTGAAAAAAATAGTTATCCATAAAAAATAATTTAAATGAAAAAAACAATTAAGCTTTGCTTAAGAATGATTGATTGTTTTTATCCATCCATATTGAGGCCCTCATATTAGGGGATTTGTTTGGGAAATTTTCTCTGATATTCAAAAGTGTGTTTTATTTCAATTTCTAAATTTGGTGTGATTTTCAGTTGCGTCGAAAATGATAGAAGAGAATTTTAAAGTTATGGTCTATAGTTCTTCATTATCTAAACAAAATGATTTAAACGAGGTTATGTACTGTAAGAGCTATATTTTCTCTAAAGACTTCATTGGCATGCCGTTATACAAATGAAGGTTTCCGGAGACAGTAGTGAAAATCTAGAGAAAAGAAAAAACAAGGACTAACACGAGAACTGTAAAAAGAAAAGGCACAAGAATATGATGGATATTGAATGCAATAATAACTCTCTAGCACTAAAGTGAATGCAGTTCATTGAAAACTATTTGTGAAAAGGAATGTATATAGAAAGATATATTTCAAAACTCAAATAGATACCAACAAGAACAAAACAATCTGAAATACCTCACTGAAGATTCCGAAAATTATGCAAACCATCATTATCACAAGTTGGCACATGAATCAGCAGGGAGACCAAAGTACCCCCACCAAAATTTTTATCACTCCAGTATAGAATAACAGCTCAGATGGACATCAGTAAAAATAACCAGGCGTGCTTCCAGTCTTTTCAGACTTGCGTCTTCAGTAGTCTTCACGATACTTTGCTGAAACCAAAATATATCTTTCTCTGGCGGCGTTGCCAGATGTTCGGTATATATCGCTCTGGATATTTTTCGAAACCAGAACCAACGAATAATATGAGTTTGTTTACATTGAAATTATAATTTTATAGTTTTTGTGTAGGTGATGGTGAAGTTGAGAGGAACGAAACATTTATTTTAGTGAAATGAAGAAATGTGAGGTAAAGATCTATTGTACTATTCAAAATATGTCTATTTAATTTAACACATTTCCAAATTATAAATTATACATTTGAATCCATTGTAGAAAAATATGAGTTCAATATATCAACAATTGAGGAATATTTGTTTATTGGACTTATAGATTCGAAAATAGATAAATTATTTCGAAAATTGAATTTATATTAAATTTGTTGAAATATTTTTATTTGACAAAACTCATTAGATCTTTAGGAACGCACTACTCTGAATTTACATTTAAATTTGTGGTTTCATTTGGGTATATCAAAAAACTAGAAAATATATATTCATATAAGTCAAATACCATTCAAATTTTCCAGTTATTAGAAATAATGGCGTTAAAAAGATTGTAAAAGCAGATAAAGCAATTGTTTTATTATTTTAAAAAACGTTCCATTATAAACCTAACGTTTTGAACTAAATGATGAAATACATTTAATAAAATTTGTTGTAGCACATATAAAAATGTGTAAATCAAAATGGGCCAAATGATTTTGTTAAAATTTCCCAATTTCCCGCCATCGACGTTAACCCCTTGACACGTGGCAACTACGCGCGGGCCAATGTAAACCTAGGAGGCCGAACTGTACAAACACATGTGTTACCACATGGGCTAAAATTATCGAAGACGGGATATGTACGGCGGGGGGGCTACCAGATCCCAGATGTATTTTAAGAAAAGACAAATTTGGATAGAAGATAGAGGGGTGGTCGACCAATAGAGTGCAGGGCACCATTTTTAGCATCCCGGCTACCTTAGATGCTCTCTGGTCGGGTGGTGTGGAATCAGCAGCCTCAGTTCTAGTGGATAAGTCGTACATCTTGGTGTATATCTACTGCTTGGGTGCAATGAAGGACAAATAAAATGCGGTGCCTCGGGTTCCGTACTTCCTTACTATCCCATAGTGCTTTCTACGTATGGAATGTAAAGAAGTATGGAGCATTAGGGCCGCTGCAGCTTGATAGTGGAGACGCTAGCTAACCTTGCGACATACCTGTGATTACTACACTGTGCTCGAGACCTTTTGTAGTGGTGTTATTTGAATTGAAGTGTAAAAGTGCTATTTAAGATGTGTAATCAATATATAACAGGAGAATCGACCAGTGGACGTGGAAAATGTAAATTTTGCATTGATGTGGCAGATAAATTTTAATAATATTATTAAGTTGATCAAAATGATTTGTTTCAGCTTCATTGGATATGTATATATATATTACAAAAGTTCGAACTCTAACTGATTTTCATTCTAATTTTAGATATGTTTCTCGGATAAAATAATTCTATTTATATAATGGATCGTTTGTACGTTGTCAATGGCTAATTTTGGAAAGCTCAAAATGTATGACATATTGGATTATTAAATTATCAGTAAAACTAGTTTTATTAAATATAATTTATAACAGCTTGCAACCTCAAAAGCAAGAAATAATTGTCAAATTCCAAAACTAACTATTGTTAGATTGTGCCTTACCTAATATAGAAACATATTATAATTTCTAATATGATATTGAAATGATAATATTTTTTTACTCTTATTGAAAAAAGTATACATTTTGTTTGGGACAGAAGAAAATTTGTTTTTTTTTAATATGCTGAATTTGAAATCACATAGGTACCTACATATTAGCAAATCTCTTATATTGCTGAACTAATTTTAAAATGTGTAAATCCCATATTGAGGATATATAATTAGAACAGTGACTGCTTTAAATAAATAAGAAAATGTTCATAGTTTATAAAGCAAAAGTTTACATCGAAGATTTACAGGATCCATTCAATCCAAGTCTTGTCGATAACTCGATGTTTTGTGCCAAGTTTCTTTAGAGGGTGTGGGAAAAACGTTGGTGCATTTTTCAAAAACTATCCAGACAAGGTGAAACCCGCTGAAGTTTGCCGAAGAGCCAAACTTTTCCATGCTGCTAAAATATTTCACGTTAGCGGCTATCATATTAAAAAAGTTTGTCGAAACGTTCGAGCTATCGGCATGCCAAGCTCTCTCTATCCGAACAAATTCTAATTGGAAATTTCATGTTTCACTGCCTCTAATTTGATTGATAATTTATACCGTGTCATTTCGAGGGTTTATTTTCGTAGAGATGGTATGGGATTGCTTCAATTCGGCCTCCAAGATGGATTTCCCGACAACTACGTTGAGGAGGATGTGATTATATGCCAAATATGAGGATATTCTCGGTGAAGGTAGAATGGAGTAAGTGGATATGATATGATACAGCGATTTATATATTGATTCACGTCAATTTTACTCATTATTACGTCACTTAACTCAAAATTAATCAACAATCCGTTACTTATTCCAAAGAGATATGATTTTAATTGATATCTCAATTGCCTACCTGACTGTGAATACATCAAAGAATTTGACTTCAATTCTTAAGAATACATAATATTGATCTCGATTAGCCGGTCTTTTATACATTTTTGCAGCAAATGATGGTTTTTATGTATCTCATGAAAATAAAAATAAAATAATTATTAATATCCAAGGATCTGATCCGTAATCAGGCTGAATTACCCTGAATGGATCAATCCAAATAAAAAGTTTTTAGTTCTTCTTATTTATATGTAGGTATTCAATTATATTTGAAACAAGGCCGTTGAAAATCCAACGTGACTTCTCTGATTTATTTCTACTCGTATATTTTTTTGTCTTCCGTAAAATGTTCAAAAATATCATAAGGAGAATAGTATATATGATTTTGTCTAGTGAATAGCAATAAAAGATAACTTACGAGTTTATCAAAAACAGTTATCAAAATGCATTCATTTTTAAACATAATAGTGCTTTATTTATTTGTTTCTGAGAATAGTCCATTCCAATGAAAATATGTACTTATTTTAATTTATGATTATAAGTAGCAATGAACATGAACAATTCCTCTGTCTTCAATATAAAGCGATGAACTTTTAAGCTTGTGGCATGACCTTGCACTTATAAATTATTAATGTATGGTTAATACCCAATGTCTCGTCGGAAGTAAAGATGTATAATGGCAGGAGCTAGAGAACAGGACGGAGATCAACTTAAAGATGTCATCCAGATGTTACAACAAACAAATGGTTTTATAATACCAAAAAAATTGTTAGTTATCATTTTCTTAGAATTCCCCGTCTGTTTTGTGAGTCATGCGGATCTTAGTATACAATAAACGATAAGATTGAAGAGAACATTATTGCTAATTTCAATAAATAAAAATGATAAGTTTCAAGTTTGACAAATAATATATAGATGTAAACTCTAGAAAATTAAGTACAAAACTGTTCATGAGTGTCGGATATTTTTCTGTTGTAACTATTGTTGAATGTACACTACATAGATCTCTTAAAAGAAGAATCTTTAGAAATTGGGTAGGTAGGTACTTGACACTTAGAGAAATTTAGTATAAAGAGATGTTCAGACGATACCTACTAGGTAGTCCCAAGGTACCAAAAATCACAATAGATAGATCGAATTATTTCTAGAAATCAAAATATGTATCTATAATAGAATTAAATTAATGAATAAATTAAATTTAAAGCTATTATCATGTTATTGCAAACACCTATCAGAGCAAATAGTCATGATGATGACTTTATACTTTTTCACAATAGAATCAAAATTGTCAATAAATATAGAAGGTAGGTACACACATGAAGCAGACTATATTTAGAAAGTGATTATTAAAAATAGATTACCAAAAGCTGTAGCAGTTTTTTTTTACTATCGCTTTTCTATTGACGATTACAGGCTTTAAAATACAGACAATTAATTTAATAAAAGTAATAATTGAAAAGAAATTCTAATGAAAAATAATTAACAATTACACAATTTTAATACAAAGTGTAGGATTGCTGATTTCTTACAACTTTCTATTTGTTTTATAGGTACTATCATCAAATAAATACGTTTTTGATATCATTGAAGTTAATTATATTCTAATAGATAAAATATAATTTTCCAATAAGCAGTAACAAATCGTCTCCTGAATGTATCATTACAATATTTTTCTAAAATTAACTTTAAAGAATATATACTCGCAATCTTCTAAGAGAGAAAGCAAAGCTGATTTCGGTTAAATCTAATAAACCATTTTTTATCATATGCAACATAATAATTGTAATCATTAATGAAAATGTTACGCCCATGTCGTCAAGTTTCTCCAGTCGTCTTAAAAGTTATAAGCAACCTATCATATCAAGTTAAGATATATCTACAAAAATAAAATCTTCAAGAATATACTACTTTGTTATTAGACATTGAATCATAACTATGCAGGAGTTATCTACTCAATTGGCAAGGTTTGAAATTCAATATGTGTAATACTTAAGCGAGTTATATTTAGTTGCGCACGCGTTGGTATTCTCAATGAACTCGAACTCTATCGCACTTCGAGCTATGATGGTGAAGGGTGTTTTAATTTTAGACACCACAAGGAAGATGCAACACAACAGACCTAATGCAGTGTTGTCATAAGTTCCGAGATAATTATAGTTTTCTGTAACTGATAATTTTAAAATACATATATCTGAGCATATATAAACATTTAATGACCACAATGACACTCGCGCACAATAAACTTCTTATTTTTATGCATCAAGTATAAACCTGGAGATTGCATGCCTTGACTGATTTTATATCCTACTATCCTGCTTATTATCTAATAGGTAATGATACAATGAGCTAACAATATCACTCTGTATATTCTGCTGTCACAGTTTATGAGAAATTTATTAATTGGCATAAAAACTCAAATATCTATCCACTGTTATTACCGCCAAAGTAGATGAGAAGATTATTAGATTACGAGGGTACTTCACAACTTGCCTTAAGGAAAAATCTCTGAATAAAAGCAAGCAAAGCCAATTTTAAATATAAAGTATATAGCTTTTCTTTTTTTTCATTTTTTGGTCCAAATCCGTCAATCAAAATATTTGAATCCAATATCGTATCACACTTAAAACATTATCTCTAGAAAGCCATAAATCTTACAGTGAATAGGATTTAATTGAATGTTTGCCTAATCCTTTCAGTGTATTCGATAGAAGTCGTCGAGTTGCAGGAGCTTCGCATCCAGGGTTTTCTCAGAAGTGTAGCCTCCATATAGACGAGTCTGCATGTCTCGTTAACCAATTTAGTACTGATCTATACCAAACTGGACAAGCCTAGGTACTGATCAAGTAGGGTTTAGAACCCCGTTTACTACTCAAAAATTCTCCAGAAGATTATTCCTGTTCGATAACTTTTGTCGAGTTTGTTGACAGTAGAACTTAAATTATAATAATCCATACAATATAACCCCAGTAAGTAAATAAGAACATAGGAATGAATAAAAATATGCCTATTTTGTTAAAAATAACTTTATTCAACAAAACATACGGTAAATAAGTATTTCTTAATAATACTTTGCTCTGATAGACTGATAATCAAACTTGAACAAAAAGTGATGAGTTACTATGTGGAAATTGGAATAAATATAGAAAAATATCCACTGTCTACCTATTACTCTGTTCATAAGATACATACATAGATAATTTTATTATAAAAAAACATTTACTTTACAATTTGAAAAAAACAACAATTTTGCCAATTGCCGTTGGTCAAACTAATTGATATAATAATTTATTTATCATTTAGCAATTTCATCAAGTCATCTCTGAGTAACATGGCTAAATATATTTTTTTTATTTCCACAAAAATAACCCCGCATCAACTACTATGAGTTATTAGCAGGGAGAGACAAATCACAAGTAAACAAAGGTTAAATTCTACTATATAAATTAATGTCTTTCAAGAAGTTAATCACTTTCTGCACATCACCTTTGTGGATTGTCTTAATGTTGTCACCAATGTCGTTGAATCTTCTGGCTTCGATGTGTAATGAGCACTCCACAAGGAGATGTTTAACAGTGAGTTGGGTAGCACAGTGGTCCAGATTGGAGTGGGTTCCTTTCGCAATAAGTATTGGTCAGTTAGTATTTTATGTCCTAGCCATAGACGAGTGATGATTACTTGATCTCTCATTTTTGTTGGTAAGAATAACTTCTCATTGACTAGATCGCTGATTTCTTTTAACTTGGATGTCGTTTCGGACCATTTAGTTTGTCAAGTGTTCGTTATGAAATTTTTGATTGATGTTTTGAGGTCCGAAGATGGAATTTTATGATAAAAGGCAGTTTCCTCGTCAGAAACTAAACTAAAGGCTAGAGCGTCTACTTCCTCATTTCCCTTGATCCCCATGTGAGAAGGTACCCATAGAAATACAATATTTTTTTCTTCTTTCTGCAGTTGATATAATTCTTCTTTAATTGAAAGAAGATTCGGATGATGTGGATATAGCTGAGTTAGTCCATGGATTGCACTCAGAAATAATAACGAACTTATCTCTTGGCACTGTTCTGCACATTCTGAGTGCTTCCAGTATGGCTGTCGTTTCTCCTGTGAGTATACTGCATTCTTGTGGCAGACGTACGGAGAATCTATGATTACCACATATGAAAGCTGCGGCATGTCCTTGTGTGGTCTTAGATGCGTCGGTGTATATTTGGAGGAACTGGGAGTATTTGGAGATGGTGTCTTGGAATGCAATTTGAACTACTTGGGGATTTGTCGATTGTTTAGGGTAAATTGTTAATGCTTTATTTATTTTTGGTTCATTGGTTATCCAAGGGGGATGATTTGAGTGATTGTGCATTGAGAGTTTAAATTTTGAAAAGTCATAACCAGTGCGTTTTATTCTCTCTCGGAATGGAAGACTCCCGACTGGTTTATTGTCGTATAAACTCTGACGTACCACATACGTTTCGAACATCGTCGAAAAAATGAAATTACGTTGTTTTGATGAGATTCTGGCTGCAAAGTTTAAAGCAAGAGATTGGCGACGCTAAATATTTGAGAAATGCTTTCCTAGCGTTTACTAAAACGTTGACATAATCTTAGTATTTATTTATGAACCTCTTCGTATATGGCCAAGTCACTTGAGAATAGTCTTACACAAGTATCAGCGTCACGGCGGCAAGTTATCAAATAAATCTTTTTAAAAAGGGATATTTTGGAACGAAAAACAAAGCTTGTCTTGAAAAATATTTTTTACAAAAAATTGGACCGACGTTATTAGTTGGTGCACTGAAAAGTATAAAATAATATTAATTCTATTGGTGCTGTTACTTTTGAAGTTGTGCAGTTGCAGGTAGATTGATAACTTTTGGCACCAACTTCACAAGTACCAGCCCCAATAGAATTAATATTATTTTATACTTTTCAGTGCACCAACTAATAACGTCGGTCCAATTTTTTGTAAAAAATATTTATTTCACACTTTTGAGTGTAACATTAGTCACGAAAATCGTTGAACGTTCACTAGGACCAATCAAGATAGTACTTATTCTATTACCCACGTATATTCCTTGCTTGTAGTTGTTATTATTGAGATCTCAGAACATCGCTGCGGAAATTCGCTTGAATATTTTAGTTGTTACCATTTTAACACCGATTTTACTCGAAAACCGTACCTCTAAGGGAAAAATGTTCATTATAAATGTTGCTACAATTAATTATGTCTTTCATGTACTGCAAACAGATTTTCAATTTTCGACAGAAATCGCCCTCTCCACATAGCGAAAATAGGTATATTTGACAATTTAAAATGTCTCTATGTCGAAGACCGTTACTATTTTGAAAAAATGTTCAATTTAAAGGTTTCCGGATATTGTCCTATCTTTAATTATACCAACGCAGATTTTCAATTTTCGAGAAAATTTGCCCCCTCCACCCCCTTCGGGGGCGGTTTTCGGAGGGAACGAGATGTCAGATTCCCGTTTTTATGAATATGGGACCATTTCTCAAGCCTCCTCTTTCAAATGAATTAAAAATCATCAAAATCGGAGTACGATTACTATATGAAACGCGCGCACAAACCAAAAAAAAAGCACACAGTCGAATTGTATACCTCCTCCGTTTGGGGTTCGTCGGTCAAAAAGCGTTAAACTTTAATGATTATACTATGTATAATATACCCACCAACCATAAGCAAAATCCATGCTACACAGTTGTAGTAGAAGTTTTAGTTATAAATATATTTATTAAAAAATCTTCAAACTTCATTTATTTCAATTGAATTATCTTTTGAAATGTAGGTATCTGGTTAAAAAACAAAATTTCACAGATATGAGTTATTTATTCATACATTCGACCTTGACTTTAATTTTATGTCAGGCAGTAGGTATTCTAATTATTACTTTTATTTAAAGCATGTATTCTGGAAGATGTATATAACAACTCATTTTATATAGGTATCTAATTAGGTATATCAGTTAAAGCTAGCATACTCGTTTCTATTGAAATCATATTGAGTCATTGTTGACCCTTTTTTTGAGAAAAACTTATCGTTGTCGAGGATAATATTAAAAATCCCGATGGCCTGTAGTCAGCGGAAAGGTAAATTTTTCAAAATTCATTGATTTGAAATTTTAACAACCTTTTCATTGGTATACCTACAAGGTATTACATAAAATTGTCATAGCCTTGCGGTTAGAGGTTTTTGTTTTGGCTGTTGAATATAAAGCAGACAGGGTTCGAGTCCACTTCAAGGCAGAATTTTTTTTTCGCCTATTTCTTTTCAATAAATATACTATATATTTTTTTAATCAGGGTCTATATTAAGATCTCCACAAAATGTACAATTACATCAAATTTATATTGAGGGTTCATGTTTTATCAATATTTGTTATTTTTCTTTATTGATTTTTATTTTTTTACCTGTGTATTTTATGAAAAAATGCTTCGAACAAAAGTTGTAGGTACTGATTATATCTATAACCTAAAATTATTTTCAATAATATTTACACTACGGCTCTTTTTTGATAATTTTTTTAAATGTTTGAATGGGCGCCATTTTGAAACTACTTACCCGATATTGCCCAATAACGAACTCGACCGAGATATTTGATTTTTGATTTGATTTTTGTAGCAAATTTGAACTTGATACCTTCAAAACTGCGACCTCTATCGTGTTAACAAATTTCGTAATATCCCATATATATATAAACTTTTGAACCAAATGTTTTTTTGGACTAACTTATAGATATATAACAACATGCCGTTGAAATTTTTTCGAAATTCAAAAGTGTGAACGATCGCAATAGGTATATTTCTATAAGAAATTTACCTAATAACCATTAATCTACATCCAGCGCTTGGCCAAAGCTAAATCTTTTCCTAAATTGTACGAAAATTAAAATAACGCCATAAAGTGATAATAGCTCCCTGTATACTGTTTTATATGATGCATAAGAGGATAGCTGTAATGTGAAGAGCAAGTTTTTAATTTAAATTAATGGATAACATGCCGACATTGCGACCACAAAAGCTCTCGCCCCGATGCTTTATTTTTATGGTTTATGAGAATCGTAAAAATTAGAAATAACTTTGTGGATATACCGTAAATTATTTAAACTATCTCGCCTACATATACAGCGCTGAAACAGGCATGTATTCAAATTAGCGTACTTTTAGGCTTCATGAAGCTGTGTTGTGGATATTTATTTGGTAATTTGGAAGATTATCTTTAACAAGCCATGCGCACGCATTTTGCAGCTTGCAAAACCACGGTTAATAAAATTTCTAGAGATGTGCAATTAATGTATAATAATTATTGAATACGAGAGTTATAAAAAAGCCTACACCGTAATCACGTTCAAAATTTTCGGTAGATGAAGTGATGAAGTTAGGAGCAAACTTTATAAACAATTCATATTCAATAACTTCACAATAATGTCATTGTATCGATTTTGATGAAATTTGCTATGATGTTAGCAAGGAACATAGGGTACTATTTAAAAAAAGCAATTGTTATTGTTATTTTTATATTAAAATCACTATAGGGGTGTTCGAGCAGCACTTCAAACTTAAAACCAATCCCAAACCGTCAGACTCCTGCGCACTACAATTTATGATGAAATAATATATTGCAATAATGATTTCAATTCTCAGCAAGCGCGACCCATCGGCCATAGGATACCTCTATTCACTTTAAATAGAAGTAGTTTTCTTTGGTGAAAGCGCATGGAAATCATAGTACATATAGAAATTTATAAAAACGGTCACAGACAGCCATTAGCATGGAATTATTTGAGCACAGACATAAAACATTCTGTTCAAAAGAGTATCATTTCAAATGAAAGTGGCCGTTGCAATTTTCGCTTAATGCAATCGGTCTATTTATTTCCAACTATTAGTGAGGCGTTGGAAGCGTCTAACATTTCTTTATCTGACGAGAATTTTAATATAAAATATTTTTTTACAGAAAATAGTTGGTGCACTGAAAAATACAAAATAATAATATAATTCCATAGGTGTTGGTATGTACATTTGAAGTTTTGCAGTTATAGGTAGAAAGAAGACTTTTAGCACCAACTTAAATGTACCAGCACCAGTGGAATTAATACTATTTTGTATTTTTCAGTGCATCAACTAATAAAGTCGGTCCCATTTTTTGTAAAAAAAGATATTTCACACTTTAGCGTTTATCATTAGTGATCAAAAACGTTGTCGGATATTTTTTTGAGGAAATGCAGATTGGATTTTTAAAAATTTAGTAACGGAACCACTTCGAAGTAAAAATCATCAAAATGGTTTCACGTTTACTATGCGAAGTTCGGGTACATACATAATGATACTATAAATGGAACTATTAAATGAGATATTTCATTATTATATAGAAGCATTTTTATTTACTTTTCAATCCTATTACCATTACTATATATGTATTTTTTAAGCGTTTTCACATACAATAAAATATTTAGCAAAATGGTTAAATTATTTTAAGGAGGATATAAATAATTAACAAACAATAAAATTGTATTATTACTTATAGGAAAATTTCATCGACTTCCAATAGATATATATATTGATTTGTTTAAAAATCGAGTAAGGTTTCAATACTATTTATTATTCTAAACGCCATGTGCAATATCATCAATCAAACTAGTGGCTTTTCGGGTTGGAAATGATTAAAAATAATTTTTGGATTTTTTCGTTTAAGGTTTATTCATTATTGTTCACATACATAGAGCAGTTGACAGCTCTCATTTGTATAGCAATGAATCAATGCTCAGTTAATACATACATGGAAAATTGAGATGGTTTGGTATTGAACCGTAAAAGTGACTGTCAATCAACAGAAGAAAAAATGGAAAAGCGAATATTAATTGTACTTAATTACAAATAAATTCATGTGATTGAAGAAACTCATATGCCAGGCTGATGAAATTTTGAATACTATGATCGCTTTAAAAAAATAATTGTGTTACGTGAGGATACTAGCTTCCAATTTATATATCAGTAGCTTTTTTTTAAACAAAGATATAACAAAGTTTTATCATGGTACACCAATGAAAGATGTTGAGGGGAATAGAAAATCATCTGAAGATTTAAAAAAGAAATACTGTGTGGAGCATTTTTGCCCGATCTGCCATGTTAAGGTGCAGTTTTTCGTAATTGGTGGATTATAACAGTATGCTGATAGGTAGCTTAATGGACAAAATTCAGCATGTAGAAACATGTTCCCTATCAAATAATTAATATTATAAGAATCGGGCATTTGCAGTTGACTTTCTAATTTTTGGTAGGTACCATGAGATTGAAATATTGTCGAAAAATGACAAATATTAGTGTGTAATAAAAAGTATTATAATGATTTTCTCAATCAAGTTCAATTTTAATTATTCAGTATAACAGATCTTCAGCCTCCTGAGTCTAAAAAACGTATTTCTTCTGCACACTAGCCGAGGAACGTATTCAGCTGTACTTAAAGTGCAAAAAAGTTATAATCTGCATGATCGTGATAGGAAATTCGTTTCAGTTATTTTGTAGATCTGTGTTTTGATTTAAATGTGAGGTAAAAGTCATGGCATAGTTGGATTTAAAACATCTTATTACTTAACTCTATTGATTGACCTATAAGGCAAATAAATAAATCTATAATGATATATATTTCGTCCCATAGTGAAAAGATAGCATAAGCATAAGACAGCAACATTATAGGTGAACAACCTTTGATAAACTGTAGGAAAATGCGTTGTGCATTTCTTTGCTGATGACACACATGTTCTCTATACCTACATAGAATAATAAAAACTGCGGTCAATTGTCCTAGACATTCATACACCCGTTCTAAATCCACTGAGCATGAATCTTATTTGGTAAATTAATTTATACAATTACTTTCCAAATACAGAATGGATAATAATGGGAGAAGAAAAATGGAAAGGCAACTGAAATAGATCTCGTCATTGGGAACTTTCAAGAAATATTGTTAATGTAGTTGTTCTTTTTTTAAGAATAAAAATTATTTGCCGTTTTGTTTTGTTTTATCTATTATGACAATATCCTTTAGTATGTTTTGCAAAGAATTTCTCGCAGTTCCTTTATAGTTCTATGTAATATTGAATTACAGACTTTATTTCTTTTTGGATACCAACAAGAAGACAAATAATTAATAGATAAGATAGATTAGAAAGTTGCGAAGTCACTATCAACTAAATAGTTTATTTTGAATAATTATAAAACCTATAGAATAAATTATGATAAATATATAAATAACTATAACCGACTTCATTAGAAGATAAAATAAATAATTAATAACATCAGAATGATTTTGAAATTAGTAAAGTAAATAATACTACTAATACTAATCCTACAAGGAAAAATATTTACTTGTGTTATAATTAGATAATCTGAAACAAAAAAAGTGAAAAAGTTTTGGAGAAAAAATCGTATCCATGTGATTAGATCTATTATAAATACTGCTACTCCAAGTCAGTTGCTAACTCGACTAAGGCTACGACCGCTTCTATAATTGGCGTAAGTAAGTAAAATGTCCTATAGAAGTCGTGATTGGTACACAACTTTATTATACCAATATTTTGAATTATACCCAGTTGTTTCCTTATTGAGTAAAATGAATTTTCGACATCCCGAGCTCTAAAAACAAAACTGCGAGATTTATCAAGATATTCTCAAGTGAAAATGTTTGAAGTAATTCTATGTTCTGTAAGACAGACATAACAAATTTTCAGTTTTTGGATAGAGATGAAACCCCCAAATGGCATCAGATATCCGCTTTTAAGTAAAAATAAATCACCAACACTATGCTAATCGAGGTTACATACTAAAAAACAAAAAAACATACAGTCGGATTGTATAGGAAGTTCCTTCTTTTCGGAAGTTAGTCAAAAATAAACCCCTTTGAATGCCGTTGAAAGCAAAGTTTAATAGATTCAATTCACAATATTATTAACATTACTAAAGCCAAATACCTAAATTCTATTTCTTTTGCATATGAACTAGTTCAAAGTGCTGAATCAGATATTCTCTATGAGCTCTAAGCACATCTACAGGAATTAGTGAGGAGTCTAATCCTAAATCTGAAAGGAATTAAATCATATTATCTATGCCAAACTTGGAATATTAAAGGTGAGTCGTAAATTTCATTGATCTTACGAATCTTGATTACCTACTAAACAAGCATTTGTACTCAAACAGATCAGAATTCTAGAATAAGGGCTTTAAGCCTATAAGTTATGTTGGTACACATGCAGACACAATATCCAACAAATAGGTGTCATGGATTATCATATTAACATACAATAAACGGCCCATAATTAATTTCTAATGACAAGCGAATTGGTAGGCATTAGTATCGATGTCAGTGACATAACTGGCTATAATAATTATACCATTTGAAATGTGGAGATATGGTACTCAACATAGCTCAATCAAATATTTTTTAAAGATTTCGATAAAAAGATAGATAGAGAGATAATTCCATTATACATGGTGTTACTGGGAAGAGTAAGAAATTTTAGATTGATGGATAATGGATAAAAAATACATTCCAAGTGTGCCGAATTTTGATTCTATAACATCTAAATTTCATTTGACACTTTTAGGATATTAAAAATGTATGGATAACCCTACAAATAGTTTTGAACTTTTCATAATTCTAAAATATATAATACTTTAAAAAATGGTTCTCCAATTCTAAATTTCACTAACTCTAACAGATTACGTTGCCATTCTAAATAAAACAAAAGAACTGGTTGAAATCAATTAATATTTGAACCAATAATTTTAGTTTTCTTGGTAATAGTGTTAAGCAGTCAATATAGATGTTGAAAAAAGAAACTGACTGACTCAAAGTTTTTCTCAGTTGTGTATGGCAAGTAGCAAACAAAACGGGAACAATGACTTGCCCCATGGAAGATGGGGGAATGTTTTAAACCACAGTCGCATGAACGATCGTGGGCGGAACTAAGCAAGGCTGATATTGACAATAATTTTTTATCACAAATAGATATATTTATTTAGTTTATTATGGATTTTATTATATATATTCGTCGAATATCGTTTTTTTTTTAATATCTCCACATGACAATCCAAAAAAAAATTCATAGCAAACTCAGGATAATCTTTTCGATACTTGGATATATGTATTTGCAAAAATTATGTCCCTCGAGAATGGGTTAAAAATCAGGATGCAAGAACTTCTAGGTCGATACCTCGAGCATAAGGTGTCTTTATGCCGAATTTCGTCGTATGCCCTGCACTTTTTACGTGAAGCGCGGTCACTACAGACAGAAAGATATGATAAAATAAAAAATATATATTTTGAGGTTTCTTTTATTAAGAAAAATTGTTTTTTTTTTATATTTCATGTATAGAATTGTCTGCTCAATATTGAGTCCTTGAAGTAAGGTATAAAAATTGTTACATGGTTACTATCTACCTGAAAACTTTTGACACTTCGATTTTGTTTCTCGATTGCACATACAAATTTTATTTTAATAAAATATTATACAAAATCACTTATGAAGTTATACTCTCTATATTTTTATATTTATATATATCTATATTTTTAATTTTTTCAACGAAAATCTTAACGTCTGCTTTATATAACAAACATTTATTTTTCTCCGTCAATTACAACAATAACAATAAAGACATGGAGAATATATTATTTAATTAAATAAACCATACCTAATAATTATATTTATATTATCTTATTATTGTAATTGTTGGATAAAAAATAAATCTGCATTATACAAAATGTTGAATTTTCAATTCAATGCAAAATATACAATATACAGAAAAAGGATCGATGATCAGATAACTTGTTAATGAGTGACACTATGTAATATTTTTTAAGTCAAAACATGAAATCAAAATCTACCCTGTGTATTTTATAATTCAGAAAAATTCCTAACATTACGGAGTCACTAAAAGGTATAGAATTTATGATACAACACATTATTTAATGTAGAGAATCATCTAATAATAATAATAAATTAATTAATTTGAGCTAAGTAATATCAATAAAGCTGAGTAGGTACTGAGTATATGCCACATTCGATCTCATTACGTTTTTCTGAAGACCCGAAGGGGAACTATTTTGATAATATAATAATATTATTGGATAACCTTTCACTGCAACATGCGTCTGCATCTGATGGTATAAAAGTGTGTAGCTACGGTAACTTTATCATCACTTTCATTAGTTCCTTCTTTATAATAGTGCTCGCACTTGAACTTGCAATCTCTTATACCATGAAAACATTGGTAAGTTGTTATCATACCGGTATTTTTAAAGTAGTATTTTTTCTATTCAAACTTTAATGTATCAATCTTATTTAGCTTATCTTTTCTGCAACGGAGAATTTTGTTCTTGCATAAAAATTTCTCGTGACATTCTCGCTCATCCCAAAATATACCTAACAGCTATTTTATTATATGAAAACAATTATTTAGTTGCATTTAGTTATAGGTACCTAGATAGTTATTAAATATCAAGGTTGAGCTTCTAACAATATTTAATTCAGATTTCTGCATAGGCTGAAATGTTATACACTTTTGGAGATATTTTGATAATCTTGTATATATATTTCAGGAATCAGCAATTTTTGTTTTGTAAGAGACATTTGATTATTATGGATTTTGATCATTTTATTAATCATCTGATAGGTGATTTTTCATATAAATCGTAGAACAGTATTAGGTATATATTGAAGAATCTCATAGCGAGAGGGAACAAAACTATCACTTTTTTCTGATGATTTTCAAGAAGAAAATTTTAGATATAAGTTGGCCTTGAAATTTACACAAAAATTTGTTATATTATATTTTAACTCGACAAAGTTGAAAGAGCGACTTCTACTTTTTTTTTAAAAATGTTATTCCCATATATTTCTAAGATAAAAATGTCTGGCCTCAATAACTTATACAACACCGCTCTATTGAACTTAAAAAAAAATAAGTGCGCTATTTTTAAAGATATTTCCCGGATAAATCACAGATCTAGATATATCAAACATATATGCCAATGCCAGTAATTGTTTTGATCAATTATTTATCTGATTCAAATTCAAATAATTCATAATAATTATTAATTACTTTTAACTTTAATAAAATGCTTACTTCCGATTCCGATTGAAAGAAACCATTCACTGTATCTACAATCATTTATCTAACAATCCTTCAATTACTATCTCATGTACAAAATACACGATGGTTGTAGTTTTATTATAATACGAATATACTAATTATGATTGCTTTCTAATTCCGGCATAGGTAGATGAGTTGCTACTTGCTACGAGATAAATAGGTACTCGTCGACAGACACAAAAAAAAACAAGAAATGTATATTTTAAGGCATTCGCTTGGTTTTTTATTTATGTAAAAAGTCACTTTATAAATGTTATTAGATACTACACGAACATAGATAGTGAAGGGAGTCTGACTCGTGTTATAAATGCTCCAGAATGTAGTTGGAATGTTCAGATGAAAGTATCGAACTTGTCGTTTTTTTTTGGTTTCATCTAGATTTTATCAGATAGTGCTACGAAAATGCATGTCATATTTGTTTGAAATTGTTTTCTCCCATGACTTTCTATTAATTTGTTTATTTAGTGCAAGAATACTTTTAATCCCCAACGATTTTTAATAGGCCACTCTTTTACGATATTATCTTTCGGTCGTTTGGATAATGTTTACCCGCAATTTCTCAGGTCCTATATAGACTAGAGACTAGACACTTCAAATTTCGTGTTCATACCTAGATCTGATACGTGCATACTGTAGTTATACTGTGGTTATGTCAAGTCGACCAATATGTCAACAGTCAATAATATTTTCTATGAGAACTATTTTGATTTCTTCTTAAAAAATTCACTTGATTTAGGTAAGGTACGTTATTATTCTTAAGATCTTAATAATAATAATTTTACTCAAACTGGGAATCTGTTTCAGGCATCAACACTTTCGTTGGCCTTAATTTTGGCATCGACGCGCGCTGGTTTCGCAGGTCATGATGATGACCTTGGAGGCCATGAGGGCTTTGATTCCGGCAGTTATCACACCACAGTTGAGCACAAACACGATCCTGAACCAGTGAAAATCGAACAAACCAAGCCGTACCCCTATCATATTGTTAAAAAAGTTGGCGTTCCAGAACCACATCCTGTTAAAGTGCCAGTACCACATGTTATTAAGGTGGGGGTACCACAACCTTATCCTGTACATGTATCTGTACCGCAACCTGTCGAAGTACCCATCTACAAGTTGGTACCACAGGAGATTGAGAAGAAAGTACCAATACATGTGAACAAGCTGGTGCCTGTTTATATAAAGAAACCCTATCAGGTCACACTCGAGAAGCATTATCCAGTTTACATTAATAAGCCTTATCCAGTGCATGTTCCAATCTATAAACATGTGTATGTCCAGAAACCTAAGAAAAGCTATAGTGGATTTGAGAAACATCACTAAAAGTTTACTACCTATAATGCTTTCAGTCATCTGTACATAATGCCACATTGTTGATTTTTTTATTGTTATTTGTTAATAAAAAAACTTTTGTATTAATTTTTTATTCTTATCTTACATATTTGCTATAGGTAGATTTTTAATAGTTTAAATACGGATATACCTAAATATCGGAAAGAAAAGGCTGTGAGAAAGACTGAAATATCTATTTTTTTACTGAATAGAAGATGTTCGTGACCTTCTTCACGTATACTGTTTATATCAGGGCTTGTCGCTTGTGTTCTAATATGATTTCTCAATATATCGCTATCATTTTTCCTCCACCATTAATTTGAATTGTGAACTGTGAATAAGCTGTGGTGTGAACTCATACTGAGTTGCGCCCTATTGTTTTGTGAGCTTGTGGGCTAACTATTCAACAACAGATGCCGCTAAAGTACCATTCTTTCAATTTAATTTTAGAGTTGTATTTGATTCCTTTCGCCGAAACTCTTATCTTCTCCGGTATATTATGACCAGCTTCATCAAAGCTCATGAAGTATTATTTATTTGGTAAGCAAACATCGAGAAAACTCCCAAAAATGTATTCTTTTTACAGCTAATATACCCCCTAAATACGTAAAATATGATCAAATAGAAGCATTTCGGGAGCTAAATTATCATTTCCTAGAGAAGCTCTACCACCTATTATTAGAGATTGTAACTTTGTTAATAAAATTAATTTTATATACTTGAAGATATTGTTATGGACTCCCAACACAGAAACACTACAGACTCACTCATTTAGAACATATCACTGAATTACAAACTAGGTTAGGGCCTAGCCGTCATGCTATTATAGTGTAGATTAGAGAGATTAACTCCGTCATATTCCGGATCAAGTACGGTACAATGTGTAGATTACCCAAAACAACGGTCGATGTACGGCCTTTCTCTTGCCTATTAGTTCTAATGACAAATAATTGGTTATCATAATCGTTTATAGAGCGCGTTATCCAATTAACAGATCCGTTTGGTTTTCACAATAAATGAACATTTATAACTATTTTGGTGTGATATAATATATGATGTATATAATCCAAGATGAAGTGGAAAATTTGCAGTTGCAAGTGCTGAATGAGGAATGTAGTTAACTGAAAGTAGATTGATGTGGGGTTAGTGAGAAGCGAATAAGGAAAATTCCAGCTAACGAACAACAAAAGTCTTACATTGCTCCAATGGCTACCTATAGGTATACAATTTTTCAAATAAGTTATCAATTTAGAGGGATACGCTTCAAGTTCAGGGAATTATAAGATACAGTTATCTCAAGGTCCTAATAGAACATCGTAAGGTGTTCATGGAGACTTAATAAATTATCTCATTTCTCAGGTTTCAATAATTTGAAATTCTTTACATTATCTTCTAGTTTTAAACGTTCATGCGGATAACTCTTTACCCCACGATGATATTTCTCAGGCAATTATCTACTTGTTGTGCAGGATAGATAAATAAAGTCATCATGTTGTCATTGTTGGGTTATCTGGTCAGTTATATATATATACTAACGCTATTAGCAATAGAAATATGACAACATTTCATCTCTCAGTAGTATTTTCCTTTAGATGCCTTTGTATGCTTGATTCTAATTTTCATATCATTAGATTCCTTCCTTCCTTCTGATGGAGTTTTTTTAATTCGAAACATATTTATGATACTCACAACCAAAGTTCTTAAATTTTTCAACGTACACTACTTCAAATTCTTAATGTAACTAATTTATGATTTTCATACAATCAGGGCTAGTTATGCGTGAAAGATACGTAATAAGTTCACGTTCTCATTGATAGGTCTTATCTACAGCAGACGACTAATTGCAAAACCAACTTTTTGGATACAGTTTCTAATTGCTTACATAATTATTAAGTTCAAATAGAACATATTAACAATTCGAGTCCAGTGCATTTAAGAAAATTCATTCGGGGTGACCAAAAAATGTGTGATACTAGGATTTTTTTATTCGATAGGGGGTTTTTTGGAGACCAATTTGATCGGACGATATTTTTATTCAGTGGAATTCGCATTAGGGCGGTAAAACACTCGTGTAAATGGCTACACTGATCCTATTGCTATTACAATATTCTCTTTAAGGCACATATTCTAGTCATGTAGGATTACTGTCGGATACGACTGATCAGTCATGCTAGTACAAGAGATCCAATTAGCTATCCCAACCAGTTATTATAAAAACTAAATAGTTATATTCTCTACCAAATGTCAAAATTAAGCTATTTTTGAAGGATTGCATTTTTGAACGACATACACTCTCATTAAAGATTTATAATCTTTGCTCTCACAATCAAAAGCAGTAGATGTTTTTTGTGGAAAACTAGCTAGCTGTCAGCTATTTCTTGTCGCAGAAAAATAGACAATTCCACCTGATAAAGCAGAAAATTTAAACTTGATAGGTTGCTAAAGAACTTTTTAGTGGTTATTTATTTAAAATATAAACTGGCAGCCATAAGAGCTAATAGAGTGAATGATTTTGGCAGAAAGAGAGAAAAAAACTTTCGTAAAATTCTACATACACCTGATCTTGAATATTTCAAGTGGAAAAGTGTTAAAAGCTACTCTGTCTACTTGCGACATATACATATATAGGATACCTAGGATTTGCATGATTCGGATTGTTGAAAATGCTAAAAATTCGCTTTTTCGATGCGTTTCAACATCCTTCTGTGGTGACGACGTTCGTTGCACTCTGCCGGCATTGCATGGAAATATATATCATCACAAGAAATGGGAATGCAATAAAATGCACGGTTGTAATGTGTGTGTCTGTCTGTATTGTTTGTTGTCGCCGAAATTGCACGAGTGCTTCGTAAGCAAATTCCTTTGAGGAAGGTCACGGAAAAGATATTCTTATCTGAAATCTTTCTTATGCAAAAATAAACGTAGACTATTGTTTCCGTCACTCAACAAAATTTGATTAAATGCAGGTTATTGAGAATTTAACTCAATAAATTTGATCAAAATAACTCATGTTCACCACAATTTATTTTATTATTATATTATTATTATATTATTATTGCATCGATTAAATTTAAACATGCCCATTTTTACAATTATTGCGCAGTGTTTTCAATATCGGTTCTTTAGGTTCAATATAATTACCTACGCAATATAAAATAGTGACAATTATATTGAAAATATGCACGCCCAGGGGGAGCTTTAATTCGCCTGTTGATAAGAAAAAATCAACAATTATTAGTGTTTTTTTAAGAGAAGAATTGCGGATTGATTAGATCTGGCGCTCCTTTTATTAGGTAGACGGAACCCTTCGTTTTGATGAAAATTTTATTTATATACCTTTCGACGTTGACCATAGGTGAGGTGAGCCAAGCATGATAAAATATACTTCGGCCAAAATTGGCTCCCTCTAATTCTATAATAGTATTGTAGCGTGACTCGGCTCGCCAATTGAGAAGCAAACAATCGGTGACTTGAATACAATTTATTTAACCAATAAAATAAATAAACACACCAATTACATTTTAACAAACTAGTAAATTGCTATACTTCAACAGTTGACCCCTTGGATTGATACGTCGCTGGTTTCGGTCTTCCGCTCACTCACCAATGATGAATACTGCACCCTGAATGAATCCTCCTTGACCGCTCGCTATATGTATCCCAGACAATTTTTCGTGGCGTTTCTTCTCCAGACCAATCGAGAGAGAATTTTCACCTCGCATAGTTCGAGAAAATGTTTCCTCTATTAATATAATCATCATACAATCATGTATCATAACACTTTCTCTTGGACTCAAGACTCAAGAATGACTTTTGACGTAACATAGTCATAGTCGTGGCCCCGTCCTAAATTAATTTTTCAGTTCTCTATTAGATATATACATTCTATGTAAATAACCTACCCCATCATAAAGATACATTCATTTTTTTTATTTTACATATCGAGATTTTTTTCATGACGGATTGCATTGATTATGTAATTCGTCTTCTTCTTCATATAGTCCTACAACCCTGGGTGGATCTTAACTGACTCCACAACTATCCTCCAAAAAACACAGTCTTTCATCATTCTAGGGTCTGATAATGTTTTTATATACCTATTTTTTCTTGACTTTTTGCACAAGTATTTCGATATTGCTGAAATGTAATTCTACCTTATTGATTTTTATAGAAGAACTAACTTTTTCCCGCTACTTCGTGCGCGTGGAAAACTGCATTCAATTCCATGCGGTAGTTTTTGCGTGTACACACATATAGACAGACAGAAGTGGCAAAATGGGAGCTATATTCTATGTTAGACCTCTAGCTATACATCGATGAAAACTGCATTCAAATCCAAGCATTAGTTTTTACGTGATGCGCGTACAAATATAGAAACAGAGAGATTTTTTTTTAAATGTTGTTTTTGACCCCCCATATTATTTTTCTTAAATATCTTTAATGTACAGACATCGAATTTTATTATATATACAGGGTGAGTTTTTAGTGTGTCCACAGTCGATAACTACAACGAATAAATGAAAAAACTTTTTCACAAAAAATGTCCTACAACATGGTGACAGAACATTCTTATGTTTCTTTAAATGGAATACCCTATATTTTATATAAAATTCGGAATCTACTCTTCTTCGTGATTACATTATTACAAACTTATAATACCTAGGTTATACTGAAGGGTTCAAAAGATATATGATCGATTTTGTCAGAAAATTGCAATGATTTCAACTTTCTGTTACTTAAATGATAAAATGATGTAAATTTCGTTCATGTGTCTATTATTTCTACTTTTATTTTGTTGTAATAATGACTTATTTTTACAGTATTGCGGAAGTTTTGTAGAAGGAATGTCAAAACTAATATACAATATTTTCTCAACTTTTTTAAACGGAACACCCTGTATTTTCTATCAGATATGAAAAGAATATGGCTTTATGTGTTTAATATTTTTTTTATTAAATAACTAATGTATAAAGAACAAGATCAAAAGTTGGTATATGCTGAAGGATAACACTATATTTATTTCTAGTCATAATCGTAATTTTATGAAATGGCTAGTGATAAATATAAAATACGCTCTGTTACTTATATTTTGATTTTCAGAAACATTTCATAAATTTTCTAGTAAAGGGAAAAGCTTTAGGTATGGTAAAGAAATGGAGACCATACACCATACACATAGCCTGCAGCGGGGAGTTTGTCGATATCTCTGTGACAAAACATAGCAGATAGAATTTATGCAACTATGTGATATATTTACATAAATACATTGTAAATGGAATAATACATGAGACATCCGACGTAATTTATAACCCAATTTTGGAATTTCCTTGTTCAAGGAGATGCGCTACCATGGAAATTTTGGAATATCCGAAGAAAAGCAGCAAAGCGAAGGATTTATCTATATTGAGGCGAGGCAAGGTAAGGGCGGACTATGATTTATTTCCAGAAAAAGTGTGATCCTAATCGATATTCCGGATACAAGTTTCGGAAGAGAACAAGTTGAGGTCAATTTCTTATGGAATAGCAAAGTCCCTCTTACAAAGAAGGTTATTTATTGCAGGGCAGTTGCATTATTTATATGACAGACGATATGAAAACTGATCCGTGTTCGATGATTGGACATTATGGATGGGCGAATGATTTAGTTATGTGCGACTTGAAATTATAAAGAAATAGGTTTGACTAGGTATATCAGCAAGTTTATTATTTCTGCATTAGGTATAAGTTAGGCAACCAATAAAACGCGGCGAAGATCGTTAACAATGAAAAATGTATTCCGGATGAGTATGGCTGTATTTGTGAAGACGTTTTTGGTAAAAATAACTACCTAATTATATAGAAAAGGACTTTCAAGATTATATACCTGGGCACTAAGTATTTAACACTAAGAAAAACTTATTTAAATCTTAGACAAACCTACATAATTGACGAATAGATCTTTTGAAAACTCTGTAGGTCCTTTTTATTTTGTTACCGCTTGCCTAGTAAGGAAAGTATTGTAATAGTGTAAAATTTTCGCTGTCCGCAGCAGATGTTTACCTATCAGATGTACCTGAGTCCAAAAAACATATTTTTAGCCATTCGTCTGTCGGTCTGTCTCTCTGTGCCAAGTTTATCTCTGGAAGGGATGGACCGATATTGTTGTTTCGTTTTTTGTTTTGTAGGGTTTAATTTATCGATATATAATGACTCGCCGGTAACACAGACAGGGTAGGATACCCGAGCTGAACTCGCACTGCTGACTAGGCAATAGCGGAAAAACGTGATTCACTCGATTTTGATGAAACTTGCCTAAAACATTCTGCTTAAAGCTCTTATTACCTGCTATAACGTCTATCTTTGAGAAAAAAACAGATGAACTGTCAAATTTTCTAACTTTTTAATTTTATTCTGCAGCATTTTTGTTTGTCTTGACACGCTGAAAAAATTAATGGCACGCGATGATCAAACTATTTTTATGATTAAAGGAATTCGTTTATCGCAATAAAAGGTTCCCATGTTACCCCACAAGTGGTATATTTTAAAATTTCCCTCGAGGTATTTACCAATTAAATGTGAACTCATGAAAGGAGTAAGGAGTCAAGACAAAATGAGAAAGGAAGCAAATGTTTTCTGATGAATTAATTGATGGTGAATGTGTAGTTTCAGATTAAACAGAATATCAAGATTATAAGTATGGACAATCGAAGGGTATCAGAAATCGATAGAGAACGAAGGTGGATGTAACATCAGAGAATCTCAAATGTGTAGGTAAATTATATTTGTTTAATGAATATACAGGGTGGTCCGAATTGTAATGGAGAAACTTTAACAGCGTATTCATCAGATAAAAATAATTAAAAAAGTTCATATAAACTTATCTCAAAAAACGCTTTGTTTTGTAGATGCGGGGTGTTGAAATATTGCAAAAAAATCGCTTTTTCTTATTTTTAAAGAAACTCTTCTAGATTTTGCTTTCAAACTTAGTAGGTATTATTGCCATTTAAAAACAAATTTATAGCATGATAAACACTTGTTTTTGTTTTACCTGTGGCGTTCGTGAGACCGTTTTAATTATTTTAAATAAAAAAATGTACGCCAATGGTTTATCGCAATTTTGTTAGCAAATTTAGATATTCTGTGCAATTCTAAATAAAAATGGTCTCTTTTCTTCTCTCTTTTCGCAAAAAGGAACCGTTTTCGCTAAAACATAATTTTTATTTGCATTTGCACCCAATGTCTTTTTGCAAATGTGATTTAAATAAAAACGAATTGAAATAGCGCGAATTATCTTAATTTAATTTGCTCAGATATTAGGTGCACATGCAAACAAAAATTATTGTTTTCTCGAGAACGGTTCGTTTTAGCGAAGAAACTAAAGAGCCCATTTTTGTTTAGAATTGATCAATATATCTAAATGTATTAACAAAGTTGCGATAAACCATTGGCGTACAACTTTGTTTATTATTTAAAATAATTAAAATAGTATCACGAACGCCACTGGTAAAACAAAAACAAGTGTTTATCATGCTATAAATTTGTTTTTAAGTGGCAGTAATAGCTACTAAGTTTGAAAGCAAAATGTAGAAGAGTTTCTTTAAAAATAAGAAAAAACGATTTTTTCTCCAAAACGAAGCGATTTGTGAGATAAGTTTATATGAACTTTTTTAATTATTTTTATATGTTGAATACGCTGGTAAAGTTTCTCCATTATAATTCGGACCACCTTGTATATAAGAACAGACATAACAGAGAGCTGTGGAGGCTTATATTCGAATATTCAACTTTAGACATGAGAAAGAAAGAACGAAATAAAGCTATAATAATTAGAGGACAGTGATTGTTTACCGATTTTGTTAATTTTGTTCTTCAATTGTATATGGATCATAGCATATATTTTTTTTCTAATTACAGTCTCATAACGTTTATGAATATCAATCCTACAAAACGTTGGCATACATCAAAGACTCCACGAAAACACCCACGGGAAGGTACTTTATTTCCTCTCGCTCTCTTCGAATGGGGTATCAAAAGTTTTCCCAACGCGACAAACGCAGCAACAAGATCCACATCATTAAACGCTTTTCCCAGTAACATCACATCATAACAGAATGAAAACAAAACACAATAAATGATGAGAAACATGCCTGGGTGGGGCGTCGCGCAAAAGTTGGAAATAATTGACAGCTTGTGAAAAATGTCCCAGCAGCGGTATTCCCTTTCCAAAAGAAGATTTATAATAAAACTGTTCACAATACAAACATATACATAGGAAGGTGTGGGAGCAGGTCGTTGTATTGGTAAAGTATGTGCGATAATAAAAGGATAGAAACCATATACAGAAGTTGTAGATTATTTTTCTTTGTATTAACTTTCAGATAGAGTTTCCGCTTTCGCATACCTATAATAAGGTTATACATGTATATCTATATAGGCGTCATTTTTTTTTAATATCTGGAATACAGTCCCGAAGAGTTATACAGGAATACCTGTGCACGGGTCCAATTTACAAACAGCCATGGCTCAGGCGGGATTTCAACCCGCGCACACGATGAGCTGTGGCAAGCTACGAACGCTCTTCCAGCGCCTTAGCCCACTCAGCCATCGTGACCCATTTTTTTTTTTTTAATTTTTTTTTTAATATCTGGAATACAGTCCCGAAGAGGTATAAAGGAATTTATTTATCGACATTTTATTTGGAAACATAATATATAGAGAATGCAGAATATTATATTCGCTTACGATATAAAATATTTACTGACAAACTTGGTCAACTTCAATCATTCCTATTCCCTGAATAAAAGTATGTATTGTTTTGAAGTTTACTAATGACGATTTTCTTATAGAACTAAATATGGACAGAAAGTAGTAATTCTGAACCTATTCTACTCACTCTCAAGAATATGAGAGATAAAAAATCTGTTACACCATCAGACTAGCCATACTAGCCTTGTTTTGACTTCTCGATTTCTATTTTGGAGTTGTTACTTTCATTACATTATATATGTACTTTGTTGGAATATTTTGTCTAAATGAATCCTGTTTCGAAATTAATGATGTGTATTAAACCAGCTGTATTGTTGTGACCCTATGAAATAACAAGAATATCTGCACTTAAGTTAGATCCACACAATCATTCATACAAAAGCATTTCATTCCTTACAAGGTACCTACTGAAGCTGAATTTATTGATGTTTTCGCAGATTTTTTCTAACAGGTCTACCGGTCTGATGATTCCTTTTTTTATCTGAGCTTTTCAATGAGTTAGTTCATTGCAGGCTATGAATAAGTAGTAACTAAAATAGTCACGTACATCCTACATCCTACAGTTTATGACTAGGATTTTTTTATTTGATTGTTGTTTGGAGGCCTAAAATCTGATTTTGCGTGTTAGTGAAATCAACCCTTTTGCCTGCATCTTCCTATCATATTTTTTTCTCTTATTGGGACGTTCTCGGGTTCTATACAGCCGAACTCGGTATGATGCAGAAAAAAGATTTATTAGTCTCAAAGTTGAATATTGTAACTTTTTTAAGATGTTTTGTTGTAAATAGTTTTTATCAATATGGCATGTTTATAATTAATACGGTGAATGTATTTATCATAATCTTCATTAGAATTGATTTTGGCCAATTTATTTTTTTATTTCAGTGACAATAATTTTATTGAACAATAATCCATTCTATTCAGTAAGATCGTTAAATTTGTGGCATTTGTGGAGATGTTACAAAGGATTCAACATTTTTTCCAGCTATGATAATGATCTGGGTTAAAACGTGGAGATTGCAGTAATAACCGATTCAACTGATCAAACAGAACATTCCCTAATTAGATACATTTTTACCGCTAACCCAAGCAGCTACTATTAATTTGACACGAATTCAATAATTTTGTACATAACAAGGAAAGTATTATAGTTGTGCAAAATTTTCCAGGTCCAATTTTTGTTTTAGGGTCTCTTGAGAAGAATAAAATAGTATATTTAGCATAGGTGCGAAAAAATCTTTTTCCCGCTGTCGGTAAAGTAAATAATTCATACATGCTTGGACTCAAAACATGAAAATGGCAAATATTTGTGTATTATTTTTCCTAGACCACGTAATATGAATACTATCATTTACATTCCTAGGAAAATAAATGAATGTATCAATTATTTACTTTACCGGCAGTGGGAGAAATGTAATAAGTATCTAACACGGAATGTATCGCCTGCTAACATCCTCGGTAAGTGACAAGCCTCGGCTCGTGACTCGTACTTACTTGACTTGAATAATGTCTTTACATTCCTTGTTACTATAATATACTATAGGTAACTATTTCGGGTTGAAATAAGCCGATCCGCCATCATATTCAATGAGTAAGTCCGTTAAATGTGCCAACGGTCGACGGCAGCCTTAATAATCATATTTTAATAAATGAACATATCTGCTCCTTTGTTGAAAGATTGTTTATTTTTTATGAATTCAACATAAAAAGAAAACTGCACTTAAGAATGTGTATATTGATAATAAATTTGATTTTTTTCATACCTAATATCAAGGCCACTGGAAACAGGAAAGTAAACTTCCTATGCTTCTCTACGTAGCCACATGAGATTACAGAAGTTCGCATATCAGGGGCTTGGTCTCGTGTACGACAAACATCTTGACAATTCGCTTAAATATTTTTTCTCTTTATTTATCTTCGTGATCATACAATTAATACTCCTAGAAGGCTAATATATAAGAGTGTATATATATATATATATATATATATATATATATAAATATATATATATAAGCAGATCTACTCATGAAGAAAGACAACAAATCCATGTATTAGAAATAAATGATTTGGTTTAGAGACTATTGCGCATGTGTCAAAGAATGATTATAGGACGGCATGTCAAATGGTACCTACAGGGGTCAATAAAAAAGTTTTGATTTTACAATGAAAAATTATTTTTTTATTTTTTTAAACTATAAAATATTTCCATTGTGTTGAATAATCGTTATATGCTCCAACATAATAAAAAAAATCGCCACTTTTGTATATTTACCTGGTAGATAAATATTACTAAATATATTTGCATATATATGTATACCTATATTATTTATATAGATAAATCAGGAACCCTTACTCGATCGTTTTACTAACGATACCTAAAGTTTTTATGGGGTTTAAGCCAGTTTATTAAAAAATAAATTCTTTTGTTATATTGGTTTAGAAAATAAAGAAGTTTCCAATATATTTAATTTTAATATCAGCTAATATTTAAATTTTCTTAAGTTAATTTAGATAGAGTTGAACTAAAGTACTTAAAATTGATAAGAAATTTTCAATCAAATAATAACTACTTTTGTCCTGGTGAGGATAATAACTCTATAAAACAAAACATTAAAAAATCCCGACGGCCTGTAGCCAGCGGAAAGGTAAATTTCTCAAAATTTGAACATCCATAGATTATTTCTTTATTAATATTAGGTAAATTTCATTTAAAAATGTACCTATTGCGATCGTTCACACTTTTAAATTTAGAAAAAAAAAATAACAGCATGTTGTTTTTTTATAAATGTTTTAACGGTCGCCATTTTGAAACTACTTAATTGATAATGGCCAATAACGAACTCGGCCGAGATATTTAAGAGATTGATTTTTTTACCAAATTATTTGAACTTGATACTTCCAAAACTGCGACCTCAATCGGGTTAACAAATTTCGTAATATCTCATATACCTATATATCTATATACATATATAAACCGAAAGGTTTTTTAGACTTACTTATAGACATAACAACATGCTGTTTATTTTTTTTGGAAATTCAAAAGTGTGAACGATCACAACATAAAAACATTAACACCAAAAGTATAATAAATTTTCGTCGTGTTTGGTGCTTATCCATGGTATCCATTATATATTATATGAAACATAACGTCAAATCTATGGCATCTTCCACGAATTTTATTTTACCACAGAAAACAATTTATATCACAACACCGGTATAAAAATAATCATCAAAGGCGTCCAACAACAAGACTGGCATGGCATTGTTGCCTAGTCTAAGGTAATTTCTAAGGTATTGATATTATATAAATCAGAAAATATTATTTGAAGGTAGGTATTTACTTTCTCTTTCCTATTTAAAAATCTTCCAAAACGGGAAATTTCTTCAAGTTTGACAACACTGTTCTTAAGAAAAGTATATAAACGAATATATAATATAGACTTTCGCGCAAGCGTATATCATACGAAACCCTATTACTGTTTCTCTTTCTTCGTGAGGGACTTCTAACTCTATTATTTCTATGTTCGTGATCATGATCTGTTTTTTAAGCCGCATGTTGCGCACGGCATGGGGCGAAAAGGCGCATTTACAAAAGACATACGAATGAAATTTTACAAGATTTTTAGGGCGAGTTCAATCTCCTGTTTCCAGTCTTCTTGCCTAATATTGTCAATATCTGTTCTGTCATTGTCATTACTGCAAAATATACATTGTTTTGTGTGATATACATATGTCGGATCGGAAAATGATGTAAATTAAATTCCAAGTTAAATCTATTCATTTTTCAAACGATATTGTGAATACATATTTGTCTGAAAAACAAAAGATTGCCTATTTTGACTGAAACTGATCAGTCAACTAAAAATTATTCAAAAACACCAATTCAAATAAAATTCACTTAAGTTGCAGAATGTGACAAGTTTTGCTACATAGGTATGCAGCAATTTATTAATTTCTAATTGTTTTGAAAATAAGAATTACAAAATGATTCCAAAGACCCGAAACTGAGAATTAATGAAAAGTGCGGAAATGTCAGGTCTAAATGTTGTTAAGGTCTGCAAAAATGAGATCAAAAATATTTCTATGGACATATAGACATTTTAAACTATTGTTATAATCATTAGGTACATTAATTCAGGTTTGTGTATTTTTCAATATTGAACAATAAAATATTTCTGCACCAAAAAGTGACAAACTGATATTTCAATATTATACAATTTCAAATGCGTTAAATAAAGACATTCCGAGACATTTTCCCATATCTATATGGCACACCTCGAATGACTTTTTCTGAATCGCTCGATATAAATATAGTTACAGTTGGTATGTAATGCCTTATGCATATAGACATGTCTAAGGTCATATGTCATGTATCTTAGAACGTGCCGGTTACAAATTATACGCCACTTGACAAGTGGCAATTACAAGTCAGTATATTCAGCAAGTATACAATATCTTTCAATGGGGGGATTCGGGTCCTTTGATGAGTGATAGTTAACTGACAAATGCTGGCAAGTTGCGCGTATTGTGGAGCCGGCTTAAGCTCTAGGTCATATGACAATTGACAAGTGTCAGTTGATCTTAATGGGAAATTGCATTATCGCTTCGAAAATATTAGCAATATAATGTCTGAATAGGTAGACAACAAACAACGCTAAATATATTATGTTCAGATATTTCTACCACTTTTAAAATAATACATTGTGGAAAATGAGAGAGGTAGAAAGTCGTGTGACAGTTACATTTTCGTACTATGTACTACGATGTACTATAAAAAAAACTATTTACTAAGACTAACCACAGAAATAAAAAAAATACAAAAGTCAACTTTGAACACTAATATCTAAGTGTTAATAATAATGAGTATAAGAACAGGGTCTTTGATTATATTTACGTGGCTATCTGGAGCCTTTATTTTTGAAATTATCAATAAAAAATATCGCATTTAAAAAATGGAAAAATATAAGCAACTTCAATTTTGGTAAATGGAACACCCTGTATATTATGCGCTACAAGATCTTTTTTCTGATTTCAAATATATAAGTATATTGAAGATACTTGGGTGAACCAAGGAAGATATGGAAACAATAAAATTAATAAACAAATAAATAAATAAATTTATAAAAATAAAGGCTACAGATAGGCACGAAAATATAATCAAAGAAAATGTACTTCTAAGAAACAAGTCCGATATCAATATCATTTTTGATTCTTGAAATATTCAAAACAGACAATCGTACATACACCAACAAAATCTATTATAGAATTTTGTAAAATCGAATCAATTACATTAACTTTTTTGGTGTGGATAAAACTGATTTCTTCCAGTACATTACGTGATATTTATGACAGAGGTCCTTTATTGGATACTGTACAATACTCCGACTTCGCATGTATTTGTATATTTCACAAACGTCTAACAAAAGCAAATACTATTACGAAAACCGACAACGTATTCAATGCACAGCCTAGCCTAGCTCTACGTACGGCTTGCACTTCCCGTTCGAAAAGTATGCACTAGAAACGCCAAAATAAACTAGCAATTGTAAGAAAACTGCCGTTCGCTGCTCGCCAATTCGTTTCTTCGACGACAACATTTTCGAATATTTCTCTTATACACAAAAGTGAAGTGAGAGGGATGTGTGGAAATCCATGCACATATATATATATATATATATATATATATATATATATATATATATATATATATATATATATATACAGGGTTAGGCATATGTATGGAACCAAACAAATATCCCAGGGTTTTCCAAATACATCGATATAAAATTTGACATATGAAACTATAAACTGCATACTATCTAGGTACGCATTTTTCAATAATTTAGAACCTTTGATGCCAATCCTAGAATTTGTAATAAAAATCCTCACATTTTAGTCTAGTTTCAAATAGAGTTTAATTTTGAGAAAAAAATCTGGTGTGTTCACACATATGACCTTGAGAAATGGTCATATTATTATTCAATTTTAACATAGGAAAAATTGTTTAGCCCGAATATGAATCAACAGAAAATTTGAAAAAGAAAGCAACGAAATCGGTTCATCCATTCCCAAGATAGCATTTGTGCAGAATGACAGGCAGACCAATGGTTGAAAATATGTTTTTTAGATTCTAAAAGGTAAACATCATGCAACTTGCAAGCGAAACGCGACTGCGGAGAATTGAGCTATCGTTGATGTCAGTCGTCAATCGTGGTATCACAGTATCACGTAACTGCGACTGCGACGAAATCGCAACTGAAAACAGTGCTGTCTCTACCGAACCACCATTGCGATATAGTTACACTGACATTGAATTCAGTAAGGTGAGTTAGAGCAAGAAGATTTTTGGAACAAGTGCACTATTTGAAAGTATTGGCGGAAACGCATTTGCCCCGAAATCGAGGGACAAGTGCGCATTTGGTAGATTTTTTTTTTCATATACTTAGGGCAATACAGCATACTATAACTTTCTAACTGACATAAACAGGCCATCCCATGCCATAAATAAAAAGAATTCAATGAATTTACAAATTCACTTAACATTTTTTAACATTCTCTTACCCTATGTTACAGGATGCCAAAATATGGTATTATGTACCCTGAAATTACGACTGCGAAGGCAAAAGATTTGTAACTGTTACTTGGAGGTACTCTTAAATTTCAAATGACAGCCCTATTGTCCGTTTTCAAGTACTTGTTTAGTTCCTTACGGTTTGCTCTTTGATTTGTGGAATTAGTTTTTTTTTGTTTATCTTCGTATGATGTTTGTGGTGTTTATATTTAGTTCCACTGGTTGCTACCAGTCGCTAGTAGCGCTGCATAGGCATATTAGCAACCAGCCTTACGTAATACGATTTTTTGCAAGTCAGTCGGTCGCCTAGTTCTACATAATAAGTGGCCGGACACCGAAAATTTTACACGATTACAATACTCTCCTTACTCGGAAATTACTAGTCTATCTCTTGGAATTCCTAAAAAAATATCATCCATCTAAAATTCACTTTGTTCGAGAACTCTCTCACTTTCTGGTGACACATGACGTTTACTTTGAACTCCCAATTCTATTTTTCTAGATTTTACGACAAGTGGTTCTGGCGTTAAAGGTAAATGGTCAAATAACGCACTTATTGTTCGAAATCGCACATATGTTTGTGAGAGGTTACGAGAACTAATTAGCAGGGAGAATCACCGTATAGATTAAGAGATTCGGAGAATTCCACCAAGAGTCATGACTAATGTTACAAAATAATTTACAAAAAGATTGTTCAGTCTAAAGGTTGAGTTTTACTTCTGATATGAACGTTCTGTAATGAATAAATTACGGCTTGAAATGCGATTATTTTTGTTATATTTTATTTAGTAGATTTCTTGGAAGGTATCTCTAGATCTTGTCTAATTTCTTTTTAATATGTATCTCAGATGACCGTGGAACAAGAGGTGTTTAATTTAAAATTTTCAAATTTGCATCACATTCTACTAATTCAAAATTGATAACGCAAATAGACAATATGGATACAATTATGTATCGTTACCGCCATCATTGGGAGCTCCTAAGATATTTGCTTGGTCTACACACATACCCAACTCTGTATATAACAGAACACTTCAACTTTTCGAAAATGAAAACGCCATAATATTTACATTGGTAGCAACCGAAAGAAGAGAGTCAAGTCTGGGGGTTAAATGGGGCCGGCATATATCACGGGATGTGGCCGTCCGATTTTTAAATTATTGGCTTCTGTCCCATTCGGTACAAAAGCGGACTCAGCAGCAGCACCAAAGCAGCGTATATATGTCCCGGGATTCGAGTGGATTCGGCTATAACAAAAACTGCAATATCGACGCTATTACCAAAAGTGGATCTCTCTCTCTCTCTTTTCCGCTAAATTCATGCGAATGGGATTTCTGCTTTTTTCAATGTTAATACGGTAAGCTATATGGAATATAATATCGTATTCATTGGAATCGTTTCTCCGGATATAGCTACTAAAATATTACGAATATTGACATTCTATAAAATAGATCAATATTTATTCGTTGAATCTGTATGCTGTTCATTCTATCGAATATACCACTTTGTATATTTTGTTTTATATAAATCCTACATTTTTTCAACTGTAAATGTTGATTTACCATCACTTAATCAATTTCACTGTAGGAATTTCAGATCATTTCCATTTCCATTGTTGTGAATGCCGAATTACAATTTACAATATATTACCTCCAAGTTTAGTGGTCCCATTCATAAGAAAACTTTCTTTAGTTTATTCGCACGTACGATATCTCCTGCATTTCATTCCAAAACATTTTGCTTTCTTCTGCTGCTTTTATCTGTTTCATGATTTTAAATTTATCTACTGTGAGTTTATTCAACGTAACGTACTATCTGTAGTACGATTTCTACTTATTTCATTTGTTCTTAATCAATATTCATCTCACATTGTAAAATGTGTCAAATTTTATTATGTATTTATCTAGTGACTAATTTTATTTTTCGATGGAGATCAACTTTCAATTTCATTGTGTTTGCTAATTAGGATTGTAGACATCCGATTAAAAAACGAAACCTTTTCCATTCCGGTTTCTCTCGGTCTGCCCATTAGTAAGCACAGCCTATTTTTTTCGAAACTGCTGCACTAGAACAGTTCAAATTTGGAATTTACATAGAATGAAGTGATTGAATGAAAACTGTATAGCAGGAATAAACTAATTCATACAGTGGTAGTATTTTTTTTGGAGTTAATTGGAACATTTATACAACAAAGTACATAATGACACGCATCAAATAAAAATGCTTCTTATGACTAATTCATATATATTTTCAAAATTTGAAAATAAACGGTCCAAAACATATTAATAACCAACAAGATGAAAACAGACCGCTTCCACCCCATATCTACGATATCATCGAGCCAAAAATTTTGAAAAAAAAAATAGAATATAGACCTTCATTTATATAGTTTAACTTAAGTTAAAAAACGACGTGATACTACTGAAAATTTAAAATAATTGGTCGAGGTAGAGGAAGCAGAAGCATTGTGAGGAGCTGGAGCTAAAGTCACTGCAATGTTTTGCGTGATGATATCCACATATCCAGGGTATTACTAACCAGCTATCAGAAGAACTCATCCTGGAGGCGAGAAAATAATTTTAGGTAAATTTCTTATAGAAATGTACCTATTGCGATGGTTCACACTTTTGAATTTCGACAAAAATTCAACGGCATGTTTATAAATAAAAAGATGTTCTTTATATTTGTCCAAATATAAATAATGACATTTGTAATTGATGGCTAATTTTATTGAATATATGACTGCATCCCCAAGAACATCTTTTTATTTATTATATATATATATATATATATATATGGGATATTACGAAATTTGTTAACACGGGTCGCAGTTTTGGAGGTATCAAGTTCAAATTTGCTACAAAAATCAATCTCTTAAATATCTCGGTCGAGTTCGTTATTAGGCAATATCGGGTAAGTAGTTTCAGAATGGCGACCGTTCAAACATTCAAAAAATTATCAAAAAGGAGCCGTAGTGTAAATATCATCAAAAATAATTTTAAATTATAGATATTTATTATCAGTACCTACAACTTTTGTTCGAAGCAATTTTCTATAGAACAAACAGATAAAAAAATAAAAATTAATAAAAAAAATGAGAAATATTGATAAAACATGAACACTCAATATAAATTTGATGTAATCGTACATTTTCTGGAGATCTTAATATAGACCCTGATTAAAAAAATATATAGTATATTTATTGAAAAGAAGTAAGCGAAAAAAAAAAATCAGCCTTGAAGTGGAACGCGAACCCTGTCTGCTTTATATTCAACAGCCAAAACAAAAACCTCTAACCGCAAGGGTATGACACATACGGCAATTTTATGTAATAACATGTACGTATACCAATGAAAAGGTTGTTCAAATTACATGAACTAAATACAGTATGGGGGGTTAATTTTCTCACATGGTCAACTAAGAAGATAATTTTCTATTGGAAAGAAGAGTTCTGAGGGATGGTTGTATTATAGGTATTGTACTTTTTCCTCCCATAAAATATTCCATAAAAGAGTCGGAGGGGCGAAAATTGAAAATTTTATTTGGTAGGGTTGAACGGAAGATGCTAATTCTGGCAATATTTAAATTAGATTTTTTTATAAAATGAATATAAGTAGAATTTCAGCCAATTTGTGACTAAATGACTATTCAAAAATATGAAATATATTTTTTTCAAAATATGACCTTCCGTATTAGATTTTGCTTTGGAAAAACACAACATAATGATAATTCTATAGGCATAGGTACTTTTGAAGTTGATGCTAAAAGCAGCACCATCAGCATTTATTTTGTATTTTTCAATACTTCACACGATAACGTTGGTTCTATTTTTTATAGGTACTAATATTTTTATGTACCTACACAAGCCATTTTCAGAAGGAAAAAAGATTTATAGTGAAGTTCTGAATTTTAATAACTTCCATTTCCCAGTGAAAAAAAATTATAGATTCAAATAAATTATACTACAGAAGAATAATGAAGTAGTTCCAATTAAATTACTCAGAAATAGTCAACAGCCTAATGTTATTTTATGCCAAGTGAGTGTCAGGATTTCATGTGGAATTGTGAAAAGAACTTAGCCTGTGTATCATCTGAATGTAATTTTTCAATTCCTATTCACAGTTGAAATTCTGGTTGTTCAGCATCATTAGCATACATAGCTCTTCGTCGTGGTTAAGGATGAACCCTGAGTACCAAATCAGAAACTCTTTCGCTCGCAAAACTTATTTCTTTCTCTCTTCTTGCGTCTTGAATAACTCCAAAGAAGCTCATCGATAGTTCTTGCCATCGTCTTCGTCGTCCTAGTAGTAGGAAAATGCGATCAGATGCAGACGCATTCCAAATGAAAATTGTCTTTTTGCCTCTCGTTCTCTGTTCTTCTGCCCAACTCATAGCAGCAGAAGCAGCAGCCCTTGCCCCGACTTTTCCCTCTATCCTCCGGGCAGATCCCGGAAACTTTAATTAGATTGCGGTGAACTTTGCGAGCCGTAGAGACGTTATGCGCCGCATAATGAATAATTCTAGTGGAATTTATGCAGATGCAATTGATGGGAAATTATTAGAAATTGTATTAGATATAATTTATTGCATAAGGAACTTTGGCTTGATTAAAAATTTCGCTCGGTTATATTGGATTCGCTATGGCGCTCCTCTACTTCCTTCAGCTACTACTGCTTACTGCGTTGGTTTTTTTCTGCAATTCTGGATATCAAGAATTATATTGTTGCAACATAAACGAGACATCCCAATTGACGAAACAGCTCAAGTTATTACGATCATTTTTTCTCTTTAGATACCAATTTATTCCAAATTACTGTTTCATCTGTTGCCTTTGTAATTTCGTTTGTATTAATAATAATTGATTGCGAGATGTAGGTATATATAATTATTATATATGTATACAATTTTCGAGAATGGGTAGGCGTGAAGGTGTGTGCAATTCACCATTCTAGGCACACTTGATTATGTGGTCAATTAGGAGAATGCCAGCAGAATTGTCTCTATGTTATTAGAGTTATCTCTGGAATCTACATAGGAGAGATATTCGATTGCACTAGTTGCCTATATAGGGTAGGAAATAGGAAATCAGTTCCAATTAGGATTGTGATTTTAGGTTTATTGTTTCGCTTGTGTGTCTGTACCTACTAAGGCAAAATACGTACTTCACAATAATCCAGCCTGAATTTATTTTATATTCACGTGAAAATACAAGCCCCCTATCTAATGCAGGAATACTGGTAGATGTACCCGCTCGAAAACATGCTAAATAATACAAAATGATATATTGAAATGTCGGAGGAATTCACATAAATGGTTTTGTTTTTTAGAAAATCCAGTAAATGTTGACCTGAGTTAACGAAACTGTGAGGTCTGAGTTCTTACCGAACCTCAATCAATAACAGATCAAAATTCTGAATCAAAACACGGTATAAAACAAATCAGGATTCAAAGTACTTAGTACTGGACAGTATTATAATTTCTTATCTTACGGAATTCTGTTTCAAAATATCCAATCTAACCATAATAAATAAGCATTCATTTCACGGTATTATCAACTAAATAATGTCGTCTAACAGCGTAATGGTATAAAGCTCTCTGAAAGATATCAGATATGTGGTTTTTTATTGATGAATTAATTTCAACAGGTAGTCGAAATTCGACGGTAATTAATTAAATTTAAGTTTCATATTATTGAGGTACTTATGACAAAAGTTAGAGCGCGTCTGCTCTACCCATAGAGAGAGAGCGCCAGCATTGTTTCACCTAATGATCTTCACCTACAAATACTTAGTCTTTCATAGAGCACGTCTGTTCTACTCACCGTTAGAGCGCACTAGGATTGCATCTCTTGATGATGATCTTTGCAGACTATTACTTAGTCGTTCAGGGAGAATTTTGTTAATATTAATCAATATAATTCGTTCATTATTAACATATCGATTTTAAATTTTATAGATTGAATAAAATAGTTGAGATGAGTTCAATTTTATAAAAAGATCTCATTTTGAAAATGTGGCTAGTGGATATGTACCAAGAACCACAAATACCCGTAATGTGTTTATGGTCAATTTATGTCTCAACTGCCAGCAGTATCAAACATTGTAGGTAGTAGCAATAAGCTTATTAGGTTAGGTTGGTTATTTCCTTAAATAAAAATCAAACCTATCGAGCGTTGTGTCAAAATGGCAAAATGTCATTAAGTCAGGCATAATTCTTTATATTGATTTATTGATTACCTTTCTTTGAATCTCTTTAATTCTAATTTCGTTAAATAATTTGTTATCAAATCAAATATTATGTGTACTTATCCTTATCCTTATCGTCATTGATTCATTTCTTTATATTAAAATTTTCTACCATATTTTACTTATCTTGTTTATACTTTTAACTAATAGAAGTCACTATCATAATATTTCTATCTAATTGAATTATTTAAAATTTTACTGTTCATTCAATCATTCTTGTCTCGACTCTCTTCCTAAGATGTAGTTCACCCTATTAATTTTCAGATGTCATAGTGTCATAATTTTTCCCTTTATGTGAGGGCAGTTTTTCTTTTTCCTTTTATTATTAGTTTTAGAATGTTTTATTTAGTTTGATTTTATTAGAATTAATGTTTTAATTTTCGGGATTTGGTGATGTTTATTTTTAATTTTAATTTATAATATTTCTCTCCACGTGAGAATTTTATCTTATATTATTTTTTGTGCCACATTCTTTTGTATATATTAGGTTGTTAATTATTCCACCCTTTCAGGAAAATCCTTGTAATATCATGACTGAAGATGAGTCTATGTAGACATGTCTTAACCCCTATATTTTTTTTAATAAATTGTGTAGATGACCTTGAGATTTATTTTCCTCAATTAATCCACTCCACTTGACTTTTTTCTACAACTTGATTTATACAATTTTGTAACAACAATTTAAGCATGCATACCCAGTCAATGAACCACTTGTCTATATCAATAAAAATGAATTCAGATAATTTTTGTTTTAATATTTTCGTTAAGGCATAAGGAAGGTTTATATGGAGACAAAAATCGTAAAAATTGCGAGGAAAATAGTGAACAGACCTCTTTTCCCATACGTTTTCTTAGTGTGGTGTCAGATATGTCATACACGTCAAGAACCATTATCCAAACAACACTTATATTATCTGGAACAATGAGCCTTTTTCCTGAGAAGAGTGTGGACTTTTGCTACGAGAGGGCAGCACTTCTGGTAGGGTCAGGGACAAATATTAAATCTACTCCATCTAACACTGTGGAAATATAGGTGATAAAAGTAAATTATTTAAAATAATCAAGCAAGTAAAAAAATCGTGTACCATAAAGCATTATAATAAAAATATTATATTATTACTGAAGTGTACAAAAGCAGGAGTTTATTTTTGTAAGTAATAGTCATTCAAAATTGAGATAATAATTTAATAATTAAAGTGATTACTCTGAAATTCGTTTTATTTATTCATTTTTTCTATTGGACTGCACATGGCCAATAACCAAGATCAATATTTATTTCAAACTTCATATATCTCTACAATTATTACTGCTACGGCAGCAACGCGCCAGGTACTGCTAGTATCTTAATAATTTAGAAATACAATCTCATATTAAATTATGTGTATTAGTTAATTCATGTCTTAGTATTTATAAGAAGTTATCAATATAAACTTTTGATTTATAATTAAAATTAAAGTGAATTCGATATTTGATTCCCAGCGTCTTAATCTTAGGCAGCCAATGAGAAGCTTCCATTTATGTTCTCAAGAACGCTGGCAACAATGTCGCTGCCAACGAACACAGACGAAAGACGCGCAGACGCAGGTGAGGATAAACAGGGTTATAGGTATTAGGAGGTATTATAGGTCATTTCGCCCGCCAACCCTCAGCAAGCTCACAGGAGGGTGAAGTGAATAGGAGTGCTGGGTGGGGAAAATAGAGGTGTAGTAATATATCTTTAGTAGTAATTTACCTAATATTAGCTAAATTAGCCTGATAATAAAAAAATCCTACTGCAGTTTACGAAAACGAAGCCATAAAAATTAAGGCAAGGAGCGCGCTGCTATTTTTGTTCTAAAATGCAGCTATTTCGCGATGTTGCCAAGGTGACACGTTTGTACGTAATAATAGAGAGTTATCTCAAACGCTATAAGTACAAGCATTAATAAAATTTCCCTTATTTTGGCATTTACGCATGCGCAGACATAACTTGATTTAATGTTTATTTTATTATGGATAGTGCTTGATCTTATTTATGTCGGAATATAGACGACGTTATTTTTTCCGCCGGTATCTTATTTTGACAGTGCGGACATTTTCGGTATACGAATTACCACGTAATCTACCTGTCGGGTGTCATTAGGATAGGTTAAAATTTAAATATATATAGCAGACACAACAAACAGCTTCAACTACGTATTCAGTATTCTCGTCATTAGCATCCTAAGATTTAACATACTATATTTAATCTACAACACAGAAACTTCACTTAACATATAATCAAACTGAAGTGAAGTGAGGTTAAAAATAAGGTTCGTGATGAATTAGGAGTTCATAACTCTTATTTCACTAGACGAATACGGTTGAGCTGTATTTTATTAACGCTGTTTTCAATACAGCTTTACCTTATGAATCGTGTTTGCGATTTGCGATAACTCTCTATTGATAAAACGCTATCATAGTAAACTTCGTTGCTGCATAGGGGCGCACAACGTGTCATATGAATCTGAGAAATTAGAGGTAAAAATAGAAAACTTTAAATTCTTATTCTCTTGGCAAAGTGATATGAAGTGAGAGAGCAATAGTTCTAGGTGAAAACAGATCCATTACATGTCCTAAAGTTGCTGTTAAAGTGAAATTGCCAAAATCGGTAGGAACCTGTACTACACACATTGATTAAGTTAATTATTTTGATGACAAGAACTTTGTATGGAGATTGCGTGGATAAAATCTAACTTTAATTTTATCAGATTTCAATTATTGCTGAAAAATTGTTGAAAATTAGACATTAGTGAAGAATATGAAGTGAATAATTTATTTGATATAGCAAAAGCAGAGCACAACAACTATTGTTTAGACAGAGCACTCAATCGATGTAAGAAGTACCTACTGCATAGAGAATTTATACAGTGAAGCTGGACTAGGAATGCATAATGCCTGTGGATATTACTCACATTATTTGCAATAATACTGATAGTTTCTTATATCTTCCAACACTTCTTTAATTTATATGTAGACTTAATTCCATTTCATCTCTTTAAAAGAATAGTTAATACTAACAAATAAATGATAATTTATTTGTTTTCCTGTTCGTCGAACTTCTAAACTCAGACGCATCTTTAACAGGTAATTAGTTTAATGCCTGTTTAGAACATGTTAAGATAAATGCTCCTTTATTTATTTCATTTCATATTAAATGTATCTTCTAATTTATAGTTAACGTCGGTTCAATTACATCTATTTTTAATACCAATTATCCTTCATCATGTTTTGACGTTTAAATAATGGCGGTCGGAAATTGGCTTGACTGGTTATTTTTCACCTAATTAAAACTAAAATATCTCATTATCGACCCATAGGAGGTACCCTTTTTCTTTCTTACACGGAATGTGAAATATAGTTTGTAAAAATAACTACTTAATTCATTTTCTTCTAAATTAACTTGCTTCCGTTCACAATTACTTGGGATTAAATGTTAACATTCCATTATCACTCTGGAAACTACCGGTAGTAGTCTAAAAATCAACAAAAAATTAAACCAAACAAACCACGAATCAATATATGTAATTAAATCCAACTCTGAATTTGGGAACAACTTGGAAATTCATAATGAGAATCTTGATGGTCGCACCCTTACAGCTGGTTCTTAAAATTGGGATTATTTTCCTTGACAATCAATCAAGTGCTTGCCATGGAACTTGACAATTCATAGACGGAAAAACATTCTTACTATCTCTAGTTGAATTTTTTGTTCAAGAGGAAACACTTTGAAAATGTTATTTAGAGTTAATAGGATGTTAGTGTTTAGAATCAAGTTCTAATTCTACACAATAATGAAGATTTCCACCTAATCCATATTTCACTCGAATAGTTCTTTGGTTACACATAGAAACTCTACCAAACTAATAATGGAAAACCATAAAGCCGAACGTAGAACCATTATCCTGAAACAATGCAGGTCGTAGAAGATTATTTCCTTTCGGAAAAAGAAACCAAAGTGTTTTGATCTTGTAGCAGATGCACATCCACACATAGATACACACATACGGAAAAGTTTATTCGTTGGCAGCAGAGAGGAGAACTACACAAAAGATTCGGTAAGAAAACAAAAAACAAGACAAAACTTCATTTTAAATTCCAATCTATTTGAGAAAACTTTTGATAGTCTTTTGTCTATAAGAAATGGAGTGAGTCGGAAGTTTCCAGCCATCCTAGTTGGCTATGTGAATTTGCCTCTATTATACCCAGAGGGTTATTTAGTTTCATTGCAGACTGTTTTCTTGTTTTTCAAATGTCGTTCTCTGAGATCGTTTTCAATCGAACAATAAGCAATGACATATCTGATTGTACTCGTATCACCAGTTATTTTGTTGTTTCTCGATATTCGAACGATTTTATGATCAAACGAAAAGTTCTATATACTCTATATACTATATAGTCATCTTACTTTTTGTTTCAATTTAATGTATTCAAATAAAATATAATGTGCAACATGTATTCTAAGAATTTGATATATAAATACACAATCTGGACAATTATACAATCTAAAATGATTATAGATTTAATTAATTTGTTTGAAAATTGGGCTTAAATATAAAAAACTAGACGTCTTTTATTTATTTTATTGTTGCAACTAAATTTCACAATAGCCACAAATATATTTTGAGAGAATTACAGGATCCTTACAAATAAATTTTGTTTAGAGAAATAACAGATAAGGAAAATTTTATAAATAGGGTGATTCAGGGGTGCGGGAAAACTCCATAACTTTTTTGTATCTAAGCTATCGATCTGATTTTTCTGAAGTTTGACAATGAGGCATATTCATAGAATATTTTTATTTATATAACAGATGTCCTAAAGTAAGATAAGCAATTAAATTCTAGGTAAAAGTCCTTTATCTCAAAGTGGAGTAGTAAGTTGAAAGAAAGAAACTCTAAGTCTTCTCCACAATATATTGATAGTTATATTACAGGTAACACAGACATGTTTCGAGACTAAATAGTCTCATTATCAATGCTAAATAAGGTTCTGTAACAAATTTGGATAATTTAATAAATTATCCAAATTTGACATTGTGAAAATTTAACAATTAGTGCATTACCTACCTTAACGGAAGTGGCTCGTAAAGAATATTGAAATGGAGGGAAATACCAATTCAAACGAAGTTCTGATGAAATTCAACGAAAATGTGAGGGAATTATAGCAAGAACGTGCATAAAATTCAATGAAACGTACTCTGATTTACAACCGATAGATAAGAGGAGGTTTAACGATTACAGAATATTTTTATTCGTCTTTTAAAATTTTTTCTTAAGTTATGATTTCCTTGGGTGCGAATCACGATTGTTCCACAAAATTGTACCCTACTTTGATGATCTACTGGTTTTAGAGCTTGAAATTTTGTCAACTTGTATGGGTGCATGTTATGATTATGAAGGATCCTAAATCATATTCGGCACTCATAGTGGGAGGTTGGGCATCAGCATGGAAATAGGTCAAACATTTTTATTATGTTGTCTTCATCTGATGTTAAAAGCTTCGGTTAATATCGTACCTTGGTATTATTAATAATTGTAAAATTTTCAAGTACCATCATGACATGTAATTGCCACCTTATATGAATATGAGCAAAATAATTATATTTTTTAGAAAATCGCTCTTATCTTGGAATTCTGGCTATTTAGATATAGGAACATGATAAATCAATTCGAAGGGAATTTAGTCACCCTTTTTTGTATCTAGCAGTAAAATCATCAATGTTGAACGACCATGTATAACGAACAACAAATGTCTCTATACTGAATCAATAAACATGATTTTGATGAACAACACACAAAATTGCTGCTTCGTAGGATTACAAATACCGCAGAAATAAAATAAAAAATAGAGAGATAGGTATAGGTGAGTAAAATGCAAGCATAATCAGAAATTCATGACAAATTAAAAAATGCGGTAATATACAGTGTGTCCCATTTCAAATAACAAAGATGTTGCTATTTTCTAATATAAGCGCCAAAGCTGCATCGCTAAAAATGTTTTATAGCGATAGATCAAAAGCAATTACTTTAGTAATAAAATTTTCAGAACGTCCCCGTTCTCCGTAAACGTCTAAGGTATCATCGACAGTGACCCACCCTGTATAATAATTTCCTTTCCATCAAATCATCATTCTATAAATGCAAATTATCCTTGGGACCCTTGAAATTTTCGAGACCTAATACAAAAGTGATCCGAAGAAAGTTTCTGAAAAACAAGTTGTTTTGTTTCCTCTCATACCCGTAGATCTTTGTCGAATATATTTATACCATCAAATCAAGGCAAACACAAAATATGGCGTCCGCATCCATTTGCAAATTTACATTAAGAGCATCTGGTAAATTTTTAATTTATATCTTTGTTTTTGGTGGATCTCGAACAGAACGCGCAGCAAACTCTTCGAAGTTTGCCGATAAATATTTATCTAAAAAGAGATATTTTGGAGAGAAAGTTTCTGCTTTTCGTTATAGAGAAAATGTTTGATGAGCTTATGAGGAAACAATCGAGAAAAGTTAGAGAGAGTGTCGAGTTGGGAATCCATAAACCTTTTGAGTTTGTGTCGAATTGAGAGAGAAATTAATTATGAATGAGCAACAGATAGATAGACATACAAAGAAGAGTTTATCTAAGAGTGGGTTTAATTTTGATGAATGCACTGACATTTCTTTAAAGAAGATTATTATGCGTTGACATTAAGACTCTGTTTTAATAAATTAAAATGAAATTTAGAGATTCATGTATTGATTAATTAATAAATTAAGGAGAATTTTCATGCTTAACTGCGAGAATTAATGGAGGTGTTGATTTCAGGCTTTTCGATCAAATATTTGAAAATATCAAGCAAATTTATGATCTACAATATAAAACTCTTATACCTACAGATATTCTCATTAAAATGACGTTCTCTAAAAACAATTCGATATTACAAAATTCTCAATAGTCCTACCTTTGCTATGTTATGAACTCCCAAAAACTTATAAATATTATTCAATTCTATAGCGCCATTGATTTAGCATACGAAATATTTTGTAAATGTATTGGTATATACCTATCGGTATATATGGCATAATTACTCAGTAGTACCTATTTCCCAAGCAGATATACCTACAGCAATTTTCGTGGCGATTGGTTAAAAATAGTGTAGCAGATGATGTACTGTGCCCATCTAGCAACAAAAAATTGGATAGCGTTCAAATATTCTTAATGCTCAAAGTATCATAGAAACAGTGAAACGGTATAGAAGTTGATGCACTGTATCGCCATCTAGCGGTAGGTTACAACAAAATGGATAAAATATTTTCAAGGTTTTACATTCGCCCCATACTTAACCTTAACACAGACGAACGGCTAAACATCTCAAATTTAAACAAAACTAACAAAACTGATGGACCACTATGAAATAAGTAAGATAACATTGGGACTTTTTTATAAGGGACGTTGTTATTCTGTGAAATCTTGATGTTAAATTCAAGTTTTATTGGTTTTGCCTTATTGCATTAATAATGAAAAGTTTTACAAAAGTTTGAAGATTCACTGATGATTGTTTTTTTATTTCTAATTATCATTATACAGGGTGTTTCATAATAGGTGTAAAATATTTTGGCATCTTGTATGGGATACCCTCCAAATATTTTTTTTATATAGATGACGTATTTTTCTTCAGTACTGAAATTGTGGAGGATATTTTGAACAACTGTTATAAGCAATATTTTTCTTCGATGTTCGCTTGTTTACTCAATTAGTATTTCTTATTTTGGTTATTTTCTGAATTTTCATTAATAAGTCATCGATATGAAAAGCAAGATGCCAAAACATGTTACACATAATATATATGATAAAATAGATTTTTGTTGGGAATGCAGTCATTCAATAAATAAAATTCTTTGGATTATGCCAAGCTTTCGAGAACCAGTCAAGAAATCAGAATCAAATATATATATATATTTATATATATATATATATATATATATATATATATATATATATATATATTGATTTTGTATTCTTGACTGGTTTTATAATAAATAAAAAGATGTTTTGGGGATGCTGTCATATATTAAATAAAATTCTTTGATTGAAGCCGATTTTTCGAGAATGTTTATTCTCTTCTTCAGGGCAAACTACAAATCGTTACAAAATTATATATATATATATATATATATATATATATATATATATATATATATATGTATCCCTATAAAATTGCTGTTTATAAGTGTACATCTGGTTTCATCAAGAGGAAATTGCAAAATAGAATGAAAAGAATTTTTGACAGACAATTTCTCACATGAGATATGACCCCGGAGAGGGTCGAAAAAGTTTCTCGTTTCAGATTTTCCTATGAACCAATAAATCTGGTGAAACTTCTACTATAGGAGCACGACGACAATCCTACCGGAGATGTTTATCAAAAAGTTTTAACAAAATCTAGATCCACGACCGGGTGATATTTTTTAAAGCGGAACGAGCTAAAACTTGGTAATTGAACTTACGACATGTTCGCCCCTTGCGAAACTACTTAACACATCTAGATTTTGTGAATTTATTTTGAAGTAGTTTTGCAAACAACAATGCCAGAGATGCTAGTGTTGCCGTTTATTAAGGTTTTAATGGAGAAATACAGTGGTATACATCTAAGCAACTTGGAACTTTAAGCGAAAATGTAACTCATATGAAGATTCTTAAATTACCGAATGATATAGCTACTATATTTTCAACTCATAACTTCTAACAGTGAAGTAATTTTCGATTTAAATTATTGAATTGGAAACCTTAACAATATTTACAATGCTTTTGAATTTTTCTTGTATTATATTTTTTTTTCCTAAAATTCTGTAGGTGTGGTCTATAAAAATGAGGAATGTGATTAAGTCATCAGCTGGGAATATTTTTATTGACCTACCAATATTATTTGACATTGATAATGTATACAGAGATTGTTTTGAAATTTATCAGTTTGAATAGTACAATTTTGCAGTGTTGTCAAATCGATTCATTATTATTCATAACATGGCAAGGCACATTCTCTTGTTTGTAGGTTATGGTTATCATAACCTAACGGGTAATCACCGGATTCTGATCAGTGAAAAATGTTACCTGTAATGTAATACAACTCGTAAACGGACAAGATGTCCTATTTTTAGTCCCACCCTGTCCTTTATTGAGAGTTACCTGAAACTGGAACAGACAGAGAGATATTGACAAAATCTCAAACTGAGAGAACCGATAATTGCAACTAATCCAATTTATTATTTCAATAAAATCGTTTATCGCTCTGGAATTACCATAAAAATATTTTGACTGTAGGTACAGGAGAACAAATACTATGGATAGTAATATTTATATTTGTACAAGTTTTAATAAAATTTTATTTTGACAACATAATTTGAAGAAAGACGGTTCATGACAATAAAATTTTTCATTTTAATATTCTTCAAGAACAATTGTCTAACTCGAAATATTTTATTCAGACAAAGATAACCATAATCTGAGAAAAATTGTATTGAGGTATTGAAAACCGCATATATATTATGTTAACAATAACTTCCGGTGCCCTACCTGCCCATTTGGCCATAAATTCTCAATCTGGCACAGACGTTTCTGGCTTTCCAATAGCTGCTGGCGATGCAAAAAAACGACGACGAAAACGGAAAACATTTCACCACACTATATCTTTAAAGATTGCAAAAGTAGTTCTCGAGATCGGGAATCAATAACCCGCAGTCTCAATAAATCCCGGCCTAGTTCGCAGAAAGCGCCGAATGGGTCCTTCATATAAAATATATATTTCTGGCTGAAGTTTTTTAATAGAGGATAGTAGACCGTCGTCAAATTATTACTACCCAGGGCAAAGTTATTTATTTGAATATAAGGAAGAAATGCATTTTTCATGACCAATACCAAATAGTTTATTTGTATGTCGTAAAACATTATAGCGGTTAGCGTATGCAAAATTGAAATTCCAAATTCTGCAAACTTGTGGTAAGATCAATATACATGGTATTGTAATTTCCACATTTATAATTTTTTTACCAGCCCCCTGAGTAATTAAATGACCGCGTTATTTTGATCGTTTTAAGGTACCATAATCATTAGTTTTTTAACTGAAAGCTAGAATGAAGAGTTTGGCGAGAAAAAAAAGCTGTCTCAATTTAATAATTTGAATTTTATTTTCAAGTTAAAAAGCTTAAATCTATTAGCAGTGCCGACTAAACTGTCAAAGCTAAAGGAAACAAAATTCAACAACATAAAAAAAAATTGTCTAACAAATTACAAAAAACATTGATTTTTGTTTGTCAATCATGGATAAAAGAACAAGAATATTATAGACGAAACTTTTTTGTATTTTAGAATCTACCGGCAGCACCCTGCAAAATAGTTTAAAACTGGGGGAAGGGAAAAAGAGTAAATGGTTCCTGAAAAAATATTTCAAAACTATAAGTATGAGCTATAAACAAAAAATTGTAAAAATCTTTTGAGTTTAAACCATTTTGCCCGACGTCACTAACCTGTTTAAGTTAAAAAGTTATCTGAGAAAACTCTACTGTAAATAAAAAAACACAAGACTAATTATCGGCAATAGGCATATAAAGACAGAAATATTGAGGTATCTTTGGAAAGATGGATAATTCGACCTGGCGCTTCTCTAGTGGGTTCTTCCATTTCACGGTGAATAAATATTATTTATTTATCTCATGTAGGTTATAAGAAAAGAAGTGGTGTCATACTTTATCATTTGGTCAAAATTGGCTATTTTCAAAGGTGGCGCGGAAATGAACGCGTGTTTTGTACCCCTATCGAGTTGTGTATAGAGACGGTTCTTAATTTACAGCATTAATATGTTAAACCATGAATCGACCCCCATATTGTTTATCTCACCGGTCAATATAATCAATTGTTCGATATGTGTGTCGTATAACATATACCTGAAAATACGTTTGCTTTTCAGAGGCATGCACAGATTTGTTGAGAAATTTTTCTTTGAGTATTTTCCGATTGTTTTTTAACGCATTTCCGGCAGTATTTGCTCAGGATAGGATTGCTGTTTCATATTTCATGGACATATTATTGCTATAGAAAGAACTGTCTCTACACATAACTCGATAGGGGCACTAAACAAGTGTCCGTCTCCTGTACCAATGTATCTTATCCACAGGATTTCCATATAAGCGGGCTTTTTGAATAAAATATAATGTTGTCAATACTGATGCTATAAGCATAGTGGAATAGTCCTACATACCAAAATCCAGCGTGAAAGATAAATCATACCTGAAACAAAAAATGTTCATTAGAGTACATATTTACTAATTATGAAAATATCAAAGTAGGTATATTATGGGCTAGTATTTACAATTTACAGTATTAATGTAAGGACATAAATAAAATTTACTTGCATGAATACATTCATAATTAGATTTTTTAAATCTACACCTGAATTCGTTCAGCCACGATTATTCAATTGATTTGAAGTAATTTCGTAAAAAAGTAACTATCCAGTGTAACCCTAGATGACCAATGAATATATTGAAAAAAATTAAACATACAACCGAATTGTATACCTCCTCCTTTTCAGAAGTCGGTAAAAAAATCCTGATTTTGATAAAGTAAGATGTTTGAGCGAATTTTATGTGATGAAACTGTTCAAGAAAATTATCTTGCTAAATAAGAAGTGAAAGGAACTAAAACAACGGAAGGAGACCAGAAGCCGTTGGAAACAAATTGTTGTTATTGTATTTACTCAATTTATGTTATCTCTAGATGGGTTAATGTAGGTAGGTATATTGTTTAGCACAAAAAGGGATCAAGGATAAATATATTTATTTCTAAAATGTATTTTTATAATATTAATTATTTCTTCAATATTCTAAAACCATTTTATGCGCTTTCAAAATTCATCAAATCATTGAATGAAATCAGAAATTGCAGGGACAAATTTTTTTTCGAGCAATATTATTATTACTAATGAGTGAAGATATTCACAAAATTAAACAAATTGTTAGAAAAATTACTGCATTTGTCTATTCGACTACGTGTGTAGGGATTATTTATGCATACCCAGAACAGTGTAATTCTTCGTCTTCAGGATACAAAAGACAAAATTATCCAAATAAAATTTCATTATTCAAATGATTATCTGAATATGAACAGAACCAATTATCTGGAGTGTAATTTTTGGCGGATGCGCTAGACAAATCCAACAGAATTTTAAATATAGGTATCTAGGTAATAATAATTAATAATATCATTTTCTTACGCAATATTTGATGAAAACTGGTATTTATAAAGTAGGTGTATTTTAATGATACTTTTACTTCCCTCAATAGGGGAAGTATTGTATTCACGTAAAAAATCCACTTCGAGATTTTTGCTATTTACGTTTTGGGGTTCCTAGATCACGAAAATCATGGTATCTCAAGTCCGTCGGTCTGTCTGTCTGTCTGTAGTCTGTCTGTAGTCTGTTGGCCTTGTAGCTCAATAATGGCTTAATCATATATACAGGGGGTCCAAAATATTAAGTGTCAATATAAGAACGGTAGAAGCGACGAGGTTGTTTCCATGAGCAAAAAGATGTAAGTTATTCAGGTCGATAAAGATACATTCTTGAAGCGGGGTGATTTGTCGAGGGTAGTCATAGGTAAAGGCTTTTACCAATTTTTTTGATATCCCTTTAAGGCTAACCTAACAAAGACATCAGGGATAATTACCTATAGAAATTAAGAGAAAATTGCCTTCTGAAAAAATACTTTATTACTTAGAATCTTAAAAATAAACAAGTTTGTTTTAATAGGTAGTATTAAGCGCTGAAATGTGAGATTACATCTTTGTTTAAATACTAGCTGATAATATGCTTGTATTCCCAAATTTCAATACAGTGTGATGTCATTACCTGACACCATACTTCGACCCCGTTTTCCGTGTTCCTGGCTTGTGGTATATTTAACCCCGACGTAGATAATGGGATGTTATAAGTTTGAGGTATTTACCTGTGAGGATGTCTGTGTCATCTTAGCTCTCAAACGTATGAACCAATTTTCATTTAGTTTTTATTGGTATTAACTAGTTTTTTTGTCTTTTTTTTGGTTCGTGCGCACGTTTTATATAGTGAACGAGCTCCGATTTTGATGATTTTTGATTCATTTGAAAGAGGAGGCTTGAGAAATGGTCCTGTATTCATAAAAACGCAAATCCGAAACCTCCTTCCATCCTAAAATAGCTCTCGAAGAGGGTTGAGGGTGCAAATTTGCCTGAAAATCAAAAATATGAGGTGGTATAATTAAAGATAGGACAATATCCGGAAACGTTTAATTGATTTTTTTTTCAAAAGAGTTACGGTTTTCTAGTAAGAGTCATGTTAAATTCTCATAAATGTGTATTTTTTTCGAAAATTGAAAATCTGTGGGTACAATATGAAAGACCAATTGATTTGTAGCAACATTTATAATGAATTGTTTTTCCTTAGAGTTATGGTTTTCGAGTTACAGCGGTGGTAAAATAATATCTAAATTATATACTTATGCTCCGCAACGATGTTTTGAGATCTCAATAATAATAATTACAACCAAAGAATACACGTGGATAATAGGGTTCGTTCTATCTTCATTGGTGTTAGTGAACGTTCAACGATTTTCGTGACACACTCAAAAGTGTGAAATAAATATTTTTTACAAAAAATTGGACAGACGTTATTAAGAGGTGCACTAAAAAATAAAAAATAATATTAATTCTATTGGTGCTGGTACTTGTGAAGTTAGTGCCAAAAGTTATCAATCTGCAACTGCACAACTTCAAAAGTAAAAAGTAGAATGATTGAATTATCCCTTTTTCGTAAGACAAACAATGTGAAAAATGTGATAAGTTAGAAGGAATACGATTTGAGATATTGAAATACTACTTTTCAATACCTTCAGAATTTTACTAATGATTTATTTTGTATAGTCGTAGCACGTAATGGGGGCAGATTCAGATTCATCTCTGTAAAATCTCGGGGCTCAGTCAACTCATAAGTAGTTGAAAAGAGAAGCCGAAGCTTCGGAATAATAAGAACGTTTGTATAAATAATGAATAATCGATAGACGAGCGCTTGGTCGGTAAGACCGGGCACAGCTTTACTCCAGTTATCGAACTGCCGGAGCCCAGTGATTCTAGTCCCTGGCACTAAGGTAGAGTCCTGGATTAGGCACAAGTTCACACATAATTCGGTCATTATCGCCAGATATACCTATTCTAGACAAGCCCATTGAGAAATGGTGTGTGGAAAAGGAGTGCGAGGTTTAGATTACAAAGAAACAAGTGTTAAATACTACATTATATCAAATGAGTTACGCTGTGAACTGTATTTCGACTTTATAGCAGAATTAGTTAGTAATCGAATCAATGAATACTCGGAAACCACCCCGATTTTATATATATTTTTTAAATATTTATACTACTATACAGGGTGTCCCAAATTTCAGGTACATAGAGCTACTGTATGTTGGAAAGATCAAAATAATCATGGTATTCGAGTAAAAAAATTATGGACTTATGTTTAGTAACTTAAAATTTTCAAGAAAACTAAATTGGCGGTTGTCAACGTTACTAATAAATATTTGATAATTTTGACAGATATCATGTAGAACTGTAGTAGGAAAGTATTGTAATCGTGTGATATTTTCGATATCGAGATTTTTAAAAATTTTGACGTTTCAGAGTTTTCTGTCTAATAAACATATTTTCAGCCATTGGTATGTCTGTCAGTCTGCCTGTATGCCTGTCTGTCTGTCCGGCTGTCTGTCTGTGACAGCATTATCTCGGGAACGGATCGGTGTATTTCGTTGCTTTCTTTTTTATTTTGTTTGGTACCAATCACTCGCCGGTGGCACTGAATGAGAATCCTGTATACACTGGGTATTGAGCTATAGCCGAAAAACGTGATTTCCTCAAGACTATAGCGCGATAACGGCTCTAAGGATTTTGAGAACTCTTTACTACCCACATATAGCGCCATCTCTGAAAAAAAAACACAAAAAAGAGTAATGCTTGAATAAAATTCCTTATTTTCCACATGTTTCTTCAGATTCTGGCTAAACGTTTCATCTTGCGAAAAAATGTTACATGACCATTGTTGTTTGTCTTGACATGCTGAGAAAAATGAGTGGTTGCACGATTTGACCAGAGGATTCTGACTTTACTACCGCCATTATCGTCGCTATGTAAGGAGAGTATTGTAGTAGTGTGAAATTTTTCATTCACTGGAATTTGCCTGCGAGATGTAGGAAAGTCGTGTGAGTGGACACACCAGATTTTTTTGTTTCGATTCAAAGTTCTTGTGAAGGAGTTATTTCAAACATTTTGTGGCTGGTATAGACTACACATTCAATGAACAAACTGATACGTTGCTAGTACTTGGTTTCTATATTGGCAACTGTCGGTAGAATGTTTGGGTATACCATGACAGATTTCCAAATCGACAGATTCCGAATCACCAGACTTTTGCTTCTATCGAGAGGCTGGTCAACTGAAACCGAAGAAACCGTACAGAAATAATGCTGGACGACCTCGTCAAGCCAGAACTCCTGCTGTAGAGGAGCGAAATAGTACCCGACGATTGGCACGCCAAACTAGAGTTTCAAAAAGCGAATCCAACAGAATAATTAAAGAACAACTTATTTAACCCTTCAACATTCTAAGTGTCCAGGAACTCCTACCTCCTAATTATGTGGCTCGTTTGCATTTTGTACAAGTCATTCAAGAGCGTAGAGCGGCCGATCCAGTTTTTTACAGATAAATTTGCTTTACACACGAGTCATGCTTTACACGACGTGGTACAATAAGTACACATAACGACCATGTTTTACGCAGATGAAAATCCACATTACATTAAATAGAAACATTTTCAACGAGAGTTTAAAACTTAAATGGGTGGGTATTATTGCCACCTACTTGATTGGTCCATTTGGTTTGCCCGATCGTCACAGACAGTTACTTGCATTTTCTACGTCAAAATTTGCCACAACTAAAGGAAGACCTACCGCTCAATTTACGCCGTGACATGTTTTTCATGCACGATGGTGCACCACCACTTTTTTCCCGCATTCTGACAGATTATTTTAACGAACAATACCATGGAAAATGGACTGGCAGAGGACGGGATGATCCTATTCAGTGGTCACCTCAATCACCAGACTGTAATCATTATATTATTTTATCTGGGGTTACTTGAAAACTAAAGTTTATGAAGTTCCCATCTACAACATCGAACAATTATGGGGTAGGATTCAAAATCTCGTGAGCTATATGCGAAATGATCTAGGCATTTTGAGAAAGGTACTCTTCAATTTCTTGCGCTGATTTGAAATCTGCATGAACGAAGGAAGTGACCATATTGAACATTTATTGTAAAAAATATTCTTCTGATTGAATTGTTATTTTTTAGTAGATATCTATGCCTACTAATGATTTTTTTATTGTAATAACGTTCGGGTTGCGGTAGTAACAGCCAACATAGTTTTCTTGAAAGTCACTAACCATAAAAAATTGGGGGAAAAGGGACGACCCTGAAAAAAAATACGATGTCATTTATGGTAGGATTAGGGTGGTTTCACCCTTCCATGATTTCAGTTGGTGTAGTGTTTGCTTTGAACAATGGCTCCTCAATTAAAATAGCTACATACCAAATTTTATAAAAATCGAACGAAGCGTTTTTGAGTTATTTCTTTCAACTTTGAAACTTCCTCACTGGCAACTGAAGCACTATGTGATATAGGTAATTTTGGCTCAATCGACTTATTTTGATTTCACCAAGATACAGTGGGTCTATGTACACGGAATTTTGGGGCACCCTGTATTATTGAATGACAACGCTAGGCGACTGATTTATTGTTTGATTAATTTAAAAAATAAAACTAATGAAGAAGAAATACAATACCAAAAAAACAAAAGAGGTAATTTTCCATATTATATTAGACAACAACATCTTCTGTTAAGGTGACAGGAATCCTAGAAAAAACCTCGAGACATGAGAAACCGGTGAGGATAATGGCAAACATGCTTTCATTTAATTAGTCATCATATTCAAACCTTAGGTAAACTTATCGACATTCTAACTTATTGTATATTCAATTTAACCTAATTACAGAGAGAATACCTATTTTACAAAAAAATATTTTGAAATATTTAAAAGAAACGGAATGCTGATTTTGTAAATAATAGTTAAACAGACATACTTAGCCCGTGTATTTTAGTTAAAATAGAACATCTTTTGTGGTATTACTAGATTTACTTTGATTTTTTTAAATAATAATACACAATGTAGACAAAAGTATTCAGAAGTTGAGAAACTACAAAACATTTATACCTATTGTTATGTTCCATCGTATTTTTTCTTTAACTTTTGAGTTTATATACAGGGTGTTTCATAATATACGCGCAGGACTTGAGGATGTGATAGCTCGTCCAAAAATATGAAAAAAAGTTTATATTAACTTACCCTCTAAAATGCACCATTCGAGATACAGGGTGTTGAAATTGAAAAAAAATATTTGTTTTTTGTGAACATCTCCGGAACCGTTTATCGTACAGAAAACTGCTTTTGTAAGCATTTTTCACTCATAATAAACTAAGTTTTGAGCCAGAATTTTTTTTTGTTGTCATAATTGGTGAAGATTTTGAAAGAGTAGTGGTTGTTTCTCCCCATTTGAACGGCCAATGTTTTCTACATAAAAAAGTACCTACTCTTGGTCGTGAGCTCTAAAGTCGACCGTTTTCGCGAAAAATCAAATTTTATGTTGAAAAAACACTTTTAGCCTTTGTTACTTCTCTCAACGTTTACATACATTTTGTTGAATTAGTAAATTAAAAATTGTATTTCAAAAAATTTACCGTGTTTTTTCAACATAAAAGATGACTTTAGAGCTCACAACCAAGAGAACCATTTTGTGTAGAAGACATTGGCGGTTCAGACGGGCGTCTCAAAACCGTACTTTTTCCATTGGCGTAGAAATTGGAGAGAAAAATAACCACTACTTCTTCACGGTCAGACCGTTTTTAAAAAAAAGCTGAATATTCAATGAGCGTAGAGTTTACTTCTGGGACTCACTGTATACGAAATATATTAAGCTATTAAGATAATCTTCAATGAACAAAGGACAATAAATAAATTGGAAGATAAATTATAAAAGCAGATATTTAACAATGACAGCCATATCTCGTTCATATCAAACTTAATCTTAATCAGCTGTTGTTTATGTTGTAACATACCAGTTTGCAGTAAACTGTGATTAACAGTGTAAGTATGTCGTGCTTTGTGCAATAAGCAACGTATTTACGTACGATAATTATATCGTCATTAAGAGCTTTGACAATCTCAGTTCATTTTTGAATATACATATTTCACTTTTTCATAATATAAAAACCTAAGAATGAGGAAAAATAATAAATCTACATGTACATGTGAGTTTCAACACAAAGAAAAGTTGCGATTTAGCTAGTCATATACGACACACAAAAAAAACTTTGTAAATGCTGGTGATGTTAAAGTGGCACTCAGGTGGCAAAAACTACATCACACATTCGATGTACATACACTTCTTGTTCTACTCTCCCAAAACTGACCGCGGAGGCTTACTTAGAGATTCTGCGATAAAAAGTTTTGGTGAACAAGAAACTGAAATGTGCTTCCTCCTCTCAACTTCAGGAACGTCCATCAATATTTATTTTAAGGGTAAACTGATTTAAAAACTTTTTGTCAAAGTTCTTGCCTACCATATATGCAGGGTGGGTCTTTTTGTGCGTTGATGACAAAAGTAGGGGGAAGCGGATTCTTTGTTTAGTTGAGATTCGTTTAGATGATATACACATTTTTTACAATAATGTGACTAGGCAAGTATTAATAAGCTTGTTGTTATTGAAAGTTTCAATTATTTGGAAAAGAGACAAAACATACATAACAGGATAGCCTAGACCGATTATGATTATGTAGAAACCAATGAATTAGGAATTTCGATGCTGCAAACTCTTTGATCATTATTATTTAATATATTTTCAGCAATGTTCATCTAGTCCTAGACGGTAACTATTGACATTTGATAAAATAAACTAATGGAAGTGATATGTTATTTGCAACAAAAATAAATATTTCCATTGGATCAACAAGAGACGATGTAACAAGCATCGAGTATAGTAAATGTTTTACACTGGGTAAGAAACTGTGAAATGGAATAGAAAAAATATAAATATTTTAAAAATAATGCAAAATAAGATTTATTTTATTGGAAGTGGTAATTTTGATATAGTGCAGTTAGGTATATAGGCAGATACTTCCAGACTTTTGACACCAACTTCAAAAGTGCCTACTAGCACCAACAGAATTGACATTATTTTGTATTTTAAGTGCACCAACTTCTAAAATCGTTCCTATTGATGGAAAAAATATGTATTTCATAATTTCGACTATTTCATTAGTAATTTAGATTTTTAAACGTTCATTTATATCTAATAATTTCAAAATTACGGGAGCAAGCTCGTTTATTCATAGTGCTTTAACTCAGAAACCACAGACGTCGTTGAAGAAATGACCGAAACCGAAATGTTTCCGGAGAAAGTCTTGTTTTCAATCCTGCCAGAAAAAAGCTCCAATTTTCGAAAACTAGAAGAAACAAATCTTACCTCTTGTAGAAATTAGTTTTTTATTAAGTATATAGATCCAATTTGTTAGAACGAAAATATACATTTTTGAAATACTTTTTATTCATTTAAAGAAAATACAAGGACTTCTTGAGGAATCTTGTCACTTTTAGTTCGAACTAAATGAGTGCTCTTGAACAATTTGGTTTCACAACTCTGGGTTCAGTCATAACGCAGTACATTTTTGATCCTATGAACAGCTCTGCCAATCTTATCCACTATTAGTCAGATTGTAATTCTAAGTCACAAATATGTTTTCATTCCAAGCACAGATGAAATATAGCTCTACTTCTTATAAAATAGTAGTTTATTTATGTTGATATGAGGTTGAGTCATTTCCTATTTGCGACAAAAAAATGAATAACACAAGTGCATTTCATAGATAAATTATTTGTCATCGACCTTTCGGAAGTTTTCATATTCGGTAATATTTTTATTGATTCTAATATCTCTTGCTTCTAGTTTTTTTAATGGTGACGGTGAACACTTAACTAGTCTATTGGTCAAAATTCATTCAAAGCAGACATAGTAAAGACCATTTAAAGTTACATAATCAACTTAATGAGTTGAAACCGCTCTCTGTATACGATTAAGAAATATTATGCATTAAAAAATTTCTGTAAATAATAATTTTACTGTGAAGTTAAATAAATTAAATGATATAGTACATAGTTAAAACTAAGAAAGCTAAATACTTACATAAAAATAATAATAAATAAATAAAATTATACGTATTCCAGAGAATATAGCATTCAAATGATCAAAACAATAAAACCTGTAAAAGCAATTCGGAAAAATGATTTCCTGTACCAGTCGCCCAAGTAATTTCTTGAGTAATAAAAAGCTTCGTAAATAGTAACAGCAAAGTTAATTAGATTTTTTTCCAATCGACATCGAGGAGAACCTATCAAGCGACCAATAACGATTGTAGCGGTTATTTAGGTTGTAAAATTGTGTACAATTCTTTACGAAATTAATGTTGTACACCCTAGTCCCTATGTTATATAAAACGATCTAGATTTCCAGTTTTACGATGCTGATGCAAGTACTCTTCTGAATTCTAATGTCCCAAGTGGAAATTCCTTTTCCTCAGGGCGCACTTCTCTTATATAGTTAATGAGGAAATTATTCACTGGTATGCTTGCTACTATCAATTCAAGGTGTAATTGTGAAGTTTATTCTCTGGCCTGGAAAAAACACTTCTAGAGGGAGCCACCGATAGTGTGATAGGCAATCTCCAGAGCCATTTGTTGCCATGCAATTTTAATTGTGTTAGAGTTTTGGAGCCTTTGCATAGCAATTCAGAGGAAAGTGGCAGGGTCACTGTTACAATTAATTTCAAATACAATGCCAACCAAGAAAAAGACGAGTTAAACAGTTTAGTAACTTCTCAACTATAATTTCCTAAGCTAATGATTAACTGTAAACTTTACCAGATATTTTAAAGACTTAAATGTAGAACTATATTTTCTCATTTTTGAAATGCCCTGAAGAAAATCTGACCAAAACGACCACTCAATCGACTTTCCTATATCTCTCAAAGGAAGAATTTACAATTAATCCACTGATCAGGTCATCAACAGATTCATTCTTTTCAGCATGCCAAAACAAACAAAAATGGTCATATTCATTTTTGACGTAGGATGAACCATTTATCCAGAATATGAATAAGGAGGTAGAAAACTTTACAGTTCATTTGGGCATGGAGGTAGAAAACTTTACAGTTCATTTGGGCATAACTTTGTATCTGCTTTTCCTCATAGATAGGCGTTTTAGAAGGTGGTAGAGGACTTTAAGGATAATGTTTAGTTTTTCAGCTATTGCCTAGCCTAGCAACCAGCGCGAACAGAATACCCAATCTGTGTCACCGCTGACGATATCTTGCTTTTTAGGTTCAGAGACGTAAACATCTCTTAAAAACCTGACATGGAAGATTTTACACCATAACAATACTTTCTATATTAAGCTACTTATGGTAGGAAGAGTAAAAATCAGTCAGTAGTTGGACTCAGGAGGAAAGGGTTACAGTGTTAAGGATTTTCGATGAAGTTTTCCACTAAACTATAAGTGCAGCTCTTTATAATAGTTTCGGGAGTAAGAGTAGAAATGGTCGTTCTTCTGTAATATTCTGTAGACTATAAATTTTAAAATTATAGAAAAAATATATTCTCATAACTCATAATGAGCTCATTCATTTTACATACCACAGAATAAATTGAAGTTTTTTAATCTACCCGCAGCATCAGAATTCTTTTATTAACGCTATACAGCCTTGATGTAGTTTCCTAACTGTAATAACATGAAATCTGAGCTTATTTACTATTTACTAGTTACTAGGCTGTGATAGACGGACAGTTAGTCAGGCACATGAGGGTCGTCGAGACGACAAATTGTTGTTTTTCATGAAGACAATTTTTCGATGTCGATTCGAGATTCTCGAAATAATAAATGTTATTAAAAAATATTATATTATATTATATATTATATAACACAAGTCTGCACCAAAAGATAGGGTATTTCTTTTTCTATTAAAAAATATACGTTAAAATACAGTGCTATATGCAAAAGGCCACGTATAACAAAAAATCCGCCGACTATTGTCGCGAAAAAAATATAGTTTGAAAGTGAACTGAAAATTACACGAATTCTTTATTTTTAAATTTAATCTTTTATCCATGTAAAAATGGTGTTATAAGAATATCCTTTGAAGTAATATATAAACTTGAACTACAGTTTTATGAGTATCTGAACAATAATTTTCTTATCTGTTAAGAAACATTGTTATATAAAAATCATGTTATCTGTATTTTTTATGTCTATCATTATTTTTCTCATGTTTTTTTTAATTTTTGAGTGTTTAAAGTTAGTTTTTGTATTTTATAGTTTAATGATCTTTTTTTTTAAATCTGAACATATTTATTTTCGCTTTTCTGATCTAACAAGAGCTGTGAGCTATGCATTTTTTGAGATCGAGAAATCTCGAAAAAATTTCTCGATCTCGGAAAATCTCGAAGGGTAATTATTGATCTCGTCTCGAAAAAAAATCAGTCTCATTTTGATATCGTCTTGAAATCGAGACGAGACGAAAAACCTCGAATTTCTAGTCTCTACCGGTGATAAGCTGGGTGAGTGTTCAATTTTGAGTTGCTTGGCGGCATTGATATAATCCTTCGTGCATTGGAGGGCACGAAGTCCTTCGGTCTTCTTGGGATGGTCAAGCACTATAAAAAGACCTCCTGGATTGATACTTTAGGGGGAATGAATGCACCATGGTGACGATAAAATCCCAAATTCCTATAGTGATAATAGTAAAAATACTAATTAAAAAAAATCACCAAAGCATAGGGCTTTACATAAATATTAATGTTTTTGATCTAATGGTCAGTATAGATGTTATGGAACTCTAAAATTGATGAATATCTTTACCACTTAACTTTTTTTAGATTAATTATATTTTCCGTGTAGATGGTAAGTTACAAATTATTTGGGTAAGACAAGCATATATTATTGGTCAGCATTTAGAGAAGATACCAAACTTCAAATCACAATACCTAAGAGGATACGGAGAATTGCTCTCGATTTTCAAACGTACATCTATATGGGTCTAGTCTTGCAACTTAGTCATTAGAACGAGGGCAATTCAGATTCAAATTTAGCGAAATCAAATTCAGGTGTGAGTTTTTTGGAATAACCCTTACACAAAGTCGCGGATAAAAGCATTATATTTTAGGTATAGATATAATTAAATCTGAAAGAACCTAATATTTATTTTAGTGAAGATGAGAAACATAAAATGAAAATATTGTTTCAGACATACACGCATACCACGGTATGTATTGTAGAGCAACTTTCAGGATTACTTCAACAAATAAGCTATTACATCTAGAATGAGAATATCATAGAGGGAATATCAAAACGTTGAAATAATTTGATGGATATACCAATACAATAACCCCAACAAAAAAGAAACATATTCTCTCTCTAAGAATACTTGACGAGAACCAATATAATCTTATACGATCTTATGACATAGTTTGATGACGGGTCTGTGCGCTACCAAAATAGATAAACATGGAAAGGCACTGACTGCCATAAACTGATTTTATGGCATTCGCTGTCTCTACACGATGAATTTATGAATTGGGAATAGTCGCTTGAGTTGGCGAAATCCCAGAACTACGCACACAATGATTATTGGATTTCTTTCTTAATACTTTTTTATGCTGGCACATATCGAATAAGTATTGAAAGAAACGACAGGAAATCATTATTGGCGACTTCGGTAATTATTGATATTTTTATTTTCATTGAAAGAATACAAAAACTTGTGTAATGATCATAACAAATATTTAAAAATTTTAACTTCTTGGATACCCAACATTTGGTCGTAACTGAAGTGAATTGATAATTTCCAGACTGTTAACCAATTCTCATTTTCAGTTCTTTTGGACCATTAGGTACGCAATAATAGTTGTTGGAAACTCACTTAAAAATAAATATATTGCTGGATATGTAACAGCATAGCTTTTCTGAATATTCTGTGAATTACGTAAATTTTAATGGAATTGGTATATTTGAATGATTATCATAATCATAATCTATTATTTAGCCTTTTAGATTTATGCTTGAAATGTTTACAAAATCTATTTAAAAATCAATAAGTAGATTCGGCTTGGAGTTGAATCCGACCCTGCAGAGCAATAATGACTAACATATATAAGAGAAATGATTATGAAAAAAAATCACAATTATTGTCAATATACACATTTATATAGTGTAGATATCTTTTTTATGTTGCAATTGTATGAAATTAAACAATCTTCCAACATAACACGCATACAGTTTTGTTTATTATGTGGAATTATTATTGCTGCCATCGACCGTTCGCTAATATAACCTGAACCATGCTGAGAAATCTATCTCATTTGCAATAGCCTTTTTCAAATGACTATTTTTTGGACTGCTCGATAGTAGTATCTGGGGCTGTCTATCTAAAATTTGTTCGATAAAATTGAGAGTTGCGAAATATACGCCAATAACCCCAAGTTTCTGTTTGAGGGAATCGATAAATTCAATTTATATGTCAAAATGTTTTACATGTAAGGTGAGACAGTTGACCTTCTTACAACTCACCCTCTGTATAAAGATGTGTATGGTAGTAGTATTATATTCTTGTAGAATATTGGATTGGGGAGTTGAGAAAATACAAACAAAAGGAACGCAGCTCGTGTTTTGGTGTGAGTTTTAGTGGTTTAATTTATTACTTCGTTGTGTTGGCAAAGTGGATTTTTCCTTTCTTTTTTGTCATGATTTACAACGTAAGCTAAAAATAACGTTTCGCAAGATAAAATTTATATCATGTTTATTTTGTCTGACAAAAACGAATTTATGAGAGAATATATGCTGATATCCAGTAAAGGATGAAGTGTTCTTATTATATTGTTACATGACTGGGAAAAAGAAACATAACGTTCGATCTTTACAACATGCTCTTTGAAAAAAAAGTTATAATTCATTCAAGCAAGATAAACTTGAAAATAAATATCAAATTAATCAGTTCTTCAACATACACCTAGCTTCAAGTATAAAATTAAGACTGAAATACTAATTAGCATAAATGAATTCAAATAAATGAAATGTTTCGTGAAAATGTAACAAAGCGCCCCAATATTTGCAAGATTTGAACTTGATTTTTTGAATTATAAACTTTCAAATGCCTAAATTTATGTATAACCTCTTTGATACATCAATTTCACAATTCCTTGACTTGGAGTTTCCAAGTTTAATTGAGAACTTTAGAGAATACTATTACGATCACCTGTAAATTTTGCAGCCATTTTAATATATTGTGTAGATTTCGATATTTAGGTCATCTATTTTCCTTAATGCTACTACTTCGTAGATATATAAGATATATTTGATTCCCTACATATTCAAGTTATCCCAGTATTTGATGATGTATTTATGTTGTTATATTAATTTTCTGTAGTTATAATTAGCAATACAGCATTGTCTGTAATTGGGTACCTACACTTACTGAAAATAAATTCATAATTCTTATTTAATATTCACTATTAATCTAGGAAAAGATCAAATAAAATAACCTTTATGATAGATTTTTGAAGTGACATACTTAATCAAAGCGCTGACGACCCCTCGAATATGTTTTGAAAAGTGTCATTTTGATCTAAAAAGTATACGACAAAATCAAGATTATTTTTAGTATTTTTTTAACTATTAAAACTAAATAAACTCGGTAATCCAAAATTATATAGGAATTATACTTATATTTTTTTTAATGAAAAATGCAAATATGCAAGAAAAATGGAAGTTCTACGTCTGTGTTTTCATAAATTTGATATGGATTTATTTGATTCATCAGGAGCCGCATAAAATTTGTATCTAAGAAAATTGTTAGGTGCGAGTTGGGCTCGCGTGGATTAGGTTGCGTAGTAAGGATCTTCTGATAGTTTTTCCTTTAAACTTTAGATAAGGCATATATTCTATATTTTTTACATAATTTTACGCTCAGTACTTTTGTTGATATATGGGAGAATGATCAATTTCCTTATATTTTCCATAATATCGTTTAAGTCGTTCATTTTAGGATATCGAAAAAAGACATGGAATTACTCTTGATTTGGATAAAATAGGCTATAGATGTACGGAACTCTAAAAGCGATTTTAAAATTATAACTTCACGAATTTACAGAGACAAAACTAGGCAACTTTGTTCTCGTTAAGATACATTAAATCAGTTCATTAGGGTAGCAATATGCAGAAGAATTTTGTTAATATCTTTTTGTGATAAATATTTCCACATCTTACTGATCTGTAACTTTTATAGAGGAATCTTTTCATAGGTTATTCGAAAAGCTTTTATTCATCATTTATGGCTGACTATATTCAAACTATGAGTACATTTGACATATATTTGAAGTTGCACATACCAGAATGAATTAAATTACAAACATGCCAACCATAAGCTTCTTCAAAAAATGTGAGACAAACAGTTGTGAGGAATTTAGGTATCCTTTTCTTATATGACAAAAATCTTGCCTGTCATCTGCATCAAATTATTCGTAATAAATTATAAATTTTATACCTTAAAATTCCGACGAAAACCAAAAAGAAGTCGCTCCAAGCTCCAAAACTCCATGTGATATAAAAAAAAATCCTACTTCACCCATACTCTGTCCCGGATATATAGGCGCTGCGTGTTCTAAATCGTGACTTGACAAATTTATCTGATATATTGTACGCCATCGAAAGCAATAAAAAAATGATGTATGAAGTGTGTGTATATATATTATATATCGAGAATGTAGAAGCCAAGAAAACTGATGGATTGGTTCTGACATGAGGACGCCATGGGGTTGGCTTGACCCAGTGATGTCATTAAATTCAATCGCATTCAATTTACTAAACGCAATGCATAGTAGTACTCTGAAGTCTGAGTAAAGAGAATCTCCAAAATATTTTATATAAACTGACAGAAACATTATTTGAAATGAACTGGATACTGAGCATAAATAAAAAGTTATCGAACACAACCAGAAGTCTTGTTAAGGTTGTATTTGTATGCAAAAAACTTGCCAACAGAGCTGATAAAAATAAAATATAAAAAAGTTGAAAACTATAATATAGACAATTTGTTTATAGTTCTGAAAATGGGTGAGGCTTTTGGCAGAGAAAAGCAATTGGAGGAAGAATTTCTGAGCAAGGAGTTTGAGAACACATAAAATGTACCATAAATCCTAAATGCTTTTGAATCAGATCACTTAAATCGCTCACGTCTAATTCAAATCACCTATTCAAAGTTACTAAGCTTAGGGTTTAGTCGACGCATATATGGATCATGTTACTGATAATCGATTCTTTGCTTGAGATTCATAATTCAAATATTAACCTCAAAACAAGTTTTTTTCAAACTGAAATAAGTATTACAAATATTTTATGAATACCGACCGCCCGGACTAGAAATATGTTTCATAATATCATAACCATAGAAACAGATAATAGGCTATGCAATTAGAGATAGGGCATGCGCAAATTGTAGTCATTTTTGCATATGTTGACGTTTGTGAAGTCAAAGGTGGCAGCAATCACGATCTAAGAAAAACATCAAAGGCAATGAAATTGGCAGTAGAGACATTAATTAGCAATGAAACTTCAACTACTATTTGTCAGAATCTCCCTTTTTATGGTAGTATAAATTCGTGGTATAGACCCCAGTGGTCTAATGAATCTACCCTATCAAATGCACGATATCTGAATTCGACTATATTTCGCTGAAACTAGAATCAATGTATCAGTTCCGTTTATCGCACCTTTAATTTGATAAAAACAACTGAGAAACTCTTTACTTACACTTACACTTACACTTTACATTCTAATTTATTGAGAAGTTTCATGCAAATTATCCCGTATATTGAAAAGTCTTTTCATAACGATGATGTTTCGTAATTTCATCTGTAAGTATTAGTATACGATGTGTGAAAGCCAGAGATTCTTGAATATCCAGAAATATACCTACCCAAATTCTTCCAAGCACCATTACACTAACACACATGAATTTGCAGAGAAGATACAGAACATATAGATAGCTCTGACCATCATCACCACTGCTGTAATTCCAGAAATTCATACACTGCATAATATGCCAATGCAGAAACTACAAATGTTATTACAACCTTATGTACATGCATAGTGGCCTTCTCCAAGGGAAATATTCATATTATTTAAACACACTACCACGCGTAGACATTATACCACAAAAGTGAATGTAACTAATGCAACGCAACCATTTATTAATGAAAATCATATATTATTACTATTAGGGTTTGCTTATAGTGAATAATTAATGTTTTGTTTATACTTATGATTGAATTCCCCCCTTTTCCCCCAACTTTCGAACAACAGACTGCAAATTAACATGTAAATGTACGTCGAGAGAGTGTAAACATTTTCATTGTAACTGAAAATATACAAATAGTCAAGTGGAAAAATCATTGTTTGTTTTTGGTAAATAGTTAACTAGAAGACTTTAAGCTTTATGAATAAAGAGAACGTTGTGTTAATAACTAGCAGAAGTTGAAAATTGAATATTGCAATAAAAACCGACATGAATCCGTCAAGAAGGGGATTAGTAGTAGTAGAAATAAGAGGGAATAAATACAATAATATAATAGAATGATTTGCATAACAAGGGGGAAAGGATACTCAGACGGTCATAGATCTGGTGGCAGTCAGAATTAGGAGGTTTTTTGAAATCATAACATCACAGGTCATTACGGTTAAACAAGGCAAATATAAATACAAAATATAAGAACGAAGTTCTTTATCGCGCGATTGGAGCTAAACGGGAAAGGGTATCCGAGCAACACGTTTGCATGTAGTAAGTATGGTGGGTTTTACAGTAAGAGTAATAGGCCCGGACAGTCGACCTTCTTTCCCTTCCGACATTCACGGCTCACTCCGTTCAGCAAAAAAATAGTCGAGTAAGGATGTACATCAAATTTTTCAGAAAATAGATTCTGCTTACGATGTTTCATTACGTTCGAGAAATTATTTGCTTACTAAGGCGTTCTAATAATTTATATGATAAGAACAAGTGCTTGAATGTTGCGAGCGAAATAAATTACCAAAAATTAACAAAAACCTATAACCAATGCAGAAAAATGACAGAATGAAAAACAGAAAATAACGAAAGAACTACACGGTGAGTTTTTAGTATGTCTATGGTCCATAACTCCATTATTACAGAGGATATAGCAATAATTATATACACAAATTGTAGGCGCTGTTAACTACCATATTTCAAAAATAACCAGAAATTTATAGGGTGTTCCCCAACATGATGACAGATCATTCTTAAGTTTTTTTTTAAGAAACACCCTTAATTTTATTTCATATTCGGAATCTACACTTCTTCCATACCAAAAATGTAAACTTATACTGGATTATATACAGAGTATTCCAAAATTTTAATGATTTCAAATCTCTGTAGGAGAGGGTGGGGCAGGTTCTTACAATTTCAACGTTTTTTTACCAATACAATACAAATACAAATGATACACTGAATCAAATCCTCATTAATGATTCAGAGTAAGCCATTAGATACACCAGATATAATAGTCACTTCAATAATAAACGGTAACCTAAGGTACCTTTTTATGCACAGATTCGAAAGTTCACAGCAAATCTAAATATGACATCCCCAACCCCAAACATCCTTTCCTATGACATTAAGCATTAGCATTCCAAAATGTAATGACACCTTCACCCAGTATATATTCTAACGGATTCATTACGTTCTAGTTCATAAATGCAGAGGCTATATCCAAAACATCCTATTGAAAAATTAATAAATGCTCAACTAACTCGCCTCGAATAATTCTCGAAGATAGTTCACTTCATCTGGATACCATCACACATGGTAATTCATGGTAATGAAGAATCTAACAGAAACGCGAGAAGTGCCGTGGCTTGTGGTAGAATTTGTGAATTTTCGGAGTGCATAGCGTCGGTTTGCAAAACCTGGTTTAAGAACAAATTATCGTGAAAATGACATGCTGAGTGGTGCAACTCAAGATCCAGTCTCCAGAATGCGTGAAGTGAAAGGTGACATCCGTCCTTAGAAGACATTACCGAAATACCGCCATTCTCACAAGACTTCGACTTGACCACACCAGGGTAACTTACGAATATCTGTTGAAACGAACCGAAGCTACCAGATGTGATTTCTGTGATGTAATACTAACAGTAAAACATTTTCTAATAGACTGTAAAAATATACATATAAGTATAACTTGCCAAAAGATCTGATGTCATTATTAGGAGAATCATGTGATCTACTAAATCTTAAAAATTTCTTGAAGGATATAGATTTATATCATGAGATATATAAGACTGTTTAATTTTGATTATTATTATTATTATTATTGTAAATTTATGAAAGTGCTATTAAATAGTTTTGATACTGTAACGTCGCTAATAACCCTAAGGTTTGAATACAAAACAATACACCAGACACAGTCCATCAGCTTGGTCTTCAGAGTCGACGACGTAACATGTATTCTATTAGACACCTTTTTTAAATTTTTTCTCATCTTATTGTTTTTGTTAGTAATATTCCTCAAGACAGTTTTTCTCTTTTCTTGACCGACGAACCCCGAACGGAGGAGGTATACAATTGGACTGTCTGCTTTTTTTTTGGTTTGTGCGCGTATTTTATATAGTAATCATACTCCGATTTCGATGACTTTTGATTCATTTGAAAGAAGAGGCTTGAGAAATAGTCCCATATTCATAAAAACGGGAATCCGACATCTCCTTCCCTCCGAAAACCGCCCCCGAATGGGGTGCAGAGGGCAAATTTTCTCGAAAATTGAAAAATCTGAGGTGGTATAATTACAGATAGGACAATATCCGGAAACGTTTAATTTGAACATTTTTTCAAAAGAGTAACGGTTTTCGAGATAGAGGCATGTTAAATTCTCAAATGTGCAAAGTGGAGAGGGCGATTTCTGAAAAATTGAAAATCTGTGGGCAGTACATGAAGGACATAATTATTTCTAGCAACATTTATAATGAACATTTTTCCCTTAGAGTTACGGTTTTTGTGTAAAATCGGTGTTAGAATGGTAACAACTAAATTATTCAAGCGTATTTCCGCAGCGATGTTCTGAGATCTCAATAATAACAACTACAAACAAGGAATATACGTGGGTAATAGGATAAGTACTATCTTCATTGGTATTAGTGAACAGTCAACGATTTTCGTGACTCATGTTACACCCAAAAGTGTGAAATAAATATGATTTACAAAAAATTGGACCGACGTTATTAGTTGGTGCACCGAAACGTATAAAATAATATTAATTCTATTGGTGCTGGTACTTGTGAAGTCCCAGTCTGACCCATCCTCCCCTATATTTCTTAAATAATAACGTAACGTCAACTTTCCGCTTGTAAACATTTGTTTAGTTATGTAATGTTGTAGTTATGACCTATTTTTACATTAGGTATTGCAGAAATTGTAATCAGGGAAGGTCGAAGCTCAAATACAATATTTTCTCAATTTCTCAAATGGATCAATCCATATTTTACATCTTGGACAAAAGGTACTCTCATCTTAGTTTAATTTTTATGAATTACTCACAATACAGAAATTGATTATTTTCGGATACACTTTAGAATTTCTAAGAATATTAGACATACCTTATACCAATTTGTGAAAATGACACACTGTATAAGAAATTAAATATTAACAATTAATTAAAAAATCAACTACAACTAACCAATATTAATTTTCAATATTGTTAACAAACAAAGAGAGATTGATATCAAATGTATATTGGTCAAATGAAATAATTTTAATGCACCTAATTGTTGAAAATGCTCAAGCAAAATCAAGCAATATCGGATATGCTATAATTTATTCTTAATGCATGTTTACAATTTTTGAGCATTATTCTAGAACCTATATCATATCTAAATGATCAAATCTACTAGTCCGATAACCAAGTATTAAAACAGTGTGTTAGTGTTTTGAATAAATTACGTGTTTGCAGTAGAATATTTTTGACCGACAAACCCCAAACGCAGGAGGTATACAATTCAACTGTGTGCTTTTTTATATACTAAACGTACTCCGATTGTGATAACTTAATTCATTTGAAAGAGGAGACTTGAGAAATGGTCCCATATTAGAAAAAACTCAAATCCTAAATCTCCTTCCCTCTGAAAACCGCCCCGGAAGGGGGTGGAGGGTTCAAATTTTCTTGAAAATCAAAAATTCGAGATTTCAGAATTAAAGATATATCAATATCTGGAAACGTTTAATTTGAACATTTTTTCAAAAGAGTTACGATTTTCGAGTTACATTCATGTTAAAATCTCACATATGTGTATTTTCGCTATGTGGAGGGAGCAATTTCTTTTGAAAACTGAAAATCCCTGGGTACCACCTGAAAGACAATAATATTTGCAGCAACATTTAAATTGAACATTTTTTTCTTAGAGTTACTATTGTAAAATGGTTAAATCTAAAATACTTATGCGTATTTCCCCTGCGATGTTCTGAGATTTCTACATAAAAACAAGTACGAGCAAAGAATATACGTGGGTAATACGATAAGTACTTTCTTCTTTAGTATTAGTGAACGTTCAACGATTTTCGTGACTAATGTTTCACTCAAAAGTGTGAAATAATTATTTAAAAAAAAAAAAAATTACCGGCGTTATTAGTTAGTGCACTGAAAAATACTAAATAATATTAATTCTATTGGTGCTGGTACTTGTGAAGTTGGTGCCAAAAGTTATTAATCTAACTGCAACTGCACAACTTCAAAAGTAACAGCACCAATAGAATTAATATTATTTCGTATTTTTCAGTGCACCAACTAATAACTTCGGTCCAATTTTTTGTAAAAAATAATGATTTTCTATGAGACGGGAAATAAATATGGTATGGGTGTTTGGAGAGTGTTCCAAAAATTGCCTATTTGTATCGTTAACCTGCTTGATATTTACTCGAGCATTTTCAACATTTATATCAAGTACCTATATATAGCGATTATTTTATCTAGGAAACGGTTGATAAAATACTGTCTTGGTTTGTCAATACTAAAAATTTATATAAGTTAATTGTATTTAATTTTTTTATGAATTGTTAAGAGTTTTTCTATTATTGTGTTATTGTCATTTTCACAAATTGAAGGTACACCTGAATGTATAAGAAAACAATCAATATCCCCGAAACTATTCATTTTAGGTATAGGGAATATTCAACAAAAATTAAACTAAAATGACAGTACTTTCCATCCATGATATAAGATATAGGGTGATCCATTTGAAAAACTCTACAACATACTGTGATTGAGTTTTGACTTAATCTGTACACAATTAATGCTATAATCAAAAAACTGATAATTACTAGAGAGCTTTGTAAATTAATATACCTAATGTACAGACGCAAAAAAATACTTTATATTATTATTTCACTAAAATACAGAAAATTTAAATTATTAAAATTATTATAAGTTAACATTTTCGGGATCAGGAAGAGGTGTAGATTCTGAAGTTAAAGTAAAATATAGGGTGTTATTAAAAAAAACATAACAATGATTTGTCACCATGGGAAGCAACCTGTATTTTTTTAGATTATTTAAAAAGGTTAACAGTTCCTTCAATTTTTGTACTAATGGAGTTACCAATCGTGGAGTCACTAAAAACTCACCCTGTAAGTTGCTAAATAATTTCCAAGTAATAAAAATAATGTATCCTATAAAATGTAAATATCAATATTATTTCTAATATGTATATGTACTTTTTTCTAAATTGTGACGGATGCTCTGCATTCCCAACCTTTTCGGGTAATTCATTGTATTGTCTTAACCCTTATAAAACAGACTATTTTGTCAAAAATTGGTGGAAACAATATTTTAGTAAAAATTATTGTGGGTACAGGTGTTATATTCGTGTATATATCATTTACCAATTTGTAATTTTAGACAAGATATCAAAGATTTGTTGAATCAAACATATCTCTTATTCTATTGAAATTATTAAAATCATTCGTTAGGCTTGCTTCATTTTTTTGTAAGATTAAAGGCAAAATCTTGTAAAAGAACTGTTAAATACATTAAACTGATAGAAATCCATGGTAAATTAGAATTAAAACAGTAGGTATACTTAATTTCTGCTATAATGTTAATACATGACAATTGTTTTGGCACACTGTACATTTATCAAATGTGTATATGAACTGTCTATTAAATAAAATTTTATCACCATTCCTACAGTGTGCTTGTTATTCAGGATTATATATAGCAAAAGTAAAAATAGGACCGATTTTATAAGTGATGACAAAATAAGGTTAATTATTTTGATGCTAATAGTTTTGAAGTGGTGCAGTTGTAGGTAAATAGAAGAACCAACTTCGAAAGTTCAGTAGGGATAGAATTAACTTTATTTTGAATTTTTCAGTGCTCCAAGTTTGTCCTATTTTTTTGTAAAAATATTTATTAAAAACGTCTTTCATTACATTGTTGAGCGCTAACTTATATTTGCGATTTAAAATCCTGTGATTATTTTGAAAAAATTAAGATAATAACAGTGAGAGAAGCGAATTTCATCATCGCCAAAGTCAGAGGATGAGTATCTTTTTCCAAAAGATCGTTGCACCAAATCAATATTCTAGTAATGCGAGGCATTTGTCGTACCGAATTCCACATCTTGTATTATAAAGCCTGCACACCACCACCATTAACTCCCCACTTCCACCTTCTAATGATCCATTCCTCCTCCTTCCTTCTGTCTGCTATTAATCGCAATTGGAATTCGATTACTACGGACCTCTTTTTGTCCCTCATAATAATGTCCTAATTGAACTGACATTCAAACAAAATTCGTGAGTTGCTTAGTTAGGAACTTTCACCGAACTGTTCCGAAAGCTAGGACGGCATGTCTGTCTCTAAAGAAAAATGATTCTACTTATTCCAACATTCCCCTATAGCTCTCCTTATATCTCTGAAGAGAAATAGAGGAAGAAAACGGATAATTTGATTAGAAATTGAACCTTTGAATTCAAATAGGCCTCACATCAGAAAATGTCATACATCAATTCGTATACCGAAAAACTATACGAAACCTTTGGGGGTTTCGGTATGCATTGCTTTGCTGTTTTTTTCGTATCATAGTCGTTACCTTTTTTGTGACCGACTTCCCAAACAGAGGAGGTATATTATTTGATTGTTTGTGCGCGTGCTTTAGTAGTAAACGTACTCCGATTTTCATGATTTTTGATATATTTGAAAGAGGAGAATTGAGGAATGTTCCCATATCTAAAAAAATACTAATTCGAAAACTCCTTCCCTACAAAAACCGGCCCCGAAGGGGGTGGAGACGGTGATGTTTCTCGAAAATCGAAAATCTGAGAAAATTAAAGATGAGACAATATCCGGAAGCGTTTAAATTGAACAGTTTTTCAAAAGAGGTTTTCGAGTTACAGCAATGTCTGTAATATGTGTATTTCCGCTATGTGGAGAGAGAGTTGCAACTGTGAATAATAACAAGTACAAGCAAAGAACATATATAGGTAATAGGATAAGTACTATCTTCTTTGGTATTAGTGAACGTTCAACAATTTTCATGGCTAATGTTACACTCAAAACTGTGAAATAAATATTTTTAAACAAAAATTGGACCGACTTTATTAGTTGGTGGTTAATTCTATTGGTGCTGGTACTTTTGAAGTTGGAGCCAAAAGTCTTCTATCTAACTACAATTGCACGGACTACGGTAAACATAAATATATCGTTGTCTTTCGCCTGCCGACAGCAGCGTTGTCAACCGTTTGGTAGATTATGGAAACTACATTACTGTACTATCTCTGGTACCATATATAGACTGTTATAGGTACGGTAAAGTAATCGCAGAGTACGGAGATCGAAAAGGTTATGTTAATCATCTCAGGATGTCTCCGAACTTGCACATATGTGAAAAAATCTAGATTTTTTGTGTTTGCAATCAGTATTGTACATCTCATTCATAGTTATTTTATTTTAGGTTACGAAGACATTATCGCCTCATAGAAATACTATTTTGTTTCTCATCACACGAATATCCTTCAGTATATGAAAGTAATTTTGTAATAATATGTATGAGAATCACTAACGCTTTACTATTAGGTTTCTGATTCTCAACAAGCAGCATTTCCAATGGAAATTTTATTTTAGAAATGATATTCCATGAGTTAGTTTTATTATTTCTACTCTACTCTATGTGTGATAAGAATTAGTTTTTTTTTTTTGATATAATATATTGATTGAATATTTAATAAATCATTCATAGAAGAAAACCATATTTTTATTAAAATGAGCTGCAACTAATTTAAGGAAGTCAGTGTGTTAGTAAGTCATAATAATTGTATTATGTCTTGAACACTATAACGATAGATAATGTAACTTTAGATCTCGGATGTATTAACAAAATAACTATTATAAAAATTACATGAAAGTTTTGAGTCTCCAAAGTATTCATAAATTAGTTTATAATTTTTACTAGGCTTGTGCATTCCCGCCGACAGCTGTTCGATGAAACTTTCTAATCTCAAAAGTGTGCAAACTTTTCTCTTGACCTACTATTGAAAAAAAATCTCTTCTGTCAGGTAGAGCTGTATGCCTTCGTGATCTAAAATTGATAATCATATTAATTTCCATTCCGACTCTATTTAAACAAAATCTGCTTTAATTTAACATAGCTCTACCGAAATTTCATATTGATTGTGAACACATTATTTAGTTTATTGGGATTATCATTAGAACGAATTAATCTTTGAGAAAGGCTGGTAATATATATGATTTTGATAATGGATTTTACAACACCTACCTCTAATGAATTTTTCACATATGTAGAGGAGACAGTTTCCACGATGATTAAATCAATTTCTGGTGCAATATTTATTCATTTCGCACTTGTGAAAACCATGACATATCCAGTATTATATTTTTTTGGCAAAGAAAACACAGTAAATCAGCTTAGTTTCTTCTAACATTGAACATATTATGTATAGGTACCTTACTTTCTATGCATTTAGTCATTCAGTTGATGTACCGTATAACCTCTGTTTTCTCAAGGAATGTTCTATTTAAGACATAATAATTTTTTGCCTAAAAATTAATTCGTATTTGAGAAACTAAGCTGAGATAACATGAATAACAATTACCATAGAAAAAATGCAGATAATATGGCGCGATGATAGATGCGCAATTGCGTTGGTGCGCAATGCCCAAAAATAACAACTTATCGAATTTATTTCAGTCACCGCTTTCTATAGCTTACCATACAGGATTACTTACTCGTTACATATTTAGAAAGGATAAGTCACACAAGTGGTGGGGGTGGCAAAAAAACGGTGGGTTCTCGTATGTCATTTTGGAGTGTTCCGCTGCGATTTTATATAATCATCGAATTAGTTCAGTTTGTGCATTTCATTCATTGTTGCTTCATAAAATATTTTCGCTTCTGAAATGACAATGATATTCCAGTAAGATTGATTTTCAGATTATAATGGTGTTGGCATTCTCTAAAATTCTTTCCTCTTAAATTGATTCATTTTGTATATCCTATAATGTACCTATATATAGTTATATTCAAATATGCTGCATTGAAAAAGTAAATGTCAAATTCAGTGCATGCCATAATAAGCCTTATTGGAAATGTAAATAGGAAAATATTCTAATTAGTTGATTATTTCGAAAGGATCAACTCAAATAAACGTGTAAGAGAAGTTAATTAATTATTCCATATTATTAAATGAAGCTTTTAGATAATAAATATATACACCTTTTATGTGCTAAACATGTACCCGGCAGGGAAAACCGTACATGAATATATAAGCCCCTGCGAATTTTAATCCAGAAATTGATGCTGCTCACTACGTTTTGGACAATATGGTGGCAGTAATATAAGTTAAATTTAATATCGCGCTTTGAGAATAAATTGCAGGCCTGTGACCAAATTATAATAAACTAATAAAAGTGTGACTGTAGTAAAAATACACTGGTAGGTATATGAAACAATTACAGTATGGAAAATGGGACATTTTAGCACCATTCCATTATATGGGACAAATTAATATAAGTAAAATATATTTATCACAAATAATGAAAAATATTTTCAACTACGTGACATAGTTAAAAAAATTGCATAGTTATGGCAATTTCATAAAAATAAACAATTTTCTATGTATTCTGTATCGGAAAAAAATATATTTCATTTCATAACATAAGTAGAATTGATTTTTTTCGAGTTCACAAATGAAAATAAGGCATAAGTACAATTTAAATCGGAAAACGGCGTACAGTGTTGCCGTTCTTTAGCTTTAAATTTTTTAATTTTATTTTGATTTCATGGTCTATTATTATTAGTTATTGTGCATAAAATGTTGAGATAAAATTTAAACCCAAGCAGCGAAAGTTGCATGAGAACCGACCTGATCGATTCTAGGCCAAACAAGATATGCTTAGTATTAGTTGGTGAACGCGTTTTAGATCGCTGCGCGCATGTCGTCATACCGTGACAGAACAGGAAAATATTAAATTAATATTTTGTAGCTCTTGGGTCATTATTCCCTAATGATGTACAGCATTATATTGCAGAAGCCACAAATATCATAAACTCATTATATATGAAATAGCTCAAAATATGAGACTATATTTTAAAACATGCGTTTTATGGTTTTCCCGGACGTTTTCTCACGGACTGGCGTCGCCGGAGATGCTCGTGAGCATACCTTCCTTTCCTAGTATTATGGAGTTGTATAATAGATATACATTATATGTGAATTGTCAAAGTCTACGTTCTTAAGAAATCTGTAGATAAGTCACTTAGAGTTCATTGACGATAAGAATTCGTTTTTTTTGTAATACAGGTCAAATTAGTGTAACTCTTTCAACAAGTTTAATGTTTACAGACTTTTGATATTTGAAAAGACTGTTCAGACGAGAATTATACGTTAACATCTTACAAAAAGCGACGCAGTTACTTTATTCAGAAATGATGTAGAATAAGCATGAATATTTTCGGGGTACGTCCTTAAGGAGGTAAATTAAATAATATTGAATATTTTAGTATACGTTATACATTATAGATACTCCCAATGATGTTCATGCATATTTGTAATGTAACAGTGGCATTCTTAACATTTTTATCCATATATAAAACATAGTTGAGTACCACAAACATCTAGCCTGATCTTCTTGAGATATTTCTCAAGAAAATTCCAATTTCACCAGAATTTTATGATGCAAATAAAAATGTTAATAAGGCTTTTCTACAAACTCATAAGTTCAGTCTTATATTTACCACAATGTTAAAACAGCTTCTACAGTGCAAAAAGCTAAGAAATTTTCTAAATGAAAACTTTCACAAATTCCAATTTGCATAATTAACGTGGAGAGAATATCCGTTCTTGTAACTACATATTTAAATGTTTTCACATATATTAATATGGTTACGTTAGAATGGTAACCGACAGAAAAGACAGGAATTCGAAAGGTAAACCTTACAAATTACATAGTTGTTGAGTTTAGGAAGTTGTCTTGAAAAATAAATTGCAATTCAATATTTTGGAAAACTGCATGTAAGTGCATGCTGCAAATGCTGAGTATATTTGTAAAACCTGAAATAATTGTCACTTATAATTAAGAAAAATTTGATGAGATGGCAAATGAAAAGCTTTTTCGGATAGTAGATATGAAATAGAATTACTTGTGTTTATAATATACATTAAAATTGTTTTAATGGATATTTATGATATTAAAGTAGCCATAATAGTTTGGAGAATGTCACTAATAAACTACCAACACCGAGCAGCTTATCAGAAATGGTAGGAGTGGCATTGATATTAAGGTTGTAAAAATGGGAAATAGCCAGTGGAGTTGGGAACATCGAAATCGTTGACTCTCTAAGAGGGGGAACAAATAAAATTTTATTTTTCGCTCTATAGAAAAATACCCAGCGTATATAATTTTATCAGGGATTTTCTATATTATCTTCTTTCAGTCCTGACCGTAGCGAAGCTTTAGCAATCATACAACAAATTTCCTGTAATAGAGTAAAATACATTGTGTTCGAAGTTAATCCAATTGTAGTTGGGGCTAGTTTTCTTTATTACTTCGGACCGGATGATTGAAAGGAGAGGTTCGTTTGGAATGTTTTGTGCCATCGGTCGAAAGTAAGAAAATGACCCTGTGTACTTTCTTCCACATCGTACTTTCTTATCTTTTTCCTTCATCGAATTGTGCTTTGATGTTCCAAGAAGGAAATAGTAGACAACGTGATTGGCGAGAGCCGGTTGGGTTGTCTATTGTTTTAGTTTTCTCGTGAAGCTCCTCCTTTGATGATAATGGACACATTCAGTACAATAGGTAAGATTGAGTAATTGCTGTTTTGGAAATTGAAGTGCTCATTTATTAAAATTACATATTTCTATATAATCATTTAGAACCTAAATCAGTGGATCATAGAGTAATGAAACTAAATCAGCCGTGTTCATAATCAAATCTTAGTTCGATACTAGTTAAGTTTGATACTAAATAAGTCAGGTTTGAAATTATATTTACCATAGTATCTAACAAACAAACTTAACTGATAAGGAACTAAGATTGTACTATTATATAAAGGGTGATTATGGTTTGAATTATATACAGTGTGTCCACATTGCGATACTCACCATTGGCATATCGGTTATTATAAGAGCTAGAGCAACGGTTGAATGGGTAATGTTTTTTAGAATTAAATGCTCGCAACGAATATCATTTCATATCCATTATAACGTTTCCCGTTTTCAAGATATTTTGAAAAAACTAATTTTTGCCGGTTTCAGTTTTGCTTGATAATGCTACAGTTTTTAAACTTTGCCGTTGTTAAGGCAGTTTTTTCGTTAATTTTTATGGTGTAAACATAACCAAAAAATATTCATTTGTTTCTAAGTTACTAGCGCCATCTTTTATTTTTCTTATGGCGGCCATATTGGATTTTTGGTTGGTTGGATTAGGTGTGAAAATTGTACAACATGCCTTACTAAAGATTATTTTTAAAGGAGATTGGAACGAAAAATAAAATTCACTCAAATTAAGTGTTAAATGTGCCGACCATTTGCTTCCACACACTTTTGGCATCTTGTTCCAACAAACATTACACACTCTACGCAGTGTATTTCTGTTAAATGCTCTAAATACATCCCGCACTCGTTTCCCGATTCTCTGGAGGTTCCAAATTAAATATTTCATTTTTGGCCGCACCCCACAAAGTGGAAGGTCAGGATATCTCGCAGACCATTATACTGTTCCATTGTTTGATATTACTCATTCACCGAAAATTTCTGACAAGAAATTTTGCAGGTTACGACTGTTATGGGTAGGATAGCCGTCATGTTGAAACGAGACTGTTTCTGGGTCGAAAATTTGTCTTAGGGTGGGCATTATTTCGTTCGTGAATAAATCTTAATATCCTGCTTCATAATACTCACGTTTTTGTTCAAAGCTTCCAGAATTCAAGAGCTTTATGACGATTCTGCTGAAACTTGTGCGGTGCGGTTGCTTGGGGTCTTTCTGGAAAACGTTGTGTGTATTTCGTGGAAGCATTTTCGGATGGACAAATGTGAAAATGTTGGGATGTTTTTGACCCAATCACGCAAAAATGGCTCAACGAATTCGGTTAAAATTTGGCACAAAGATAGTTCATTACCTGGATTAACAAGCAAGATAGTTAATCGCGAAAAAATGTTCAGCCGCCGTATCACGTAAAATTTTGCAACCAGTTGCAATCGCGTTGTTGTCTCAGTGTTGCCACTGTCTACATGTAGCATATCAAACCCTCTCTATAAAATATTGTATAAATAGTGAAAATAGCAATTTTATAAAGAATACTATAAAAATAATTAATTATTCACAAATACATGCAACCCATGGTCTATAATGCATGCCATCAACTTCGCTTTAATACTTTCATTCGAGCATCAGCTTAGGTTCTACATTGAATGAGCGGCAACACTGTACAAAATCGACGTTTTGACAGCGACAATTGTGCAATAGTCGCGATCGCATTGCAGTTGCTAGTTACATGATATGATAACCCCGTGCTTCATGTGAGAATATCAAACAAAGAGCAAGAGGACGTATCCTAATCGGCCACTACTCTTTGTACAGATCTTCGTATGCGTTTTGGATATGTTCACCTATATGTTTTAACATCTTGAATAATTGCAAGATAATACTGGACCATCGGGTGCTGTGTAGAGTAAAAGGTATAATAATAATAACAATAATATGTGATATGCTTTATCAACGGGCATACGAAGTCGTATTTTTTATCGTGTTTTGTATTTTCAAAAAACTTAAATTTTCAGTTTTATTGGTTGTTTAATGGGATGCTTAATTGTAAATTAAAAACGAGAGAAACAAATAAGAAGTAGTTGGTAGATACGGACAAAAAATAACATGGTTTGTGTACTGTAAAATTTCTATTTTATTATGATCATCTAGAATCTAGAATGATAATATATAAAAACTAGTATGAGCAAAACTCACACCCCAAGGGATCCGTTCCTCACGCTAACAATTAAATTAAACTCTTTATATTTCAAAGTCCCTCGATAGGGGCTGTAGGACCTTGTCGTTGAATCGGGGGCCTGGTTTCTTGTGGGGCTACTGACGCCGAGCTGCTGCGGGAGAATGAATTAAAGAATGAATGTGCATCCACATAAACGGGCTCTGCTTGTATGAAGGATAGGGAAATTCTATAAACAGATTGAATGTGAACCCAATGCAGCGTGGGGTCAGTATTAGACTCGGCCGCTTCGGGCTCAGCTCGAACCTCGGTTTGAACCGGGCGCGGAATTTCGAGGTGAAAGCCCGGAAGAAATCACTAACAAACAGCCCTCCGATGAGTCTGGTCTCTCTCACAATCTCCCAAAATCATAGAAGAGTCTAGTGCACCTCCAAGGCAAAGGAGCTCGCAGAGCCCCAACAGGCCATGGAAGTGGAACCCTCACAGGGATCAAGTAGGATGCGTGGAGCTGCGAAGAAGAGGCTTAAATTCCTCCTTTGTAGCGGTATGAGCATTGAAGAGGCTCGTAAAAAGGATCTAATGCCCATTTAACTTCAGAGAAAACATCTAAAAGGATAAGGTCTGAAGAGTCCTCGCCTATGGAAGCCAAGCCAAGCAGCCGCTGCTTCTGGGGAGGCTGCCGAGGGTCGGAAGAATCCACTCAAGGCTGGATCCTACAGGAACACTGCTTTAGGTACTAAGGTTGGCATCATGCATACCCAATATCCCGACGAACTCCTGACTACGGACCGTTCAGAGGCACGTTCTGGAAAGGGTAAAGCAGCAGAGGAGAGTTGAGGGCGTCAAACCCTGCTTTCTCGATGCCAACTTTAAACCAGGTTGGATCCTTATTTCTTGCAAAAATAAGGAAACTACAGAGTGGCTTAAGAGTCTAGAGCTCAAACCCTGGGAAGGAGCAAGTGTTGTTGCCGTGGGAGAGGAAAATCTTCCTCGACCAACGGTGATAAATGGTTACTTCAGAGATAGCCACTCTGAGGACTGAGGAAAGGACAGCAGCCCTACTTACCTTCACCGTCGACCCACCATCAGAGGCCAAACTCAAGAGCAATGGCCTTATTATTAATTTCAAGTTTAGCGAAGTGAAGCTAAACTTGAAAAAAACTGCTTCCCACGCAGCGACAACTTCTGTAGGAGGAAAGGACAGGTCCCTTATAACTCCAAGGTAAGGGGAATTAAATTTGCCCAAATAAATCTCCACCGATCCAAAGCAGCCATGAGTGTCCTAGAGTCGGTGGTGGATAGAGTGTCAATTATTGACATTGGTCTGTTACACGAGCCAAACTACAGCAGGGGCCAAATAAGAGGGATCCCAAAAAGTACGGGCAAACTGATATACTGCACCAAATCCTAAGTAGTAGAATGAAGTTTACACCCGTTACCCAGTTTGTCGGGAGAGACCTAGTTGCAGTGTTGGTTGACCTGATGATTGGGGCACAGAAGATACAACTGATCTGCGCCTCAACTTACTTCCCGGGAGAGGAACGAGAAGCCCCACCGAAGGAGGTAAGTCAATTAATTAACTTTTGCATGCTAAAAAACTCTATTGACGGATGTGACGCAAATGCCCATCACCTGGCATGGGGAAGTTCAAACATAAATTATAGAGGGGAAAGTATCTTCAAATTTCTAACCCGAAATAATTTACAAACTGCAAACAAAGGAAAAAATCCTACGTTCGTAAATAAAATAAGACAAGAGGTCTTAGACATTACGTTTTCAAATGCCCTCATGTTTACAAAAATTTTCAAATGGAGAGTTTCGGATGAAGCCTCGATGTCAGATCATAAATATGTTCTGTTTGAGGTGGAATCCGAGAGTCCCCAACTGGAAAAGAGAAGAGTAGTCCAAAAAACAAATTGGACCTGATCACATGAAGTCTGAGGTGGAGAACCTAAGGACTGGATCTATCGAAACTATTGAAGAGCCGGAAAAGGCTGCAAATAACCTGACCAGCATTCTGAACAGGGCCCTCGTAACAAGCTGCCCCATTCAGCAAAGGGCGCTTAAGAAACAGGTTCCCTGGTGGAACGGGGAGCTTGAACAATGCCGAAAGCTTACGAGAAGCCTGTTCAACAAAGCTAAAAAACGAGGAGACTGGGATACTTATTGCTCAGCCCTCACCAAATATAACAAAACTCTCAGGGAGTCTAAGAGAAACTCTTGGAAATCAATTTGTGAAGGGATAGAAGAACTCCCCACAGCTACCAGGATCCAAAGGCTTTTAAAGAGATCACACTCTAATGACCTAGGTTATCTGGTAAAAAGAAGATGGCAGCAACACTCTGGACAGGAAATATACGTTAGAGCTTCTGCTTCAAACGCACTTCCCGGACTGTAGAACAGCAAAGAACCAAGTAGAGGCAACCCCATGTTACGAAGGTATCACAAGGGCAATGAATGCATCTAAAGAAATCATCACAAGGGACAAAGTGGAATGGGCTGTCAAACCACATAAGTTCCCAGGTGGTGACGAAATTGAACATATAATGATTCAAAAAAGTTTGAGACTTATAGGTCAAATACTCACAGAAATCTTCGGAGCAAGCCATGCTCTAGGTTGGATACCGAAAGTGTGGAGGGGAAGTAAGGTGGTCTTTATACCAAAGGCTGGGAGAGCAATCGAACAGCCTAAATCATTTAGACCGATAAGCCTATCATCCTTCTTTCTATAAAGTATGGAGAAGGTGCTGGACCTTCACATCAGAGAAGGATGCCTAGCTAGGTACCCAATCCATAAAAATCATTATGCCTACCAAAAAGGCATATAGACTATCAATGCACTGGACGACCTTACTGGAAGGATTGAAAAGGCGATAGAGTGGAAGGAAATAGTACTATGTGCATTTCTGGACATTCAAGGAGCCTTCGACAATACATCCTTTGAGGTCATTGAAAACGCCGCCAGTGCAAAAGGAATAAATCCATTAACTATCAAATGGGCAAAATCTATGCTAACAAGCAGAGAAATTACTGCAAAAATGGGGGACGAATCCAAAACGATAAGAACTGCCAGAGGATGCCCGCAAGGAGGGGTCCTATCTCCCATGCTATGGGCCATCGTGGTGGATGAACTCCTTTGCAAATTAACTGAGATGGGCTATAGGGTTATCGGCTATGCTGATGATATCACCCTAATAATCTCAGGAAAAGATATGAAAACCTGAAGAAGATTGATGCAAGATGCTCTCGCACTTGTATTAAGATGGTGCATAGGCAGGGGACTGAACATCAATCCCAAAAAGACGGTTATCATACCATTTACCAATATGGGGGTCTTTATTAGAGCAACAGAAGCCAAAACAACAGTTTTTTTCGTTTTTTTAAATCTGTCTGTATGTTTGTATGCGCATCACGCAAAAACTACTGCATGGAATTGAATGTAGTTTTCACCGATGTATTACTAGAGGTCTAACAAAGTATAGGCTACATTTTATCGTGTCTGTCTTTCTGTATGTTTGTACACGCATCACGCAAAAACTTTCGCATGGAACTGAATGCAATTTTCTCCGATGTGTTGCTGAGTTCTAACATAAAATACAGGTTCCATTTTACCGTGTCTGTATTTTTGTATACGCATAACACAATAACTACCGCATGTAATTGAATGCAGTTTTCCACGAGCTCGAAGTAGCGGGAAAAGTTAGTTATAAATAAGACTGATAGTATATACTGAACATGTAATAATGGTCAAATTCTTTTATTTTATCCTGGAGATCCTGGTCAGGATACTATGATAAATTTATTAGATGGGAATTGTCATCGATCTTTGATACGATTTGAAATATTCGGATGTCTACAAGTTGTGAAAATTACGTTCAAAAATTCCCTTAAATACCATTCTGTATTCTTAAGTGCCACTAATAAAGACGGTCATAGCCTTTGTAAAAAGTTTTATATCACACTTTTGAGTGTATCATTAATCATCAAAATCGTTGAACGTTCACTTATACCAAAGAATATAGTACCTATCTATGTGGGTAGGTACTATACTTATTCAGAGATTTAACATCGGGGAACCATTCTTTTAATATCCAGAATAAATGTTGCTTGATATGGTATCTTCTTTAATTCTGCTATCACAAATTTTTGAGTTTCGAAAAAAAATGTCTCCTCCATCTCTTTTGGGGCAGATTTTTTGGGGAACGAAATGTTGGATTTTAAATTTGCTTAACATGTCGATTTTTTCTGAATTAAAATGATATTTAGTAAGTTTACTAGAGAAACCATTGTTTCTCTGCAACCTAGACTATACCATCTCAATTTGTTTACTTTCCTATCTTCGGAGATTAGGTTAGAACCCGAAGAAGGCATATTGCTAGATAGATAGTCCCAGGTGATTTGTAGGTTATAGACAATCCAATAAATAAAAAAGCCTTGAATAGGCAAGGAGATCAATATGGCCGCGAATGATACTGACATGTCAAAAAACCGGTGCAAATATTGCTCTGGAAATGTGATAAACGGCATTAAATGTATAAATTGTGCAATTTCAGCTCACCATAGCTGCGCTAAGAGATTAAAAAACGATAAATTTTGTGATGATGGCATGATCTGCTGCACAAAAATAGTAGATAAAAACAGTGAAGTGAATCCTAACCTCAATAACAACGTGAACCAAGAAGAATATGACTCTCTATTTGATGACGATCTTACAAATCTAAGCGAAGAACCACTAAAAAAGGAAATTGGATATCTTAAGACCATTATTAATCATAAGAACTTCATCATCCGCCAACTAATGGCAAAAGTGAAATTGCTCGAACATATAAACGACGTTGGTGCCAGCACTCCTGCTGACCCTATCCCGAGACAAGAGCATAATAACAATAACATGCAAAGCAATAGTAGTGGTCCCAGTTGTCGGACAGAAATTAGAAAGAAAATGTATTCAGAAGCAATAGTGACCAATCGCCCACCGGTAGTGACTAATCCACGGCCTTCAAAATTGTCAATTAACAATGAAAGCTCAAACAACCAAGGTAAAACAACACAAAAACAATCAGGAACTAAGATGAATGATGAAAAACCTTATAATTGGAATATAGTTCATCGCAGAAAGAAACGGAAATTTCTAGTAGGTCATAATGAACAGGTGACTGGTGTACTAGCAGTCCATAAACAAGTATGTTTACATGTGACTCGATTTACTCCAAACACTAATCCTGAAGACATAGTAGAATTTTTGAAGCCTTATATTCCTAATAATGTTACCTACGAGGTGCATTCCTCAAAGCATCCTGACATATATGCATCAATGAAGGTGACACTGGCTCGTGAGTTCCTGAAAAATGCGCGGAAAAAAAAGTATGGCCAACAGGAGCGATTGTATCATTTATTGAGGAGAAGAGGATGTCATCAAAGGGGACAGATCCTGCTATACCAACAGCAACTTAAATAATATATTCAACACAAGAAGGCATACGCGCCAGTTCTCGGACTAGCAGTATGGCAGAGGAAGTCAAGCCTATACACGACAATGATGCATGTTCCATTTCTAAAAACGGTAACGATTCCAAAAACTCGATGAGTCTTATGCATTTCAATATACAAGGTGTTTCTGGGAAAATAAGTCAGCTGGAAGTACTATTGAAAATAAAACACATAGATATAGTATGAATATTGGTTGAAATCCACCGGAATAATGTACCTTGAACTGAATGGCTACATTTTGGGGAACTAATTTTGCCGAGAAAACCTGAATCATGAAGGTGTGTGTATTTTTGCAAAGAACGATTTCACTGTCAAACCTTTTATTTACTATCCTATCAGAGTATTGAAAAACATTTTGAAGTAACTATAGCTACTATAGAAAATATAAATAAAACAAAATTATCTGTAATCACAATATATCGAACACCAGACGGTGATATTGATATATTCTCAAATTAAATGTATGGTCTGATGTGTCATATCTATAAACCCAATAACCACTATATTGTATGTGGGGATATCAATGTAAATTTCTTAGATGAAAATATAAATGTAAACAAAATTTCGAACTTATTCAAGGAATTCGACAAGAGAAATTACATTGATAAACCTACACGTATAACAAGGACAACATCAACTGGTATAGATGTTTTATTTTCCAATATAGCTATGAATTCCATAGTCGTAGACGACAATCATTTATCAGACCACACATTTCAAATATGTAGATTTGCACTTACAATAAATGCAGAAAACATTCCGGAAACTGTATTCAGGCGTGACTACTCGGACACAAATTTGACAACCTTCAGAATTCTGCTTATGCCAGAGGTGTGTTCGGATATATATGGATCTGGTAATGTAGATGAAACCTTTGAAAATTTCCTTTATACTTTTGAATATTACTCTCGAATTGCTTTCCCCTTAAAACAAAAATATATAAAAAAAATCATGAAAAACCCCTGAAAGTTGTTAGTTAGTTAGTGAGTGATATATGTTACCCAGTATCTCATATTATCAAGGAATCATTTATTAAAGGGAAGTATCCAGACGCACTGAAAGTCTCGAAATCAAAAGTTTACGGAAACAGCTATTAAAGAATTGTGTACTGAAATCTACGAAAATCTAAACGATAAAAAAAATCCAATACCTTTATATTTCGACCTGAGCAGGGCTTTCGATACAGTTGACCACAACCTACTTTTAGAAAAGCTTTGTCGTTTAGGTGTTTGAGGTGTGGCAAATGATTGGATAAAATCTTACTTGATGGACAGGTCACAAATAGTTGTCATAGAATCCGCAAAATCAAATCCATCTAAAGTTTCGATTGGGGGTCCCACAGGGGTCAATGCTGGGTCCATTACTCTTTATTATTTTTGTAAGTGATATCTCACAGTCATGCGTCTCCTCAAATAAAATAATAATTTAGGCGGATGATACAAATCAGCTACCTAGTAGCTGAAAGAAATATAACGGAATCTGTAGCAAAATCAACTATATGCGCAAATGATTTCTATGAGTGGTGTGCTGCTAATGGATTGTCGATTAATGTGAATAAAACCTTCTTCATGTTGTTCCAACAAAAAATTATCACTTGCGATTTTAATTTATTGGTAAAAATGAACAGAAAGTCAATAGAGCAAGAAAATAACATCAAGTTCATTGGGTTTCATGTAGATAGTAAACTTACATGGGAAATACATATAGATCACTGCAAAGTTAGGCAGTATTTATTTTGTTATACGACAGCTACGTGGTACTGTCTCTTTAGAAGTTATGAAGCTAGCTTACTATGGACTTGTTGATTCATCGCTATGTTATGGATTGATATTTTGGGGTAACTCCAGTCATAGTTATAAAGTATTTATGATACAGAAAAGAATTATCCGATGTTTAGTAAGCTCATCCCAGAGAAAACTGTATGCATTTATTCAAAAAATTAGCAACCCTTCCACTGCCTTGTCTTTGTATATACATGATCACAATGAGCATTAAGAAAGAAAATCACAGTCATGTGAGGGGGTGTACTATACATAAATACACCACTCGCAATGCTCATCGAATCCATCTACCATTTTCACGTCTTAGCCTTGGCCAAAACTCTTATAATTATCAAGGTATTAGATGTTATAATCATATAGTAATTTTTTGGCGAAATAAATAATAAAACATTCTAACACTTTTTAATTTCCTGAGTGTTAATGCATTCTACTCAATTGAGGAATATCTAAACTTTAATCGATAACTACACTGTATGTTATTTCTTTTAATCTTATGTTTCTTATTTTAACATGATAATATTGCAATGTTTTATTTGTTGTTTGCTGGTGTGTGTGTGTGTTTGTATGTGCAAATCTTTTTTACTGACTGGTCTGATAAGTTTTAAATTGTATTTACACTTTGTAAAACTTTATTGATGAATAAATATATATCTATCTATCTATCTATTTCGTAGTTAATAAAACAAATACAAATGTCTGTAAAAAGCAGATGGATCGGGAAAGAGTGCCAAAAGTAGCAGCAATAGCAAGCAACCCATTCTATATAGGAGAGCGAATATAAACTGTCAGTTGTTAAATAATTTCATCAGATCGTCGGTAATCCTTCAATGTCCTGCTTAAGCTGAGCGACTCATAATTTACCTCCCTAATTCACCTGACAGAAGCGTGCACCGTCTCTCTTTATCACTCTCTTTGTGTGCTCGAATTTCGCTGTCTAGATCTGTGCTCAGAATATTATTGCTTCAAATGATGACCTCGGTACGTGATGGTTTTGCTGGCCCGATATAGTATGAGCTTGTTGAATGAGTTGAATATTTTATAGATGCAGTGAGTTTCTATGATACAAAAGATACATATTTTTGATATGAAAATGTAGAATAAATATTTATCAAGGAAATGAATACAAATTAAGGCTATGTGCTATGTGCTCACAGACAATTGTATCACATTCAAAGTTTTGACGTGGAATCGTCTATTAGCTCGTTAAGTGGTAGCCGCTTGAAAATTTGTATATGTAAAAAATGAGAAATATTGATTAGGAGGAAAGTAGGTCCTGAAGAACAGCTGTTTTACAATTATCTGGTGTTTTTGATTTACTGTTCCTGATAAATCAACTTGATGTTTACATTTGTAAATCAAACTGGCAGAAATGTTCAGTCTCGTAGGTATCAGTGAACACAATAGCTTATTCAAACTACGCGCTACATCTCAATGATAATCATATTTAGTGATAATTTCAAAATCATACATCCGAAAACAGAGTATTATAATTGAAATTACTTAAACATTCCCTTTAGTGCATATATAATTCTTATCTAATTAGTTTCTAATATTTAAGTAGGCACTTATCATGGAATTTAGTTTGTTACACTTAGCCGCAAAAATAACGCACAACCAAAAATTATGGTCAATGTTAATTTTCTCGCGAACCGATAAGTCGATTTCTGTAATTTTTTCTCTTTACTGTAGCTTTTTTATTTGGCAATTGCTCTGTGATAGAATTTTTCATTCAGATCTCTGTTTTGGGCTTATACAGGTTGCAAGGATGAGAATAGTTTCTTATGTTAAATTTGATACACCCTGTAGGGAGCATTAGCAATAACAACGGAAATATGATGAAATCATACTACAGCCTCATGATTTCTAAACATTTTGCTTTTTGAATTTCTCTGATATCTATAATATCAAAGAAATTACACAGTTTTATACCAGAACATGCTTTTGTTACATAAATCACAATTTCACTGGATACTTATTTGGTTTAACAGAGTTGTCTATGATAAATCAATAATACCAGCAAATGCCAGTTTTTGACAATTACTGTTGATTGAATAGTTAAATTTATCATTTTTGATTTTTGTTCGTTCCTGACAATGGAACATGGAATATGACTCGTGATGAATGTGTTCAAGCAGTGACGTTACATAACGAAGGAATAAGCTACAACGCTATTGGTTTGAGATTAGGATTTGCTCATACAACAATTTCAACGCTCTAGGAAAACTAATAACTACAATTATACGTCCACGACCAGGCAGACCTCGGGTAACTACAGTTGTTCAAGATCGCTATATAAGACTACTTGATTTAAGAGAACGTTTTACAACTTCAAGGAAACTTTTGACACAACTCAGTGCAGTTCATATTATTCAACCAAGTTTTGATATTGTGAGGAGACGTTTTTCTGATCATAATTTACGTGTCAGAGTTCCAGCGTCAGGACCTACATTAAATGCAGACAATCGCAGAGCTAGACTGCATTTCGCCAGGGAGCATGTAAACTGAGGACTGGGAATACGTTCTATTTACAGACGAATCAAGGTTTTGTCTATATACCTCTGGTAGACGCCTAAGAGTTATCGGCCGGCCAGGTGAGAGCTATGCACAGTGCAATATACGTGAAAGAACTCTATTTAATGGAGGCTCCGTGATGTTTTGAGCTGGAATTTCATTAACAGCACGGACGGACATCGTACCTTTAGGTGGGGGATCTTTAAATAGCGAAAGATATATCAATGACATTTTGTTTGAGCAGGTTATGCCTTTCGGTCCTTATATTGGTAATAATTTCTTACTAATGCACGATAACGCAAGACCACATGTAGCGCGCATCGCCAAAGAATATTTACATGAAGTAAATATTCGAGCTCTGAATTGGCCACCACGCAGACCCAATTTGAACCCTATAAAGCACTAATGGGATATTATTGGTAGGACACTGAGACAGAATCAACCAGCCACCCTGCAAGATGTCCAAATAATGGTTACCAATATTTGGAATCGACTTGACCAATATCAAATATCGAATTTAATATAAAGTATGCCGAGGCGATGTGAAGTAGTCATTAAATGTAGAGGTGGAAACACACACTACTAATGTACTTTTTTGTTATTCATTGTTAATTTTTGTTAGTGTTATTCTTACTTTGTTGTCAAAATGTTATTTTAATTTAAAAAAAAAACATGTTCGGGTATAAAAATGCGTATTTTCTTTGATTTTACAGATACCAGAGAAATTCAAAAAGAATAATGTTTAAAAAACATAAGGCTACATTATAATTTCATCAAGCTTTCGTTGTTGTTGCTAATGCTCCCTACAGGGTGACTCAAATTTAAGGTGAAGACACTACTCTCATCTTTGCAACCTGTATAAGCCTAAAACAGAAATATGAATAAAAAATTCAGTAACAGACCAATTGCCAAAGAAAAAAGCTATTGTTAGGAAAAAGAAATATCGAAATCGACTTATCGTTTCGCGAGAAAATTAACTTTGAAATTGAGCATTATTTTTGGTTGTGCGTTATTTTTAGTATATATAAAAATCGGAATTGGTGAAAGGGCGTAAATAACTTCCGTCAGCGCAACTTTTTTGTTGAGTGATTCAATTGAGTAACTCAAGAAAAGGAGTCTTGATTAATCAATGTATTGGTACAGAATGATCTTATATGTCTAAAAATAAAGTTTTTATTGATTAAAGTATATTACTCGAAAAATAGAGAAAGAAAGTATTCTCTTCGCATGGATCTAACTTTGTATTTGAACGACTTCTCAAACGGATGAGGAATACAATTGGGTGCTTCTTTTTGTTCGTTCGCGCCTTTCGCATAGTAAACGTGCTCCGATTCAGACTTTAAAATTAAAGAAGGGATCATATGAGGCAATACTTAAATTGCATATTTTTCAAAAGAAGCAACGGTTCCGTGTTACTGTAATAGTAAAGTTTAAATTATGTGTTTTACCGCTGTTTTGAGATCTCTCAATATAAGGGAATGTTCGACGATTTAGATGACTAATGATAGTTATAGTCAGAACTGTGCAATATTTTTTTTCACAAAAAAACACTGACTTTATTAGTTGGTCTTCTACCTACCAATAACAGCCCTACCTCCAAATCACCAGTCCCAGTAGAATCAATATAATTTTGTATTTTTCCAACTGTTAATATCGTTCCTAATTTTTGCAAGAAAAAAATCTGCAACAACTTTCAGGTGCATCCGACCACCCTCCGATTGTTACTCGCATACGAACCATTTTGTTGCATTTCGACTTCTTTGTATAAAGCAGTCCCTGTTTTCTGTCTAATAGAGAAATATTTCTACAATACCATTTAGTAGAAGAAAGGAGATTTTTCACTTGTCTTTACTTTTTTACTTTTTACTTTTGAGTTACAAAGTACCACTCAATGATTTTCGGTAGTTTTTTATCAAACTACCTTCAAATTTTTCGTTTTCTTTGACATCGTTCACTTATGATTGAAATTCATTTAGGTATATCTCAGGAGTGTTATTTAACAATTTTGATAAAACTTGCTAAAAGTGTTTTTCTGTAACGCGTATGTTTGAGAAAAAGCAAGAAAAAAGTTATGCTCAAATTAACTATAAAGTTTTAGAATTATTTAGTTATATTTTGGCGAAATAGTTACTCCTAAGTTAAAATTGAATATGACATTGAATATTTGTCTTGGTACGCTAAAAAAATGAATGGCCACATGACCCAATCAGATGATATTCTATGGAATCCGTTTGAGAGCGGTAGGAAAGTAGTATGAGTGGACACAGCAGATTTTATTTATAATAATGCAGGGTATACTATAACTACACTGCCAAGTATCAAAGAGATACTCAAAATAATTTTAATATTTTAATTTTATATATAATGGTAAGGTTAGGTTAGGTAGAAACAGTCTTTATATATGGTTACGGCTTAGAAGATAATATAATAATTTGTTTACCGTGGAAATAAATCCGTGTTCGGTCATGAGATTCAGATAGTTATGGGAATCCTCATCGTTAAAAAGTATATTTATATTTATGTCACCCATGAAAATGTGAAGGTCTACAGTTTTTCTGCAGTTTTCCATGTACTGAAATACATTCTCGTTGAAGGTTTTTATGTTCGTTGATGGTGGCCTGTACAATGCTGTGATGATAAAATGAATATTGTTATATTTAACCTCTATTTCGATTGCTTTTATTTCGCCTATTTTTATGATAAAGTAATTTGATAGAATTTCGTTTCTCACAAATATAGCTAATCCATCATTTTGATTTATATCCCCCTGATTATAGAAACCGCAGTAACCACTTATATTGTGAAGACCAAAGTCTGGTATTTGCCATGTTTCTCATAAGATAATCATATCTATTTGGTTCTTAATTTCTGACAGTAGGAGTTTTAGTTCATCAAAATTTTTGTTAATGCTCCTTTTATTCATCTGGAATACTTTAAAATTTGTCTTGTGATTGTTTTCCTGAAAAACAGCATCGAGTTGCATTATGTTTTTAGCGATTGCTGTATCGACGGTCTGAATTCGATAATCACGAATGTATTTATCCATTGTTATTGGTGAAATGCTAATATTCTGCTTAGATTATAAATGAAGCTTGAGGTATAAGATTGGTTATATAGGATTAAAATTCATACAGTAAAGAATACAATACAATAATTGAAGTACAATATTAAACTCTAACTAAAAATACAATAATAATAAACGGTTAATTCTTGCTTTGAAGCCTGGTTGTTCTTTTCGGTGGTTGCTTTGGTGAGTTGTTGGGTGGTTCCTTTCTTTTTGTTGAAGCTGCGTTTTGAAGAATCGGTTCTTTCTCTTGCTGAACCGAAGTGCTGGGTTGGCTATCAATTGAGTTCTTGGTAAACTCTATGGCTTCGTTCTCTAACTGTTCCGCAGTATAACTGACGCCGCGTACTATAAGTTTGTTGTTTGTAATTTTTGCTTTTGGGTCATTGATACGCGCTGTTTTCAGGTGGGAGTAAAGGGTTTTTCTGTTATTATAATCTTCTTTTATATAATCTTTGGATATGTATATTCCACTGCCCTTCAGATTAGTTGCGGTTTCTAAGATGGCTAACTTCTGTTTGTAATAAATAAGTTCTGCTATAATGGGTCTCGGTCTTCCTATATTTTGGTTTCTGTCTCCAATTCTGTACCAGTCTCTTAAATCATGAAACTTGCATTCAACTCCACATCTCCTATTGATGATATCTAAAAATAATTCGATATCCTGGGTTTCTTCATTGCCTTCATTCATTCCATGAATAATTAAGTTGATTTTTTTTTCTCGCCTTTCATTCACTAATACTCTTTGCTCTAGAATCTTGAGATTTTCTTTCAGCCCGACATTCTCTTTTCTTAAGCCTTCAATTTCTCCGGTCAGATCTGTCTTAATGTTTTGTATTTCTTTTTTTATTTCATCATTTCGCTTTTTGATTTCTTGATTACTCGAAATCACAGTTGTTCTAATTAGGTCGTATAAATCTTTGGATCTATTGGAAATTTCCTTTCCCTCCTGAACATTAGTTGCCGTATTCGATCGTTCTGACATTTCCTCGCGTAAAATTTTGGTACGGTATGATATGCTCCCACTTGCGACGTGTTTATTACTGATTCCAAATTTGCTACCAGTCTAACAATAATTGAAGGTTATTCAGTTAGAAGTAAAAAAATGCTATTTCAACAGTATATCAACCTCCATTCTGATTTTGAATAATCAAATTTATTAGCTATTATTTGATTCCTAACAGAGCATTGTGAAACTATCTAACAAGATTCGATTTTCGGAAATATATACCTACGTAAATGATTTATCAACTAGAAACAATTTGTATTCAGTTTAGCCCACACTACTTGTTTACAAATTACTTCAAAGTTATTGCCTAACATAAGAACATACCTTGAAAGAACGAATAATATTCAAATATTATTTTAGAAGAAAATAGTAGTTATTTTTAGTAGACACAGACCGTAGACTTTGTCATGCCTAAAATTCCATGGCCCTCTTGATGACACAGCACACAGTCAACCTCTTTTTTCACTTGAAGGAATGGTTAGTTTCTAAGGTATTGTGAATTTTAAATTAAGTTTATTTCAAAACTGTATGGAATATTCCCATAATCTTAAATGGAAATGTTTTAACTTTATTAAATAAATATAATATATAGAAAAAAAGTCTCGAAATGAGAGTTTTATGAAAAAGTTTCGCAATATACCTACTTCAAAAGCAAGACCACCACTTCCGTTTTCGTAGCTACTTACGCCAAAAGCATTTATCATTCATGTTTAATTTAGAATTCAGCATCGTTAAGTTTCACGGTGAACGTTCACTTTTATGGAAATTATCTGTGAGCTTTTCTATTAAAAAAGAAAAATGGAATGCCAGCTAAATTACCAATTCATTAAAAATAACTTCTTTGCAAAAGATTTTTGGAAATTTAAAGCTGAAAAAATACATAGTAAAAAAACTAGATAGAGTATTACTGAGTTAGCCAGATACATACTTACAACGTCTGTTCCAGTTAGGAGCATATTTAATTCTGAGAATTAATTTAGAACAACATGCACAACCTCCACAAGTGATAATTAACAACAAGGCTGGAATACGGATGTTCCAATCGAAGTTTATTTGTGGAATCCCCCATTAGAAGTCTCACGATGACGCCCCATCTACAACGCCACAATTCTAATCCAACGATCGGACATAAGAAAAAGTCGAGATTGTCCAGAAAGTTTATCAGAAAATAAAACGCGTGATGGTCATCACAAGTGGCGCTGATGAACAACGCCGCAACGTCAATGGCATTCCAATGAGAGGGCGTCAGCACCTTATATATATTTGAAGATAAGAAACCACTTATTAGTGAACACAAATTTTCAAAATTCCTAGAAAACTAGTGAACTAATGCATTCAGAACAATCTTTTAAGGCAGTGTCTGGTATAGTTACTGACTGATCTGTGACAAAAAATGGTAATAAGTGGTGATGAGAAAGCATCATCTAAGCATTTGGAAAGGTTCTTAGGGTTAGGTTTATTGTCCCTTTAGATCAGATGGGTGCATATATACCAAACATGAGATTGCACCCATGATAATACTTATGTCCACTCTCTTTTACACTTAGACTTATTCGGTGTATATTTGTTGTTGTGTGAAACTAATTTCCATTTAAATATGTCTGCGAATTTAATGTTACAATGGTTAAATATCAACAACTATCAGTAACAAAATACTTGTCAAACAGGTTCATGCCCAAAAAACGTGATATTTCCATATTGGACATTTTATCTATTTTTTAGAGAAGCTTCATTACGATCTAATAATATGTAAGGGAAGAGTAGTTTTCGTACATAGTTATGATCCATTTTAAAGGAATGATCTGTTATCTTCGAATGATTGAGACGTAACCTCTCAACTAGTAACCTCCCCCAAACAGTAAATACCGACAGAGCGGTTTCGAGTAGAACTGAATTCAGGAATTCAGAGTGCTGAAAAGGCCAACAAGCTCGCAAAAATATGATAACAATCCAAACCCAAAAATTATACTAGAAGGGCATACACGCATTCGCAATGAATGGCTTTGGAGAAACATAAACCCATCTCAAAAATAGTTGGGGAGTAGATGATGTATGACGGATACCAGCTAAAAATTGTGACGAGTCTAATGAATAGTCACGCACCAGTATAATGAGTTGGAGAGCTCCATACAATTGAAAGACACTCGATGTTTATAAGGATTGTCTCCATATCGGTCATATTCATAATAAAAACATAGTAGCTACTAAACAAGCATCGTGTTAGTTGCTGAGGTAACGATAACATCAAACGTGACAGTTAACACGATGATAGTTTAGTAACTACGACAATTATGTAAATTTTAAAGATTGATGACAAAAAAACAATATAGTGAGCTTGTAGGAATAATCTTTAAGTGGTTCGAGCAATAATGAACGTCTTAGAATTTATGAGGATCCCCGGAAACAGGTAGAATTTCGGGGTTCTTCGGTTAAAAATTGGAATGTTCTTTAGAGAAATATCCCCCACATTTCTTCTGCATGCTCTTAGCCATTTTGATCGTCGATTTTTATTTTCAGAGAAGTGACTAGAAAAATTATTTGGAGTTTTCAAGGTTGTACTAGAACACAGTGGCACAATGCAGTACTTATCATAAGTATTTTCATACAAAGCAAAAATAAATAAATTGGAATAAGCAAACCAAATATCACACACCAGAATACAAAAGCAATGTGCATCAAATAGCAGATGGCATGGCCGCGGCGGCTCGACTCATCTCGACGCAAGGAATGATGTCACACCAGCACCCGCGCGTTCGACCTCGTTTGAATTAAATTAGCGACGATTTCACTTTCAATAATTTATTGTAAAATAAGTACGGCGATTCAAGGGCCGATACTCAGTATAAGGGGTTTTTATGCATAAAAACACATATCAATGAAATAAAAAAAATAGGCAAGTTCCCTATTGTCAGTCCATAGTATCGTAATATAGAGTTGCATTTTAGTTGCCTATTTGACAGTCTTTATGTGTTCTTAGGATTGCTACGAAATGATTCCCTGCACTTTATAGTCCAGAATAATAACCCTAGATTGACATTTGAGAGATAACTGAATTCAATAAATTTAGTCCGATACTTATGGAATAGTCCTTATTACGCGAAGAATTATTAAGTATCCATGTATACATCTGCTAAATGTTTCACCTTCCAATTGTTCCGCTTCGAACGATAGTACCTAAGTACACACTCCAAAGAGCAGATTAGTAACCACCAACACATAAACTGTGTATCTACTATCGTAGTAGAAACAAGAAGATTTTTTATCAATCAAATAATAAATTCAATAAGCCCTTCTAGGACTGCCTAGGGTTAAATTAATTCATTAACTAAATAGGGACCAGATTTTAATACTATAATTTTATAACTTGGTTATAAGAAATGTGAAGACCATATCGGACAAAGGTGAAAAATTCTACGGTTGTTTAGTTGTATACCTTATATTTTGTCACGTAATATCTAATATTTTGTACTGGTCGACTATGGCTCGCTTATATCTCTTTATAGCTCAATGGAAAATATTTTTTTTAACAAAATGTTCTTCCGAATCTTTATAAATAGAAACCTTAAACATTGATTCAAACTAATCGCATACCTGTAATATGTTAAACAATGGATTTTTATTTTAAACAGTTGAATAGCTGATTTCTGAGTGATCGGACTCTCTATGGAGTTTACCATAAATAACATTTTCTTTACCATCTCCAAATTTCCAAACGTTATTTCATCAGATGATCCTTTCACCCTCTCCATCATTTTGTGTGTGACCTTATTTTTTTGGAAGAGCAAATATATATGGTCTATTATGCTAATGCCGCGTCCTCGATTAGTGGTAACTATGGCTGCGCCGCGGGGTGGAGAGCGGAAGGAAGGACGCAGGACGTTGAGAAACGACCCAGGGAAGTAGGAGGCTGTGTGTAGTGTAGTAGCATCTACTCGACTGAGAATACGAGAACACGGTTGCCATGGAGCACCTTGAGACGATCTACATAATGCGATGGCCACGGGGCTCTAATTGCCAGCTACTCTAATGAAGTCGGTGTATGAGACATACTGATAGAAGTGAATTGGTCATAATTCAGACGTTATGGTAGATAATATGGCGGACGAATTGCCCGTTACCGTAGAGATGATTTATTGTATGCCACGCTTTGGAGGCAATGGGCGCTCTTATTCGAGCCTAAATGACTACTCGCATTTGGTCTTGCGACTTGCCGAGAATTAATGTCGCTTTGTCTTGGTCCTGTTTGGCTTCTATTACACGATGAAATACGTGTGGTTGTATTCCACAAGTAGTTCTAAATACATATAGCGACACTTATCTATTGTGTTGAATAGTATATGATATAATACTACGAGAATGAATTATCTGGTTACTACATCAGATAAAGAAGATTCAGTTGATAACTGTTAGGAGAAAATCAGGTAGTGGAATACTATAACTGGTTCCCCTGAACACTGAGAGCGACCAAGTTGGAATCTGGAAGCATATACAGTTTTATTAATAATTGCAAATATTTTAACTAGAAAACCTTGGAGACAAAATGTGAAGATTCAAACCAGAACACCTAGAGAACGTATTTGCTTGTTCCCAGTACGATAAAAGTGTTATTTTAATATAAATTTTCAATTCTCTGGTAGGTACTTGGCAAGTAAATAACCAACCACTTCTCCGTAACTTATTTTGATTCTAATGTGTATTTATCTTTTTTGTTATATGATTGCATTTTCATTATGTATTACTAGTTGACTTTTAGGGTACCGTACATACGACAAATATACGGGACCATTATTTATTCTACGATCACTCTGGTGTATCCGGCTGTCACAGCCTATTTTCTTTGAATCAATAGAATAAAAAAGTTGAGAATTTCCCACTGATTCTGAATTAAGTAATTACAACATGTTGGTATAATGCAAATAAATTGATTCTGATTGTAGAGGTTAATTTTCAGGAGAAAATTAGAAAATTAAATGAAAATTTTAGCTTCAATCGTATAAGGTGGTATATTAAATGGAAGAGTTTTTTATTAGTAATTCAAATATATTTTTTGTATAAGATATTAAGGAAAAGACATGAAAATTGGCCGTTCCCACTCCCCTCGGCGCCCAAAGTTATTACAAGTAGAATATTTCCCAATATTGATTATATACCTTGTAAATAAATTTATCTAAGAAATAAGAAAAGAGGATTAAAATAGGTTGCAGTAGCAACACTCGGCCTGGTTATGTCCAATGAAGGATTAAGTATATTTGTTCATTTCAATGTGTTATATACTATTTTAGCAATAAGAAAAAGTTGATCAAATTTCAAAAGTTTCATTGGTCGTGAAAATAATGCTTCAATTCATATTTTGTTTTCAACTATCCCATTTATTTCGGGTGATATATATGGGGTAACATATATCTTTACTCAAAAGTCCGTAATTATACGGGAGTGTTAAAACGGCTGGATTCTCGTCTGCTGCTCTCACCCACTTTTCAGAGATGATGTGTTCGTTGGGCGGCCGCAGTTTTTGTCGAACGACATCGAGTCCTGTTTTTTGGTTGATGGTGTTCTCTCTTTGTTCGTGAAAATGATTGACGTTGCTTCCAGAACGATAACGTTAAAGTGACCGTCGCATAAATCGGTGTGACGTCACGGGAGCACAGTTTGCCCGTTTTTGCCAGTCAGTGATATATGTCGGCAATACGCAATTGGGATACGGAAGGATTTATGGTGCTTATTATGGCGCGGCTGGAAGGAAAAAATCCTGTCACTTTTGTGAATTACAGCGTGCATTTTTCGGGGCTCTAGCCATGCTTTCATTTCCATTCTGCAAGCCGAGGCTATAAATACATGTTAGTCGGTTATGGACACTGGGATGATGCAGATTATGGATAACAATTGCGAAGGGGCTTGAATTTTTTTGATACACATTGATACCATACAAAGAATTAGAGACAAAATATTTTCAAAATTTAAAAATATTTTTTTAATTATTTGATCCCTCCTCATCCTCAATTTAAAATATGTAGGTACTCACAAAAAATGGGAAACGGCATTATTCCCCGGAGTCATTCCAATTAGAAAGAGTCAATACTTAATAAAACAAGGTAAAATACATTAAAACTACATACATAAGTAAAGGTACGGCAAGTACGAGGGTTCGGTACTCTAGTAAAGCAAAGAAAAAAACTCTCGCCTAAGTTTTCAGATCGTTCTCAAACAAAAACCTAGAATAAGTCCTTTAGTGCTAAGATACTACCTTGAATACTATCTTTTCAAGCATCAGATATTGAAACAAATATTGTGGTACCTATTTTACTTAAAATTTACCTTAAATTTCTCCATCAACATACTACTGAAACTAAATTTACTGCGCATCATTTGAATCATTCCTACAACTATTGCGCATCATTTGAATCAAACGTACCCTAACCTAATACTAATGTTTTATATTATTACCCTATCATTACGCAGCAATTAAAGCTGTCTGTCATAAAGATATTATTAAGCACTAACACTTACTCTCATCGAAAATTCCCTTAACACAAATACAAGAACCGAATATCTCGTACTAATTTTCCTCACCCTCCAATCTAATCATTAAATAACCAGTACAATGGCCACTATTTTTTTCTATTTATTAATTTCAGGTGAACCATTCATCTTGGCCAGAGTTCTATCATGGCCACTAATTTATACATGAACAGAGAACTGACCCATTTAGAAAAAAAGGTATGGATGGGAGGGAAATATTATGGATTACCGATCAACAAAAAAACTTTTCCACTGATTTTTATAAAGCCTTAAAATTATGCGTCGGAAGAAACTCTTCCAAATCGATAGGTATCTTAATTGGTTTTTCAGATTGGCGAGGCGAAAAGTTAGCAAGAAATGTACTTGTTTAAAAACCATATATCAGCTATATAGCGACCTTGAAACAATAACTTATTACTGGCGAACTAAAAAATAAACCTTCAGACGACGAATTTACATCTTTCCTTCTTTGATTGTAAACTTGAAAGAATATAAAGTGATGAATACGTGAATCTATTCAAAAGTTACATTTTCTCCAAGAAAAGTATAATTGTTCATTATCTTTAGCATGAGAACTAGCTAGATAGACTTTCACGTTGCAACAATTCAGTCCCCAATTTATTTCTCGCCACATAGCTGCTGCTACCAGTACTGTATTACTAATAAAACTTTTAAATAAGGCTAACGTAATGGTGTTTTAAAACTTTTTTAAAATACATCCTTCAAGCACTAATGGCTGAATGTTTCATCTTTATGAAAATGGGATTAAAAGTGTGATGGCGATGAGAATAAGGAAAATTTATGAAAATAGAGTTTTTCACTTGAGAATCCAGTGTTCATTATAGAGAGCATTATTCCTGTAATTTTAGGTCTTTTCAAAGTATACCGAGAAATTATTTCGGCATACTTTTTTATCTTCAAGAATTAATGGGTTTTTCACTCCAAGAACTTCTTAAAACTTCAATAATTATGATCTGCACAAATTTAATGTTTTAATCTCAACAGATTTAGATAACTTGAACATTTGTTATATATATATTTATATATATATATATATATTGTTTTACACGGTCAGCGTGGAAAACAGATCACAACAAATTAACACAAAGATTACCCAAAATTTAACCAAGGTCAAAAATTCTGTCTCTGTTAAATACAAGATAGTCATGGTATATTATTTCGACAAATAGCTGTTCAGACGTTCCCTCTTTCTTCCATCAGGTGAAATCGTAAAAGTCTTCTGGAGAAAACATTCCCTTGTTTGTTAGCCCTCAAGGATCGTAAACGTGAAACTTTATAATACGGAATTTAATTATTCATCTGCTAGGATTAAGGCATTTTCCGAGAGACGGGAGAAGCGGTATCTAAAAGGTCAGTCCAATACCGGTAAACGAGTCGGAATAGTGAATTTGCTGTCTCTATTATGTTTCAGCTGCATAAATATTATTTTGTTTACGTTAGAGATTATTCATAAGAAAACAAATATTAAATTCCCTAAGAAGGTTTCCAAAACTTCAAGAGCTCGTTCAGGAGGCTTGAGACAAAATGTGTAGATAAATTCAAATGAATAAAATTGGCATTTAGACAGATTCATGCATGGGAAGAACAATCGTTTATCACCAACATTATTTTTTTTGATCGCGCATTTTGCACAGTAAATGTCCTTCGATTTTAATGTTTCTTTTTCATCATTTGATACAGGACTACTGAGGAATGGTTCCATATGTAGCTATCGAATATCCAACATGTCCTTCACATTAAAATAAGAAAAAAATACATGTTAGGACTTGGTAATTTGGTGTAATTAATGTTCAACGATTTTGATTATGAATATGGAATAAATAGCCTTTTAGAAAAAAATGCACCCACTTCACTAGATCATGCAGTGAAATAATCTGAAGGATATTTATTGAAAATCATTATTATCTTACAAGTTTTCTGCAAACTTGGCTTTCTTTCACATTTTTTTGTAGGATATACGATTTTTTATGTCACTTTTTTCTAATTTCTCGCTATCATTATCTATATTTTCTTGCAAGCTGAAAATGTCAAAGGGTATTACCAATTCCTTATCTGTAATTTTTTAACACGTTTTCTTTTCAATAATAAGCCTATCAAATCAGGCCAGTATGATACTCATATGTTATGGTTATTTTCTACGACGGAACTTTCCTGAGCCTCAATTTGGTTGGGGTCTAGGTTGATAACACCCTATCTGGTCTTGACAGGGGAGATTCCTTCATAGGCCTGTCCTTTACTGAATATTAAAGACCTGATATTGAGCACTGCGTTGACAAGACTAAGACCTTGCGATTCTGGATAGTAATAGCAAATGCTAGGCAATTAGGAATTTAGGAATAGAAACTTCGTCTTGACGCTCTCTAAATGGTAAATTAGATTATGATCAAATGCAATTCAAATTTTTCTGGCTTTATTGTTGTTATGTACGTACCAAAGTATTGTTTAAAAAGGCCCGAAATGGTTCGTGTAATATAACCCATTGGCGGTATGTCACCCTGTTCCCTTGCGAATTGGCCGACACATTACCGTGTGTATGGTCTAAATTGATAACCTAATTATGCAATTCATAATTAGTCACTACTGCATTACTTTAGCTGATGAATGAAAATCAAACTCCAACCCAGGATCAGGAGTCTGCGAATAAAAGAATTCAACCAATGAGCAAAATAACTTAAAGTGTAGTCAGAATCTAATCCTTCGTTAGAATTAATAGAAATCGCTTGAAAGTAATAGTTGCCAATAAAATATAAATCAAACTAAATTATTACATTTAGTGAAAATGTGATTTGGATTTATTATGAATAGTTTTTGTAAAAAGTTGTATTTCATATATATTTCAGCCTTTAACATCGCTGTAACTGGGAAACCGTATTTTTCTTAAATCTCCAATTCGAATGTTGCTGAATATTCGATTTTCGAATAAATTTGACCTCTCCAATACTAGTTTTTACGTAAGTGTCAAGACAATACCATTGTGTTTTTTTAAATATTCAAATTAATATTTAAAACAATAATAAAGTCATTATTTTTATTTGTAAATTTCCTCAACTTTTAGGTGAGGTTAGGTGATGTTTTGAAACATATTTTTTTTAAACTTTTATTCGAATCTGATGAGCTACAGAGCGCAGTTTAATTTGCTTTAGCAAGAATTAACACGTTTTTGAACTTGTGAACTAGCCAATATGGAAATAAATCATGTTTTTTTCTGGTCTGTCTATTTTGGCCTTTGATGATCTTTGAAAAGCGGCTGTGTTTCCAAGATGCAGGGCGAGAAGTAACAATATTTTATGACTAAAAATTACTTATAAAGTTTCTAAGTATTGAACATCTTTTAAAAACTCCAGGGTCATTTCTTAGTGAATTACACCCAGCAAATAACCGGTATCTGAAATCTTCCACATTTTCCATTGAGTAATCGGAATGTTTTAGAAGATAACAAAAGATTTAAGAAAATATACATTTTGTAAGTGCGGCTTAGTAGGTACACCATGCTTTTATTTCAGCTACATTGATAATTTAAGAAATATACAAATTGTTTTTTCTCGCCCTGTATTTTCAAAAAAAAAAAAATTGTCCAGGTAATAGCTCCTCTCGAACTTTTGCTGTATGTTTAATGGCCACCCTGTATATATGTCTGGGACTAAACACAAAATAATATATCAATTGGTTTTATGTCGGTTTTATACCTATTAGAATAGTATTTTTTAATAACACAGTATTTCAGCTATATTGATAATTTAAGAAATATCTAAATTGTTATTTCTCGCTCTGTATTTTAGAAAAAAAGGATGCTTTCCAAAAATTATCAAAGAAAAAATATTCTTAGAATAGTCCAGGTAATAGCTCCTCTCAAACTATTGCTGTATGTTTAATGGCACCCTGTATATATGTCTGGGACTAGACACCAAAATAATATATCAATTGGTTTTATGTCGGTTTTATACCTACCTATTAGAATAGTTTTTAATAAAGCAGTATGATATTTTTCTATATATAAATCGTACAATAAATGATACAATATACCAAATGATTGCGATTTCTGTGCCAACTGCATATTATTTTGTTATCTTCAGTTTCAATTGCCATGTAACGATTTCTTTTCATTTGTTATTTTTTATCGTTTCCATTAATATATATCGAATAGAACATACTAACATAAACAATCACAAAATTATCCAAGCACATAATATAAGAACATGTGGTAGCTCGTAGAACCTCCAGCGAATTCAATAAAATCCATCCAAGCATCTAAATCTATAACTGCATAACGGGTGCATTGTTGAAAACAAAACAGGGCACAAAATCACATTTCCAACAACGTATGATATGTTCTTCTTCTTCTTCTGACAAAACTTTTGCTGCATTTTCATAGCGTGTGCAATTCTTGAAAAGGAACAGAGATCTCTCAGAAGTTTAAATGACCGTGCTAGTTGGCAGGCAGTACTAGTTGAAATACAAGAAACTCATTGTGCATTCTCTTACCCTCAGAAATAGGAATAGCATGGGTTGATGCGGGCCGAATTGTATTTGCTCTTGCTCTAATATCCCAGTAAAATTGTAACACAAGAAACATTTTAGTTGGAGCTTCATCCAACAATTTATAGTCTGCTCATCAGCTTTTATGAGTGCATCGCACTTTCAAGGTAATTAGAAGTTATTTGTTACTTATAACTATTATAAAAAATCTGGTGTCTCCACTCTCACGACTTACTTTCCGCTCTCAAATTCCATCGAATTTAAAAATTGTCAGGTCAAGTCGTGCGACCATTAATTCTTTTCAGCATGTCAAGACAAACAATAATGATCGTATTCAGTTTTGACGTAGGAGGAACCATTTATTATAAATAAACAATTTGACAAATTATTTAAGCAAAAAAAATCCAGAGATGAGCCATGAGATGGTGGCAAACGAACATAAAGAATAATGTTCTAGACAAGATTTATCAAAATCGTTAGAGCCGTTCTTAAGCAACAGTTTTGAGCGAAACACGTTTTTCGAGAAGAAATATCTTCTGAAAACCGGACACAATCATAATGTTTTCCTTTCACAGCTACTGCAGCTTAGAAGGTAATAAAACTTGATGCAGTTCACATTTCTAAAGCCAACAGAAATTCAGAAGTATCATTTTAGAGTTTTATGTAGTCAGTCCGTGAAGTAGGTTGTAAAAATAATAAAATATACTGGGTTGATTATTACCGAAATACATTGGACACATCAGTTCTGTTTTTCGATTATGTATGTTTTGAAGAATTTTATACAGGGTCGCTTATTATTAATATGTAATCGACGGGTATCAAGGACACGTCTCTTTGTTGAGTACTTAGACCTTAAGGCCTTTTGTACCATCCCGTGATGTTGTACTGTTATTTCTGGGTTTAAGTCAAGCCCTTTGATATAATTAATTAGTGCTCTTGCGTACAAGAATTTTAGGTCGTCATATGTGGGAAACACCTCTCCCTGGACTGAAGCTTTTTGCGCAAAATTTTCGAATTCAGTTGGTGATTTACAGATTCTGCTTAACGTCAGGGTAGCTTATATACAGGATCTATTTGAAATACTGAAATCATTAAAATATAAATATTTTTCCTCAAATTTTCCAGCGTCATCGCTGTAAATTTCACCAGAAGAGGGTCAATAATTGCCACATTTTTGTACAGAATTATGGTGTTTAGTTTGTCAATGGCGATGTATTGAGTGAATTATAATATAATTTTAATTTATGGTGAATGCAAACGAATGGAGCTACAAATATTTCCAAATTCGTTTCAAAGTGTTTCCACTTCTTTGTTTTCAAAAGAGTACAACGTGTTATAATTAATGATCTAGCCAATTAATTATGAATATGTATTATTCTTGTGAAACAGTACATTTACCTGTGTGAAGATCTTTACCCTGGAAGATTTTCAAATTCAGCTGAAAGTGTTCAAACTTGTGATATTTTGTAGTAGTACCTATGTACTTCTTCGAATCACCAAATTGAAACCTGTGTTTAGCTTGTAACGTAATTTGGTAAGAACATCAATTGTAAAGCATTAAATAATAATCATAAGCAGATTGTTCAGTATAAGCGGCAACACCATAGTTTTTTTATTCATTGTCTTTCGTGTGGTTGGGATACACCTACGGTAACGGTCGTTCGTGAGTATTATTCCGATTTTCCTGTCCTAAATCTTGCTATTGTGCTTGTTGACATGCTCATTTTAATGAAAATAGGCGTAGCTATTAACGAGTTGTTGGATTGATAATACGCCCTCACGCAAAATGTACGTTGCTCTCCGGTGAAGTTTGGCATAGATACTAAATTTCCCGACATTTGATTCTCCGGCGCGATGCTCCCCAACCAATCAAATCTACTCAGCGGTCTGTTGTTTATTTACTAAATATTTCTAACCTTTTGAGACAACCTGTATAAACTTGTTTATATAAATGATTCGTTGAAGTAGTATCTGTATTTGTTGAAGCTGAGACTAAATTCATAATTCAAGAGAACAAATCTAAAATATTATAAATTAAATGTCCTAATCCTTAACAATAAACTGTGGAGAAGACTTCGTGTTTTTTTTGGTATTAAATGTTTTAGATATATTAAACAGCTATACTTGGACAGAATAATTTAAGTGAAAATCACCTAAGAAACTAGAGTTTTTTTCGATTGGATAACTGTGAACAAAAATAGTAAAATGACAATTCCACTGGGATATAACTTCTCTCTATTATTGATTTTGTTATATTCTATGCGCTATGCGTCTTTGCTTGTCGAATTGCATTGGCGGAGATGGTACGTGAAAGAAATTCGAAGTTGGAGAAATCAAAAAGCTTCATCGACTCCAGCAGATAATCTATTGTTGTATTGATTCGTATGTGTGTTCGTATCTACAATAAAATCGGTCAGGTGTATATTCCATTAGGTATACAAAGACCCAGCAGAGAGCAATAGCATATATATCTATCTACAGAGTTTTGATAATTTATTAAGATGAAGATGTTAGGATTTGACAGATTAAACAAAAAAAAAATTGGATAGTTTTTCCCATTATTGAGATGGAATATGTTATTTGGTAGAACGACTTTCTGTTTGTGATTTAATTACAGTTCATTATGATACTGATAAGAGTTTGTGTGTATGTATGTATATTTTTGATTGAAACTCTATCTTGAATGGCTACAATAGCTGACTGAAAGTATTCCACCACCTTTTCCAAACTAATAAAGCTCTTACTAAGGCCCAAATCTTTCTATATATATATTCCCACCTAGCTCTTCTAAAAAGCTACTTTTCAATTCACCAAGCACAATGTCGCCTTGTTCGTCGAAACTTTTTTAATTCCGCAAAATACATTTCTCTCTTACATTCCGAAGTTCTATTTGCCGGGTCTTAGGTGCGTGATTATATTTTCAAATGAAGGGAGCAAAACAAAAAGGTGCCAAAGTAAGAGTATTATACCAGGATCCCAGCTCCATCCCATGACTATTTGGATGACAGATCAAAGCGAGGATATTTCAGTTTTATATTTTAAGAAATAAAAATAAAAAAAAGAAATAATCAATAGAAAATAATCATATAGGGCTAAAAGAGTTAGAGCGTTATTGCTCTGTTTAAATTTTCTGAGAAATAGAAAATTTCAATTTCTCAATAGCACTTCTTGTACTGGAGTAGATTTTATACAACTCTAATTTTGTAAGTAAAATATCAGCCCTCAAAAGCTTCGTATGGATCCAGAGAAAAATTAAATTAAATTAAAATAAAAAAATATTCATTATCACTTTCTTCAAGGATGAGAAATAATAGAATAGACTTATTACTTATAAGTATTCATTATGTTTAATTTAGAAATAAAACACACTGGTTTAGATTTTCACAAATATATTGTCAATATGACATGTGTTTCACCGACACAGCGGCTTCTTCAGATATGGTATTACAAGGTGAATTAGGGTCATGATATAGGTAACTAAATGTAAAATTAATGATTTGGTACTAAATACATTCCGAGTATAATTAGGTGGTAAATAAATTTAACAATGGGGAATTATTAAGATCTAATTGATCATTTAAAAGGGTATTTGAATTCTTAAGTTTATTCATTTCTAATGACTATAACAAATTTAACCTAAAGCATTTTCTTTCGACGTGAAGGATCTCAAAATCTGGATTAAATATATGTTTTTCTAATCTTAGGTGTTCTGCATATGTTGAATTTTTGTTGTTATAAACGAAAGAATCATTATGATCTTTAATTCTAGTAGAGAAAGATCTACCTGTTTGTCCAATATATGCTTTAGGACAAGAACCACAACTTATTTTATAAACTCCATTTTTATTACTCCTATCGAATTTATCCTTGTTATTTTTAATCATATTACCTAGAGAGTTGTTACTTTTATAAGCAATTTTTATATCTTTGTTCTTCAAATATTTCAAGATATTGTCACTTGGTTTTCCTATGTATGTTAAAATCTTATAATATTCGTGATCTTTAGTTAATGTAGGATAAACTTCTTTCATAGCTTGCTTATATTTAAATCTAGCTAAAACTTGGTCAATAGTGCTGGGATTATATCCTTTGTTAAAAGCTATCTGTTTGATCAAATTGAGCTCATTAGTAAAATTATTTTCTGACATAGGAACATTTAATAGACGAAAGATCATGATGTTATATGCTGCTAATTTATGTTGATTAGGATGATGTGAGGTAGAGTGTATTGTAGTATCTGTGTGAGATGGTTTATGATAAATGGAAAAATCAAATTTATTATCTCTTCTCGTGATAGTGAGGTCAAGAAAATTGATTGAGCTGTTAATTTCATTCTCTATTATAAATTTGATGTGTGGGTTAATTGAATGATTAATTATAATATAAATAATATATATTATAACAATATCATGAAATATTTGAAGAACAAAGATATAAAAATTGCTTATAAAACTAACAACTCTCTAGGTAAGGGATAGCTTTTTCGAAACAAACTTGTGTACTTGGAAATCGCTAGCTTGAGAAAGTGGTACGAAATCGCAGATAGACAATATCTGTATTAATATAAGAGATAGGAATTTCGATAAATCTGTAAAGATATAGCCTAGCGCATTATAGCAAAAATAGTAAACAAAGATAAAATAAACGACAAGCATGTCGTTCAAATATTTAAAAAAAGCTAAAATGAAAACCAGAAATTCAGGGGAGCCTGGGAAATATTTAGAAAAGAGCAGAATAGATTTTGACTACAGTACGAAATAATAACGTACTGGATGAAAGTTCTAGAAAGAAGCATGATTGGATGATAGAAGAAATTATATATATATATATATATATATATATATATATATATATATATATATATATATGTACTAAATGACTTCGGTCTTTACAGTAGATAGATGGCTATAATCGCACATAGCCATAAACTACCACCGATGAAAACAACTACTCGGTGGACAAAAGCCCCATCCCGCATTGAATTATATCATCGCTGGCAGGTGCAAAGGATCGAGATCTATCCCGATACCAATTGCGGTAACTTCTAATACCTTTTTGTTTCATTATCTATGGAACACATAACTTTTGAAACAAGAACAGGATCACTGTGATTTCGACCTTATTAGGATCTTATCTGCTGAACATATGGTTCGGGATGTGTCCAAAGAGTCAGAAAACTGCTGGTTCTACATCGACAAGCGATGCAAACAACCAAACAGCGTGCCGCTTCCAGCGCCACCTAGGAGTATCAATGTGAAAAGATGTAAAGATTTCGCTACTGAAAGATATGTACTAAATGACTTCGGTCTTTACAGTAGATAGATGGCTATAATCGCACATAGCTATAAACTACCAACGATTAAATTCAATGCGGGATGGGGCTTTTGTCCACCGAGTAGTTGTTTTCATCGTTGGTAGTTTATGGCTATGTGCGATTATAGCCATCTATCTACTGTAAAGACCGAAGTCATTTAGTACATATCTTTGAGTAGCGAAATCTTTACATCTTTTCACATTGATACGTGGGTCGCGTTCAACTTTAACTTCTAACTCCTAGGTGGCGCTGGAAGCGGCACGCTGTTTGGTTGTTTGCATCGCTTGTCGATGTAGAACCAGCAGTTTTCTGACTCTTTGGACACATCCCGAACCATATGTTCAGCTGATGAGATCCTAATAAGGTCGAAATCACAGTGATCCAGTTCTTGGTTCAAAAGTGATGTGTTCCATAGATAATGAAACAAAAAGGTGTTAGAAGTTACCGCAATTGGTATAGGGATAGATCTCGATCCTTTGCACCTGCCAGCGATGATATAATTCAATGCGGGATGGGGCTTTTGTCCACCGAGTAGTTGTTTTCATCGTTGGTAGTTTATGGCTATGTGCGATTATAGCCATCTATCTACTGTAAAGACCGAAGTCATTTAGTACATATCTTTCAGTAGCGAAATCTTTACATCTTTTCATATATATATATATATATATATATATATATATATATATATATATATATATATATATATATATATGAAGGTATTTAAGGAATCAAAATAAAACCAATCATAAAATAAACCAGGAAAATAAGGCAATAAAAAAAATAGCTGATGTGTAGAGTGTAGAGTTTAAGAAAAGAGAATTACCTCTTTCATTTGCATTAAACATATAAATAACTAATCCATAAAGGGTGGCTAGAAAGTCTGGAAATACCTGATTTCTTGCTAAAATATATTTTTTTAGAAGGAGAAAATACTCTAGACAGAATCAGCCGTATTCATTATCCAGTCTTAGTTCAGTACTAGCTAGTACCGTATTAAAATAAAAAACAAAGCACTATCCTACCCTAACATTGACATAAGAGTCGTAAACCTAATTTAAAGTTAGATTGGATTGCAGCTCATTTACGACCGTACATTGAAGGTTCTGTCAGTTGTGTGTTCTGGTAGCCATAAACCTCTGCACTTATTTTAGTAGCATACTAAGTTTCTTTTATGAATATGTTTTAATATAACGTATAGTTTAGACAGAAGCCAGGTGCTTTCAGGCTTTCTTGCTACCCTGTATACTAGCATAAGCATACATGAAGGTGAAAATAGGACAGAGTACAGCACACAAAAACTCAGGGAACAAGCTGCTGGGGATCTATGGACCTCGACGAGATAAGCAGATCACTCGTAGGCTATGAAGTTTTTCAAAACGAAATTAGAGTAATACAGACAGCTAACTTTGTGAGGAATGCATTAGATTTATTAGGTATAAGTACTACATTTTAAGACAATGCTCGTAATTACGTGTTTGTAGCGCTTGTTGCTTATGCTAATTTGAGAATATTGTCGCTATCATTTTGCCTTCGTCATCCATATGAAGTATGAACTTTTTTTTAATAATATGTGGTGTGAACCTATTCTTAGTTGCGCCCTGCTCTTCTGTGAGCTTGTGGGGTAACTATTCAATACCAAATGTATTAGTTTAACGAGTTGTTTTTGATTATTTTTGTGAACGCGTCTATTTCCTCCTGAATATAAAAATATCGCAGGATATGAATCGGTTAGAAACTATCACTATGACCAGCTCCATTAAACTCAATGACGTATTTTTCACGTAGTACCCGAGTATCGCGAAAACCCTTGAATAAATACCGTTAGAATCTTTTCGATGCTCAAACACTTTTACAAATTTTCATAGCGAGCCTTAGCAACTTCCCAAGAATCAATCAAACCATATTAAAACACTGATAATGACTGAAGTGTACTCGATTAACTGTTGAGGAATTTCAAAGCGTAAACAGAACAGACTACAGACTATCATATATTAGAGACACACATATGACAATCAACCTGTCAAGAAGACCTCAGCAATGTCGAGTGTCATTCAGATTTGGACAAGAGAATATACTCTCATAACAGGCTTTTGAATTTAGCGACCATTCGTATGCCACTGTACGTATTTCGTGCGCGATAGAAGCACACATTAGGATCTTTCGATAATAACGCTCACAACCAATTCAATTTGCAATAGAATTGCTCAAGTGAAAAATACCTCCAATGATTACAAACAATATGAGTTGATCGTTTTCTTCTCAATAGTCTCTATATTGTTATAATATACATAGTTATATGTGTGTGTATGGGAAACAATTTTACGTGGTGATTCTACATGGTATGGTTTTGAATAGAAAATGCTATTGATACTTTCGTTATAGTTCAACGTTAGACTTAACGGCTATGTTTACGTAGGAGTTTCTATATGAATCTGGAACTAGAGCACAATAATAGTTGTTGAAAGGTGATAGCTAGTAATTGCGGATTGTTCATCTATAATTTATTTCTTGTGTTCCTTGAATTTTAAAGCAACAAAAAAAGTTCTTATACAAATATAACGGATCCTCGAAGTTCGGATATCATCAGTATGTGGTAGAATGATGACACATATATTCGATAATTAGTCGTGTTTGATCTGGTAGTTTATTTTAAATGGGAAAACGGCAAACAGTGTTCTTCGTTAAGTCTTGTAATATTTTATGATCTTATTTTGAAATTATTTATTTATTATCAATTATGGAGCATTTTATGAGGTAATGTTAAGATATTTTTTGAATTACTTTACATACCTACAATTTGTTACTTGAATTATTACTTTCATATGAAGTTTGCACCACTGGTTTCAAACATATGGAAAATATGTATATTAGGTACTTGGGTGATATAATATTTTTGTAATCACAACCACATTGCGCTTATGAATATCTTCGAAGACATATAAGTTATTTCAAAATTCTTAAGGCCATTTTGAAAAATAGAAGCTTGGGTAGCATTATTAACCTAACTATATTATAATATGAACGAACTTGGACCATAGTTCATTAAATTTAAGTTTGAACATTACTGAGGTTTTTCAGTCAGAGAATATTTCTGTAAATGAATATATATTTTTTTAATTTGTTTATCAGAAAATGCTTTGGCTGAAATTCTCGGGTTAGTTGTACGAAAGGCAAGTACGTTACCACTACACCATCAGAGCCTTTAATTTTTTGATTCTATATCATATACCAAAACTCTTGAAATAGCTAGTGTTGACCTCGAATGTCTCACCGATTAAATATGAAAGTATCGTCAATCGATTTCTCGACTCCGAAAACCCCATTTTGCTATTTTTTACCAAAAACTGCTAACCTTTCCTTGAAATAGCTAATGTGTACCTTATGGGTCGCAATATATTAGATATGTACAAATTTTCATTGAAAATTTCCGATTAAATTATTAGAAACTCATATTAACATATTTTATTTAAAAAATGGGTTTTGTTAAAAAAGGTGATCAGAATTCGAACCGAGGAACTCTAGATTAATACCCCGAAGCTTAACCATAGAACTATTTTTCCTATGATATTAACGGGCTCATATTGATATCTAACATATAATCTGTAAAACTCCTAAAATAGGAATATTAATTGCTGAAATCGATTTTTCTTGTGAATGTGAATACAACCAATCGATTCAATACACTCTAAAACCCAAACATATGAATTTTCATTGAAATCGGTAGACCAGATTCCGAGATAAAATTTGCATATATATATATATATATAAAAAGGTGTTCTTGGGGATGCAGTCATATATTCAATAAAATTCTTTGACTGAAGCCGAGCTTTCGAGAATGTTTATTCTCTTCTTCAGGGCAAAAATCGTGAATTTAGAATAAATTAACCAAAAACAGGAAAGATTTCATAGCCATCAATTACAAATGTTATTATTTATATTATGTAATTGATGGCTATGAAATCTTTCCTGTTTTTGGTTAATTTATTCTAAATTCACGATTTTTGCCCTGAAGAAGAGAATAAACATTCTCGAAAGCTCGGCTTCAGTCAAAGAATTTTATTGAATATATGACTGCATCCCCAAGAACACCTTTTTATTTATTATAAATCCAGTCAAGAATACAAAATCAATATATATATGTATATATATATATATATATATATATATATATATATATATATATATATATATATATAGTTTGATTCTGAATTCTTGACTGGTTTAATATTTGATAAAATAGATTTTTGTTGGGGATGCAGTCATTTAATAAATCAAATTCTTTGGATTATGCCAAGCTTTCGATAATGTTTATTCTCTTCGTCAGGGCAAACTAAAAATCGTTACAAATTATCTTAACCACATAATAAATTAATAATTAAAGTACTTACATTCGTGAATTTAGATAAAATTAACCACAAACTGGAAAGATTTCATAGCCATCAATCAGAAATGTCATTAGTTATTTATAAATTTCATGGTAACGGCATATCTAGAGTTGAAAGTGTCTAGATTCAAGTTTTCTTAGAAAACTCTAGGAGTTATCTTTGTGTTTGTAGCTCTTTTTTAACAAATCACAGATTAAACTTGAAATTAAAGTAATTGACCCTTTCCATTATTTCATTTTAAAGATATGTATGTCGTATTGTGAGAGAATATGATTATACTTAATTAACAAATAATCTGAATGCCTAACAAAATAGTAAATAATATTATTGACATAATAAACTTCAATTTATACTGCAATACCTACGAATTCAGATAGTCTAGTCTGTGTATGGGTATATATTTATTTATATTATGTGTTTCTAAGTCTGTTATAAATGTTTTTTTCAATTATTAATTGAATAATAACTTTTTCTTTTTACTAAAATTACATCTGCCTCAATATTTTCAAGTTTAATGTGTGACTTGTTAAAAAAGAGCTGCTTCAAACACAAAGATAACTCCTATAAGATATTTTCTAAGAAAACTTGAATCTAGACACTTTCAACTCTAGATATGCCGTTACCATGACAGATATAAATAACTGATGACATTTCTGATTGATGGCTATGAAATCTTTCCTATTTTTGGTTAATTTTATCTAAAAAAAAGTACTTTAATTAATAATTTATTATGTGGTTAATATAATCTGTAACGATTTTTAGTTTGCCCTGACGAAGAGAATAAACATTCTCGATAGCTTGGCATAATCCAAAGAAATTTATTTATTAAATGACTGCATCCCCAATAAAAATCTATTTTATCAAATATTAAACCAGTCAAGAATTCGGAATCAAACTACTACTATATATATATATATATATATATATATATATATATATATATATACAAGATTTTAATTTTTGGGTATTGCAGTTTCTGGGGTGAGTTCACATGCGTAGGCTCCAAAGTTCGCAGATTGCTTCTATTGCGTTTATTTTGGACACCTTGTACACGACCTTTTGTAGTGGTACAGCTATCACAACTTGTCACTTTGACTATCGCGTTTCATAAATCGACTTATGACTCCAATTGACTGATTCAATCAACTGACTGTGACTCGTGATCGACACGGCTTTATATATCGGAATCTTGACATTCGTCGATAATGTTCTGATTCTTCTAGACGCTTGCAATAATGTTCTCGATGCTTGTCAAGCTGACAATACTGTGACAAAAACAATATCTTGGTTCTCTAAATTTCCACCCATGACAACAATAGCAACTTCATCAATTGTTGCGTGTTGTTCAAAGGCGTCTTATCGGCTTTGCTGACAATTTTGTGGAAACCTTTAAAGTAATCAAATATCTGCCAGTTTAATTCTGTGTTTTGATTGATATTTATGTGTATACTAGCTGACCCCGACAGACGTTGTCCTATCTTAACAAAAGCAAAAACAATATCTTGGTTCTCTAAATTTCCACCCATGACAACAATAGCAACTTCATCAATTGTTGCCGTATTATAGCTTCTTGCGTGTTGTCCTCAGGCGTCTTATCGGCTTTGCTGACAATTTTGTGGTAATCAGATGGCATGCTGTTTAATGCAGTCTTGAATAATACAACCAATTTGTTGTCTGATGGAAATACATTTGAAGTTGCTCCACTCTTGGTCTGTTCCCCGATTTATTGTGTGCATAACGCTGATCGACTTGTTTTGCTGAATCGCCCATGAAATAAATTTGCAAAAATTGTACCACCATGTGACTTTCAAGATACTTTGTCAGCACTGCCATTCTCCCATCAACTTTTGAATGGCTGCTTTTGGTTAATCACCTAGGTACAAACCTACTGTAGGTACGCTACTTTAATTGATATATGATTTCAATTGAAAATTAACAACGTATTCAGGCACGTGGTGGTAAAAGTTTATTGTTTTACAATACAGTTACCTTGAAAGTTAGGATAAAATTGTCTTCAATAACTTTTGTTGCGCCAAATGACTTCATTTGAAAACAATTATTGTATTCCTGTATATGAGTTAAAAATGTATAGAATCTGTCCCATTTCCGTAAACCAATGAATGCAGAGGCTTTGGTGGCAGTACCAATGGCGTCAATTTGACTTTACCGCTCCCGCAACACAATCCAGGGGCTTCATTCTTTCATTATTAGGTGTGATTGATTTTAACTTTCCGAGATGAATGAACACTTCTCAAAAACATACTGTATGGTAAATTGAAATGAAACTATTATCAACCGCGTTCTGTCAATTGCTGACAGTTATTTCAAACAACTGACAGTTATGTTAAACAACTGTATGTACTGTATGCAAAATTAATATTGTCGTTAAGTTTTCTTAAATGTTCTTAAATTTTCTAATGTTCCGCTCAACTTTCTTAATTTTTTCTCTCCGTAAGAACCATCCTCGTACTTCAAGGAATATTATAAAAAAAGAATTAGCAAAATCGGTTCAGTTGCTTTCGAGATTTGCGCTTAGCAACACATTTAGCGATTCATTTTTATATTATAGAAGATATATCTAAACGGGAGAATAGTACTCACTTTTTTCCCGTGGGGACAAAAGTAATACTTTCTCACCTGTCAACAGAGATAAAATGTAAAACTTTTTTCCCGTTGCAGAAAAAAGAATTTTCATTTATCATAAATTGATTAATTCATTTGATGAATTTGTACCAATACAATGAAAAGATTAGAGTTTCATATAAAATAAATATTTAGTTATGACAACTTCATTTCCTTATACATTGAACGAGGTAATTGTGAAAAGCTTCTCTTATGAAAAAAAATACACAAAAGTAATACCAGAGATTCTCCTTTGTTTATACAACGTCACCTTTCTCTACACTGTGGGCTCAAGAAAAATTAATCAAACTCATACTTCATGCGACGATCCAGATATCATTTGTTATCCTTATCTGGAGATTGGGTTTTCCTTAAGAAGCACGATATCCCGGAAAAATACGCATAAGCCGCCAGAGATAACTTTCGTCGCTTACATATTTCATGAACGGTGTGTCATAAGTCGACTCTTTACGACCCTAGCAAACAAAAGCGTATCACGAAGAATATGATAGCCACTTTTCTGGCAAGTCTGCAAGACATACAGAAAAAATCCTCGTTTCAAATAGTAGACTTGTTGAATGATAATTTATTTTATTATGTTTATATACATTTGGATAATGATAATCAGTTTCGAGTTAATTAGATGTACCAGCTAAATGAGCCAATAATAAGAAACTAATCCTAAAGAGATATACAGAAGAGATGCACGGCAGGGACATGGAAAATGTTGACTCCTACGCCACTGATAAAATTGTCATTTAAGTATCAATTCTTACTTTTCTAAAACTCTCAATGTAAATAACCTACATTTGCATATTTCAATATATAAATGTAAATAGTAACTACACAATTATTCTAATTTTAAGGTTTATTAACTTCTCAGAGAAAGTTAATGTAATGGGGCCGATTTTGTGAATCCCCAGCTTTTGCATATCTCCATGTTTCGAAGTCGCCAGAATCCAGAATCAACGTTTTTATCGAGATCGTTGTGTGTGTATGTACGTATGTGCGCATGTGCGTTTGTATGTTCGGAATTTTTCGTCTCCATTATTTCGTGAAGAAATGACGATATTAACATGGGGGTAGGCTCATTCGACGCGTAATTTATATTTAAGAACTGAAAAAGTTTCCAGCCTAGCCACATTACCTGATTTTTAACAGCAATTCTAAGAGAATTCCGACAGTCTGCAGCTGGCGCCATGCTAGATACACGTCCTTACAGTCGAAGATGCAAGTGTGCGATAGCCTAGTGGGTTGAGCATGGTACTGATAGGCAAATGTCATAGTAGGGAGACGTGTTTAAAGTTTACGCAGGCAGTTTTTTTTCGCTTATTCACTAATCAGTATAATATTTTCATTTAAAATTTTGGAAATTAAGATCTATAATAACAACTACTGAAAATTCGTATTGAGTTTTTATGTTCTTCCGAATATTTTCAAATCTACTGAAAAGTTCTTCGTGTAAACCTTGAGGGTCACATTCTGCTGGTTTATCATGGTTATTTTATGAATTGATCGTTTACTAACTAAATTTACGTAATGTGCAATTCTCTAACAAAAAACACTGAAATGATGACGACATATATAAATCTAAATAATTGTGCAAACATAATGAATGTATTGTTATGTAGAAATGGTAGGTTGTTGCATATGAAAATTAAAAATTTATACCACAATGACAATTTCACCAGTTACCTAGGATGCTCCACTCATTTCTTGTACCTATATGTCGTGCGCATCTGGTGGTAGTCACAAACTGTCATTTAGTCCAGTTGAAATACTTTCTATTAATAATGATACACCCGGTGTAGAGAATATATGTGCATTATGTGCATGTAAGAGCAAATGGTACAAACAACTTTGGCAAAGAACTAAATGTCTAAATCCAGCCACTCTGATTTCCTAATAAACATTTTTGATTGGTTCAATTTATAGAGAACAGATTGAAAGAATACAATATAGTACAGCATGTAGCTAAAACCATAATTTGTTATTTAACAGCTATTGGCAATACAAATATCCCTGCGTAACTTGATCAAGGTGGTCGCGATCTCGTGGAAGATTACTATATACGATGTAGAAGAATTCAGTGACTCTACTCATTCAGTTTTTTGCCAAAATATGAATCTTATTCGAGTGATATTTACATATATGCTCATTTAACAAAAGCAGCGTAGTCTTCTATGTGAACTTTATATTTAAAATCATAACTAAAGATAAGTTTTACAGGTTATATTGGATTTTTATGTCAATTCAATTGTGATTATTTTAAGATTTTCAAATTCTGACGATTAAAATGTCAAATAATAAACATTAGGTTTATCTATATATAAGGTTTATATTCTGTTCTATGTCAAATACGTGGTCACATTGACGTTCATTTGAATGAACATGAACCTTCATGGCTGTCGTTTACCACTTAACATTAACGTAACCTCTAAAACTAAAGACTAGGCTGCTCTTGTTGAATGAGCATATATATGTATATATATATATATATATATATATATATATATATATATATATATATATATATATATATAATTTAATTCTGAATTCTTGACTGGTTTAATATTTGATAAAATAGATTTTTGTTGGGGATGCAGTCATTTAATAAATAAAATTCTTTGGATTATGCCAAGCTTTCGAGAATGTTTATTCTCTTCGTCGGGGCAAAATTCGTGAATTTAGATAAAATTATATATATATATATATATATATATATATATATATATATATATATATATATATATATATATATATTACTTGAATAAAATTCATATATACTGTTTGAATGAGTAGAGTCAATGAATTCTCCTATATCGTATATGGTAATCGCCCACGAGATCACGGCCACCTTGATCAAATAACAGAGGTTTTTGTATTGCCAATAGTATTAGTTGAGATTTTTAGAAATTTCATATATAGGTACCTATTATTAAGGACGATTGGAAACGCCGAAAAATCGGGTTTTTGTAGAAAGCCCCCTTGATTTCATATTCTATTTTATTTATATTATTTGTTGTTATACTATGCGACAATACATAGGTAAACATTTCCTGAACTGTCTACTTATTACGGTTATGAGATACAGCCCGTTGACAGACGGACGGACGGATAGCGGAGGCTTAGTAATAGGATTTTTTTCAAATGGATTTGATTGTAATCGCAATTTTCTCTAGCCCAATTGGTGATATTATATTTTTTGGGATACTTGTTTGCTATGTTTCTGGTAAAGAATCCATTTCACAACAGACTATTTTATATGAATCAACTTTTTTAAATACAAGAAGACATTTAAAAAACAACAAATATTAGATAGATCAGATATATACTAAAAAGCTGAGTTCAATGTAGGTGTCAGAGTTTCCTAAGATAGTTTTATAAATAAATCGTTTTCTCCAATAGCAGATCCCAATATTTAGACAATTTACTAGATGTCAAAGTTGTTTATAATTCCCAATAATATACCGGATCTTCTGTTTAAGAGAAAAGTAGGTATCTCAATTGCTTCATAAATATAGATTTGACAACCTTGAAAATTATACAGCCATAAGTTCTTATATACACATGCTAAATTTAAATAAGTCGGATTAACATAATTCAAATTTAATATAATTCCAGATTTTTGATACACACAATTATTTAAATAATGGTGACTATGAAAAAATGCTTGTATCTTATCTTCTTTATTTATTCATAATAATCAAATTCCAAACATTCGTACATAGACTTTAGAGAAATTATCAAAAAAACAAATTATAGAATTTACCAGGTATAAAGTTCGATTTTGGCGGCCGTATGGCGCATTCGCCAAAAAGAAACTCCAGTGCGCTAAAATATACAATGAAAGTTTTCATTCTCGTAATACATCTTTCATGCAGTGAATCTTTGTGGTGATATTAGATTTAAACTTTACGATTTCTATTCTTCTAATGAGTACAATTATTCTCCATTGATGCGCAATTAAATACAAAGTTGAACCATCCAGAAGTAGAAACAGAACGCGTCTAGGGCAGCAGCAGTAGCACTGGTCAAATTTATGTTTTGGGAAGGGTATAGGAAATAAAATGAAAAGAAAACGTAATTAAGGGCAATTAAGCACGAAAAACGCAGACATTAAGGACCGATGGTTAGCAATTGAATAACTGTTATGGTGCCACAGCCTCATTTTATGGACTTTTTCTGGCGGTTATGGAAATGAAAATATGATGTTGCAGCACTTTAAATGGTCGGTTTGAATGAGTTATTTAGGAACAAAACAGAGGGAAAAACGTAGTTATTGCATGATCTATACAGCACGGAAGAAGATAAATTAGGTATTGTAGTATAGTATTTTCTAAATTATATCTATAGTATTTAGAGACATGAAGCAGAAATATTTTAAAAAATGGCATGTACGAGTAATAGTCATACCTCGATACTCGAGGGTTACGTACATTTATATGATGGCTAAGCATACTGAATCCAAAGACATATTGCGTTAATGTTTGGGTTAGGTTTTTAGGGGATATTTGGTTTTCTTATATTCTGTTATTTGTTTTTTTTTTGAAAATTTGGTATAGCTTCTTATGTTTCTTTGTGTGGTTTGTTAGTACGTTGCAACTCGTAGCCCTGATTTCGTCTCAATCTAAAATTCTAAGAGAAAAATAGTTTTTTTATTATAACTGTAATAAGATTTTTTTTAGGTTTTAACCAGAGGCTCCTATATAGAGCGTGAAGTAGATATTTTTTGTAAAATTGTATGTACGTCACTGAATTTTCTGAAAATAAAAAATATTTTTTAAATACCAATTCATTTTATGAAAAAAATTATTTCTTCATATTTTTTCGTCCGTAAAATCAGAACAATTTTTATGCATCCTGAAATTATTATTAGCGAATATAATAGTTTTTTTATTTGATTGGTACACGCAATGACTTTTCATCTATTAAACGGTTTTCGATGGAAAAAAAAATTTTATATAATGGGCATATCGCAATGTGTAAATTACTTTTGAAAAGGAGGCTTTTAATATTGTTGCTGAAGAAACAATCGCAATAACAAAATAATTAAATGATATTTATTCAAGGCAAGGCTTTTCAATTAATGTAAATTTTACAAACTTAATATCTGCTGCCTTTATTCAAACGTATAAATATCTATCATGGTTTATTTCAAAAATCCTGAGTTTGCTGTATGCATTACCTGTACGGACTTGCTGACGGACATGCATTGGAAGCCAGGCGATTATACCAAGAACGTTATTCAAATTATGCATGCACGATTTTAGGAACACACAGAAAGCTATGTCAAACGGGACATAATAATTGCTGGATAGGGCGCGGAGAAACACACTCGTGGCCACTTAGATACCCAGATCTGTATAGATTTTTTTCTATGGGGACATCTTAATACGCTGGTTTATAGCACCTCAATAAACACTGAAGAGAAGTCGACAAACTGTATAACAGTTTGTTGTAGTGTCCATTTTTACCAGATAATCTAAATTGTTTTCATGTTTGTTCTCATTGTTTAATTTTAGTTCCTTCTAATTTAGTACTAAGATATGTTAATCGAATAACTAAATTTAATTTTAATGTTTATTATTTAATCATGCAATTGTTTCCTCAAGCAAAAATCATTTTTATTTTTTGCGCAAAAATCGCACGTCGGACGAAAAAAATGTGAAGGGATAAAATTTGTCATAAAATGAATGGGGATTTTTTAAATATTTTTTTATTTTCAGAAAAACTAGTGGCGTACAACTTTTCTCCTGAGGATTCATCCCCTTAAACATTAACATCTTATCCTGAAGTACTCTGTATATATAAAGCCTCGATAAGATATAGTTGAATAACCAGTTTAATAAAAAATCATTTCAATAAAAAAGTTTCATAATAAAAAAATCTTATTTAAAGTTCTTTACAACTACATTTATTAGCAATATCATATTGTTTTTCCTGCAACCTAGAAAATAAACTATTTTTTATATGTTTCATATCGCTTTCTTCGGATATTTGGGGGAAGGTAAGATCGGACGAAAGAAGAGAGGAACTATAAAGGTTTCTCTAGTTCTCTAGCCAATAAAAAGATACATTTTTCAATTGGCTGTTTTGTTGACAGCTTGAACCCACGCTGGTGGGTGGAATGGTGGTCGAGAATACCTACATATTCCAGATTTACTAGGAATGTCTAATACTTTTGAATTCTGTAGAAACGGAATATATTTGACATCTTTGACCAGCCAAAGATTGCATGAGACGAAAGGGGGAAGTTTGCCATTTGCGCTGTTGCGCGATCGACTTATTCGTCGCTGTACTTAAGTTATTTCTTAAACTTATAGGTTTATATCAGAGGACTTTATTTTATTCAGATATGCAATGCCTAAAAATATCGTCACGTTCCATAAACGTGAGAAAAGCTGAACAAATACGCCGTTGCTAATATGTGTTTGAAGACTGGTAATAGATATGACAACACCGTACCTACTCCCCTACATTCTTTGAGGATGCATTCTCTTAATGACCGTTCTGTAGAGTGTTGGAAGCAAGATTAGAAATAAGATATGAAAATATACTTTAGACCACCATTTTGGCCAGAAAAAGTCTTGTTAACAATATAGGGAAGGATGAGATAAACTAACCGTCTAATCTTAGTTCAGTCCATCGGCGAGTCAGTGAGTAAGAAACAACATGGAGCACTATTTATAATGTGAAAAAATGCAAATTTATTTTGAAATAAATAGATCAATTTATCTCCAAAAGTCCATTAAATGTCGATAAAGAATCACGATAGAGTGTTACAAATTAGAAATTCATCCAAATTATTGCAAGTCAAGTAATACTATTTGAATCTGATACTAACTTTCAACCTTGATCTGAATACTACATACGCTATCTTATTTTTTCGCGGATTTGAAGAATGTTAGAAAAAAATATATGATTGATAACATTTTTAACACATATACACAATACCAAGTACAAACTTGATCTCAAGATCTAGATAATGATTATAAATCAAATCAAAGTATCGTGAAATCAGTATAATATACAGTAGTTTCCTGCATAGCTACTAAGTTCTCAAGATCACAATCTTTTTTCTCTTTAGCTCCATAAAACATCGTTTAATTTCGATATGTAAAATATGTAATTACAAGAAATTACATGAGAAAATTCATAGAGGCCGTGATGCACGCGAACTATTTGTATATATTTATAGGTATCGATTCGAGTTCTAGAACACGCTAAAAGAAATTTATATCCAAATGGATTCGATTCATCATTTCTTTCTATTGGACGTTGTTTCTATAATCTCCCAACTATAGTTATTCATATACAATACAATATAATACAGAAAAAAGAAAACATGACATATTTTGTGATAATTTTAGTTTTCACCATTGAGTTTATCCAGAAAAAAGAGATCGAGACTACGTCATTAGATTTTATCTACTTCTAATAGTTACCAAGTAACCCTATAATATCATCGAAACTTGCCCACCCGGTCTACTAAGTCAAGGGGATTCACTTACTAAGCTATAAAATCAAAAATTCTATAGACTGGGTTTTATTTTTCATGACCAAGAAAATGCCTATTCTACAAGAAAAGTTTACAAAATTGGAAAGGAAGTAGGTACACCAGAATAGTGATCGGCGCACGGTGGAAACAATAAAACAACGAAATTTGTTAGAGCTATTCAGAGTACGACGTTTTACTGCCAAAATTCTGCACTTCAACCGTTAATAAGATTAATGCTGCAAGTTGAAAAAGTTCAGAGAAAAGAAAATTCAACTTTATCGACGCTGTGGAATTGGTGCCAAATTGCAAAAACTTCCAAATTTGAGTGCATTACGTTATTGATTTAAATTTAGGGGATTTGGCGAGGGTACCATACGTGTCCTATATTCTGACAGAAGAGACGCATTAAATCTACTATCTATATCTTGAATTGATATTATCATAGAGACAATATATACATAGAGCAGGTAAGTCCTATGCGACACTGTAAGTGGCTTTGATTAATGGATAGAAAGAGATGGAAGACACCGATACCATATCTGTATTTATTCCATGAACGTTTAAACCAATCCTATTTTCACAAATTAAGAACGATTCAGATAACCTTAAACAACTGCCTATTAATCATCAATAACAGATGTTCAAAAAAATATTTAGAAAAAATTGGACCGACTTCATTAGTTGGTAGGTACACTGAAAAATATAAAATAATATTAATTCTATTGGCGCTGTTAATGTTGACGTTCTGCAAATATAGTTAAATAGAAGACTTCAACTTCAAAAGTTCCACCACCAATACAATTTATATTATTTTGTATTTTTCATCGCACCAACTAATAAAGACGGTCCAATTTTTTACAAAAATATTTATTACGGACTTTTGAGTTTAACATTAGTCATCAAAACTCTTGAACGTTCACTAATACCAAAGAAGATAGTAATTATACTATTACTCGTTTATTTTCTTTGCTAGTTCTTGTTATTATTCAGAGATCTCAAAACATCGCGGCGGAAATGCAAATATTTCAGACTTTACAATGTTGTTAGGTACATATAATCTCATTCTTATTTTTCCGACTCAAATTTCTAATTTTCGATCACTCCCCACATAACGGTAAGAAACATTTTACAGATTTTAGCACTGCTGTAACTTAGAAACCTATGATTTTTTTGAAAAAGGTCCAATTTAAACGTTTTCGATTATGGACTCTTCCTTAATTTTGTCGCCTCAAATTTTGGATTTTCGAAAAAAATTTGGTAGAAGTTTGTGGGGAAAGGACATTTGAATATACCTAATTTTTTTTTTCAATTGTACCAATTCTCAATAGTCCTCTTTCAAATGAAAAAAGAATCATAAATATCAAAGCACGTTTACCATTTAAAAGACATGCAGAAAACAGTCGAATTGTATACCTCCTCCGTTTGGTTCCTCGATCCTTCATTTTCTATGACTTTCTATTGGCAGTATGCATTTTCGAACAACTTGCCTATTCGTGGTCATGGCTTGGGTAAGTACCTACCCAAGAGACTTTCGACTCCTGACACGTAAAGGATCGTAGAAGTAAAAAAAGCTTTTTTCTGTTAAATATGTTTCAAAGTATAATAGCTTAGACCTGATGGTGCGTATAAGCACTATGGCCAATATCTTTATACGTAAAATTCGGGATGGAGGTGATTGTTTTACATAAATATTTACTATGATATTTTGACACTAGAAAATATTTTGATGTCACATGACGCTAGTTTTATAAACTTAACTAAACTAAATAAAATTATAAATATAAAGATTAGAGTGTCAAAGAATAATCTATATAATAATACAGCTAAAGCTAAAATAAATATATGAATATTAAATTTAAAAAAGTAAATTTGCGTCGATCAGCCGTTTATAAGTCATTGTCAAGTCAAATGCTCTGATGGTGTGGTGGTTAGCGTTGGAAACTACGAAAGCTTTTAGCCGACCCGATTCTTGGCCAAAGTTTTTTTTCATAATTCTTATTTGAAGTTATTAAGGAAATTGATTTACTACAAATATATAATTATGGTTTTAGCAGAATAATACCATATTATTCCTTCAGGGAGTAATTAAGAGGGATTAATAGTCTCTATTGTAATGAATATTAAGTGGTCTTCTTATTAAATAATTCTCTCTATTCTATAGAGTTCTATTTGATATTTTAGTTTATTGATAATATCTCCTACGTCACCATTGTAAGGTTTTGATATTCCTACTGAAAAAATATTCAAATTATGTAGATAAATATTATTATTTCATAATTGATAGATAATGTTCAATTGATGAGCAATTAAATCTACTGAAGAATCTTTCACATTGGCAAGAACTAAAAATGTGCACCAAATCGCCACAGTCCAATTTATGTTTCAAAAAACTATCGACGATGAAAGGAAATCGCAATTAAGGTCATTCGAGCTCGAAGAACTCGAACATTAAGGACCGATGTTTTCTGCATTTGAATTATTTTAATGGCTCATAATTTTTATTCCATGGGTGATTCAATTTTAAAAGAAACAGATGAAACGAATGGGCAAAATATTTTAAAAAAACGAGATGAACTATTAGTTTTTATGTTTTTTTATATACAGGGTGAGTTTTTAGTGTGAACATGGTCGATAACTGCGTTATTACAGGAATAGATATAAAAAGTTTTTCACAAAAAATGTAGGCACTGTCAATATCCATGTTTTGAATTTAATTAGAAATGTACAGGATGTCCTTCAACATGGTGACAAATATTGTCGTGGATCTTTACTGAAAATTGATATTGGTTACCTGTAATAGATTTTCTGTCGATTGAGAAAATACTGAATTTGGGTTTTGACATGCCCTGTACACAACTTCCGCCATACTGTAAACATAAGTCTTTATTACAACAAAACTGAAAATAATCGATACTTGCACTAAATTTACATCATTTTATAATTTAAGGAATATACAGGATGTTGAAATAATTGCAATTTTAAGACAAAATTGATCAAATCTTTTGAACTCCTCAGTATAACTCTGTATAAATTCGTATTATAATAATCGCGAAGAAGAGTAGACACCGATTTTTTTATAAAATATACCTAGCGTGTTCCATTAAAAAAAACATAAGAATAATCTGTCACCGTATTGTAGGTCATCCCGTATATTTCTAATTAATTTCAAAATATGGATATTGACAATGCCTACATTTTTTGTAAAAAACTTTTTTCATTCATTCCTGTAATAACGGAGATATCGACCGTGGACACACTGAAAACTACTCTGTATATGAAGGATTTATGAAAAGATGAAATTAAAGTTTCCTATTATAGATTTGTAGGAACCTAACTTTATTTTGGAAAATATCTACTTCAAAATAAGTTAAGAAATAACCGTTGTAAACATTCATTATGATTATTAGATTTTATAATTATTTATCACCTTTCATATTCTGACTTTTAATACGCAACTGTAAACTGTGACATTTACAATGCAAAACGTCATTAAGTCAGTGAAACAACTGCTGATCATGGAATAGCACATTTCGTATTATTTTCTTGGAATAGATTCGTAATATGAATAGTTTTATCTTTCTATTAAATTGAACATCCAAAGTAGGTGTCGCAGAAAATAATATACTCTAAGTGTGAGCAAAGGGGCGAAACTTAGAACAGTGTTAAACGTTCCCTTCTAGGTATATGTCAGATTCACTAAAGGTCTGATATAATATGCGAATTTGACATACATATACTTATTTTACCTGTGGTGTATTAAAATAATTATATTCTAATTTATATCCCAAATACTGGTTATCCAGAATTTTATACTTTATTTTGGTTCACAAAGATTGAACTTCGTATTTGAAAATTAGTTGAGAGATAACATTGCAAAAAGTACGGCTCCTATAATTTATAATATTAAATTATTTACTCATTAAATTCAAAAAAAAGGAACTATATTGGTAAGCGTAAATATTCACATATTCTTCACCGTAAAGATATGTCCAAAGTCTATATGTAACAATTTATCTTACGATCCTTTATATAAAACTTTAGAGCATCCAATTCCACTGTTGGTTATTAAGACCATATGTTGCAAGATAGAGTGTACTGTATATTTCGATATTGGGTAGAAGTCCAGCAGTGTACCAGTGCAGATATTATGGGATCCAATTTCGGGTGGATATCATATCCTTTTGGTCATTGACAAAATTATCACGTTTGAAGAAAAATATCCAACAGAAGAAATCAATCCAATAGGAATTAATTTATATTTTGAACGATAGCAGATTATGTAACTAAAAGAAGAAGGCATACAGAATGTGCATTTGCATGTGTAATTTTTTTGACATTTCGATAAAGCAGTTTTTGTAATAAATATATTATCTGGGAAAATGGAAAGCAGGTAGATATTTTCAATAAAACTTAAATATCGGGAATTATATTTTTTAATTATTTTTGAGAAAAATATAGGTATATAAAAAATAAGTCAGGCTTGCCTGAACGGAATTCCGCACTCAGGAGCTTCATAAAGGTAAACTTTTGAGAACTGCCATATGTTCGGTACTCCTCTGAAACGCTTTAGTTTCAGATATACTCATAAAAACACCTTCCATTTCATAAGTCACATGACGCACTTGAAAAAAATATTTCTTTTAATTTTCTTCACCTGACTGTATAATTATGTACCAAATTTGAATTTTGATCTCAGGAGATTTGGAGAAAATAGGCGGTAACAGACTGTTAGAAAGAGAAAGACCCTGTTTTTCATCGGATGTGCGGAACCCTGATAACAGATTGAGAATTCATTGGACTTTTGAATCATGTTCTATTGGACAAATTATTATAGATATGTAATGAAATGGTTGATTCAGGATACCTACCTACTACTTTGTCACAGAGATTCAGTGGTCAAATTCGTGCGTAATCAGATAGAATATAACAGTTCTTTTAAGATAATAATTCGAAAGAATAATTCATTTTTATGATAGATCTGGCGCTTTTATTACCCTAGAAATCAAAATCAAATATTTATATTTTAAGTTTAGTCCAATTTTATATACCTACTTACCATCCAAAAAATGGTCAAGATAAGCAATTCATTATTCTGCATTCACTTAAACTACGGATCTTGTCATTACAGGGTTTCCCATTTTTATACCTAGATTGCAGAAAATATCGAGAAAATGAAATAAATGTCATGTATATTCTTTTGAGGGAAAACCTGTAAGAACATGATTAAAAAAAAGAGTTCTCAATAATTGTGATAGTATTTAGTATTTTATGCTACAGGTCTGTAAAGGGCCGAATAATATGACAATTGTGAAAATGCAACAAAAGCCAAGGTACATGTCCAATTCAATGAAGAACGTTTGGGGTATATTGCAGCAGCAGTTGTTATATATAATATAGATTGACGTCTGGAATTGCTATAGTTACAGTTTACAGTCGCAGATAAATGAAATAGAATACATTTGGTGATAGTTATAAAATAATAATTTAAGTGATTGTTGTCAATCTAAATTAATAGATTCTATCGGTATGATACGTTTGTTTTTTGTTTGTTTCAAACTATGGTTTTAAAGTATACCTTAAGTGAGAAATAGTGAACACAAACTTTCTGTATTGGTTCTGTGCATGATAGACACCTAAATCAGAGCGTGCGTAAAATCATTTACTTTCTGCATTAGTGCGTTAAAGTAACTAATGGTTTGGAAAAATTACATATTTTACTTACTATTGTTATAAAATGAAAATGAGATATTGTCATCAAGGCTGTGGATAATGAGGACTTTAGTCGCAACAATCAATGCTCGAAACTTTCAACTAGGTGTTGAAGAGAAGATAATAATTCAGCTTTTTCGACTGTAGAATCAAACCAAGAAAAATGTCTACCTTCAATCGGTTTTAATCAATATTTTTTGTATTACTTGGAAGTCGGTGATCAAGAGAAATTTATTTTAAGAAGGTACGCCTGAATTGGAAGTTGGTATCATTTACTTCACCAGAGTTCATTCTTGCAATAAGATTAGAAACTACTGCCGCATCAACAAAGTTTTCTTAATATAATACAGTCTTTCAATCCAAAAGTGGTAGCAGTTTTTAAGTGCTATTAGTTTGTAAATTTAATGCATCCTTTTCCAACTCACATAACTTCTACAAAAATTCTAATTAATTCTATTTGAAAGGGTGTGCACGGAGGCTTCCGTTTTTATTATATTAAAAACTTCTATTACAACCACCAAAGTTTTACCTTCCATCTATTGACTTTGGAATTTCTTCATTAAATTTATCAGCGGAGCAGGTTCTCTCTATTTTTACAGAAAGCCAAAATTAATTTTACTACAACTCTCTCACATTTATGAAATAGTCTGAATAAAAAAGTTTTGTTTGTAAATGTTTGATTGAGAAAAAATCGATATACTATATTGGAAAATGAGAATTACTAATGATTTATTGCCATTCTACTGAGCAGCAAAAAAAAAAATCTACTAATATACAAGTTGACACTATGTATTTTACATTACGTATTTCTAGTCATTGAAATACTTATATTTTGGAAAACAATATTGTTGTCGCGTATCCTCTCTTGTAGTTGTTATTGGACATAAAGAAAAAATCACTGTCAATGAAAATTTTTGAATATGGTGAAATTTCATAAAAATGGTTATTTGAAGCCCTACAAATTTCACGATTCAACAGAAAATCGGAATGTAATATATCTTTTTCTCAAACTAGATGTTTTTCAAATGTTTGGGGATGTCTAATTGAAGATTGTGTAATTGGAACACATTTTTTGAGCAAACAGTAAATACTGAAGTTCACTTAGATTTACCAGAAACATATATATTTTTTTGAAGACATCAATTTTGAAAAGTTGCTGTTACACATTAATACATGCCAATTTTTGTTAGAATGATAGTGACAAGATAAGCATTTACTTAGGAAATATTATCAAACAATGTAAAATCACACATGCTTACCCATCCGAATTCCGTTTATAAAAACATACCATTTATTGCAATCTAATATAAGTACTTATAATTTTATAATGTTGAATTTATTATGAGTTTTTTAACTGGAAATTATAATAGTAGCAGGAGAATTCAAACTCGTAGTTATACTGTATGATAAAGAAAAAAATGCTTAAATACTGAAAGAAGCATCGAAAGAACTATGGTGGCTGAAGACTGGTGAAAAGTCAAAACAAAATAAAACTCCAAGGCAAATTTCAAATTAAAGTCAGATTCTCACACAGTCTGTCGAAGCAATGTTGTTATGTCTACACACAAATGCCTACGCATTTGATACGATGATAAAGTAGAAATTTGTAAAATAAACAGACATTTATTATTATTTTCGACAACGACTGAAAAAGTATTCTACTGTATTCCATTTTATAAAATTAACCAAAACATGCATCTTATTCAATGGAAATAGAGAATATTTTTCTCAAATCTCCCTCTACTGGCCGTTCTTTCTTTCCTTTCTTTTGTATGTTAAATAGGTTCTATTCACTCATTCAATAAATATACCACTCTTTGTATTCAGCACGAAAGAAATTCCCCTTTTCTACAATCAATCATCTAAGTCATGTCGATAGTAATCTCTTTTTCACCAGAATCTGATAGATATAATCCTCATTAGACTTTAACGAAAATAGTACTACCAAATGATTGCGTGCAGATTCTTAGGGTGCGTCCTAGTATAATAACAGAAACGGAATTAGAATGGTTTCTGTTTTGGAACATTGAAATAAGTATATCAAAGAAATGCGATTGTAATTTTGATAAAAATAGATTCCATGTCCAGTTTCAGTGAGATGAGGAAAGAATGAATCAATAGAGTTATGGTGAAGTAAGAGAAAACGTAGGTATATATTTAAAGATATAAATAAAATAGAATCTCAAACAGTGTCCTTACTTGTATCAATTCTCCCAATCACAAAAAGAAAATAAAGAGCTCAACATAAGCATTTGAGTCTTATTTTTCAGATATTGAATGTAGTAGATATTACAAAGAAAAATCTTTTATGATCAACTTGAATATCATTAATATAGATAGTCAATCAATTTTGATAATATATCTTTTAACAATGAACTCTGATAATTATAACTGTTAAGTAGTGAAAAAAAAATTAAAAATAAATATATCATATAAATGTGAAATGCTCTTGGTTGCCCAAAACACTAGATTTGGTCTTAAATAAATATATAAAATGAAGCTGTCAATTAAAAATTGTTATTGGTTTACTTTTGTGAGAAACGAATACTGCAAGGCCTTCAAAGGGTTCTGAAAAATTTAAATGAAGGGTGTATGTTCCATGAAAACGTCATGTCATTATTGCATTATTTAGATCGATTTTGCAAGAATCTTGCACCTTTGCAGATACTTAATATTAGCTCGCGCTAAGACATATCCTACGATGGTATTTGAATAAATTATAAATACACGCTAGAAGATTGATAACGACATAATATGTTCTAAGATTTGCATTATAACCACGATAAATGAAAACTCATTTCACGTTTATTTTATTTATTTATATATCGTGGTAGCTAAATCATTTCAGATGCAGCTATAATGTTTATTTCGTTAACCAATCAGAATGAAGTTGACGACAACAAATAATTTAAAACTATGATGATTTGTGCAAGGGATAAAGATGATAGAAGATTATCAGCAAGAATTTGTAAAACTCCGATATTTTTACATGTGTTTAAGGCTATAAAATCACAAAAATCTGCAAATAAATTCATTGATTTTCAGATATCAAATATATATGTATTCTTTCCATCTTATCTTATTTCAGAATAATGTCAAGTACAACAATTGATATAAAGACTGTTTTGGTGGGAAGATGTTGAATTATCAAAAGTTTCAGATGGGATTTCTTAGCATTCGTCTTTAAAATGACAGCAGATCATTGAAAATGGTATTTGTTTATAATGTAAAAATGATGTTACATGACTATAAAAAAACATATTCGATTTACGTGCCTCCTCCGTTTGATGACTTTTTTAAAATAAAATTATCCAGTGCCATAATGAAAATAGTTTTCTTAAATCAGACAAAGCTGCTTTTTGCAAAATAAATAAAATTCGAATAAAAATACCTATTACGTAAATAAAAAGAAACATATATTCATATAATCTCAATATTCAATTTCTGGCAATTATATGCTGGCCAATGAATTTCACTGTTCGTGTAAATATGGGTACTGTGAGAGAAATGGGAACGTTTAGAACACGAAAGTGTCACGTCGCATCGTAACCAAATTTGTAATAAAATTCATCAGAAAAGATCTTGATGAATTTGTTAATGGACATAATCAAGCAAGTAGTCTCAAAAAGATCTCACTCAAAAAAGAGACCATTTCATAAAATTTGATTGATTTCTGATTTCTTAATCATTTCTCGAATAAATCGATAAATAAAAAAACTGGGAAGTTGTGTTGGCTTCGAAGATCACACACATTGTGTTGGTTGTTGTTAAAGCTTATATATTGTTTGTTGCTATAAATAATAAAATATACAACTAATGAGAAATAATCATACAATAATAGTACAACAAAATCTAAATAACTTACTACCGCTCAAATGCAAATTCCACTGATCACAAAAATGATGGGATCAAATCGTGCGACCATTTATTTATTTTTTTCAGCCTGTCAAGATAAACAATAATGGTCGTATTATATTTTTACGCAAGAAAATCCGTTTAGCCAGAATATGCCGGTACAGATAGAAAATATTAAATTTTATTTCAGCATTAACTTTTTTCAGCTTTCTCTCAGAGATGGCGATGTGAAAGAGTTGTAAAGGGCACTCAGAAGAATACTTTAGTCAATTTTTATCAAATTCTTTAGAACCGTTTTGACGCTACAGTCTTGAGCAAAACAAGTTTTTTGGCTATTACTCAGTAATTAGTGCTATCAGGGATCTCATTCAGTCCCACCAGCGAGCTTTACTGGTACCCAACAAAACAAAAAAGAAAGTAATACAATCCGTCGATCCGTTCCCGAAATAATCGTGTCACAGACAGACATACAGAGCAACGGCTGAAAATATGTTTTTTGGTCCAAGGGAACTCAGGAAACGTCAACTTTTGTTAAAATCTCGACACCGAAAATTTCACACGATTACAATACTGTCCATAAATATATAGTGGACGCGGTAGAAAAGCAAAAATACGATAATATTGAAGAAACTTTCCGGAAATACAAGGATTTGTTTGTAATCTTTCCATATATTTATTGAAAGAATAATTTGATTCTTCGATACTCAAAAATGAGTCAGTTTTTACAACAGTTACGACTGACTCTTATAAATTCAATCATTAATATGAATACTATCAGTATTGGTGAACTTGAAGTAGATGTCACAAGTCGTCTATCTACCCATACCTAGCTGACAGGTACCAACTTAATTACCAGAACCAACATTATTTTATATTATTCAGGGCACAATGTAAGTTTTCAATATTCTTGATGCATCATTTTACTCCGTACGCATCATAGGCGTCGAGAAAGAAGATGCTTTTCAGTCAGTCACATTCAAATCATTTTATCAATAACTTTCAATCACTATCCATAGCTGAGGTAACGCTTATTTTGAATTGAAATATTAAAATATTTCTTTACCAGACCTAGACGATCAGCTTTACTGAAGACCAGGTGTTTTTCTAGTTTCTTGTTATCTATTTTATCTTCTCTGATTTTCATTTCTTTTTCCAAGCCGCCTTTCTCAAGTTATTTATTAGGATATTTTTCAAAGTCAATACAACAATCCCTCAATCTGTCTAGTTTTAAAGAACACATCAATCCTTAAAACGAGGTGATTTTGTATTATATTCAAAAACAAAGATATTCCCAAAAGCGTCCAGCTTTAAATAACTACTGTTAAGAGAAAAAACTTGGGTTCCAAACCTACCCGAACTTATGACTTTCAGGTACCTTCGATAAAACAAAACTGTGATGAACAACTAACCTCATGTACGATTTCAATATAAGTGTTGATTTCTAGTTGATCAAATAGATTCATCGACATGTTTCATGAACATTTTGAACTGCTTATGGTTCCATAACCCGACAAATTTTAAACATTTCTATTAAGTGTAGCTGGATTAGACCTTTATTCTACGGACTTAATACTACGTTTTATGAAACTTTCTAAGCTTTGATGGTAATTTAATGCAAACTTTAATACTGCGTTTTATGAAACTGTCTAAGCACTGATGGTAATTTGAAGCAAACTTTATAATAAAACAAACTAATTGGGCCAATACACTGTTGAACATGTCAACAAACAAATCTACAACAAACTGTGACCTCAGGTAGGTTTAAGTGAACGAAACACCCTTGATCAAACCATTTAGATACGTATGTTGATCAAATAGGTTATAGAACGTAGTTCATGAACACGTTAAACTATGTATGGGCGCTTTAATGCAAGACTGGCTGTAGGAGAACCTATTCATAATATTTCGTCTAGCTGAGTACGGCACTGCAGTGACGCTTGCGCCGCGACGTCTGATCATAGGATGGGGAAGCAGCGGGAGCGCCAGAGAAGCGCACGTACAGATGCGAAAACAACGACGCCGATCCACTTTTGACCATACAAATTTCAGGCCTACTACGATCAAGAACGGATATGCCGAAGTGTGGGTGGATCAAATTGGTGTCGGTGATGACGCAGCAATGTTGTTTTATTATTTTCGTCAAGCCGCAAATTTTTTTAATGTTTTATTATCGAATCGCAGATCACTTGATTCGGGACGACGCGTCGTAGCGATTGAGAGGGGTCAACACGTGGTGGTGCTATTATTGGAGCTGGTAATGTTTGGGTAATGTTTTTTTACTCGGTGTCTCGGGATACTTTTCGAGGTGAGTATTTATTGTTTTGTATAGTGAAATGTTTCGGTGTAATGATTAGGTGATAGATAACAAGGTATTAAGTAGTAGGTACATTCAAGAAGTACATAATCTTATCAATAATAATCTATAACAAACTTCAGCTGTAATTACATGTTGAAAGTGGATGGCTGGATGTAAATAGTAATATAATTTGTAAATTTTTATTTATGTTGAAAATAGATTTTTTTAAGAAGTTTTCAGATAATTGGTACAATTAGGTCTTCAGTTCAAATGTAAAGTGTTGAAGTAGAAAAAATATATATTATTTTTATACTAAGAAGAAATCAAATATGCAATTTTTCTATATGAATGAAAAATATTTTATGATTTCATGAAACCCTATTAATATATTTTCTTTAGAATCGACAAAATATATTTTTTTGAGTGAGCTGAGATATTGATTATATTTTTTTTAATATCTTGTACTAAGGTATTTGGGTTCATCAAAAATTGTGAGTTAGAAAAGAAAGATACATAGGTTCAGGTCATTCATTTTCAATTGCATTATCTGAGTTCTAGTGAATCAAAGCTATTATTTCTTCTAAAATATAGGTATATTAATTTATATATTAATACGTAAGATAATCGTTTAGACCACTTTCTAAGCATATTGCGTTCACAAAAGAATATGTGATTAGCTATACTGAAATTTTATAATATGGAGAACGAGTTCAGAAAGCTAAAATTTTGTTACAAATATATTAATTTATTAAATAGAGCAAATTGACATCCGCCAACCGTTTATAGATATCGATACATCGGATTGTCAAGTTAAATGCTCTGAATGATGTAGTGGTTAGTTTTTACAGCTGACCCAGGTTGGATTCTAGGCTATCGCATTTTTGTATTCTTATAAGTAAATAAATAAATAAATAAAATAAATAAATAAGTGTGGAGGTCTTAGACAGAATTACCTCACTAGTCTTCAAACATAGATAGATTGAATTACAGTGGAATTCGGATTACTGGGCAATTAGTTGTTTTAGTATTTGAGATAATCTTGCATGCGACTATAAAGCAATAAACAGTGAATGTAGCATATCAAATGATTTTTTAGGAAAAGATATAAATCGTAGGTATTCTTTTTTAATTTATTTCAAAGAGCTACAACATTCAACCTAGAAAAAAAAGTTGAAATGAAATGATTATATTTTTCGATATTCATATTTTGCTATCTTAAAATCGAGAGCTACATCAAAAGTATAGGTATACACCTCCAATAGCAAATGTCGAAAGCTTTGACGATGAGTTACAGATTTATTCGGCAAAAATAATGCTGTGCATCATCAATAAACGGTAAATTAATAATTATAAATGATAGAAAAATACATGCCAATAAGGTGGAATGCGAAGTTACAATTCGGAACTTCGTAACAACATCGTTAGTGTAAACACTTGCATAACTACCTGGTAACTCGATGAGTGACTACTTTTTGACCCACTTCCCAAAAGAAGGAATTATACAGACTTTCAAAATATACCACCAATAAAACTTAAAAAAACGAAATCAGTGCATCTCATTCAATCAATTACGTCTTAACGAACAAGATCTAGATCACAATACCCCTAAATTAACAGGCTTTGCTTATTTGTATTTTCATATCTAAGTATACATTAAACATTTTTTATGCTGTATTCATTATCAGATGTCCAAGTTGCAACTTGTATTACATCTCATAAATAAACGAAACATTGATTCACTCCGGTAGTCTTGGATCGTTCCTAGGGAATCATGTGAAATTATTTCTTCTCAAACTTTTGCATCACATTTTTGATGGAGTAATTTAATATCGAGAGCATATTTCAGGCAAAACATCACCCAGCAGCCATCATGCTCAATCATCTCATAAAAATATTAAAATGTCATTAACAACATGGTTATATTATGAATTGTTAGGTGGATGCAACGTGACTGGTAATCTACTCCTATAATATTCTCTCATAGCGTGCAAAATAAATCAATCATAGCTCTAACGCCAATAATAAAATACTGAAATTGTAGACAGAGGGTTGTAATTTATTTGAATTAATTGAATTTATACCGCAAAGAGTCACTAATAGCATCGTTAATATGATATATACGAGGAAGTTTCTTCTCATATATAAAAATGCTAACGTTATAATTATAATATATGGTTTAAAACTCTAATTTTTATTCCTTAGATCCCATCTAAGAATGAATAATAACGTACAAAAAATTAAGTATGAGCAGTTCTCAATATGTATAGAATATAATTGCATGTCAGGACAACTCATTGGATTTGCTTCCAGTACTCATTTTACTAGACTTGTTTATACTATATGTCGAAGGGCAAGCTTGGCTCAACGATAAAGTTGACGTCCGCTAAACCAAGGATTGTGAGTTCGTTTCCGTAATGATTATGTGAGAAAATATAATACCTATTAGTATGTAATGATATATGACAGATTCCTGAAATTGAATATTTATTAAAGAAAATAAACGTATTTATTTAATTATACCTCAGAAAGTCCTTGAGTTTACGATGTTTTACCTAAATAAAAATGTATGGAACCTTCGGGGTATCAATTCTACTCCTACTTGCCATATTTTTTTAATATCGCAGTAAATATATCATATTTCTTTGTAGTTTTTACAGAGAATTAAGAATACCATATAAATTACTCATATCACATAGCTATAAAATGGACTGATCTTCACCCCAGGTAGTATTTTTCGGGATAAAAAAAAAGGAGATCTTAGAACCTGCTACTCTCTTGTTATTTGCATCAGGTCACTCCAAAACTATTTTCAAATCAATAGCTTCATAAAACTTACTAATTTAGATAATGAATAGGTAAAGCTCCTGTTACATATATATTATAATACAGATTTAAATATAATTGATAGAAAGGTAAAAGATAATTAGAAAGATGTAACACGTAGACTTTTCTTCTAAAAGTTAGTACATATCTGTTAAATTCAACATTCTAACGTATAAATTTATGAGGTGACTCACTGCAATATAAGAAAATGAGTTTTATAAAATAACTATCAAAAAAGATCAATTTTCAAGCAATGAGTGTCGTGACGGATGTACTCAACATCCAAAGTAGCTAATTCTTTTCAACCATTGTTCAAGAACTAGTTTGGAAAGTTAATAATTTTAGGCACGCTTTGGTATCAATTCCACATGGAAGCAATACAGACAGTTAGCTTTGAAGCCAGAATATTTAATAGTTACCGTAAGCCTTCAATGGAATCATATTATTTTGATTGAAAATATTCGTAATAATTATTGCCGGAGACATCTATCATAGTCAAATTGCAATATCGAGTTTGATTAAAATCTGCTGATTATCTTTTTAATAGATTATGATAACATTATAACATTTTGTTACATTCAACGTTTAAAAACGTTGCATTGAGCAATTTGTTCACAAAATTGACTGTTGTTTGAAAGGGACAGAGCTAGTGTGCAGACATTAGCTACAGGGCTAACTTCTGTCACACTCGTTTTTTTCATTTTCTTATTATTAACTAGATAGGGATTGCGCGGTCCATATTTCTATATTATTGGTAAAATTGTAGGTACGATTCAAACTTATAAATTTCATAACAAACTTAACTTAAACATTATGTATGCTTCTCAATATCAAATAATGTTTGAAAGTCCAATAAAAATGTATTAAAAAGTTTCTAGCTGATGATGTAATTGCATTGCTCATTTAAATAGACTAGGTATAGTTAGACAAAACTATATAAGAATTTGTAAAAAATGAAGACGCATAGAAAGTGTCGATTTTTGACTTATAGAATATAACATCATATTGTTTCCTTGGTAAAATGAACAGTTCCCTATTTCTTTGAAATTGAACATCCAAAACAGGTGTTGCAGAAAATAACGAATCCTACAGTGAATAGAGGAGTGAATCTATGAATCCTAATACAAAGTTCGCTTCCAGGTATACTATGTCAAATTCGTTTTCGTGTGGTTGGTTCGAAGCGATGACGATGAAATGATATACAAGTACGTGGCTCATGTTGTAATAACGTAATCGTCAGATATTCACCCATTTACACTCTAGAATCTAGAACAAACTAATATTTCAGTTCACCTTCCAAAAAAAGGGTAGCTTATAGAAATGGACTGTGTGTTTGCTTTTTTATATTGATATGTTTTGCATAATAAACGTGCACCAATCTTAGTGACTAATGAACAGGTCAAAAATATAGAAATATTTTCTTACAAAGCAACCAAATTTAAATACGGATCCTAAAAAGTATAGCAAGTTTGAATCAATAACTTGTACTTCATGAATTTTATTACAATATGTTGTCCGACTTCCTCATCTAAATTATTCTTTCCAGGGCTGTAGGTATTGCATGCAAAGATACACCTCAAAATACTGTAGGTATTATCTTATACATTAATGCATTATTGCTGTCTTGCCCAGATATAGAAATAGGATTTTGAAGAATTGCTTAATACTTGGGGATTGACTTTTCCTGAAGTGTTCGACTTTTGGATCTTTAACTGCCCGAATTATTGTGGTAGATTTTGAATCTGTGAGATAATAAATATCTATAGAGTTAATTCTACATTTTCGGATATCGTTTGAGGTATAATTTTAGGAACCGAGGGTTGTCTACCAAACAGGAATTGAATTTCGTTGTCGTTGATCCAAATGAAGCTGGAGCAGCGACGACATACACACACACACCCACACAAAAAAAACAATTCCATGAATAACGGCATAGCGTTGTAGTAGTAGTAGGTAACCGGGGTGGTTGCGTTTTCGAGGGGCTTAATGTGTGCAAGAGAGGCAAGATAGAGCTTCGACGACGACGCCGTCGGATGTCGACGAGCGTCGCTCTCACAGCCGCATCCAGGGACGCGCGTCGTCGCGGTGGTGGGTGTGCCCAGAGAAAAGAGAGAGAAAGACAAAGAGAGCAGAAGCCGGGCGCGCATGCCGTGGTTCGGGGTCCGTCGCCGCCGCCGCGATGCGATGCTGCGGTGCTCAGTCGAGATCTGGACCTCGTCGCGACGCTCATATTAGCAGCCGACGTCGCGACCCTACTCTATATACTGTGATCACACTCACCAACAACAACCCTCTCCAGCCACCCTATCAGCTACAGAATATCATCACACCGAGTGATCCGCGAAGCGCCCGACGGGCCGATACCGACACACGTCGGGCTACTTCAGTAACATGAGTGCGCGTGTAGTAGTAGTAGTAGTTGTGTGATGACGTAGGTATATACCAACACCAACCGGCTGACTTGTGTGCATCTACAGATGTGGTGGTCTCTCGAAATAGCGACCGAGAGCTTCGGTTTCACTTGCCTTCTTAGGGCGCCCGGCTACCTTATCTCTCACCACTAACCACCTGTGCGTGTGAGTATAATATTCATTGGAAAAACAATATGGGAGAAGATGAGGAACGCGATGTACAGCTTTAGCTGGTTGGAAACGGGTCAAATTGTTCTTTTGGTTATTTGGTCCCCTTCAACCAGCTGTGGTTGACATTGCAGGCTACACTCATCGTATCGCCCGTGTATCCACGCACCTTTAGGATAGAGAGAACGAGCTACCGGAAAGATGATACCCCACGAACCATTCATGGATTTCAAGTTTGTTTACATGTTCTTTGAATGCGCACTTGTGTGTGTTTTTTTAGCTTATATTTAAATATATATATATATATATATATATATATATATATATATATGATTGGGAATTTTTTGCCGCTGCATTATTCGAACTTATACGAGTAGTATCTTTGCCTTTTTTGAAATAGAAAAGCTTGAAACAACTATCTTTTTAATGCAGTATTATAAGTATATGAATAAAATTAAATGAAATTTAGATCAATTAAAACATATTACTGAAAACATAAATGATTTGTTATTTCCGATCTGTACATACCATAAGTTGAATGTATTTTTTTATGTATTCAGAATATCCGGTTCGACATAGTTACTTTTTTCTACTGTCGAAAAATATTGATATTAAAATCTGAAGAATAACATCTAAATGATGGAACGTAAAATCCTACTAATATCAGTCATGAACTATCAGGTATTTAATTAACGATTTTTACTTTCTGTAAAATAGAAGCCAAAGAATTACGTCTTCAATCAAATATCCAATCAAAAGAAAATATTTTCCTAAACATCATAACAATTATCTGCATTTGAATTATAAAACAAAACTTGATGTAACTAGGTTATATCCAACAAGATTTCATTGGAATTGAGACATTTTCTGATTTTTATCCATTTGGAAGCCACATTATTAGTGAATTGGATAAAGAGATTGAAACGTCGTTATGTAAGATTTAGATAATTCTTTGATAATCATTGAAACAACTTTTTGGAATTTATCAAAATTAATATTTTGACGGAGATAACTATGGATATAATTTTGTAATATGAAACAAAAAATATTATGGAACACAATAATTATATTATTATGATGATAGGTATACTGTCACCTTAAAATTTAAGAAAATATCAATAGATAATTTAGAGTTTTAAAAGTTTACGTTTAATCTAATATTCCAAATGCGAAATATTGTTTGTTTAACTTTGGTTCAAGTTGAAATAAAGCAACGGATAAACAAGATTTTCTTCGTATAAATAGTTAAAGGGTTCAATAGGTATATGCGTTCTTCGCTCGGTATAATTCACAATTCGAAAACAACTTTAACATCATTATACATTCAAATATGCAAATAAATCATTTGTTTGCTAATTTCTATGTATCAAGTTATGTCAATAAACTCTGATAATTCTGAAAAAAAAGATCAAGAGCGTAAAGATGATGCTCCCCTTAACTATAGCTCTATATTTTGTATATATTTCCCAAAGGTTTGTTTTTGGTAGTCCCCGAGATAAGTGGGAGGATGGACAATGTTTGTCAGTTATTTTCAATATTATATGGTAGAATCGAACAATTATAAAAAAAGATTTTAAGGTATTATTCCTAATGAGCCCTTTCAATTGGTCGCATAATTCAAAAGATCTTCTTTATTTTAATTTTCTTATTGACCTAAATCTGTATTAATATTCAATTTTTAACTTTTTCAGTACATTAAGAGAAAATAGGCTGTGACAGATGCACGTTTTTTCATCGGATGTACGGAACCCTATAACCTACAGGAATGATTTTAGAGGGTAACATTTTCTATTACATATCTAGTAATAATAAATCATTCCCTTGCGCCAGCAACAAGAATTACTAAACCAACATTATTCGGTTAAATATCAATAATCACTAAAATATTTTAGAAATCCACGAATATAATCATCATTACCGGTGCGATTCATTCACAATCAATGAGTTTATGATTTAAAATACAACAAACGACATTATTTTTCTTTTCGTCAAATGTCATCACGTTATTTATACAATGTAATATCAGAAAATTAAAGAATAACTGGAAGAAATAAGTAATCGAAATTAAACCCATACTCAAGCTTCATATCACATGTCTATATTTATTTTGTTTCACAACTCGCGTTGGGGGTCTCAAGATCAGAATTCACGGCACTGCCATATATACATACATATATGGATGAAATTCACAATTTAAAATATATAAACGTACAAGTTGGATTCATTTATTTTGTCTAGGCGAACGTGAGCGGAATCTTTGGACGCAGCTACCACGCCGGAGGGTAAACATTATAATCCAAAACTCTACCTATACATATATGAAAACATATCCAGGCTAGTAAAATAAGCAGAGTTGAAAATATGTGAGTGCAAAATGTAGACAGAAACTGAAATACGACCAGGTGACTGAAAAATATGAGGAACTTCGAAGGTTCCGTAAAGCTTAGAAAGTTTTCCATAAATGGAGGTAACGTCAAGAACTAGAAAAGAGTTTTATTTAAATATCTAAAGATGATTTACATTATCTAGAGAACTAAATAAATACTCAGGAGAGTTTGAACTCATAACCTTTTCCTGTTAAATAGATGGTATAATTTTTTCAGATTTAGACTTTGCAATGTTTGTGGCGGACGACAGCCAAAAAAAAGTTACAATTTAATCAGAATTTCATTTTACATATGTAACCCTGATAATTGGTCACATGTTTATTCATATTCGTATTTATCAGATTTGTTTGTTCATAAAGTGCATATTTTAGATGTTATTAGAAAATTATTCGAAAAATTGGCCTGGTAGGTACGAGTTGGTCTCGTGTGGGCAAAGTTTAACGCTCACTAAATTAAAAAATAAGTGAGATGGCCAATTTTCGGATATTTTATTATTTGCCTTCATGATTAGATCAGTATGTATCTATATAAACTATGCTTTTACCTTCTTACCTTACAACGCCGTGTTGAATTTAATGAAGGAATCTAAAAGAAACTTTTGAGTTTAAAATTTATATAACAATATATCCATAATAATATTAATGAATCAATGAGTATTACGAGACTACGAATCGAACGCTCTATCAACAATTAAGCCACATAATGACATGTCACTAATTGTCAGAACTATAGATTATGCTAATTGTTTGGGATCAATCTGATCTACATTATTTGTTTTTTTGACATTGTGCTATATTCCTGCAGCTTTTTCTATCCAGAACCTAGTAAGATAGTAAACAAAATAAACATATAAACGAACAAATTATTACCTACAGATAAATAAACGAAATAGCTTGAGAAATTCAAATAAAAAAAGGCTGCAGCAAACATAGTCAGAAGATGTCTTTGAACAATTCCGAAAAATAAATGCCTTTCAAGTTCACTGAGCACAATTTTACAAAGAATTATGTTTGGATAAATAGATAGATATCTTTCAGTGTTTCAGAGCTTTGTAGAGTTGCTAAGTGTTATCTCCCATTGTCTGCTTTGCTGACTGAAATCTCTTCTATGGACTTTCGATATAAAGATTTGTAAAATATTTTCTAACGCAGTGAAAAAATAGAAACTATTTTCAAGTTGATTTAGTACCTAATAATAACACCTATCATAAATATCCAGAAATTTTATTAATATTTTTTTAAATGTTGTAATAATTATCTAAGAAACCCAGTGATTCATGATGAAAATGTTGTAGGTATTTGAACTCACTATATGTATATTCCATAACTCTATAAGAGTAGGTAACTAATTTGCACATTTATTATTGTGTCACTTGTTTACTATTTTTATTTCATAGAATTCATACTGATAAAAAGAGCAAAATAAATAGTTGAAGAATAATTGTTTTATTTATTGACTAAGTAGCTTACCGACAGACGTTGTCCTGTAAAAATTTCAGTAAATTTGTGAAAAACTGATGTTTAGGCGAATTAAAAAATGAAATGAAAGATCACTACATCTATCTAATCTAGGTATTTAAGATTATGGACACGAATATTCAATTTGAGGAGGAGAATATTTTTATGCGAGGTGAATTCATGAACCATTTATCTCGTCTTTTACTTAAATTTCGATTTAAATAGCGATATCGAAGTTTGTTCATCTCATGCTTTCATTTTATGATACACGACATTTAATGAAATATAACAACTATATTAATTTATCGAATTTAACACAATTGCTTGATTCATAACTAGACAATCAGCTGTCAAACGACAATTGCGAAAATAAATTGGGAAAGTTACCTAACAAAATAACTACACCTATTGGACAGTTCGCGAAACAACACTAAAGTAAAAACAAATTATGTTTAATTCTAATTCAAAATTGTGATGCGTTTCTCCTGTTTTTTCTCCAGAACTTTCGTTTTTCTCTCAACTGAGTCATTTCCATTCCAGGAACATAGAAACAAAACTAAAACGAAACAACTAGGTAAAGTTTCATTTCTATTGGCAGATATGATCAAGAGTGCATACAAAAATTATCTTTTGTCTGTTTGTCTGAATGGTCTGAATTTCGTAAAGTATAAAAAAGTGATACTAAGTATAATTAAAATTTCAGAAAATAATCCTATATATTTCTCTACCTATGTTTATTTGAAATATCGGTAACGAAGTAGATTTAAATATGAATTTGAAATACATTTTCATAGATAATAGGTTGCCAAAAATACGTATTATATTTCATCTATAAGTAATCTATAAGTATTATCTGACTTGAAATGTCACCCTTACTCTACCGAATAACTTATAAAAAGCACTAATACTAAGCATATAATAGCCTTTTAACAGTAAATCTTTCAAGACTCTTAAGCGTTTCGGCAATGTGAGAATAAATAGTGGTGCGACAGGCGAACGTCAAATGGGTTTCGTCGATACATTTCAGGCATGATGGATCGCAGTCAAGCCATCTAGAGCAGGCAGGAAGAGGATCAACTGGCTCAAAATCCAAGATCGCTCTATACACATCAAACACATACACAGTCAGTGTCAGCGGGACACAGGCGTAGAATGTCGGGTTAGCTATGTTTAGATACCCGTGTATATTTAGTTATTCATAACTGAAATAGATCGGTGCTATTTGATAAATGTCCGTACGAATTGTGTGTAAACAGAATTTTCTGACTGTTTGATTCATGTTTAAATGATTGATGACCGCCTTAGGTATCTTTAAATGAGCTAGAACTACAATATTAACGAATATTTATGTATTAATGTGGCAGAGAAAGAGACATGATCTTGTCTTTTAGACAGGTCTTTCAGCATGAATGAATAGATGATTTAAATTGAGGGTATGTTCCTAACAGCGTACCGACTGTCCTATACAGAGAAATGTCATAAACCAACGCCATATTGTGCTAGTGTTACACCGGTAAATTTGAATGCTACAAAAATAATAATTGTCAGTGTCCTAGATTCATTTTGAAACTGAACAGTGGTATATGAAATGGACTGTATTGTCTCACATGACAAGTTATTTTTTAGAGAAAGATAATTATATTATTGGATGCTAAGAAGTGAAATCTTCTTGAGCACTTTCCACTAAAATTTATTAGATTTAAAAATGATATAAGTAAAGAGTACGTATTCTTTATTATCTGTTCCATTCCATCTTCTCTTTAACTATGTTGTATTATTGCTAGAAAAACTTGAGCAGAATTAGAACGTTCTAAATTCTAAATTATTGTTTCAATTATTTAATTTCTTGTACGTAGGTACCCAAATATAGGTCTAAAAAGTTTACAAGTTCTTCCATCCATTATATAGGTAATAATGTTTTTTTCAGAAATTCATGGATAAATAAAACATTAATGCAACTGGTCAATTACTTTCAATCATCGAATTTAGAAAAATGTAGGTATTGAAAGCACATCCGCCAAATCTTTGAAACAGCCTAAGATTAAATTGTTCACTTGCTGTTTGTCCAACGAAACGAAAGAAAATAAAAGAAAAGGAAAAAAATCACATTTCCATTAAATCTACTCAAGAGAGCATTTAAATTGACTTTTATGCTACGATATCTAAAAGAAATTCATACTCGAATTATTGCAAAATATTTTGACTCTAATTATTGTGTTTGAATATTTATTCTCGCGGGAATATTTATTCTCCTACATTTCCTTGACCATCCTTTCAACACGCATCTCTGGGACAAAGCAGGAAAAATAGTTACTAGCAAATTAAATTTTATACCCTTAATTCATCTTCTAGCAATACGATTCGTTGTAGGATAAAATTGAATATAATCTTTGTTGTTTGTCTCGGCACAATTGAAAGATGAACTCGTCCGAGTTGATTGGACATTTTTATACAAAATTAAAACTAAAAAACAGGAAGACATTTCTTATTTATTAAAGCTAAACGCAAATATCTGATATTCTATGTTAGATCCTAGGAAAAACACATCAACATCCACCAAGAGATCTAGTTAATCGAGATGGAGTTTTCCTCTATTAAGGTTTTTGGTATAACCTGAAATCTATACCGAGAGATTAAACTATATAAATACTTATAAATCAGATCGATAAAAATATCAAAATCCAAAATTACAGAATATACCAAGTGATAAAATTTGATATTCACACCCTCGTAATTTTGAATGCTCGACAAACTCTATTAGAAACAGTCATTAAATTATCTCTACGATGACATATTCTGCCAATATAGCAGTATAAGTACAATTTTTTTTCAAATGACATGCTACATACATAATTTGTTTCATATTCTTTTAGACCTCTCTTATCTACACTCGACAATGTCGACATAGTGTACGCTGTTTCGTAACAACATAGAGAGAAAATTAATTAATAAAATTAATTTTCTCGCACCATTGTAATTTTTAGAGATAATTTGTTGAATACATTCAATAAAATTTGGCGGGTAATTACAAAACGTATGGATATAGGTTTATTACCATTATGATTTTTGAATAAGAAAAAATCACATGGGTACAAATATAAAATTAAATCACCTGGTATACATGCTTAGAGACTTTTACCAAAGATTAAATACATTGTTTCTAATCTTTGCTGATACTAAACATCTATTTAAAAAAAGCAAGAAAAAAAGTATCACTTGTCTTGGCAAGCAATGGACATACGGCAGGATCTGACAATTTTCATATTAGGCATTTTTTTTGAGCTTAGAAAAATAGTAGAATTTGCATGAATGTGATAAGAAAGTAGCGTAAGTGATGACCCCAGATAATTACATTCATAACGCTACGCAAAGTACCTATGTAAGAGAAGTATCTCAATCGGATTAAATTATTGTTATCTGATTTAAAACAAATTTCTACGTTTCTAAGTTCCGTGAGTCCAAAATTATATTGAGCCATTTTATGCTCTCTTTCAAGCCTATGACACAAAATGAGCATATTTCTCACAACAATTGCTGCATGACAATAAAAGTTTTGCAACATAATGTAGTGCGAGAAAAAGCTCTACAGTTTTCTAATTTTTTCAAATTAATTAGATATTAAACAGATGATCAGCTGATTTTTCGACCTAACAATTTTGAAAATCTCCAGTAAAACAATTCACTTGTGACGTAATATTAAAATAAACTATAATACCGACATTAGCAGTTCAGAAAACAGGTCAATTCTCTCAAAATACATATATCTTTGAGTAAATGTTTTAGAAGAAACTATTGTACCAGAAAGGAAAATGTTGGTATCATAGATATTATTTAAGTAGTGGTAGGGATTCTCCATTTTAACTGTTCGTTCCGATTCTGATTAAATACGGTGAAGACCAAAGGTCCGTAGCCTCCCAAGTAACTTCTTTTTTTGTGAGAATCTGTATAAATAAAACCTTAATCATTCAAAGTTTGAATGAAGTCATTTTTAAAATAAAGAATTTTGGGGGGAAGGGGGCTCGATGGACCTTTGCTCATTACTGTACAACATGAAATTACTTGTCGATAGTATGGAGGGTTTTGGTGCTTGTTTTTAGTTTGTATATGTGCAGATAAAGACAATTTTTTGTTGTATTTTTTCATTTTGCCTTTTGTAAAGAATTAGTATAACTTATTAAAATGTCATGGTTATGTGCCCAGATATGTTATAATTATTATCTTTATAAGTTATGATTTTCGAAAATATTCAATATAACCAGAAAAAAAGACAATATAAATTAAGCATCAGGATATATTTCAATGATTTGTCAACTTTAATTTGAATAGTCGTATATCCGTTAAATAATTCATTGATGACATTTATGAGAAAATTAATGATGTAAACACAATAAAATTATATGATCCTCGCTATATTTATATAATCTGCTACCTTATTTAATGTCCTGCAAGTACATAAACAAAGTAATGGTCAGTAAACATTTATGGTTTAAAGTTATCGGGACATTGTTATGTTGAACACTATTTATTGTATTGTTTATATTTATGCTCTGAATTGCATGTTTCAATTTTTGTTGGACTACTCAGAATTAGAATATTTTGATATTAGAAGCAACGTAGTATGACTTATTGAATTGCACACCTGAAAAGAATTACTTGTAGTCGAAGTAAAAAGAGTTTTTATTTCTTTATATCTATGCGAATGATCAGAAAAAGAAGAAATTTGAATCAGATTATTTTTCTCTGTATCGCTGTACTAACTGGTACATTCTCAGGTGAGGAACCAGAGCTTGTCGAAATTCTCTATGCAAGATTATAAGATCGGAGGCACGCAATGATGACAGATGAGGCCTTTCGCCAAATCAGACTCTTTGTATATTCATGGATAAGAGAAACGGTTTTGGTTCCTAGACTCAAAACATTAATTTTGCTATTCTTTGAATAATGTATAACGAATTTATTTCTTCATAGTTCTAGATAATAAATTAAATACATTGTAAATATGAACAAAAAACAATTGTTAATAACATATCTTTATGTTTGTAAAGGCTAATATATAGTTTTCATATTAAATTATGATAGCTCCCCATAATTCTCGACCTTGACGTCTTCTACTTATAAACTAACTACTTTTCAAATTTCACCATCATAGTCGTGGGTCAAATAATTTTTGAGATTCCGGTTTAGTCAGTGAGTGGGTGACTTTTCTTTTTAACCTTTAATATATAAAAATCCCGTATCACCAAGTCCGTTCACGCTAATCACCGAAACGGCTCAACCGATTTTAAAGAACTATTGTAAATGTTTACTGCTTTGTTTAACTTGAGAGATAGTTTTTGTCGCAATAAGTGACCCTCCATATACAATGTGTCCACTCAAGTTGGCACCATATGTAAAACTTTTTTAATATTCGTTTTATCAAAAAAAGTTATTCTTGATAAAAAGGTTTACATGGCATAATACACAAAGGGCAAAATATGGATATCAATTTTTTGCATTCGAAAATGAGGTTTTCAGAAAATGTAAATTTTGTTCAAGAGTAAAGTACCTACCCTTATTTTTTATAATATCGACAATCTTTATTGAACAATGTTGATGCTAAATAAAAACTACGCTAAGATATCCTATATTATCCATTTACCATGAAAAAAATGATTTAGTTATATTTACTAACATTTTCAGTATCATACGCACCCTTTTACATACATATAAATAAAATTGAACTGTTTCTCTGTGACTTTGGACTAAATTTTGTTTCAGTCCATAAGATTATTCGCACGTTAATAAGAAAACGTCAGACGTGATCCATGGCCAATTTTATTAGCAAAACACATATCAGCTTATAAAGCTCAATTATGGGCAAGTTGTGGTGAATATTGGACTTTAGACGAAGTGTCAAGAATATTTTTTTTCGTAGGGCTCAATCCATTATATAAATTTTAGAGCTGTTTATAGTTTGCCATAGAAAATTTCATCAAATACGCTGTGTTATTCCAATAAGTTTCCATTTTACATACCAAATTTTGAGTCCGTAGAAGTAACAGCGACAATAAAGTGTCTCCTCCGAAAATAACATGGGATGAGATTTCACCGAAATTATTTCAAATAGTCTTTATATAAATCCATTAAAAACCACATCTAATTCGAAATTCATTTCTTCTGATGAATCCTCCACTTCAGCATTCATCATCGATATGCAAAGGGATTCATGTTGAAAATAATAAACGAGATGATGAGATGCGGTTCTCTAACTAGCAATGTTAAGGAGATGACAGAGGCTTGCCGTCCCTGCTAAACAACAGATACAAAGGGTTATCCCATTTAGCTTAAAAAGAAGAGGACCGCCAATGTACAACAGTTCTACTCATGCCAAAACCTCCCTCTTACGACGTTAACGCCGTACCTCCCTGCTCCTTTTCCTACATCTCCTGGTTTCCCCAGCGCGTCTCTCCACGGCAACCGTGATGATGTGGATGTTGGGATGAATACTAAACAGGAACAGTCGTAGCCTGAATGATTAATATATACGGGCTAGAGCGATATGTATATATATATATATATATATATATATATATATATATATATATATATATATATGTGTGCCGAAAATTTCAAACGTTGCCAAATTTTGAGATTCGAATTGATGAGAATCAGCTGATTTCCTGTCCGTTGTTTATAATATCTTATAAGTATCTTTCAAAATATTGTGAACTTGTGTTGTGATTATTATCAAATTAAATACGCTAGAAAACCTATAAACATAACAGGCAATAAATTACAATGATGAATTGATTAGACAGGTTTGCAAAACAGTAGGCATTATTCAAACTGGTATTGTGTACATGTATTGTTAATGAGTAATTCAATACTATTATCCTTATAATACCTCCAACTGCATCTATTTTCAATTACCTTGTCCAGAATCCTTCTTAACAACACAAGTTCAGAGATGGGGCTATCTGAGTTTTAATTTTTGCGGTTTTTTGAAGCATGATTGAATTATTACATATTATAGAAAAGGAAATAAATATTTTCAGAAGGTTGGTAAATCCAAATGCCAATTTAATTACCTATAAGAAATTTTTAGCTTCAGCTTTCAGCTAAAATGTTTTCGAAATGCCAATGAAAAGTCTCTGGCTGATAACTTATACACATTGCCCATTTAAATAGACTTAATTAAAAAGCGCTCCATTTAGGAGTAACACAACCATTCTCATTGAATCAATTACCATAAAAAAATTATACGCCAATACTGGAGTCTTACATACGGCCACATATTTTGCTTTAAAGCAGCAACAGGTCACAATTTGCTGATAAAAGTTTTTAGTGTTGTACCAAATTTTATTGTTTATTTTTTGTGAGTGAATCTTTGCAATAAATTGAAAAAGGTATGAGCTTTTTCCTTTACAGTACTATGTTATGCCATAGTCTCAAAGTGAGGTGTGTTGGACTTTTTTTTATAAAAATCCTCAGTATTGTAATAATGAATTTATTCCTTTTGGTAAATCCACAATTTATATTGGAGTATTTTTGATTACTGTTCCAGCAGAAGGATTACCATTTTCAACGAAACGTTCTCCATTACTTCTAAATAAATTTGAGATAGATTTAAAATTCTATTAATCATTACGTATCCAATTGGTCCCTCCTAGTGAGGTAATAAAAACGCGTTAAGGCTTTATCCGACAAGAACTGACTGGTACAGAAATCGAAGAGTTTGAGCAGTGTATTTGGCGATGAGTCATGGATGAAAAGCAAGAGACGCGCTTCGAGCTTGTGTCAGATGCGAATAACCAGAAAAAGACATTGGTTTGGAAGGATAGCAAGCGCACTAGTCTCAACAACATACAACTTTGCCTTAGATTTGTAATATTTCAAATGTTTGGGACACAAAGTTTGTCGCGTGCGCGACTCAGCCACCAGAACGTCATTAAAAGTTGTCTCTCCGCATTTCAGCGGTGGTAGTGGTAGCGGCAAAGACGACTTCGCTTTACCACTCCAATACTCTCTGGTTGATCATAAATATTGCGGTCCTCGGCGAGATCTTTTGCAGGCAACGGCGGACAAAGCGAAGAGAGTTGGGAGTTGGGAAGGAGAAAACAAGCAGAGGAACAACGAACGAACGCCTAAGGCCATCCAGTCGGCAGTAATTGTTCCAGTCAAAGTAATGGGACGCAAAGGAGTCGTCGGGAGTATTTGCTGAAGATGCTCGATTGTTGATGATGATGATGATAATGCTGCAGCTCCAGAAATCAGCGCGTTTAACTCGGCAGCGAAGCAGTTCATCTTTAAACTGAGATACCTTGTGATTTATACAGTACTTTCAAAGATGATCGAACCCAACGTGACATTTTTTTCGAATCTGCCGATTTGAATTATTTATTTTATTTACGTTGGCGTTTCTAGTGCACCAACAACTTAGCCCTAACCTTCCACCTAAGTACAAGGATATTACTTATTTCATGTAAAGTTCCTACGTATTGTCAACCAGATACAAATAATTTTCAATTGATAGTCAACTGAAAGAATTATGTTATACCATCATGTTCACTTGAATTATTGGAGGTATCTATCTCACATTGTCATTTTTGTAGTTGTCAACATTCGTATATAATAAGTTGAAATCGTTATTGGAAAATGCATTCGGCTGTATATTAAAGATTTGTTTTTTATGTTAATTTTGTCTAAATGTTGTTAGAAATAGTGTTTTCTTCAATTCAAACAGTTGCCCCCTCCTCACATTTTTGGTTGAAAGAAAATATAGGATTTTGATAAATTTGGTGGAGGACCATCTCTTGGCCCTCCCCTTTACAAAGAAAAAGTAGGTAATCATCAAAAGGGCACACGGTTCCTATGAAAAACGCACATGGCATTTTTCTTTAATGCATTCGCAACTTTATGAATGCAATGTTTTGTCGTAGGGCGAACTATTGTTTCATAATCTAAAAAAAGACAATAACAAAATGTTGAGTTTAATTCGAGCATAGTTTTCATTCTGCTGCTTCCAAGAGAGGATACTTTTTGTACGAATACTTTCAGCCAGTTTCATTCAAAATCGTCAAAAAAGTTGACGTGCTACTTCTCTTGAACATATCATGTTTATTGCGCATTCGCCATTCTCTGAAAATTGTCCATTACTACAACGAAACAAAAAGACCGCAAAAAAATCGGTTCCTTCCATCACGAAATAATCTTGGCACAGATGGGCAGATGAAAAAAAGGCTGGAAATATGTTTTTTGGATATAAAGTGATCTGATTTATGTTCGCTCTGCGGTATTCGTATTTTTCAAAGCTAGATTGACGGTTATTGTGCCACCGCTAAGGTGCCCATTTTGTGGCTCAAGCAAATGAGGAAAATATTCGAAAATTAAGAGAGAAACAGAAAAGTGGGTACCGAAAATTTAATCCGACTAAAAAACTTTACCTACATAGCTGCTTCTGGTGTGATGGTAAATCAAGCACTCCGAGCTTTTCTCAAAGTAATGCTATTTTAAGTAGCTAGTAGCCATGGTTGTTGTCTGTACTGGACGCGTGCACAGGTATCTCTATACCTCTTTGGGAATATGTAGTCCAGTCTCCAGTTATTATTAAATCATTCAAATTAATTTTCTATAAATGTCAAGACCAATAACAAAAAATCTAATTCAATTATTTTGAAAAAAATATCATAAAAACTGATTCTAAAATTTTTTTTACAAAACCAACTTGTTAAAGTCAACAGGAAGAATGTCATGTAATGGTGACTGATCAGATGAAATAACATGGTTACTAGAACATGAATGACTCTCTTGATTACAATGAATTTAATTTCGTTTTGAGGCTAAAAAACAAAAGAAAACAGTTTAGAAAACTAAGAACACGCCTGCCTTGAAAGCCAACCAAACTCAAAAGTAGAAAATAGTTTTTTTTGAGTATGAAGGGTTTGTTCTACAGCGATATAAGTCCAGTAATTCATTATGATTAAATAATTCGTAATTAATATAACAAAATAATTATTTTACTGTAAAAAAGTGTGGTGTGTGTGGTGTATTAGAAATATTTCATTGGTTGGGTTTTAGGTATATATTATGTAATAAAAAACATGTAAATTGCATCATTTCGAATTCCATGCCATACCTTGAAAGTAAGTATTTTTTTGGATCGCTCGATAAAAGCGTGTTGAAAAATGGGGCAGCTTTGTTGTTAAAATTTTTAAAATAATGGTTTTCCAAGGCGACCTAAAACTTGCATCAGCATCGTTAAATTGAAATTCTTTATATCAGTTACATTTGGCTAAAAACATTCTTCGAACTCTTATAATGCCGTTGCAAGCAAACGAATTGGAACGGTAAGTGCACACAGTAAGTAATAGTAACAACAAAAAACACATCTATCCGCATCTCGTAGCCAGCCAGAGTCGTAGAGTACTTTTCAAAACAACAATCTCAAAGTGCCCAATGCTTTCTCTTTCTCTCTTTCTCTGTTTTCCTCTGTGTTTGTGTCCGTCCGTCTATCGAGCTCATTTTGTATAGTATCGTTGTAAAAAGCTTTGTTGTTCACTGGGTTACTTGTGCCGCCGGTATAATTTGAAATATAGTTCTTTATTCCAGTACCGTATTTGTGGATAAAATATCTAGGGACCCGCTAATAGCTTGGAATATCTCATCGTTAGAGTTTGTCGATGTGAAAATGTACCTACATACATATTTTTCACATAGCGTGTTTTCTGCACGATTATTTCATAGAATGTTTGTTCTACTTTGTGGGTGATATTACAGGAAATGACGATTGTTGTTGGAAATTATTCTGACACTTCATTTTGTGAACGTGAAAAAATAATATTGCCATTGAACACATTGCGATTGAATTGGATTACATCTTTTACGATGACTAAAAATTTTTTAAAAAAATTTACCTACTTCATTTGTTGGTACACTGAAAAATACAAAATATTTTCTATTGGTACTGGTAATTTCGAAGTTGTACAATTGTAGTTAAATAGAAGACTCTTGACACCATCTTCACAAGCACCAATAAAATTAATATAATTTTTTATTATTTTTGTATTTTTCAGTGCACCAACAAATAAAGTCGATACAAAAAAAAAATTACATTTTTGAGTGTAACATTAGTCTTGAAAATCGTTGAACGTTCAGTAATACCAAAGAAGATAATACTGATCCAATTCTCGGAGAAACCATCTCAACAAGAATATTACGTTTGCAATATACCATATCACAAGAATATTTTTTTTTGTTTTGAGCCAATTAACTCAATTAAATTACTAGAAATAATGAATAACATTGAAGGTAAAAGAAGCTTTGGCCACGATAATGTCCCTACATCTCTGTTAAAACAATATATTAATTTCATACAACAACCTCTTACTCATATATATTATAAATTGCTCTCTTATCCAAGGTGTTTTTCCATGAAACTTGAAACTTGCAGTTATTAAACCCATGTTAAAAAAGGGAGATCCTGACTATTTTGATAACTATAGGGTGATCAGCCTACTCAGTTCCTTCTCAAAATTCTTTGAAACTGTTGTATATGAACAGGTATTTAATTATTTCAAAAGTCAGAATTCGGCGTAAACCAACATGTTTTTTTGCAGGCATAACACAGAAACCGCATTATTTGAGACTTTACATAAAACATATGCTAATATGAACTCTAGTAATGTTTCCTGTGGATTTTTCCTGGACCTGTCCAGGGCCTTTGACTGTATCGACTTCGACATATTATTTAAAAAATTAAAACACTACAGTATCAGGGATAAAGAGCTACACTAGTTTAATACCTACATCAACAAAATATCTCAATCACTGAAACTTAAAAAATTCGGAAAAAATACCGACATATAATCAGAGTTCCTGGGGGTAACCAGGGAAGTTCCCCAGAGTAGTGTCTTAGTACCTCTAATTTTTAACATATACAAATGATCTGGTATCGGTTATAGATAACGATCAAACCCTAATAAATTATGCCGATGGTAGCACCCTATTTCTCAAGGCGTCAAGTTTCACAGAGCTATCCTACAAAGGAAACACTGCAATGCTGGATGTTGAGAATTGGTCTTCGAAAAATAAATTAATTTTAAACCCCAACAAAACCAAATCAATGTTTTTTAAAACAAATCGAGGACCCGATACTCCGGAATATATTATATTGAATCATCAAAAAATTTGTTTCTCCAGTGAAATAAAATGCTTAGTTAGGTATCTTTCTTGATGAGACCTTAAAATTCTCTCACCATATCGAGTATCTCAGTAAAAGTTAAACCAATCCTGCATAGGTTTGGGAATTTTGACAAAAAACAACCAACTCAACATTGCAAAAATGTTTTATTTCTCAAGCTTCTACTCTAAGGGCAAATTTAGCATTGTGATCTGGGGAGGAAGCAGTGACACTAATAAAATATTTAAAACAAAAAAACTGCATACGTATCATAAAAAACTCAAATGTAGGGAATCCTGCAGAGGACATTTTAAACATCAAAATCTACTAACTATACCAGCATTATACATGTATGAATGCATTAAATTCGTATTCAAGAATAGACACTATTTTGAACCATACCGGTCTGCCCATAACTATGGCACTAGAAATACAATGGACTATAACCCGAACCACCGCCTTTCATGTATAGAGAAAGGAACTCTTTATTCATGTACTAAATTCTGGAATGGACTTCCTAGAGTTATCAAAATGAGTCAAAACTTTGACAAAATAAATAAATCTCTCTTACTGTTATTGTATACACTAGAATCCTATGTGTCAGATTTGCTAGATACGGAACTAAATAATTTCTACGAAACACTCTGAATTGTTTTTTTTGTAATTTTGTGACTGGCTTACGCATTCTTTGTAATTCCTTGTAATTTATATAGTGCAATAAATTATTATTATTACTATTATTACTTATTTATCCTATTACCTAAGTGTATTCTTTGCCTGTACCAAGAGATCTCAAAACATCGCGGCCGAAATACGTATATTTCAGACTTTACCACTGCTGTAACTCGAAAACCGTAACTATTTGGAAAAAATGTTCAATTTAAATGTTGCTACAAATAATCTGATCTTTAAAATGGCCGTCTCAGATTTTCAATTTTCGATTTGCCCCTTCCACAAAGCGGAAATACACGTGTTTCAGATTTTGATATTCCTGTAACTCAAAAACCGTAACTCTTTTGAAAAAATGTTTAATTTAAACGTTTCCGGATATTGTCTCATCTTTAAATAATAATTAAGATTTTTGATTTCTGACAGAAATTGTCCCCTCCTTTTGTAGGGAAAGAGATTTCGGATTGTATTTTTTATAAATATGGGAACATTTCTCAAGTCTCCTCTTTAAAATGAATACAAAATCATCAAAATCGGAGTACACTTACTGTAGGTATACAGCGTGCGCACAAACCAAAAAAAAAACAGATAGTCGAATTGTATACTTCCTCCGTTTAGGCTCGTCTGTCAAAAATATGAGTTCTGATAATTGCGAAAGAGGTAAGGTAACACTTTTGCTATTTACCGACGAACCCTGAACGGAGGAGTTCGCGCATTGTATATAGTAAACGTACTCCGATTTTGATAATTTATTTGCAAGAGGAGACTTGAGAAATGGTCCCATATTCATAAAAATGCAGATTCAAAAGCTTCTTTTCTCCGAAAACCGCCCCCGAGGGGGGTGGTCAATGCAAATTCTCTCGAAAATCGAAAATCTGAGGTGGTATAATTAAAGATAGGACAATATCCGGAAACGTTTAAATTGAACATTTTTTCAAAATAGTTTTTCGAGATAGAGGCATGTCAAATTCTCAAATATGAGTATTTTTGCTATGTGGAGAGGGTACCTACTAAATGAAAGACCTAATTATTTGTAACATTTATAATGAACATTTCATCCTTAGAGTTACGGTTTTTGAGTTAAAGTTGTGGTAAAATGGTAACATCTAAAATACCTATGCGTATTTCCGCAGCGATATTTTGAGATCTCAATAACAACTATAATGGATAAGTGGATAGTGGATAATAGGATAAGTACTATCTTCATTCGTATTAATGAAAAGTTATCAATCTAACTACAACTGCACAACTTCAAAAGTAACAGCACCAATGGAATTAATATTATTTTGTATCTTTCAGTGCACCAACTGGCAACTAATAACGTCGGTCCAATTTTTTGTAAGAAATATTTTTTACTTATATAAGTCTAATAGCCTATTGAATAAGAGTAGCTTAAATGTCTCTAAAATTATTTACTGAGACATGTACCATTTTTAAAGGCTCCTATTAAAACTGAAAAAATATTATAATGAGTTTGCGATGTAGCTTCGGCGCCATGATCGAGGTAGGCGTGTGCGATTCGTCAGAGGGCGGAGGCTCTTGGCAAGTACGGATTTTAGTGGAGCCCGGGTGGTATGAGTATAAGGCATACTGCTATTGGTCACCAATACACGCCAAGGTCAAGATTATATCCCGAAACATCTAGTGAGTTCACGCTATTAGTGGAATGTTCGGGGCGTTGGAAGATGACGATGGAAGCTTCGTGATGGAGGGGGTCTGCCTATATATTGGAGATGATTTGCTGCATCGGTCAGTCCGATGAAGTAGTTGAGTGAGTACAGTACAGAGTACGGTGGAGACCAGTATTACGGTGGAATCCGGCAGAAGGTATGGTGCAGTCCGTCGAGACCGGCATTACGGTGGAGATCGGGAGTACGCTATAGTCCGGTGTTGTTGAGTCCCTAGTATGAGGCCACCAACAACATAGACAAATAACGCTCGGTTCGAATACGGTTGTAAATAGTGTAAATAATAAATATAAATTTTAGAAAGTAGTCGATAATGGAGTACAAGATATGTAAATAGTGTATATAAATAGTCTGTGATATTTTAGTGCAGAAATAAATGGACTTGAAAAATAAATGAGTCCCAGTGTATTCTATATGCCCGTTAGAATATATTATACCTTAACTCTAATGAACTTACCGTAAATCTGAACACTTTCTCTAAACTCGCAATCTTACCTGAAAATAAGATAAATAGATTATTAGTTAAGGAATTGGATTGCTTTTGAAGTGAAAGTTCTTTGGCCATATCAGAGTGTTTTTGAAGGTCGCGTCACAGGACACCAAAGAGATAAAGCATGTAAGAAGTGTGAGATGGGATGACAGAGACAGGAGAAAGTAATGTAGAATGTACCTAGATAGCATTGCCAGATGAGAGGTTTTCTGGCCTTGCCCACTATCTAACGGTTCCCATATTATATGGGTGTTCTGTATTGCTTGGATTATGTGACAGGCAGCCTATTGGTTTCTATGTCCATGGAAAATATACGGGAACAGTTAAGATACTTTTTGAAAACGGTTATAAAGTATTCTCTTGAGACCAGAGAAATGCACGATGATCTCTGAACGCTCACCGAATCGTCTCGAAGCCCAAGCAACAGCGCGCTTATCTCTCTGGAATAGCCTAGAAACGATACAGGCCATCTGCAGAAGAATGATCCAGATGCCACTGAATGTCTCCACGGCAATCTAGATTAAAGAATGCCAACTGCTCTGCCTCCGGAAATCATCTAGAAATGCCCAATCAAAGATACAAGCGAGACGCATTAGAATGAGGGATTCAGTATTCATAATTGGTAGCTAGACAGGAGTAAGCGGAAGACCGAAACCAGCGACGTATCAATCCAAGAGGTCAATTGTTGAAGTAGGTAACGCAACTAATTACGAACAAGTTGTTTTGCTACATTTTAATCGGGGTTTATATTTAATTAATTGCTTAAATAAATTATTTTCAAGTCAAAGTTTGTTTGCTTCCTAAAAGGAGAGCTGAGTCATGCTACATTATATAAGATTAAACACTTGCTCAAAATTAATTTTATGTAACCGAGAATACGAGATTAATCTAACATTTATTAACAGTGTATGTATGCTATAAACATAAAACTAAATCTCACAAAAATTTTAAAAAAATATTACAACCGCAGCTGTGCCGGATTGTGCTTGTTTGTTTCATATATAGCATTTTATTTATTTGCAATATGAGTAAAGATATTTTTGCGCAAAAGTTTTCTTGTCATTATTCATTCTACAATGGTTCGATATCATTTTCGGCTGAAAAATGATAAAAATAACAGAAGTATAGTAAATAACCTTCCCGCTAAAAAAATATATTGACATACATGAAAACCAAGAGATTTGAATTTTTTAAATAAAGGAAAAATCGAATAGATGATACATCATAGACAATAGCTAAATGGTATAAGTTTGAATAGCAGAGTTTGAATTAAAAAAAATCTGGTGTGTCCACTCACACGACTTTCCTACCGCTCGCAGACAAATTACAGTGAATAATAATAGCGGTAGTAAAGTAAAAATTCTCTGGTCAAATCGTGCTACCACCATTTTTTTCAGCACGCCAAGAAAAACAACAATGGTAATGTAAATATTTTTCGCAAGATGGAACGTTTAGTCAGAATCTGAAGAAACATGTGGAAAATATGGAATTTCATTCAAGCATAACATTTTTTGTGCTTTTTCTCAGAGATGGCGCTGTATGTGGGTGGTAAAAGGCTCTCAGAAGAGTACTTTAGGCAAGTTTAATCAGAATCCTTAGAGCCGTTTTCGCGCTACAGTCTTGAGCAAATTACGCTTCTTGGCTATAGCTCATCACCCAGTGTATACAGGATTCTTATGCAGTGCCACCGGCGAGTGGTATTGCTACCAAACAAAATAAAAAAGAAAGCAACAAAATACCCCGATCCGATCCCGAGATAATGGTGTCACAGACAGACAGACAGACGGTAGACTTAGAAATGTACATTTGTAAAAATCTCGATACCGAAAATTTCACACGATTACAATACTTTTCTTATACAGCTACCATAGTGGCGTAGGAAAGTAAAAATACTAGACCTTAACTTCTATGAAACTCTAGTTAGCGATATTAGTATCAAAGATTAAAGATGTTTCTAATCTTTGTTAGTATTGTTCAATTCCAATTATCAAATGGAAAAACAATTATTGTCAAAGCAGAAATCTATATTATTATCTCCGAAACAAAAACTAGACGTTATCTTGTATTTCATAAGCTGTTCGCTACTTTTAAAGAAGACATACGATTTTCGCAGAATTGGATTGTCAATTATTAAACTAATACAGTTTTAGAATTTCCCTCCATTTTATCAACGCACGTCTAAAATCATTATAAATCTATGTGTGCCTACTTACCTACCTATAGTGTGCACTTCTAAATTCCGCTTATGTCGTTTCATGACTGCAAGAAATTATTTGCTGTAATAAATGGAATAAATAATGCCTCCTTTGAAGATACGTGCGTTGGTTCCTTTTGCCATGGTGTGTCAAACTAGCTCCAATTTAGTGATTCAAGATTATTCTCCTTAATTCATCGAGATATTTGTAGCTCTCTCAATTTTTGATTTTGGAGAAGGTGCAGATATTTAATAGTGCTTAAGTTACCAACGATAGATAAAGAATCTCTCTCATGCATTGGTTAACGTTTTTAAACGGAGTGTAGGCATCAAGGCAAGCGAAAGTAAGTGGCACCTGGTGAATCATTCGTTCAAAAGAAGATAATGATTCTAGAGTTGCTTCACTTGAATACTTGACATACTCGCCGGGAATATGTTAGTTAACTACACTGTGTTGGACGACTAGACCGACTACATCTCTTTCTAACCCAGTGTTAAACCCAGATACGCTAGAAAGTTAATGGAGTGGGTCTCAAGTGTCGGCTATTTTTTTTCCAAAATGGCCCAGGAAATACTGCAACTATTAATGCCAAAAGATAAACGACAATGATTATTGGATACTCTTGTCGTTAACTGAGTGTTTTAATATTCGTTTATAAGGACAGTACCTATTGTTGCTCTGAAAACATTTGTTTCGAAGAGAGAAAGGTTTAAAGCTTTCTGAATTTCTCACAGTGGTAATGTTAGGGGACCATAATATAAAATCCTTATTTGATTGCCAGAAGATTTTTATTTTGGAATTACATATAGGTAGCCATATGAAAATTCATCATGAAGAATTGAATATTTAGATATCAACATTGGAATGAGTATCAAGGAAATCCAACCGTCGTATAATTTTCCCATTTCGGTTAAATTTTAACTAAACATGTTTTTGTGTCAGCAAGGCAGCCAATATAATCCTGTTTTTGTTAAAAGATCAATAACATTATCTAAAGTCGAACCACTATTGTAATTTTAAGAAGAATCAATTGTATTTTACAACTGTATTCAATTCTCAAGTTTGCTTAAGTGCTGCTCTATCATATGCCTAGCATACTGGCTCCCAATTCCAGATGACTCCCAGAGTGGCTTGTGTATTTCCCCAACAGCATATGAATATTAAACAAGCACATTCAGCAGCTTTGTGCTTCACACAACTCAATAATAACATTACAACTTTAAAATATACAACAGCGGTTCTTTTTCCGCAACGAGAGTAAGTTGTTATAACAACGTAGATAGAGGAAGAACGAAAAAGGGAGAGAAAAAAAGAGCGACCATTGTAATTGGAGAATTTTTTTTTGAGAGAGAGTTTGTGTGATGAAAGGGTTTAGGATTTTATCGAATTTGTTCTGCTGCCTGGGTTACCCTTTTCTCATTTCAAGATTATTACGAAGATACGAATTGAAATTTTTTGTTGATAATAGTATCGCAGTATTGGTGGAATCTTCCCAGTAAATCTATATATCAATTAGATGAGGGCACTCAATCATACCCGAGAGAGAAAAAACGAAAAGTACAAGTGAAATTTCATGTTCCCATACTTCGTATACGATAGAGGATAGAGGATTTTTTTGAATTATACATAAATAGTGGCAATGTGAATCAATGAAAATTATATTTTTGCAATACCTACTTTTTAAGTTGAATTTTCGAACACTATCTGTGGTGGCAAACCTTCTCGATCTAGTCAATGTATTAGTTTAAGAAAAACTTAGAAGTCTCTTATTCAATTAAAGTTCGATAAAGCTACCAAATTTCAGAAAAAAATACCCTCTACCTTCTTCAGAGGGTGTTTTTACCAGGAAGGCTCTAATGGACTTTTTAGAGTATGAAGTTTTCTCAGCAGTCTTCTAAAGAATCATTGAAATCAGCACAAGTTTTGGATATAAAATGCGATATCTATAATATAATGAAACCGTAGAAGCCGGTGTGTCCAGTAAAAACATTTTTTTACTGGAATTCTATACTCACCAAGTAACGTATCTTCTAAATAAAATATCTTTATCTTAAGTGGTTAAGGCTGTGCGTTATCTATCAGTCAGTCACGGTAGAGACATACATCAAAATGTTTTCTTAGATATTACGTACCTACTCTCTGTCTTTCTAAGATTGAACATATTCAAGCTTATCTTTACACAGATTTTTCAGCTAGCTGTGGCCACCTCGTGTGAAGCAATAGCAAACTACCTCTAGAAATCCTGTGTAATTTCTGAAATCAAGCTCTTCACAAACATACGCGAGAGGTCGTCAATACTCTTAAAGGGTTGAAGAGAAGAACTTAAATGTATTGTCCAAAGTTCCATATAAATACTGAATAATGCATTTGTATGATAGAGATCAGTCGAGAGTAGTAGTGAAGTTCCCAAAAAATTGGACCAACTGTATTAGTTGGTGCACTGAAAAATACAAAATAATATCAATTCTATTGATGCTGGTAATTTTGAAGTTGTGCCGTTGAAGTTAGTAGTAGTTAGTAAGTATTGCGTATTGTATTTAGTATGTGGTCAAAAGTATCCACACTCATTAGAAAAAACTCACAAATATCTGATTGCTTTATTATAAATGTGTACTGATGCTTTTACCACATTAGAGTTTATTTTTTTCTTAAATATTTTACTTTTTGTTTTCGTATCTCCGGTAAAAAGGGTTTTTCTAGATTTATGACAGTAACCTTCTAGAACTGACATGATCGTCGGATCAACAAACGAATATATGAACGTTTTCATTTCGTTCAAGAAGCCTTGAAATTACGCTTGCTGCGATTATTGGTTTATTTAAGTTTTCAAATACTCCGTTGAATTTATCCTGATAAAATTCAAAATTGAGATGTTATGAACCCTGAGAAACGTAATAGAATCCAAAACTCATATCTAATAAGCAAGATGGTATAGGAATTGTAGAAGTTCACACCATAACTCTAATTATGAATAACTTGCCTGTCTGTTTTTCGATTATATTTCCAAAACTGAATTAATAACTTCACTCTAATAGATTTTTGTATGATAACTGAGAAGAACAAGATTATGGATTATACCCCTCAGAACGCATACTCTCAAAGGCTGTAATAGGATATAAATTTATTAGAATTATTATTCCAATTGCGAAAGTAAGTCCGTTTTTCTCTTGTCTCTTGAAGACATATCAACTGAAGGACTGATAACTGGTAATTTGTAGGGGATTCCGAGGATTTCCCGCATGCGAATTCACGAGCATTAACAACTAATGCTTTAGATAAAACAAAGTGAAGTACTTATCACGACTTTACAATACTGTGTAAATTTCTGATTGCATATCGCCAATAAAAATAAAACGAATTACTGATGAAAATTATTGTAGCAAATAAATCAGTTTCAGCTGACAATTATCCAATATTTGTTTAATTTAATGCGTGTAAAATTATTACTTGTTTATTTTGAATTTAAAATGAATAACGTTTATTATTTGGCCGATATATAATTTTACCAGCTTTAATCAAACAGAAATTAACTGATTCGAACCATGTCGGTCATAGTGGTGTTAGCAGAAATTATATTTAACTTCAGTAGAATTAATATTGAATTTTGTATCTGACATTGGCATATCTAATTAACGATGATGTCGCTGAAAATTTTGTATAATTTAAATATTGTTGATGCTAACTGAATAAAAATGAAAGGGTTTGGACTGGATTCAATGGAAATGCTTGGGATGGATAGAATAAAATATACAAAAAGCAGAATCCCAGAAAATAAGCAAGTGATACCATAATGTCAATACTCATGATTAATTATAATTCGACTGTGGTTATTGATTGATTACCAAAATTAACAAGTTGATAACTACAAACGCAAAACTGATACAGATTTCATTTTCCAGTATATTCATGGAAATGTAATTTCGAAATGGTAATATCTATGTACCTCCATCATTTTAATTCTCCAGAATATGAATATTAATAATTGAACATAACATGAAATGGATTAGTGCGATACTGCAAGACTTTGCAACGTGAACAATAATTGTTTTATTCTATAGAAATACTAGTAAATTTGACATATACAACAGAAACATTGAACTATATTTGTCTTCAAAAATTTAAACTGATTACTGACGCTCATGTTTTCATAAACAAATATTTTCAATAACAATAAGTATTTATATCTAGCCAACATCTATCCGACTGATCATCCACCAAAAACCGATTGTAAAGATATTAGGGCTCGTCTCAGACATAAAATCAACTGGATAAAATAAAAGTTTATATTTAAATTTTATACTTAGATGATAAGTAAAGTTTTTATTATGTGAAGTTTTCAAATATCCTTATGATATCAGTAACTTTATATCTACGCTTTGCTTAGAATAAAAACTTTAAGATTTTGTATTCGAGGTTAAAAGTCTTTATTGTATGAATGTTTATTGTTGGAAACATAATAAAAGCGAATGACGAAAGAAGGATAAAAGTATGGTAATCGTAAGAAAAATTATCTTATTAACGAAAATTCTGGGGGGATCAATGATGAGCTAATTGTTTTAAAAAACAGGCTTTGGGATTCGAGGTCAAATATAATTATGATGTATAAAGTTTGACTTCATCTATAAATCTACAAAGCATCTGATCCATTCTATTTTATATGTATTAGGTTTAAGAACATTCACAGAAGAAAAATATTACTAGTTCCCGTAGATAAAAGCAATGCTTTAAATCCTTCCTACTAGTGCTGTTTTGGAGTAATGTATCCGTGTAATTATGAATTTGTAACTCTCATACCTTCAGTGCATTTAAGATTAATTAATTGTCACAAATTATTTTGTCGCTGCTCCAGTAATTAAGATGATGGAAAGTTTTGTAAATCACTAAAATATAAAATCAAAAAACAATTCTCAAATAGTTATACGGTCTCATATTATAGAAAATGATTCGATTAATCGCTGAAGATGAAATTTCAGGATGAGATTTGTTACATCCTGTCAAGAGCATCCGATAAATATTAAGTTTTAATCAGTTAATCCACAATTAATACCTACCCTAAATGCGAAAGTGTGGATGTTTGCTACATTTTCACGCCTAAAATACTGAAACATATTTGATGAATTTTGTATTAGAGTGTAGCCACAGCATAAGAAATCATACAGCAGAGAAACTCTAGTGGCGAGAACAGTTAGCGCCGATCCTCCGCGCATGCCGCCATTACGGTGTAAATCCTTAAAAACTGCACAGTACAGGCGTTGTAGGGATACTTCTTCCATTAGCGTGCTGGCGTCCTTTGCTTTGTGTTAAAGGTATACGTCGTTGAGTTTAGTTGTGTGTTTTGTTTTATTGTGATTTCTCCGGTGTTGTTTTCGAATATGGATTTTGCTTGTGCTGCAAAACGTTGCCCAAAAAAAGTTATGCTTGCAAGAAATCTTTTTTTAGAATTCCAACTGATCTAAGCTGGTACCTATGTAAAATAAAATTCATATTTTATAAGCTAATATGTTTGGCCAGATAAACCATTTTTTTAAACGGTATTTAGTGATCAATTGCCCTTGCCGAATAATACAATGAGAATTAATAATAAATAGCTGCTTTCGATATATGTAGGCATAATGTTAAAGCAGTAGTATTTTAAAATAATTTTTTTTTATTCTTATATGAGCCCTATCCATAAATAAATGAATGTGTATATAAGATACCTATATGCCTGCTGCCTACTGAAGCATATAAAACTGCACATCGAAAAAGGATACCTAATATGTTTAACATCAGATCAGAATCAATCAGATGTTAATATTACTTCAGTCGGTAAAGACATTGACAGTTAATATTGTCAAGATGACAAGTGGTGACAGTTGTACTAGTACAGAAGGTCGTGTACAAAGTGTTGAAAATAAACCATTGGAAGCAATTTGCAAACTTTTGAGTATTATGCAAGTGAACTCACCCCACAACGTTTAGCACTGGGTTAAACGTTACAATTGGTGTCAGAAGTGGGATCATCGCATTTTGCTGAGAATATATGGTGAATACCAGTTCGAAATATTACGACGAAATGGCAAATTTTGCAGAAATATTGAACTATCTAGAAAATCAAAAAGACAAACAAGATGGAATTAGACAACAAGAAAAAGAAGAACGAGAAAGAATTGGACGGGAAGACCAAACACAAATGAATCAATTCCTAGAAAATCAAGAAAAGAATAGACAAGAACAAGAAACAAAAATAAGTAAAATTATAGAAAATCAAGAAAGAAGCAGAGAAGAACAAGAAATTATTAGACAGCAAGAAAAAAAAGAACAAGAAAGAATTAGACAGGAAGACTAAAAATAAAACAAATCCTAGAAAATCAAGAAAGAAGTAGCCAACAAGAAAAAGAAGAACAAGAAAGAATAAGACAAAATTTAGAAAAAGAACAAACAGAAATAAGACAAATCTTAGAAGAACAAGCAACAGTGAGACAAGAAGATAAACAGGAAGTTGACCAGAAATTAGAGAAAGTTGATCAAAAATTAGGGAAATTTCAAGAAGTTGAACAGAAATTATAAAAAGTTCAAGAAAGTTTTGATCAAAAATTTCAATTAATACAGGAAAAGATGTTACAAATGAAACCTGTGCCAAAGTGCCTCCGAGAAGATCGTCCAATGAAATTCAAAATGGTGTAGTTAATCCAGTTAAAATTGAAGCCCCAACATTCGATGGTAAACAGTCTTGGTCTACATATAAAAAGCAATTTTATGCTGCTGCTTTGGCTAATGGTTGGTCAGATGAAGAGAAAGCCACTGCATTGATCTTGGCTCTACGTAGTGATGCCTTAGAAATCTTAAATACCTTAACTGGTGGCGAACCTTCTTATGAGATTTTAGTGGATCAACTTGAAATGTGTTACGGTGACCAACATCTACAACAAATTTACCAAGCACAATTAAGGTATAGGCAACAAAGTTATGACGAAACACTGCAGCAGTATGAAACTGATTTTATCCGGCTTGTTCGACTGGCATACCATACCCTACAGCGTCAAGAGACTTTCTTGATAGGCTAACAGTACAAACATTCATTGATGGTCTAAGAGATTTTGAGATTCAGCAGGCTTTACGGTTGAGTTGCCCTACAAGAATTGAGGATGCACTTGAGTATGAAGCTGCTAAACAGGCATCCAGATCTCATCTCTATCGGGGGGAGATACGACGAGTTAGCCTAATCAAAGAGGAGAAGTACAGAAAAAGTAGCATCATCAAGCAAATTATTGAAATTTTGCGAAAACTTGATGGGCAAACAACTGGTTATAGTACTCAGAGGGTGTGTTAGAACTGTGGACAAGGAGGACATATGAAGAAGAATTGTTCATAATTTCAAACTAGCAATGTGCCAGGAAATTTCAGTACTCCGCGGGTGTGTTGGAATTGTGGACAAGAAGGGCACATGAAGAAGAACTGTCCACAATTTCACACTGGCCATTTACAGGAAAACTTCGAAATCCGGAAGAAAGAAAATTGTGCCCAACAGAAATATCATTATTACTCTAATAAAGACAGCTCAGATGTCAAGCCTGGTGTTAAGAGAGAAGTTGACATACCTAGTTCGAAGGAGCGCAGTATCTCTAGAGACAGATCAAGCAGTAGAAGAAAAAGTCCTCTTAGAAGGCGCAGTATATCTAGATATCGAAGAAGTACCAGGCAATGTGTAGGCAATAGTGGTCGTGGGAGAAGCAATTCACGTTGCAAGAGTCCACAAAGAGGCGCAGGACATAGAAGGTGCTTCGGCCACAATAAAAGAAACCGCATGAGGCGACGCAGTGACCGAGGCAGAAGGCGCAATCGCAGTAGTTCACGCAATATTAAAGATAGTGAAATGTACTGTCGTAAATTAACATCTTCTTGCCACATACCAAGTTCCTGTGATCGCTGTTCGAGATCAAGTGGTGGTGAAGGTCGTTTGGAATCAAGGGATCGCGTTAGCTTGTGTAAAAGCATATCACCTGAATGAAGATGTTCATCTATAGAAGGAGTTAGTTGTACCCCGTTGAAACATTTTGATGACCAAAGAAGAGGAACAAAAGTACCATCGAGTAACCTGTCTTCCTCGGGAGGAGAGAGAGAGGATTGGTAACAGAGGATGCAAGGAGCTACACCAGATGAGATTGAAGAGGCAGTGTAACGTGGATAGGTAGTCATGTACTTACGGTTATTATTCGTTTAGTCTCTATTTATTTCTATTAGCTTATTTACTATAGTTGTTGGTTGTATAGTTCATTAATTACTTCTAGAATTAGTTGATCTATTCTCGATCTTTCCAGAAACTATCTGGCTGTTCCAAAATTAAAACATTAGCCTGACCAGGGTTAAAATAGCCGTCGAAAATGGACAGATATATGGACTCAATATAGGAATATGACATTGACTGATGACATAATTTAAGCCTGACCAGGCTAATGTTTTGGATTTGGGAGCACACTATATACGTGAGGTACAGTTTGTCACACTAGTGTCAGTTTGACAAGCCTCTAGAACATTATTATGTGCTTCTAGATAATCGATGAATGTCATGTCAAGATTCAGATTTATAAAGCCGTTTCGATCAGGGGTCATAGTCAGTCTTATAAAGTCAGTGTTTATTGAGTCAGTCTGTGGAATCAGATGTTAATAGTAGTTCAGTCGGTAAAGACAGTGACAGTTTATATTGTCAAGGTGACAAGTGGTGACAGTTGTACTATAACAGAATATCGTGTACAGAGTGTTGAAAATAAACCATTGGAAGCAATTTGCGAACTTTTGACTATTACGCAAGTGAACTCACCCCACAACGTTTAGCACAGGGTTATACGTTACAACACTATACCTGCATACCTTGTTGTGTAATTATAGTACTAACATAATAAATAATTCAAATCAATATATTCACATGTTTAGCAATATTTATTTTCGGCGCTTTAAATGAAATAGGGCCGACTAATTTTCTACTGACCCATAGCTTTCTATGCAGAAAGCTGCTGAACATATTGTGGCGCATGCGCAAGAACTAATTATTATATTAGTTCAAATTGCAAAAGTTCCAAATCTCATATGGTGTAAGATGGGCGGCAACAGATAAATACAATTTTCATCACAGCACTATGCACCTACTGCAGTCAATTCTCTTATATGAATTGTAATTTTCACTAGGCTTTAAATATATAATATATAACTAAAACTGTGTAAACGTATTATTCCCAGAGATATCACAGTCGATAGAGCACTACTTCGTATTACGTAGTGTAAAACTTCTACTAAGTTGCATAACTGGGAGCTTGTCACACGGCTACTTAAAAGCGTTCTCAGGAAAATTGTGTATACAAGTACTTTATTTGTTCGAAAAGTTTGTTATCTCTTCGTCTTTGGTGGCTTCTTAAGCGACGCTAAAGATGATAATTTTCCAACGATAAGAATATTAATGACACCGGGAAGGAAGTCGAGAGTATCCTATATTAGTTATCAGATAAATGACTGAACAAATTTTGGGACATCATCTTTTCCATAATAAGCCTTTAGAGAATTTGATGATTATCTTTTCGGATGGAAAAAATACTAAACTATACTACTAGCTGGATATTATAGAAGTAGTTCTATTAAAGTGTTGAGACATTAGGAAATTTTATTGTCGTAAACAAATTTAGATAAGAGAATTATATATGAGCCAGAGTTGCTACTAGCAAATAGACATATATATGATAATATAAACAAGGTGGAGCAGAATATACAAGCAATTTGAAAAGGCTTAAAGAAGAAACCAATAATAATTAAAATCCAAATTATTTTTAACCACCAGGAACAGCCTTGAAGAAACTCTCTCTAACGTATTTTATTAGTTATTTATCACATTTTGCAGCTTTGTCTGTAGATTTTAAAACATTTCTGTTAGTATATGTTATACCAAATACATTACTGTTCATGCGTCCGGCAGGTTGATTATGTAAAAGTGAACAACCAACTAATAATTTGGTTGCTGCTCAAACATAATCGTTTTCCGAAGCAATCGCTTTCTAACTTATTGTCCTACGAGTCCTACAGTACGATATGACGCTTTACGAAAATATCAAAAAATGGCTTTACCCATGTTTCTCCTTACGATAAGACACGACCGGAAAATTTGCAAATATATCATGATAGTGTATGAATCGCGTTTGCATGCATAGCTTCTTGTCTTGATATTTTGCTACAACGTCGCTGAAACATCAAATTTATAATGTAACTGGAACCCTTTAAAGGTAACTCTAAAATGGTTTCGTTCACTTAAGACAATGGGTACAATACACCTGGCCTAAGTCGTCACGCAGATTAGATTTCGGCGACAGGCGACAGTGGTATTTTGTTTTTTTATGCAGGAAAAAAAATTACAATGTAACTAAATAATTAGATATAATTACAGTTATTCCTATAACTGATTGCTCTGAACATACATTACTGTTATCAGTTGTCATTTCGCCGTAATCGCTAGACCGTGAAAAAAAATTCAAGTTTGACTGCAACGATTGCACAATTAGACTGAAGTCGCGTAGCAGTTCTTCTTCTTCAAGTAGCCGACTCTCTAAGCAGTATTGGCGAACTCTCGCATAGGTACATTGTGAAACGCGTCATTTCACAAATATAGAGGACCTACAGTTTAAATATAGAAGACCTACAGTTTATCGCCAGATCCGAATGGTACTATTAGCTTGAGTAGGCATTTTTACTCCTGTTGTGGTATAAGCATGACTACTGTTAGGTAATAGACTATTTCCAAACCAGCTGATCTATTGAAATGGCATTGCCTTCCGTTCGACGGACTTCAAATTATGTAACTTTTTCTTGTAGGATTACTTCAAGAGTTCTTAATATGTTTAACGAGCACAGAAATGGATTCAACAAGAAGTGGTTCAAATTCCAAAAGCAATAATATTTAATTTACTGAATATTCAAGCCTTTCCAAATTAGCTCTTTATTCATTCCCAGCTTGAAGTCGATAGGCTAAAAGTATGTTTTCTAGATGAAATTTGCAAGTTTAGATGATCCAAAAACACAAGCTGCTGATTACAACAGTAAATAAAATAAACACAGCATAGCACAAGTCCAGCAACTAAAATTGGATTATTTAGCAGATAATTCTTCATTATTAGTTGTGTATATGATTTTTCATTCTAAAAAAGGATATTTTCAAATTGGTTTCACACCTTGCCTTTTATGATATGAGCAAACTCTTTATTTTCAATTAATCAAAGTATCAGATACAGGTACTCTGCACACCACAATCTGTATCATGCTGCTATTATTCACCAAGTGTGTGTGAGTAAATTAGTTTCAGATAATCTCCATATAGTGACTACGTTATCTTGTTATACATAAATGTAGCACCTGATGTATAATGGAAATGCAGTACTCGTCTACTCAAATATATCACTTAAATTGTTAGAATTATCTATGATGGCGGAGAGGTGAGTCATTGGACCGAAAAGCCTGGTTACATGTACAACTTAGTAGTAGTAAGTAGTAAGTACAAGTAGGAATCATACTTCCGATGGATCCATATGCTGTCATAATAATAAGACCTAGTAAATACCAGTAAGTTGTAAAATAATAATTTCACATGAATAATGTGGGTAGTTAACTTTAAGTGAGATATCTCAAGCTCTAGTTGAAATTACGAGCCACCGTTCTATCCGCTCGGCTAGTTATTATCGAAATGAGTTAGGTACCAGAAGTACTTAACTCAATTTTTGCAACACTTTGAAAATTACAATTTTGAGCAATGAGTGCCGTGACGAAAGTGCTCAATATCTATGTATAAAGTAGTTAATTCTTCCAAACCAATAATTAATTTTCTGCACTAGTGCGAAAAGTAAATAACTTTACGCACGTAATAGCTGAAACGTAATATACATGTAAGCTCTTTTTAGGATAAGAAACATTCATGTACAAAATAACATATATAAATTTTTGTAAAGTAGTTATAAGGTCACTATTCAAAGTTAGCCCTCAAATGAACGCATGACGGAAATATTACTTTTGCGCTATTGCCAACAGTTACGGTGATACCTACCTTATAGATAAAAGTGTCGAAAATGGAAAATAAAAAACTTTAAAGCGAATCGTAAGAAACATGTTAGTTTGCAAGACCCCTATGAAAAGTTCCAGAAAGTTACATCAATTCTGATGCGCATTTTAATGCGGAGGTCTTTTTAATTAAGGATTAGAATCAGTAGATATCTTCTTTTCGCTTTAGGACACTGTCCAATATCCTTATAAGATAAATCTATTGTCAGAAAGGAACCTTTTAGTGACTAATGCTGTATGATGTATGGCCTTATTATGAAAATTGACCAACCCCACATTATTTTCAAAAGTGCTAAGCATAAAATCTCGAAAAAACGCAAAATATAGGCCTTTCACTCAAAGTTCACATGAAGCAAATTACATAAAGGTATTAAAGTGTGGACTTAGATTGCGGGATTGCACATAAAAAGGTGTTCAAAAATCAATCCGTACCACAACAATTCAATACAACTTTTCATCAAAAACTAGGATCGACTCTAGTTATTTCGTGGCATAGTCAATTTCACTAAGCCATTGTCATTTTTTTGATGAAATTTGCTAACTCACAGTATAATGATATGCATATAAGAGGTGGCAGAAGAGAACAAGTAGTTATTGTTATGATAATATTCTTCAAATTGTCCTGTTCCAGCACGTAATTGAAATCGATAAATGTCTACAATATTAATGCTCAGTGTGCGTGTTAAGGGTTTTAAACCGCATAGAGGGTAGTTACAAATCACAACGATGAGAGCGGTGGGAGTGTCTGGAATTATCGTGATTAGATGACACCTAGAAGAATATGCCAATCAGTTGTTGCGGTCAGCAAATGTTGCGTGTTTTGAGACGGGATTGTTGTTGGTGGGCTAGTCATTGATCAATTTCAAGGTAGGTTGGTGTAACGGTGACAACAGAATTACATCAGTATTCATTTAATTATGTAGGTACTTAGAGATTAATCTGCCGTACTAATAGATACTCTTGTATTTTTGTTGTTGAAAATAATAATATCACTTTGAATCTGCATCAGATATAAACGTAAGTTTGAATCAGATATAAAAGAAGTTTAAAAAATTAAATAAAACTTAATCAAAGAAAAACTAGCTAAGAACATTCTCGATTATTTCATGTTTCAATCATAAGAATCTAAATCAAAATCGATTCATAAGAGATAAGAGGCCAATAGACGTCTTAATAACAGATACACATATCAATCTTATGACACCTCTCATTTTTGTTCGGGGGTTAATAGAACAATATATGGAGGAAAAAAGGAATCATTGCTCTGTTTTACTGGTATCTATTAACAATGAAGCTAAAGATGAAAAAGTATGTATTGGAAAATATGAGGCAAAGAAGAGCATCATTTTGATCTTTTCGTCTAATTAAGTTTTATAAATTTTGTCTGATCTAGTCACAATTCAATAAACAAAATTATTTATTAAGATTAGTTTCCCAAATATGTCGTTTAAGATGGTAAAAAAATACCTGGTTTGTAAAATTTATTCGTTTTTCAGACAAAAACTTTTTAGGATCGCTATTCAACTACTCTGTTCCACCCTGTACAAGAAACAAGACTCTATATAATATTGTGATAAACGGGAGCTCAAAAAATATATAAGGATCATTCTGGACAATTGGGTGTAAAAGTCTAATTGTAATGTTAACTCATAAAACTCAATCAATTATCTATACGAAGGATGTTTGTCCCACTATCTTTGGATAAAGAAAGGACAAATCACCTAAATTTTCCAATACGGATAAAAGAGTATCGAGTGTTTATCTCCAAGCTTGCAAAAATAGGATGGATTTGAGGTTTTCACCCATTTTTTCTTCTTAAAAAAACAAACGACAGGCATCTGTCGAAAAGCATGGTGTTTACAGAGTAATCAATAATTGTTTGCCCATCAAATATGGATGATCTGAAATTCGATTAAAACGAATTGAATAAATGATGACACACACTGCTACCAATCTGCAAAATAAAAATGTTTCAATTTCCACCACAGAATGCTGGTACATTATTATGCCTCGGCAGATCCATCTGAGCGTGAAATGATGAATTAAATAATTTAAATTTCGATACGCTATTGTTTTTGGATCGTTTACGAGTTGTCGAACAGATCATGAACGTGACGACATTATATATATATATATTAGTTTGGCTGTTGAAAAATTAGTTCATCGACAACATTACGAATACGTAATCGTCTCGTTTCTGATCGTAGATAGATGTCTGGAAAACTACTTACAACACCTCCATAGAGACTCGACGTTTCTTGGATTTTTGCAAACGAACACGTCGTTCCAGTTTTACATAAAATGAAAATAGATTGCTTTTCATCAGGTAGAGTAGAAAATATAAGATGATGAGAAAAAATGTTTATATAAATCTTCTTTCTTGACAAGGACTGACTGAAAATTTGAATACGAGGTTTTTAGAAAATCGACTTTTTGATATATTCAGATTTATTGATTATTATATTCCCATAGATAGTTATAATATCTAATGGGCGAAATGTTCCAAAATAGTAATTTTGGCAAAATTCCACATTTCAAGATCTTTAAAATTATATAAAATTGTATTTAGAATGTTGTTTGTGAGTAAGGAGATTGTGTCTGTTGTGAATTTTCTTCAATATTGTCCCACTAACCAAATTTGGTAGCAGCAATGGACTACTTTTATTTTATACATAATTATGTAGCAATGAGCTAATATGGCTAACTGTTTCTTTTAAATAAAATAATAATAATTTTTTTGTATAATCGCAATTAAGCTTGGTAGAAAAATCAACCGTCTAGATTTTAAAATAATTTTCGATAATAAGTAATATTTTTTTGTTATTTCAAACATTTTCCATCTAAAATTGTGTTTTTTTCTTGAATAATTGACAAAAAATATGGTGTAATAGGTATATAAAAATGACTGGTGGTATTTCATGTTACAACTTCATTTATTTACACTAGTTATCGCAGAATATTTACACATAAATATCACAGATTATTTATGTCATTATTACAATACTTTACTATGTACAATTACTTCTTCTTCTTTTTAAGTGCCGTCTCCGTTTCGAAGGTTGGCAATCATCAGGACGATCTTCATTTTTGAGACCGTGGCTCTAAATAATTCATTGTTACTGCATCCAAACCACTCTCTGAGGTTCTTCAGCCATGAGTTTCGTCTCCTTCCTATGGATCTCTTTCCTTGGATTTTCCTTGCATAATAGTTTGTAGTATTCAGTATTTCTCTCCCCTCAGGACATGTCCCATATATTCCAATTTTCTTCTCTGTATTGTTGGAATTATTTCTCTCTCTTTATACATACGTCTCATCACTTCGACGTTGGTCACTCTCTTCACCCAAGAAATCCTCAGCATTCTCCGGTATATCTACATTTCAAATGCGTCCAGTCTCTTCACGTCAATCCCCTTCAGAGTCCATGCCTCCATCCCATAGTATAGTATAGATAGCACATAGTATCTCATCAGTGGTATTTGTATCTGAAGGTTTAGATCTCGACTGCAGAAAAGTTTCTTCATTCTTACAAATGTTCTTCTGGCCTGTTCTATTCTGATTCGTATTTCTTGGGAAATATCATTATTTTCATTAACGGTTGTGCCTAGGTATTTTTATTCTCTTACTCTTTCAATAGGGTGATTTTTTACATATATCCTATGATTGTCCTGAGGTGTTTTTGTTATCAGCATATATTTTGTTTTGCTTATGTTCAGTGATAGTCCATATTTTTCACTAGCTGTGACTATTCTATTAACTAGCATCTGTAGATCTTCATGTTTTTCAGCTACAATAACTGTGTCGTCTGTGTATCTCAAATTATTTACTGTAACGCCGTTAATTTTAATGCCTATGTCCTAATCCTCAATTGCCTCATTTACTATATCTTCTGAGTACATATTAAAGAGGATTGGTGAAAGTATACACCCTTGACGTACACCTCTTTGTATTTCTATTTCTTCTGATGTTATGTTGAAATTATTCTTATGTCTCTCAGGTCTATTCTTCTCTTTATTAATGATTCGATGAGTTGATCGTGTCTTACTTTGTCGAAGGCTTTACTATAGTCTATAAAGCATGTGTATAGATCTTGATTCACGTCTAGGCATCTTTGTGACAGAACATTGAGTGCAAACAGTGCTTCTCTTGTACCTAAGCCTTTCCGGAATCCAAATTGTGTATCGCTGATATCTATGTCAAGTTTCCTGAATATTCTATTATGGACTACTTTTAACAGGATCTTCAACGTGTGCGACATTAGGCTTATTGTACGATAGTCAGAACACTGCTTGGCATTTTTCTTTTTTGGAAGAGTTATAAAAGTTGATATCAACCATTCATTCGGTATTATTCCTGCTCTGTATACTGTATTGATTAATTCTACCATAATGTTAATCTGGTCCTCCTCTATTTGTTTGAGAATCTCCGCTGGCAATTGGTCTGGCCCTGTTGCTTTTTTGTTCTTTAGCATATTTATTGCATATATCACTTCTTCTTTAATTATATCCGGGCCCAATTCTCCTTCTATATGTTCAAATTTACTTTGTCGTCTCTCATCTTCGAAGAGTTGTGAAATGTAGTTCTTCCATATTTCCAGTTTTTCTTCCACTTCTGTAGTTATTTTCCCGTTGTTGCCGTACAGTGTATTGAGTTGCTTTATAATTGGTTCCGGTAAGTTCTTTGACTTTTTTGAGTACATTAAAACTATCATGTTTTGCTTGCAACTCCTCAATTTCCTCACATTTTTGCTTATAGTACTCTTCTTTTGCTTTCCTGATTTTTGTGCGGAGTATTCGTTGTACTGTTGTTCATTTCTTCCTTTATAGCTTCTTCTTTTATCCATGAGATTGAAAATTTCGCTAGTTATCCATTGTTTCTTTCCTTTTGGTCTTTCATTCTTCAGAATATTTCTTGAGGGTTCCAGTAAGGCTGATTTAACTCTGTCCCATTTTTCGTTTATGTTTCTGCAGTTTCGGTATTCTCCCATACTTCCAAGTGTCTTCAGATTTTCGTTAATTCTAACTTGCAATTCATTCCGTACTTATTGGTTCTTTACGTGTTCTACATTGATCCGCGTATCTCTTTTCTTTGTAGTTTTCTTGAGTTTAATATGCATTTGAGCTAATAAGAGGTTGTGATCCGATGAGACATCAGCGTCCGGGTAGGTCTCGACTGACTTGATATTGTTTCTATATCTTGCGTTTATTAAGATATAATCGATTTGATTTCTTATAGGATTTTGGTCACAGTCTAGTGGGGATCTCCATGTGTGCAGTCGTCGTTTTGGAAGCCTGTAGAAGGTATTTGTTACTATCATCTCTTCCACTTGGCAAAATTGCACTAGTCTATCTCCTCTTTCGTTTCTTGTCCCCAGTCCATAATCACCCACGTATTTGTCACATCTCCGTTTTCCAACCTTCGCGTTAAAGTCTCCAAGAATTATAGTGATATCTCTTGGATTTAGTGATTCAAGTGTTTGTCTGACCAGTTCTTAGAAAAGTTTGCTTTCTTCTTCAGACTTGTCTGCAGAAGAAGTCTGAGACAGGGACAAAGTTGGTAACGGACGCCACAGTATCTCTCGAGACAGCAACTGCGACACCATGTCTGTGATGATTATCCTCACTTCCAGAGAAGTACAGCATGCCTCCATCTGTCTGGACCTGGCCATGACCGGACCATCTTGTTTCACTGATTCCTATGATGTTGAGTTTCAGTCTTTGCATTTCGTGTATAACATTAAGCATCTTTACAGATTCATACATGGATCTCACGTTCCATGTACGAATTATTAGCTTATTTATTTTCATAGTCTGTGGATTGTGGAACTTATTACTCCGGATAATTTGGTTCTGAACTTGGCCATGATGATTGATACTAAGAATATCCGTAGATCTTTAATGCAGTGGTTTCCTCTTGCTTTCTGCATCCTAATGCTGTTGACTACTTAATAGTTCTTCCGCCTTCGGGATCAATTTCTTGATCCCAGGACAAAAGAGTGCTCTGTCACTTGCTGGCTCTTCCACCCGAAGCTATTGGCCAGGAAGTGGGGATTGCTTATTCCGGCAATCATTCGGTCTTCAGAGCCTCGTCTGTTATCTGGCAGGGTGCACCGGATGACCAAAGTCGTCACACGAGCAGGTGAGGTTGACATTTGGGCTTGTGTTTATAATATCATTCGCCCCTTGCACCCTACAATTAATATTTACACTGAATACAACTAGAATTGTCTATATTTAGGCCGAGCGCCATTTATTTCCGCAGCTGGCCCACATACACATAAATATCACAGATTATTTATGTCACTATTACAATACTACTATGTACAATTACTATTTACACTGAATACAACTATATATATATATATTTAAGCCGACTCGACGGACCACATCGTTACACCGTACCAAATCCACTTTTGAATTTGGTCTCCTTTATTGACATATAACAAACACTTTGCCGTTGAAATTTTTTCGAAATTTCAAAGTGCGAACGATTACAAAAGTTACATTTCTATAGAAAATTTACCCAAAAATGCGGTGGCCTAAAAATCAAGTCCGAATCAGAAGGAAGGAAGGCAAGTACGTTACCACTACATCACCAAAACAAGTATTTTCATGATGCTATACAATATATCAATAAATAAAAACGGCTTGCAACGTATTTTTTTTTAATTTAATTTAATGTACTTAGAGAATCTAGAGAATGTATTTTAGCAGTAATAATTACCATCGCCTGTTACATCTACAACTGCAAACCTGCAGAGATAAATAAAATTACCTGTTAGCAGGCCTGATACAATATAACCATACCTACTAATACCGTAGAACTAAAATACCTATACAATTGTAAACTTAAACTGTAAATAACCATATTTGTAGCAAATATTATAATCAATATTATAGCTTAGTGCACTCCTTCGCCATATAAGCTTTAACTATGCCGAATCTCATGACGGCATTATTCTTATAATGTGTTCCTAAATATTCCCTACCTATTAATAAAGGAATTTGATAGAACTAAAGTTCATGTCAACAAATGACAACGCCTCGCACCGCAAGCTGCACCTACTAATTATAAGGACTTAAGACTTTTGTATGTCAATTCCGTCCATTTTCCATTTCACAATTCGCTACATAGATTCTTTATGCAAATATCATTAGCATTTGAAATGAATTTGAACATTTTTCTAAATAATAACCTGAAAGCGGAAAGTAAAAGGAGCTTAAACATAACAGAAAAGTTCATCCAAGTAAATGAGGTTACGTTTGTTATGTCATATAAATTATAATCTAGAGAGATTGAAGAAAGAAAGAGAAGAGACAAAGTTGACTTTTCTTTGTTAAGTATGAAAGGGCCGGAAACTTCAGTTGTATTGCCTATGATAGTTCAGATTAAATTATCTACTTCGAACTTGATAATCTTTTATACATACAGTGGGAGTATTGTTTAGAAGTCGCAATTCTATGAATGAAATACTGTTTCTCAAAAAAACCTCAACTCTCCTGTTACGGCTCAACGCACACCTCTTATAAACCAAAAATGGAACCTTCAGGCAACTTCGCTAACATTATGTATTTGGCATTTACCTTGGAATAGTTGAATCTTGATACCTTGAGCAGTTTTTGAGGGATTACACACATCATACAAAATCATCTTGGGAACCTCAATATAATTTGATGTGTATTATTATTATTGTTTGGGGAGACTTGTTCGGTCTAAAATGCCTGAGGGCACCCTTCGCATCCAGATTCTAGATTCTAGGACTAATCGTAAGGTCTTATTCCAAACTTGCCTTGAGAATTCTTCTGAAGACTTTGACCAACCTTGAAAGGCGCATCTCTGAGAAAAAGCATGAAAAAAGTTATGCTCCAATGAAATTTCTTATTTTCTACTTGTTTATCATGTTAGGTGACTATTTTTGTCACTGCATGTTATGAAAATGAATAGTCATACAATCAAACGTTGAAAGTCTTCCGACTGGACAAACCAGTTTTTTTTAACATAGTACAGTTGTTTGCCCTCATCTAAGTGTAGGGATGTTTATAGTGTAGAGCTCGACAATAGTTAGTTTTTTGTGTTTTGTTTAATTATAGGATTCTGTCATAAATTAGATTTGAGCAAACTCAAATGTAAACTTTATCATTTCGCTACAGATATTTCTTTATCATTTTAGTGAGTAGTAGGTACAAAAAAGTTGTTTCCAAAATACACTTTTCACATCTGATATAGGTAGTTTCATTATTTGAACATGAAATGTGTGATGCTACATAAGCAAACCAATATTGGCTATGTAACATACAACTTCAGACTCTCTTAAGGGAGCACATAATATTTACTGTAAATTCGATTTTCACTTAGTAGTTGAGTTGATGGTAGTAAATTCTCGTTACTATATTTACATAGACCTCGACTACAACATAGGCGTATCGCATTGAGCTATTTCCATGAGACATTCGAGAATGTGTGAGTCTAGTAATATTATGAAACGCTTATCATTGTAGGAGAAGCCGACAGAAGCAAAGTATATTAGGATTACAAAAAAACTAATATGTAGGAGAATTTCCTGATATTTCTATTATTCCAGAAAAGCTTATTTGAAAGAAATATTTAAATTATATTATATTGATAAACACAAGAAAAGAATGCGTTAGGTACATTTTGCACCGAATAATAGAAAATAATATATTGTTATACGAAAAAAATTAAATCAATTTTTTATTTCTACTTTTCTATGATTTTTTAAATATATTCTATTTGTAATTATATTCTACTAGATTTATATGATTTTTTTCAATTATAGTATCTATTATTAGTAGAATTGTGTTTATTTTGTATTTTTCTTTGGATCATCTAATTAAGTGTGCTATAGTTTTTGTGAAACAATATTTATTTCACATTTTTAAGGGGTTCATTCCTTGCTTTAAACTCGACGTTTTGTATTATTCAATTTCAAAATACGTATTTATTAAATTAATTTTTTAAAGAAATTTCTGATTGACATATTGCTGAAAAATCATTTCATAAATCCTGACAGCTGGATGTTCAATATTCAACAAAAACGTTCTCTCCGTCGTTTTTGAAAAATACGTATTTTAATTATAAGTAAACTCAAATCTACTTTACAAAATAGCACAAACTTTACATAGTACAGAATTCCTTAAAAATATATTTCAAACTAAAAGACGCCCGTGACCCGCGACACGTATACCTGCCTAATGTCAGTAGCGCTGGTGGCTTGTGTACGAATTTTAATTTGTTAATTCCATCGTGTCATTTTTTGAATATTAAATGTTAGTACTGGTACCCACCTTACTTTTACTAATTTTACATAATCGACGAACGAAGAGCCGCACAAAGCGGAGACACGAAGCATAATCAAAGAGAATATAATTTTCTTTGCAAATATCAAGACCTCAATTACTATTATGACGGGTTTAAATTTATTTTTAATTATTTTTTATTGAAAATGTACACCCTCTAGATGTAACATATCTTCCATGTTTCATATTTTATCGTCGGTGACTTGATTTCTTTGTCATTAAGTCAGTCCCAGTACAATTTAATTAACACAGATATTTATCTACACTCTACAGCATATACTCAAGAATACATTGTATAGTCCATTTCTTCCTATACCGCACCTATATATGAGCAGTAAAGAGCGTATGCTTAACAGACCTGGTATAGCTTTCGTTCGGTTCTTATATCTTTCAGTCCTTATCACAAGTGCTAAGAACCTTCCCTTCAAAAAACGGATAATAAAACTAATAAAATGATCAACACAGAAAGCAAAGAGATACTGTAAATAGCTACTCATATTAATCTATAATTGGCTGTTTAAAGTAAATGGAATTTCATCGCTCTTCAAAACGAAAAAATTTGAAAATTCCGAGTAATATATCAGCATCATAACACAATGATTTACGTTAAGTCCGCAAAGCGAAATTAAAGTGCGCGCACTTTGGAAAGTAGAAATAAATTATCTGGCCCAAGCTAGGAGAGAAGAGGACGCATAGACAGGGTCCTCTCTCTTTCATCCCACTTTTTTCCTCTCAGAGAAGAGTTTCATTTTAAATGTGAAAGAACAAGGGAGATAGAAAAAGCATGGCGTGCTTCGATGTAGTAATGTGTTCGTTTTCTCCTATTTCGTTGAGAGAAGCTTTTACAGTTTACAGTTGTTTGAGATTTTGCATGGTTGCAAATTCTACACCAACTGAGAATGAGCAAGTATCACTGATATATATGATACTTCAGGAAGGATAGAAGTGTTTCTGAATTAACACTCTGTACTGTTGAAAAATAAGTATTCCAACTCATACGGAATATTTTAAACTAATTCCTAAAAGAAGCAGGTTCAATTCGACTGTATACAATTTTTTATGTATCTATGTAAACTGGTTTCGCATAGTAAAATGAAACAATTTTGATCATTCATTTTGCACTCGAAAGGGGATGACAGAAAGAAATTTTGAAGTTTTGATCAAGCTTGTTGCCATATCATTTCTTGGAACATTTCAACATGAAAAATTCTTGATGAATTTCATGTGTTTGTAGGGCTCTGAGAAAATCGAAAGTTTGTCATACTTATTTCTGAAACACCTGTCTATAAATTGAATTGCTTGAAGAATAATGCTACGTAACAATATAGATTCTATAAATCGGAAGTAATGGCTTTCACAATTATAAATTTATTTATTTGATAAGCCACTTTTGTACAATCAGAACGCCTGTGTGACCATATGTTTATGTCTACTCGTTACCTACTGATTTTTCATGACCAAACTTAAAAATACGATTTGCGGATCGAAATTCTATTGGATTCCTCCAAATAATGTTTTTGTCTCCTTTTTATATTCTTGTGGGTAATAGTAATAGAATTAACAGGAAAACAATAATTTGGCATTTTAGCAGTAATTTTATTCGAAGAAGTCTTGAAAATACTTCTTGAACTTGAACTATTCGTCACGATCACGTAAATTTTGAAGTAAATAATTTTTAAGAAATAACTATTTATTGCAAAAAATAGGACCAGCTTTTATAGCTTGGTGCACAGAAAAATATGTATAAATTTTATTGGTACCTACTGGTAATTTTGATGCTTTGCAGTTATGGCTAGATGAAGATATTTGGCACCAACTTCAAAAGTACCAGAACCAATAGAATTAATATTATTTTGCATTCTTCAGAGCACCAACTAATAAAAGTCGAGAATAAAAGTAGAGAAAAAAATATTTCACATTTAAAAGTGCTTCATTAGTTATCAATTTTGTTGAACGCTCACTTAAATTCAGCGATTTCATAGTTTAACGGCAGCAATCATGCGCATTCATAGAGCTGTAACTCGGAGACCGTTGAAGTTTAAAACAAAATGTTCAATTTTGAAATTGACCATTCTTAGATGTTTTACGAGGGAAGGACATGGATTTCTAATATATAACCAACATTCTTCACGCTTCTTACAAATTAAAAAATACTCATCAAAATCGAAGTACGTTTACTACGCAAAACGCTCGAAAGGATATAGGAAAAAGCACACAAACAATGAATGGAGTTGTATATCTCCAGAATTTGGAAGTTAGTAAGAAAATAGGACCGAATTCATTAGATGATACACTAAAAAGTACAAAATAACAATACATCATGCAAGAATCATAGAGAGCTCGAAGTTGGTGTAAAGAGTCTTCTGTGGCTGAAACATCATAGCTTGGCACAAACTTTAGGATCTTTAGGATTCATGCCCCATCAAGAACTTAATGCATGCAAAGTTGATACATTATCTTGACACAGAGTTTAGAACTCTTCCATTAGGTGTTGTTATTCTATACTTTTTAGTGAATCCTCTAATGAAGACGATTGTACTAGTTTTTTATTCTATAAAGTAGAGATATACCTACATACATGAAAGTCTATTATACTCTATCAGACAATATAGTCTCATAAACTAGGGAAACAACTGTCGAGTCATAACTTGAAAAGACCGATCCGTTTCTCAAAATATAATAAATAGCCTGGCCGTGTCAGAGCGGGTGAAAAATCTCCAGTTATCCATATCGAGTAATATAAAAGACGTTCATATTCTAAAAAGGTTTATATTAAAAGTGCTCCCGAAAAAGTCATAAATCTTAAGTCTTATCACAATTCACAATATGAAAAATCTCTTTCCCGCTCGTCTCCTTGGCTGTTCTTCCAATCTTTTCCACTAAATTCTTGCAGCTCATGTATGAAACCTATGGAATAAATTCAGAAACGATGAAGTGTAATGAAATGAAAATGCGCAGACAGGTCGTGCATGCATTAGTAGAAAGGAAAAAAAAACATAAACTGAGAACCTTCTGCGATGAATAATAGAACTATCTTAAGAATTTCAAGTGGATCATGGACGAATTTAATATTTACAATGTTTTTCAAGTAGCTACAGAGCATATCAGATGTTAGAAGTCTTTTGGCACTTACGTTATCTTAGAGAATATTACCTTGGAAACTTCTAGCTAAAATACCGGAGCAATTAACGCTTTAAATTTTACCAGGCAATTCAGTTTCATCTTCGCACACTCCTATTTTTTTTTCAATACAAAAGTATAGTAAACCTTTCATGTTTTTTATAGTTAAGTATTTTTTCAAATGACCTGTTACATATTTTGTTCTTTATTTTTGTAGACCATTCTATTGTATATTTATCTAGGTAAAAATAACACTTTATCTGACATTGAAATGAGAAAATTAAAATATATGATTAAGGGCCGATTTCATGAAGACATTTAATCTCCTATTAATTTCAATCCCAAATTAATTTTTTTTTTTGATTGGACATATAAATTGAAAGTTACTTTAGAAGAAGGAAAGATAAGGTGACTGACGTTGTAATAAATATTGAAAAATGCACTATTATTATTCCGTCATCAAGATATGAGATAAAAATTCAATAATTTTTACAACGTTAGTTACCTTCTCTTCCGTTATTCTAAAGTAACTTTGAATTATATGGCCAACCAAAAGATTTATGAAATTTTTAATCTAGGATTTAAATTTGATTATGAAATCGGCCCTTAGTCTAGTTGGTTCATATATCTCAAAAAAATGTTCATAAACTATTCAGCATGTTTGAAAAAAATAATAATAGTATTCACGCAATATTAATATATGCAATAATTAACGATTTAAACTAGATTTTGTGATGGTTTATTAACTTTTCCATTTTCCTCTCGATAAAGTTTATCCTATTGCTACAAAGATGAAGAAAATAAATACCTACAAGAATCTGAAACAGAATATGTAGCATGTCATTTTAGAAAGTTTACTATCGCAGTTGTGACACATGTCATCGTGGAGATAATTCAATAACGGCTTATAATTTACGGAGCAACTGAAAAATTGTTTATAGTTGACTGGTGCGTCTACTCACACGATATTCCCACCGCTCTCATGCAAATTCCAGTGAATTCAAAAATTACCGGATTGGCTCGCACAACCATAATTTTTTTTAAAAGTACAGAGCCAAACAACAATGGCCAAATTACATTTTTTTGACAGACGAACTGTTTAGAGCCCTTTTCGCACTACAGTCTTGATCAATTCACGTTTTTCGGCTATTGCCTAGCAAATAGTATGAGCAGGATGCTGTTTCGGTGTCGATATCTTCCAAAAAAAAGAAGAAGATGGATGGATGGTGGATAAAAATATGATTTTTGGATTTAGGGAACCCTGAAACGTAGATCCAAAATCTTACATGATACTTTTCTTACTTAGCTGCTTGGGCTAGCCATAAGAAAATCACCTGCTATATTATTAGGCATGAAGAGAGAGTCCCATGGATAATTCATAAATTACACTATTTATAATAACAATGACCAGAATGTTGTTTGAAATTTCTTTTTCAAAAAATCTACATAAATTCAGATTATCTCTGCTCTTGATTACAAAAGTTTTACTATTCGGTAACAACAGAAGAATTTTAAATGTACGCTAAAGTTAATTATTACCGTAACGAAAACAACGAAACGACAATCAACTATATAAAGGTACCTACCTTATCAGATATGCCATACATCAAGGTTTTATCTCGTTTTAACACTGTACTTTGTTTCTCTCCCTCTATCTCTCGCTCTCTTGCTTTGCATAACTTAATTAAGCAATCGAATCTATCAATTTCGGTATGCAAATAAAACAAAACGCATTGATGTACATTCCATTTTTGGTCAAAAAACATGGAATAGGCACGGACCGCCAGACTGTATATTTTACAATTTAGCCTCAAACAACAGGACGGGTTATTTATGTGTAACATAAAATGGAAATTACCAAACTTATAGGCGATAAATTTCAATGATTAGAAACTTTTATACTGGCTAATGAAGAACTATTTTGATTACTGCACGTAATGGTTTATGAATAAAGACTATCTACTTGATCTAAATATATGGAAGGAAATTAGAATCACAAAAAATCTGAAAATAAGTAGGTACTTATGGCGATCGTTCGCACTTTCTATTTTCGAAAAACTACATAGTTCTATCTTTCTGTATTTGTATACTGGAACCAATTATGAAGTTCTCGAATATATTTAAATATTTTTATAAATGTGTTGATTATTTTTTTAAGTAGATCAACAGTTCTTGGTTACAATCAAATTTTGGGAGAGTAATGGTGGATAACAATTAAAAAATTTATATAAAAAAGTTGATTTTTTTAATTTGTTGGTGGTGGTGTTGTGAGTGAAAAACTATTTCGTTCGTTTTGAAAACTTGTCTTAAATAGGTCTGTTAGTTTTAGGAGACGATCTTGAATACGAATTTTCAATGCATCGCCTTTAAAAAAGGTTCTAGAAAAAGTTTAAAAGATATTTTATTTAGGAACTTTAGAACTAAGAAAATTCAGGAACCCGGCTCGTGGCCAGTAAAAGTGCCAATTTCATAGTTTTTTGTAAATTTCCTTAAATGTAAATCAAAAAATTGGCATTGAGATAATATCATATATAATGAACAACCGTATTCATAAACAAAGAGAATTCGGCACTACCTTAGTATGGTACTTAAAAAACTGCCAAATATTAACAAAAAACTAAACTTGTTTAAGAAAACGGTTGTTACCTCCTACAAAATCTAGGGCCAAATTTATTACATGATACAATCAAAAAAGTTATAACCATATATTGTAATATTTTATTAGCACTGGTAATTTTCAACAGAATCAAATAAAACTTTAAATATCTTTGTAGCTACATTTTTTTCAAAATATTCCCCTCTTAAGCGCTAAAGCTCGAAAGCGATTGATGTTTTCAAATAAAATTCAAGGTTTGCGATAATGTCCTCTTCCTATTTTTAAATTTTCGATTTTCATCCCAATTCTCGCTTTGGAGGGGAGAAATAAATGTTAGATTTATGATTCTTTATGAAGACCCAAACAAAACGCGTCTATTAATACATGAAGAAGCAAACATATAATCAAATTTGGTACCTCCTTATTTTTGTTCCTAAGTCATACAAAATATTTATTATTCAAAGATATAATTCGTAACCACAGTTTTTCTGGTTTATTTTTTGGATTTGTATCAATTATGTAGGTAAATATTTCTTTGATAATACATTTATTGTCTTTAATGATTTTTATATTAATATCTTAATTATTATAATACCAATATCATTATTTTTTGAGCTAAACTACATTTCGATGTCGACCAATAACATTCAAAATACCGGCAAAAAACATCTCATAAGAGTTGAGTATTGAGTTTCAGTAATACTGGAATATCTAATATAGGTAATTAGAATAGTGAGACCATCAAAAGTATGTAAATAAACATACTTATTATAATTCCCAATTAGAGTTACGTGTTTACATCGTCCACTAGATTACTAGATGATACCTATTTCGTATTACTCCGGTCAATTCGACAACACGGTTGTGTCGGCTCTCAGGATCCGGGCAAAATTGAGCTCGTTAATTTAATTAATATGCATAATGTTGAAAGCCGGAGCCAATATAAGAGCACGGGTAGGTATACATAATAAATATCCTTCAACCGTATTCGGGATATTATAAATCAGCAAAAGATAGGTAGGAAGGAGGAGTGTTTTCATACTTACTTGCGACGATATAATTTGATAACCTCTCTCGGATACATTACATACTCGTTATGCATTCATAAGCACGTTATAACATGGTGCAATTTAGATGAGCTTCAGATATTGCAGGATCATTTCTAAATAATTTAGAACTTTTGAATTGAATGCTACGAACATATTCAATTGATTATCTCAAGACAGACATACCTATTACAATCAGATAAAATACAAAATTTATGATATTTTCTTGAAATATAATGATAGAAACTGCTGTAAAATATTTTATAAAAATTACCAAAATCTTTTCATCATTGAAGGTGAATGTTTCCTGAAGAACAAATGGAATACATTTGCTATTCGGTAGGTATACGCAGAAACAGATTCCGTAACCAAACACTATTAAGTGGATTATAGAAAGCTTCAAAATCATTTAATCGAATGATTCAACAATTTATGTAAATCAGCCTTAAGAAAGATCGGCTAGAATAGAACAATCAATAAAATCAACGATACTGAGACGTATACAGGGTGAGTTTTTAGTGTGTCCACGGTCGATAACTCCGTTATTACAGGAATAAATAAAAAAAAAATCAAAAAAAATGTGGGCATTCTCAATATCCATATTTTTAAATTAATTAGAAATGTACAGGGTGTCCTACAAAACGATGACAGTTCATTCTTATGTCTTCTTAAATGGAACACCCTATATTTGATATAAAATTTAGAATCTACTCTTCTTCGCGATTACATTAATATGAACTTTTGCTGAGTTATAATGGGGGGTTCAAAAGATATGATCGATTTTGTCCGAAAATTGCAATGATTTCAACTTCCTATATATTACTTAAATGATAAAATGATCTAAATTTTTTGCATGTGTCGATTATTTTTACTTATGTTTTGTTGTAATAATAATTTATTTTCAGAATATTGCGGATGTTGTGTACAGGGAAAGTCAAAATTCAACTTTTTTTAAATGGAACACCCTTTATTTCATATCATAAACAAAAAGAACAGTCATTCAGTCGTTTTTATTAAATATTCCCTGTTCACTATAGCCTAAATTAATAGTCTCGGAGATTTTCCAATTTTTCTTCTAATTTTAGGAATACCTTCAAATTGTGTACCTAAATGAAAATAACACACTATTGAAAAAACTATAAAAAACTATTAACAATCAATAAAAATGTATTAGAGGTAACCAATATCAATTTTCAGTAAAGATTCAAGACAATATAATTTCAACTGATAAATGAAACAATTTTAATGTGAATTTTGACAACGCTCTTGCATGTTTTTTTGGATGTTCGTGCTTTTGCATAGAAAACGTACTCCGATTTTGATGGTTTTTTTTCATTTGAGAGAAGAGTATTGAGAATTGGTCTAATTGAAATAAAAATCAATATTAGAAATACCCTTCCCATCAAAAAAATCCCCCAAAGAGGGTGGTGGGCGCAATTTTCCCGAAAATTGAAAATCCGAGACGGCAGAATTAAAGCAAATTCTATATCCAGAAACGTTTAAATTGGACATTTTTAATAATAATCATTCCATTCCATTACAGCCTGAAATATGAGTTTCAGCTTTGTGGAAGAGGCAAATTATTCCGAGAATCGAAAATTTGAGATTACCAAATTAAAGAAGAGATCATACCAGCAACAGTTTAACTGGAAATTTTTCAAAAAATCATAGGTGTTCGAGTTACGTTAGTGGTAAACTCAAATATGTGTATTTCCGCGATATTTTGAAATTTCTCAATAAGTATGATTAACGCATTATCTTCTTTGGTGAACGTTGAATCATTTGGATACACTCAAAAATCTGAAATAAATATTTTTTTACAAAAAATTTGGACCGACTTTATTAGTTGGTGCACAGAAAAATACAAAGTAATATTAATTCTATTGGTTCTGGCACTTTTGAAGTTGGTGCCAATGCGGAAATAGGTACGCATAAGTATTTTAGATGTTACATTTTACAACCGCTGTAACGCGAAAACCGTAACTCTAAGGAAAAAAATCATTATCAATGTTGCTACAAATAATTAGGTCTTCCATTTAGTACTCACAGATTTTCAAAAAAATCGCCCTCTCCACATAGTAAAAATACACCTATTTGAGAAATTAACATGCCTCTAACTCGAAAACCGTAACTCTTTTGAAAAAATGTTCAATTTAAACTTTTCCGGATATTGTCCTATCTTTAATTATGCCACCTCAGATTTTCGAATTTCGGAGGGAAGGAGATTTTGGATTTGCATTTTTATGAATACGGGGCCATTTCTCAAGCCTCCTCTTTCAAATGAATTAAAAATCATCAAAATCGGAGTACGTTTACCGCATAAAAGCAGACAGTCGAATTGTATACCTATTCCGTTCGAGGTTCGTTGGTCAAAAAAAGTTTGTATCCTACATTTTTTACTACTACACTCAATCAAAAGAGTTATTTGTAGTTTATGGAACAAGAAAAATGTGATGAAATTTATTTTACGTTTTAATGTTTACGAATTTTAATAAAATTTTATAGAAAAATCCGTGGTCACTACAAAAAACTGCAAATGGTTATTATCACAGTCCTTAGAAAATATTTTTTTATGTTAGTTTTCGGTTGTCTTGCAAGAAGAGATTAATGCAATGTGACAGTCGAGGGATTCGAAAACGCTTTCGTATCACCGATCACTCGCCCAAACATTTCGCCACGCACTGCGCTGCTTAACTTCGATGATCGAAGTCGGCAAGTATAACCGCAGCAGATCGTTCTCCAAGAAACCGATACACAATCAAAACTAGATGATATTCAAGATTACGAAGTTTTAGTTAACTTCCGGTACAACCGAAATAACATCAGTATATTCCCTATTTCTAAAAGAGAAAGTAATACATTATGATAGTCGAGGGATCTCCATCATATTCTACCGTATACCTAAGCAAATAAATAGCGTATAGTGTTAAATCTTCAAATTCGGCTCATTATAGTTTTCTATGTACCTGCCTATCCATCGATGGTGTTCATCGTGTGTATGGAAAACTTTTCCTATTCTATTAAAAGTTCAGAATATATTTTACGCTTAATGACTCATAACACAACACTAACAGTTTCCGAAATATTTTAAATGTAATGTTGAGATGTGAGATGGAAATTGAAGGTAGCCAATTCGAATATTTAGGGCTCAAATTATTTTTTATTACCTTTCAAGACCGTTAATTTTGTTGGTTGTTCTCTTTCATTTCACTTGTTTTAGAATTCCCTCATTGATATTTTTTGCCGAAGTTTTCTACAATTCATTCAAAATTATTATTTGAACAGAATGGATAAATTTTCAAAATTTCTGTGAACAAAAATTGATTGTTGTATCTAAATTATTTCGAACTAAAAATAAAGAGCTCCTCAATTTATTTGGCTAGTCCTACAACAATTTATATAATTGCCTATGTTAGACTTTGACAACATTATTTTATGACCATCTATTTAATAATTTATATATAAGATTGTTATTATATTTCTAATAATGAGATTTCTTCTAAAGTAAAAGATTCTAGGACTCTAACTGCAGAATACAATATCTTACTTTCTTTCTTTAGGTACTTGATTATACGCCTCTTTCAGATGTGGTAGGACTACACCAAGTTTGTTTGATATTGTTTTTTATTTATTAAAAAAACTCACTGCTCTACACTCTAGAAGAGCATTATTTAATGTCATCATCAGATTTTGTTTTTGTCGCTAACCCAGCGAATAGCTAATTTCCGCCAAACGCACCCAATAATATTTCCATGGCAGTTGATTATTTCTAATGCAACCGCGGGCGTCATGAAAAACAGAATAACAAAACTCAAAAATATAGGTGATTGGTGAAAATATGGTAATAAACTGGGGTTCTATTTAAAATAATACATTTGCAGATTCTTGAAAATATTCAAGTTGAATAGCCCTCCTCAACAACTACTACAGAATTTGCGAATTCGGCCAACTTTTTACATATATATACCTCCAGTTGCTGGAGTGTTTATTCACAATGGTACAGTAAGTACGAGGCCAATATTAAAATAATTCAGAAGAATCTGAAAGTAATCAATCAATTAATGGACAGGTTGTAGAAAAATAATATTGACATCTACTTAGTATGGAATAAAAATAATAGTTTAAGTGAAAAATTAACAAAAGAATAAAAGATATACAAAGAACACTCAAATGACTAAAAGTAATCAGATATAATTTACTGCAGTAATGGTAAATAAATAGGAAATTAATACTTTGGATCAAGAAAAGGTGATACAGCATTAGTTATGATTAATTTTTTTTTGTTTATCTACTCTCTCTCTCTAACTCATGGTCTATTCTCGCTTATAGTTAGATAATCATATGGTAAATAATTTATGTGCATTGTAAAGAATCTGGCATTGTCAATCTAAACTACAGCAAAATACCCTCATAACCTATCGAGGCGATCTAAAGATACAGACTAAAAAGGTGTTTTTACGATATAATTTGTGGTTAAGGACCACTACGAAAACCGTAAAACCACAAGAAAAGCTCTAATATGGAAGTGGCCTCTCCTAAATTGCTTGCATGCGCTTTTACAATGCACGCGAGTACTCATTTAGCCTGGGTCTGGCCGCGAGGCGGGAAAAGTGATTTTTTTTCTCAAGAGCAACACGGTTGCTGAGCTGCTTGTTTTGCTCGAAGAAAATGTGATGCTGGAAATTGTGTGGTGGAAGGAATTTGTAAATTATTACATAATTGAAATAACAACGATGTTGATCATACATTTAGTACCAATAATTAATCAAAATAATTGATAATAATAAAACTTCGAGAACACAATCGACATCACAATATATCAGTGTTAAAATTTAAAAAGTACTTCAGTACTTTAGATTTTTTAAATACCATTTTTGAGACGAACTGGAAGTATTTTAGCTGTTGAAATTCTGATTAAATCCCAAATTTATTTTTGATAAGCTATAAAGATCTTGATATTTGATCAATACAATACATTTTTATTTAACTTTCTCTAATAGACAGGAAATAATTGATGCATGTGTTATTTTTTTAAAATAGTTTATTTTCAGGCCGTCCTTAAATGTTAAATAATGATGTCTTCCAGTATTTTAATATTGTATTTGCATTGTATAATATTGGAACGAATCAAATCAGTTAACTTATGGCTGTGAAGAAAATGTTCATGTTCTTTCCACTAGATAGCTCTTTAGAAGATTAGTTAATAAACGACTTTACGCAATCTGTTGCATAATTAACTGACTGTTAGATAATTGACTCTGTTGCCGATCAGACATTTTATAAGTAAGTCAAGAGTAAGTCCGGGAAAGATGGACCACCGGAACAGACAAACAGAAAAACATATTTGCTTGGGTTAGTAGGGACATTTTATTGTATTTTTTATATTGAACGATTTTGCTCTATTATCCCTAGAATAGCTTTGTAGAGTCTAGTTGCACTACTAACCTAACATGGCGGTCAGTTCGTCACTCTGTGATCAATATAAATGTGGTCCATATATACTGAACCAAATGCTTATAGTTACATACTGAATGTTTTCACAAAATTTATTCTGCTAACGAACTTTCTTTTGGAAATGCCAACAAGGTATTGATATCGGTTGAAGGAGAATGGTTTGAAGAAGATTTGATGAAAGAATTTTAACAAAAAAATATGGGTGTGCAGCACCTAATTCTTTAGGATCGCAAAAACTACAGGTGTCTTATATCTAAAATCTGAACAAAAGATTCTATGAGGAGTTGCAACACTTTGAGCAGCCAAAACAGAAAGAAAATCGTTGCACACATCAAAAAGCTTCAGTCACGTGGTTCAAAGCAAACGTTTGATAAAAAAAACATAATTAGCTGGCTACGACTAAATATCATCTTTTCTTCGTCGAAACTCTGAACTTTCAGTGCAACAGGCGGCATGCCCTATGTATTATAGGATTTAATTCTTCATTTATTATGTTCTATTTGTTTATAAATAGTGAATCGAATCAGCCTTATTTCTTTCTCCTATCGCTATGATCCCTCTATCACGGATATGTCCGAGAAAGAAGAACAACAACATTCTATTTTTGATAAAATTAATAAATAAATTTGGATACTAAAAATTTTAATTAAATATATGAGCAGTGAGTTAGTAAACCTGAAATTTCCAACATTGTGAAATCATAAATAGATACTTATAAAAATCAGCTGATAACCTGTTGAATAGGTTGTAGTAATCATTTGTCACATTCGACGTTCAATATATACAGGGTGGGGCACCGTATACGACACGGTCTCTCAAGGGGAATCCATACAATATAATGTTTTTGTGATAAACGAAATAGATGCAGAATTTTTCTGGCCACAATCTAAAATTATTTTTATACATACAGGGTGATTCAAAAAAAAGATACATATCAAAGTTATGTTTTTTTAAATTGAATGTCCTATATTTTTTATTATTTTCAGATATAAGAGTCAAAATAAAAGTGAGTTTCTTCAGTATTCCCTATACCTATCTCTTTCCATTTTGAAAATATCCAAAGATTTGTTGAAATGTAAGGTATGAACTATTTTTCTATAATTTCCAAAGTTGCTCATTTTGAACTTGAGCTATACCTTCTATCATATTGATGAAGGTCAAGGTTATAGCCTGTATCATATTTCAATATCAAAAATCATACAGGGTGTTGGAAAAATATGGTTGTAAAATTTCAATATAAGATATTGAAAAACTTCGTTATCTTAAATGGAACACCCTCTATATTATTACATATTTTAATGCAGAATTGAATCCTCTTTCGAATTGTATAAGGGTTCCCTATAACTAAACTCAAGGCATTTCTTGAATTTTGCTTCTTTATCACAGTAGGAACATTACCCAATTAATCTGGACAGCTTTGAGGCTGTTACCATGGAAATGTTTTATAACTGACAGTTTTGAAGCGTTTAATTTATAAATACAATTTAAATCAGTGTACTATTCAAATAAAGCAAAATGAAGACTTATCCTATCGAAGAGAGAATAAATATGCTTCTAATAATTGGTGAGTGTCATGAAAATTGCCTATTGGCTTCAAGAGTATATGCTGAAAGATATCCAACCGTATCACATCCAAATAGAGCTGTGTTTGAACGGTTACTGAGAGAATTTCGGAATTCTGGTACTGTATCCTACAAACAAAAAACTACGCTAAAACCTATTGTAGATGATGAAGAAAATGAGTTTGTGGTCATAGGATCTGTTATAGAACACCCTCATACCAGTCAACGCAAAATAGAAAGAGAAACAGGTATTAGTAGGAGAAGCATTTCAAGAATATTGAAAAAATATCGGTTTCATCCTTACCATATTCAGATACACCAAGAACTTTATGAAATGGATTTTAATCACAGACTTGAATTTTGTGTTTGGACTCTAGACAGATTAGGCGATAATGAACTCTTTCTAGATTCAATTCTGTTTTCTGATGAATCCACTTTCCATAATAACGGCCTGGTGAACAGACATAATTTCCATTATTATAGTGATGAGAATCCTCGAATTTTTCGAAATACTAATTACCAACATAGATGGTCAGTTAATGTATGGGGGGGTGTTCTAGGGTCCCAATTAATAGGTCCTTACTTTTTTGATGGCATTTTAAATGGACAAAAATTTCTAAGATTCTTACGTGATAAACTACCCGAACTTTTAGAAAATGTGCATTTGAATATCAGACAGCAGATGTGGCTGCAGTTGGATGGTGCTCCAGCCCATTTTCAAAGGAATGTTAGAGAATTTCTTCATAGGCGTTTCCCAAACAGATGGATAGGAAGAAGCGGCTCGCAAAATTGGCCACCAAGATCTCCAGATCTAACATGTGTGGACTTTTTTTTAGGGGGATACATTAAAAACATTGTATATGACACCCAGCCCACAACAGCTGAAAATATGAAAGAGAGAATAAGAGCCGCTTTTCGATCCGTGACACCACAGATGTTGAGGAAAGTTAAAAGATCTTTTGAAGAGAGAGTTCAATTATGTATTCAAGAAAATGGACGACATTTTGAACATTTACTCTAGTGTTTCTTATTTTATTATATTTTTATACTGTTATTATTTTTATATCATTCAATATATGTCTTGTTCTTAATACTTTTATACCGCTACGCCTAGTAGCTGTGTAAGGGAAGTATTGTATTCGTGTAAAATTTTCGGTACTCTGTTTCTACGTTCCAGGGCTTTTTGAGTCCAACAAACATATGTTTTGCTATTGGTCTGTCTGTCTGTATGTTTCTCATATTCGTCAGTATTTGTTTGAGAGAGGTAGAAAAGAAGTGTGAGTGGACTTACCACATTTTTCCTTGGGCTTTCATAATAATACGTTATCAATAAATACTTATAGGTATTTCTTTACGTTTCACAGTATCTATGTAAATGTAAAACGCTGATATTCCAAAAAAAAATATATTAATGGAGTAGTTGTCTTTTAAGGGTAAAACCGACAGCAATAGAATAGTATAGTATCATTACCCGTCAGTTAATTATTTCATATGAGTTTTGAAATTCTAGGAGATTGGATAATAATCGTGAATCAATTAGTACTGTAATAATAATAATGGAATTTAACTATAATAATGATTATTTTAAAACGTCATCCCAATCATAATGGCATTGGGAATATAAGACAGAATTATTAGAGAAGTGCGAAATTGAAGAAATTCGTTGAGTTTAGTTATAGGGAACCCTTATACAATTTGAAAGAGGATTCAATTCTGCATTAAAATATGTAATAATATAGAGGGTGTTCCATTTAAGATAACGAAGTTTTTCAATATCTTATATTGAAATTTTACAACCATATTTTTCCAACACCCTGTATGATTTTTGATATTGAAATATGATACAGGCTATAACCTTGACCTTTATCAATATGATAAAACCTTTAGCTCAAGTTCAAAATGAGCAACTTTGGAAATTATAGAAAAATAGTTCATACCTTACATTTCAACAAATCTTTGGATATTTTCAAAATGGAAAGAGATAGGTATAGGGAATACTGAAGAAACTCACTTTTATTTTGACTCTTATATCCGAAAATAATAAAAAATATAGGACATTCAATTTAAAAAAACATAACTTTGATATGTATCTTTTTTTTGAATCACCCTGTATGTATAAAAATAATTTTAGATTGTGGCCAGAAAAATTCTGCATCTATTTCGTTTATCACAAAAACATTATATTGTATGGATTCCCCTTGAGAGACCGTGTCGTATACGGTGCCCCACCCTGTATATATATATAATATATATATATATATATATATATATATATATATATATATATATATATATATATATATATGCCTATTGGCTACTTTGAGACCATTTTTTCCTACATAAGGTATAGTTTGAGGACATATGGCTGTTTCGGGGGCAGTCCTCGTAGTTCTTTCCATATTATGTATATTTCGAGGACTGTCCTCAAAGTATACCCCGTTATTATAGAGTATCATTTGAGGACATCATTACTGAAGAGCGTATACGGGGACAATGTCTCCAAAATAGTTAATGGCCAAAAGTATGATTTGAGGACTTAGAAAGAAATGTTCACAATTTCATCAATTATGTGAAAAGTGATCATAAATTATAAAAAAAACTAAATATCAGTCAAGATTTAGCAGTAGAGGAAAGTATGCAATGTTTAACTATTTTTATTAAGAATAATAACACATATCTACAGTGTGTATTTACTAAAAAAATGTTTAAAGCTGTTAAGTTCAAATTCCATATTAGGCACATAGCATAATATGGGATACATATTCGAAGGCTAAATAAGTGATTGAAGTGATTCAGTCAACTTTTTATTCTTGACCCTGATATGGGGTACCCTATAATAAGCAAGTTACTATTTTGACTATATACAGTCCACAGTTTTGACACAAATAATAGAAAAAAAAGCAATTATGGCATTTTTAATCTGAAGAGGAATTAGACAGGATTTCATATTTGTAGGTAACCAAAATAAACACGTAGTTTTTATCTGTTAGATTCACATACTATAAATTGAAATTCACATAGAAATCTTTTGAAATTCTCGATCTTCGATTTTAACCTAGACTGGAAATAATTGGAATTGTATCATAGGCTATTGTTTAAGAGATGGCGATAGCTGTATTCTGTCAATCTGTGAAATAAGTGAGTACTCCATAATTATATATCAAAGAATATACACAGATTAGTGAGTACATTCGTTGCTGATCTTACAAACGTCAAGTGATCCATTGCACATGCGCAATAATGTTTTGACTTCTTCTTATCTTCTTATGGCAGAAGTGGCATATTTCAAGACAAAATGTTATTGCGCATGTGCAACGGATCATTTGACGTTTGTAAGATCAGGCAACGAATATACCCATTATATATAAAAAGGTGTAACCTCATGATGACGCATGACGCTGGCGTTGAGCGTCAAATTATGGCTCTACCTTGCTGAGATAAGTAGAATTAAGTTTTTTCAATATCGATTACTATCGAGTTCGATTCTATACATTCTGAATTAACGGTTGATCTTTAAAACACGAGATTTTTTTCTAGGTGGCAGCACAGCCTAAATTGATCACGTGATGTGATTTGACGCTCAAAGCTAGCGTCAAGCGTCAGCATGAGGTTACACCTTAAGTGTACATCGAATGTTAAATTTGAGGCTAAAACCAATCGTGCTTTCACACCCAAGTTGACGAGGGCGCCACCGACAATCAACTCTATTTTGAAGCAAATTTGATTTTACTTTCATGTTACTTCAACCAGGAGAGCAGTAGTGATTCCGGTAATTTTTCTGTTAAATTGTTCTGCTCTTCTGGTGGTATAGTAAAGGATATGCATATCTAAGATTTAATCGACAACTAAATATTTGCTTTCATACCGCCTTCATTGAAGGCTCCTCAAATTTTTAAGGGTGCCTCCAATAGATCCTTGGCTCATTTCAGAGTACAATCTCAAGGCTTCCTTCCAAAAGGAAGACATATACTAGGGATTTTTGTAGCCATATAATGGCAGCATCGTTAATCTTTGTGTTCTGTCATTTTTCATTGGTTTTCTTTGGAAGGCATATATTATTGGGTATATTCGTTGCTGATTTTACAAACGTCAAGTGATCCATTGCACATGCGCAATGATATTTTGACGTGGAATTCTTATGGCAGAAGTGGCATATTTCAAGACAAAATGTTATTGCGCATGTGCAATGGATCATTTGATGTTTGTAAGATCAAGCAACGAATATACCCAATATGAATGTAAGGTGTATAAGTTCTATGATTTCATGATTCGGTTATTTCAAATAATATTTTATGGCCTGTGGTTATTTCTTTGTTTGTGATTTTATGAAGAAGATAAGTTAGTTCACTATACAGATACCGTAGCAAGAGATGTGTTAAACAGCACATCAAGGCTCCCTCAAGGAAGCTCGACCGAATCCTTGAGAAAACAGACCAATAATATATGATAATTTATTTACAATTATCTACTAAGTTTCAGTTTCTTACTTTAAGTATAAATACGAACCACTACTTTTGTGTTCTCTAGAATAATGAACAGTATTATTATTATATTTTTTTTGTTACTGTAAAAAAATTTAATAAAAACATTTGAATTATCAACTGATGAATGATTTATTCCAGATTTTATAAGCGATCATAAATTTCATTACAATTCAGGCTTAGAATGTTACAAATAAGATATACGAGAATTTATAAGTTTCATTATTTGCATGCTATGAGGACACTAGGGAATTATGGAGACATTTTGTATCTATAGAATGGACATTACAAGGACAATATTTGTACCTGTAACGGTTGGTATGACGACTCTGAACAAAATATTTTTTTTCTCCTCATTCATGCTGAGAAAAACGCACTTTTCAAGCACAAATATCACTTTTCTTTGTTAGAACATTTTTTATCGATTTGCGATAAAAAGCTAGACATAGATATTTCTCAATTTCTACACGGAAAAAAAAACATGAAAAGTTGGCTATTTATTAACATTAATTACAGTTTCAAATAGTAAGATGGCCCTTAGATTTTATTGTATTAACTGCAGTTTTTCGGTGCACAGCAATTATTAAAATTTTAAACAAAGTATTATCAGTCTTTTATAGGGTATAATTTATATAAATTGCAGAAATTACAAACGCACAATAAGTTTCACTGTAAATAATGAAAATTTTATTAAATAAGGCATAAAAAATAATTTTTACAGAATGATGGACCCGAATACACCACATTTGGCATCTAACACATATTTGTCCTGTGCTTCAGTTCCTTTGGCGACTGCACGAATTAAAAAACATGAAAATTTATTTTCAACGTAATTCACCCAAAATATTACAGAGCCAAACTACAAAATTTGCTGACTCTAAAATACTTTATACAAATAAATGTAGCCAGAGTTACAATAAATTGTAAAAATTATATTAGCTTACATATTAATCTCAACCATTACTAGTTAACACTGTAGTTTTTAATTTAAAATCAATAATAATTATTAATAATAATTAATATTAAAAATTTAAAAGAAATCGTAATTTCTTCAGTTTGTAATACGAATGAATAGAAGCAAGAAATAGAATGTGAATAATATTTTTATATTTATTTAGATTAAATTACATTTTCAAACAGTAAAACATACTTGCTTATATTATTTATTACTATACAAGATTTTAAAATTACAGTATGTGCTGCAGTCTTTTTTTTTCAAAGCGCCTGTTTCTACAATCTACATTGTAATTGTTCGTGTTTTCTTTTTTCCGTCTATAGACTCTCTCCGATTTTTATCAAAAAGAAATGATATTATCTTATATTTGAGGTCATTACTTCTATCAACTACATGAGCAGTAGCTGCTATAATCTTCATAAAATTAGAACTATCCGAGAAGTCATCATACGAATGTCCCCATAATTGACTGTACAAAATATAAAATATACATTCTCACCTAATTTATATATGTCCCGATATCAGTCGATCGTTAAACAAATTTATATGTCCTTAAATCATCCTTTATATAACTGGTCTCATATCATACAATTCATAAAAAAAATGTGTTAAAAGTCCCTCAAAAACCTATAGGTGACGGAGATATTGATATTGTTTGATCAATAATGAAATTTTCTACTACTTAAACAGGTTTTCGTATTCTGTCCTCAAAACAGCCAATAGACATATATATATATATATATATATATATATATATATATATATATATATATATATATATATATATATATATATATATATATATATATATATATATATATATATGAATAATAATTTCATGTCTAGCTGATAAATTGAACCTACATTTCGTAGGGTGCCGCTATAAGAACGAGGTTTGTCGTCTATATATTGCGTTTGTATGCGTTTTTTCCACTATACTGCTCAATCAGGTTGATTACCAAACATAGCATCAGTCTCCCAGACATATATAATGATTTCGAGGTTGTTGCCTCTCATCAGTATGATGATCACGTAATCACATTGCTAATTTAAATACACTTTGTGAAGTACCATACCTATGACTTCAAGAATTAACACAAAAAATAACCTTATCCATCAATGCATATATTATATGTATTTTCCTTAATCTGCTAGTAACCTATGCTATAAGACATAAAAATAATAGATTTCTGTTGCTCGACTGAACCATCCAGATGAAAAATTAGAGATAAGTTCTGTTCACTAATCTGCAATTATACTTCATAGAATCAATTATCTTCAATTTCAATCTCATTTAAAAACCTTTCTCAACCGTTTTGACGACTAGCATGCTCCAAATATTTCGGGCTTCGTGAAAATAACCTGAATATTCATTTATTTCCTTTGTTAGAGTTTCTCTCTTCTTTCATCACAAAATTTTATCTGGTTCTGTTTCATGGCAAATCTAGTGGAAAAAAATACAGCAAAAGTAGGTACATCTCTTCACCAGAATTTGCCACGCGAGATGATTTTCCTCTTGAAAAATTAGTTGCTGGTACGCTTACACTTACCGACTTCTAACAATAACAGCGGTAAAATGTACACCATTACACTTTATTAATTGCATTTTATTACTTGAGAGTAAAAGAGGATGGAATTTATCACTTGCAGGGTATGAAAAATTGAATCACTCCAGAAATACTATATGTATCCTTGGAGGATTCCTAAGCATTTATGTTTCCCTTATCAAGGCAAATCGTGAAAGAGAAAAAAACTAGGCAGAGATTTATTTTAAACTTTAAGGACTATTTATGATTGAATAACAGGATTCTCAAGACACTGCTTTATAGATTCTGGAATAAATTCTCGCAAAATGGGTTTTAAAGTGATCTAAGAAGAGAGGTAGATGTGGTAGTCGACTAGTATAGTACAATAAACATTTCTGCGGCGAGGATGTCAAGTATTTAACTGGAACAACTGTAGAATCATTATTTCCGTTTCTTTTCTTTAAACCGACCGATTCACCAGGTACCACTAGTTGAAAATAATGCATGTGCTTCTAAAAGGTTCAGTTTACGTAGTTTCATTACATGCGAGAAACTACTGTTGGACTTGGGAGATAACAAATTGAAATTTAAAATCTTTCACTAGATATTCTGATGGTTCGTACAATGGCAAAACATGACCAGTATTGTTTTGACCGGCACACTGAAAATATGAATGGTTGCTCAAGTAGATCGGGCTATGTTTACAAATTTAGGAAATAATATGCCAGATATTTTACCGTTCAGATCATTTCCACACAAGATCTTTTCCTGTTTTCAAATCTTATGACCTAGCTCTTAAATAGGAAGAGGCATGATACTACAGTTGCCTCATTTGAATTCTTGACATCCTCGTCGAAAATCTACTATCCTGGACGACTGGCACAAATACCTCACTTTCTAACACAATATTAAACTTATTTCTTTTAAAAACGATGGAGTCACCAGCCAACATTCACTTTCATACCTTAAAAATCAGTATGAAAATACCAGCGACTGCGTTTACTTCTAACATATTACAAAAGAGAATCTGTTCACTCTGTTTTGCGAGAATTTTATTCAGAATCTCTATAGAAAATAGTAAATATTTTGTTAGAATATGGGGAAACAGAGTGAAAGTATTAAATTTAATTTGCGCATAACTCTCCTGGAGAATACTTATTTCTATGAAAAAATACTCTTAATAGGACTCGGTTACTCATTTTTGTAGAATTCATACCTCTATCTTCAAGTTTCCCCCCCTTTTCACAATGTGTATATAAAAATTGGTGAGCAGATTATCTTAACTCACGTTGTACTAAATTTTCAATATTTACATTTGAAAATATCACGAATACAGATCATATCAACCCATAATAAAAACTCTATGATTACGTATCATTACATCCTATCTCTTTGCCATGAGCAAATTTTCCCCACTTTTCATTTATGCGTGCAATTGTGGCCCGCCCTAAACTCTGTTACAGCAACCACCAACGCTATACCAATAAACAATTGCCACCCGTGTAGATCTAATAATGTAAATCGTGTGTGCCATGCTAATTTCCAGTATTTTCCATGGACCGCTAATAGTATTAATAGCAGCGGGTGCAATATTTTACCAATAATGTTAAATTTTGCACGCCCTGTACACACACAATGGCTGATTGTCATTAAAAATTAACTGTTCGCAATTGAAATTGGTTTAGTAATAAACAAAAAGGCTATACAGAGATAATACAGCTATGGAAATGGAAGTTCGCGGTCTGAGCATAATATCTAGCAGAGCGTGACATATTACGCTTTAACTATTACATAAGCTCATCAATTCATCTATTTACTTAATTCTCTGATACTGATTGTATTCCGCTACTGAGTAGTGCAGAGGATTTAAAATTATATGTTATATAATATGTATTGATTGGAAATGGAATAGAATTTGATAGTGGAAACTAAATTGTATCCTTGTTATGGTCTCTTGAGCCTGCTGATGTATTTGTTTTTTTGGGATTCTTGGGGATAGGTTAGGCTTGGGGTTAGTGCTTATTAATTAATATGAAGAAATTAATTAAAATAAAAAGTCGTTCCAAGGCAAGCTGTTCAAAATCAAAATTTTAGAAATAATCTCAAAACATCATTCTTCTTGTTAAAAGCTTTTTTATATAATAAATCTTTGGTTTTACTTCTTCATTTTCTGATTGGATCTGATTAGAATAGGAAACATACTAAATCTTTTTTTTTAAATAGCACTCTTTTGACGTGTACCTAAAACAGGAGGTACACGAAGCTCTGATATAATACTATCTCACTACGCATAAAGACCTGCAATGAACGTATCAAAGAAAGCGGTTGTTATTAAGATGCCAGAATTGTTGAATACTTTTGTCACATACTACTTTTTCTGTTATCTGGTTAGATTTGTAAGTAAATGTCAACAAAATTGACTTTATTAATGGTATAATGGTAGTGAAACATTTAATATTGATATTGAGGTGATACTTACTTGTTTAGGATTTTAGTGATATCAGTGGAGTTAATTAGAGTTATAATTATTGCTAGTAATATGTGGTGCCGCCACTGATAATGCGATCTGACAACTTATTTCAAAACGGTGTATTGAAGTTATTTTCACAACAAAATAATCAAACAAATAAAAAATCTACCCAAATATACAGTACATTCACATCACAGATCACTTGATATAGTTACTAAATTAATATACGTATTATACCTAATGGGTTGGCGAAATTCCATTAACATACCTGCTTTCAATAATCACGTCTTTTTCATTCATTCTGAAGTAATTGTTCAAAACTTGTGATTTTTTTAAATATGAAACACAACATTATCTTTTTATCAATATTAAAGAGTAATTAAAGAGTCTTTTCATAATTAATAAATATGTTTTACTCCTCCAATGATATTATTTTATTTATTATTCAAAAGAATCTCCCACCAAATGCTAAATGATTTTCATCTATTTAAAAAACCGATGACGAGATATCTGGAAAATTAGTGCAGTCGTTAAAAAAAAGTACATCATTGATGAGAATGGAACAAAAATACAATGAATAGTTTAGCTTGAAATCTGATGTTTACACAAATCTGTCCAACCCTGTTTAACGGTATGCTTCATAATACGGGTAGTTTTGATATTTATTTCAACCTACAATTTTAAAGTAGTAAAGTAGAAAACTAGTTTATCAAGAGTAACCCAACCCAGACCTACTTGCATATTTTCATAAAATTGAATGGATACCGAGGATGTGCGAGCCGAGGCTGCTTTAGAAAAAATCGAGAAGGAGGAGACGAGAATAATGAAATTTATAATAGGAAGCAATCTTATACCAGCCCGAAGACACATTGTTCAAAGATGACGAACAGCAGATAGCGTTATTGCTGGAGAAACTTTGGTAGGATGTGACTTGCCAAGATTTAATGAAGCCTCCATAGGCATAAGGGAGAATGAAGAGATTGCTACCTCGAATGAAGAAGATTCGAGGGCTTGGCTCATCTTCTCAAATGGCCTTAATGGCAGCTCATGCTACTTTGGGAAAAATGAAGTTGATGAAAAATTACGATCTTATTATAAGAAAACGTTAACTGAGTCGCCCATGGCCATTCTCAAGAGTGGTTAACTCAATGATCAAGAAAATCATTTAAACATGAAATTCTTAATATGTATACTATGATGCAAATTTTTACGTATCTACTAATTCTATAACATATGAACAGATTCTCCAAGCAATTAGGATACAAAGGGAATGGAGAATTCCGTATTCACCTTTTCTTAGATGTAAGATAAAAACCGAGAGTTAGATAATTCCCGAAAATTATTAGTTATACTACAGAACAATACTATTTATGTTACCTATATTAAAAAAATATATATTCTTTATAAATTATGCAGGGTGTATCACGCAGACTTTTTATTAGTCGTGTCTGACAAGCGAGTTAAAAAGACGTTCGAGTTAAAATTTAAAATGAGGTTTTGAGGAATGAGCCTTTTTATACACACAAGAAAATAAACCAATATAAAACTTGTGAGAGCCTTGTATGTGTGACGAAGTTTCATTCGTTTTCTGTTCCAACTGAAAGCCAACTGAACCGAATGGAACCGCATGTATGTGAAACAGTCTTCTAAAAATTCGCGTATTATCTTCTGACTTCGTTAGAAGCATTCGTAGTGTGGTCAGAGGGCACCTCTTTATCGTCGATGTATATTTATTTTATAGACAAATAAGGAATTCATTTGAATCTAACCCAACACAGTAGATCAATATTTTTCCATTTGGATCATTCAGACGTATATTCCGTTCGAAATAAAAGCTTGAAACGTTTATTGAGATAACTTCGCTTGTTTATGTGTACTTGTGGTTATTTAGTTTAAACATGTTTGGAAATAATTGTACCTTGGGTTTATTAAACTGAATTCTCAATATGTGATTTCGAAATTATCAATAGTTGAGAGACAAAAACTAATGGTCCTTATTTTTTCTCGATCTTATTGTTGGGAATTTTGCATGTATGCATTAGTGTATTTATAAATGAAAGAAGAGTGAATCGACTATTTTTCTCGTAACACGTAATATTTGCCTAATTTCAAAGCGCCTACACTAACTTCTCTTACCTTTACAATTGTGTCTTAACAAGTACCTGAATATTAAAACCAAGAGAATATCGAGACAAAAGCTATTAGTGAGGTTACATGTGAATTTAAATTCTGGTAAGTTATCCGACAGACATGATCGTTGATGGCGATTTGCAAACTATTGAAAATCGGTTCCGGATTTGTTGTGGGAACAAAACCGATACATACTCACTATTTTTTTAACAATGTACATTCGGAGTATCTACATTTATCGCTCCATATCCCTTAGTTTTGTAAGTAGAGAAATTAAATATCAAGGGAGGAAGTGTAAAATGTATTGGGTAATTTTTATAACTAGTTCAGTTCAATATCATGCTAATCCATGAAAATTTTCATTTTTCTTCCTATTAGTGCCTTCATTCGCTATTCCAGCATTCCACCGACAAAGGTATCAGGACATTATTGCTTCAATGACAATAAACCTTCAGTAGGCTACAGGTTGGCGGTGAAATGAAAAAAAATAAATCAACTAATGTCATTATTTGTTTATATATTGTGGTGTCCATATTTAAATTTCGCGGGTTGTTTATTTTTTCTTTATATACGATCATAAAAGTAAACATATGATGTCTTATTATATCTATCTTACTACTCGTAATACAATAAATTCAAATTTCATAGACAGCTGTGCCGGATCGGTTTTGAACGGCATTCTATGTTTAGGAATATTTCTGTCAGGTGTAGAGTATTTGTTTTGTTTTGACGTTTTTTTTTTGCTTCTTGAGAGAAAAAGTTTTGAGAGGTGCGGTAAAAATAAGAGAGTGAGTGTAGACTTTGAGAAGGTAAGGTGTATTTTTTGTTGGATAGTTGTATGTAACTGATGAGTTTTTGTTTTTTTGTTGGAAATTTATAAGAAGGTTTGAGCTACCTTAAAATGAAATGCACTTGTTTCGGTATCATTTATGTGATGAATTAACTTGGAATAATTACTTCATCACATAAAGTAATCTTATAGACGATGCGAGAGTATCGTGAGTCAGGCCAAGAGACCATTGTATGATTCTACGAGAAGGTTAACTCCGATGCATCCTACAAAGACAACCACAACGTGTTTTCTTGTACTATTAGAGTGCCCGACACTTCAGGTGGGTCCTAAAATCCACTAGACTACATGATCACATGCCAAGAGACGAGTCGTGAAGTTAGATAGTGAATTAGAGGTAAACTGTAGCGCGAACCTGGGGTCTTTGGATACACTACAATATATATAGGTAAAATATTTTATCATTAGTGTGAATTTGGGGGTTGTAACCTGACCTTCAAAACATATATTGAGCAAAAAATGCTACAAAATAAGGTAGATTACATCTACCAATGAAGACAAATAATTGTTGGAATATAACATTCCATGAAAATTAATTTGCATACCTAATATTATCCTGCCAGAAATAATATCAACAAATAATTGTTTGGGTTATTTGTATTGGTGTATATTCATATGATATGTTTAATTAAATTACTGGCGATTATTTAACCGAAAATTATACAGATGTATTTTAATCATGACTTTACGCACGTTCTGATTCAGATGTTAGTCAGGCATAGAACCAATGACACTTAACGTCATTCCTTTTTCTCAAGTTGTGCTTTCAAACCACTGACATAGACATATGGAGAATTATTCCATCTTTCACCACTCTCACACTCGTTTGGTCATTCTCCACTAATGGGCGAGAAAAGAAATGAGCGGCCCATCTCTCTATGTCAACGTTTCAAACCAAAGTGATCAAGAAAAGATTTTTTTTAAATGATTGACAAATTTCACTATATTTATTATCTTAGCTGATTTTTAATTATATCTTTTCATATTGTGGAATATGTCATGGGACTGTTATATCATGACAATGCCACATGTCATTACGTCAATGACAACTGCTGGATCATACAACAACTGTCATATTTACTCGGAACAGGTAATATCTTCTTCTTCTATCTTCCTCTCAAATTGATCTGCCAAAACAAATGTCAAAAAATAATTTATCCTACGCGAAAGCGAAGGGGCGTAACATTAAACCGTGCTTCAGCATACGTTTCTTGTAGCATAAACTACTATATTTTTCAGTCTTGCATGAACAGAAAAAAAAAATCTATACCCAGTGTTCCATGGAACTGAATATCATGTTTTTACTGGAATCATCCGAAATTAGATAATATTGGAAAATAGTAATATTTTCGAAGTATCACTGCCTACCTTGATAACATCTGAAAATTGTTAATGTTTTCAATTCTTAGAAGTTCGTTTGAATTATTTGGATAATTTTCTGCTTAATTTTTGTCTCAATAATTTATGGCATGTACGATAAGTGGAATTACTCGCGTAAATTTCGAACAGTTTCAAGCTGGTGATCTCTGATTTGTCCTTGTTCTTTGAAATGTTTATAAAATCAATTTAGAATTTCATTTATTACTCCCACATTGAGGATGTTTTATTTCTTTATTTTTTTTTGGATCGCTCGATATTTCTACAGCATGTATTAATTATTTTCATTATTCATATCGTGTATTTATTGTGTATGTATTGTGGTACTGGGTAGACACTCACTTATGATCCCAGTAAGTGACAGATCTACTTCAGGGAAGCGACCCTGCCATACGCGAGCCATACAGGGGAAACCATTGTCCCACCTCCACTTCCTGTCCAAACCAAGTCCTATATTTTTCAATATCCTAATCCACTCGCCAAACCGCAAGGCTAGCATGGCGAGTTACGGCCATTTACCCCCTATGGATCAGTCCCAACAAACCAGACCCTCAGTCCCCGGCAGTCCGTGTACCCTTGGTGAAGGTAGCAACCAAGCAAGTCTGCGGGCAGAGGGTGCGAAGAACCACCGGCAGAGATTAAGCTACTAGCAAAGACGACCATAGCAAGGAACAAGGATTACGAACTTAGCCTCCACGGATATTAAGAAAACCGAAAAACAATCGAGAAAACGAAAAATCCACAAATTCAAAAAATAGCAACTTTCAACGTCCGAACCTTGTCATCTGAAAAGAAAATCACAGAACTGGAAGAAGCAATAAAACATAAATAAAATGGGATATAATAGGCTTATGCGAGGTGAGACAGTTGGGAGAGGGTGTAAAAACCTAAAAATCAGGCCATAATCTATATTACCGCGGAGACAATGACAAAAAAAAAAGTAGGCGGTATTGGTTTCGTAGTACACAAGAGACACAAAGATAACATTATCACCACCAACTACATATCAGAAAGAGTAGGATACACGATACTAAGACTAAATTCTAGATATAACCTGAAAGTTACTACTATAGCATATGCACCAACAATAGACCATGAAGATCAAGAAGAAGAAGCATTCTACGAGAACATTCAGATAGCACTAAGTCACACACCCACACACTTCAACACAATCTGCGGCGATTTCAAAGTGGGAGTAAAATCAGAAGATACAGAAATAGTACTAGGAAATTATGGCATCGGCACTTGAAATTCCAGAGACGAAATGCTGGTCAACTTCTTGCTAGAAAACAACCTCTACTTGATGAATAGCTTTTTCTATAAGAAACCTAACAGAAAATGGACATGGACCAGTCCCGAGGGCAAGACAAGAACTGAGATAGACTTCATCATAACCGATAAAAAATCGATAGTCCACGATGTAACAGTGTTGAACCAAGTTTCAATAGGAAGCGACCATCGAATGGTCAAGGCATCAGTGGTAATAGACACAGATCAGGAAAGAGAAAGACTCATGACGAAGAAAAATGGAAACAAATGGAACGATCCATACACCCCTGACAGATATAAAAACATGATTGATTACCCAACCATTGCATGATAATGATAACATAACAGACATGAACGATACAAACAAAATAATAACAAATACATTACGTCAAGCTATCTACAAATACTGTCCAAAACAAACTAGCGAAAGCAAGATCACCTCACACACTAAAGGACTGCGCGAATCACGGAAAAAAAAGCTGGAAGAGAATATGAGCTTACCAGAACTAAGGAAGATAAATAAAGAAATTTCTAGGAACATCAGGAAAGATAGAAGACACTACAATACGCAACAAATCCAGCAAATCATAAAAGAAAACAAAAGCATGAAGGAAAATTAGCTATTAGTAAAAACGAAATAACAAAACTGAAGAATAGTGAAGGAAACATAACATCTAACAGATCCGAGTTAGTACGAATAGTAGAGGAATTTTACAGAGAACTGTATAAGGGCAAGATAGACATTCATTCCGATCCTAAAGAAACAACCCGAAAATATGGGGTCCAAAACCAAGGTTCCGTAGAAATTCCCGAAATTGATGGTGAGAAGATTCAAAAAGCACTAACACAAATGAAGACCAATAGATGAGCAGGAACAGATTCCATAACAATAGAAGCAATTAAAATGGGAGGTATCATTCTTATCAATAAAATCAAAGAACTTTTTAACCTTTGCCTAACAAACACCACCATACCAGGGGATTGGAACAACGTTTTGATGATACTGCTTCTTAAAAAAGGAGATCCTACAGACATAGCCAACTATCGTCCCATCAGCTTACTCTCTCACTTATACAAGCTTTTCACAAGAATAATAACCAACAGACTAGACTAGAAAAAAAGCTTGATTTTTACCAGTCAGTGGAACATGCAGGATTTCGCGCAGGATTTGGAACTACAGATCATCTATTGGCCTTAAAAACTCTTACTGAAAGAACATGGAGTATAATAGACCGTTGTTTCTGGTCTTCGAGGACTTCCTGAAAGCATTTGACACTGTAGAACCAGACGCAATTCTCAAAGCTCTTAGTCAATGCCGCATTGACTACAGATATATTAGACTAATACACAATATATATATAAAAATACAACAGCATGCGTGAGGTTACACAAAAACATAACTAAATTTCCACTCGAAAGAGGAGTTAGGCAAGGAGACACGATGTCACCCAAACTTTTTATTACCGTCATCGAATACGCGTTCAAACAGTTGGAATAGGAACAAAGAGGCATAAACATCGACGGTAAGAGATTAAACAACTTGCGTTTTGCCGACGACGTCCTGTTAATCGCTGACGATATACAAGAAGCCCAAGAAATGCTGACAGAACTAGCAAATGCCACCACAAAAGTAGGACTACAAATAAACACACAAAAGACAAAGATAATGACCAACCTAGTTCTCGGTGAAACTCTCACATTGGGAAGACACAACATTGACGAAGTAAGAGAATATAGATATCTAAGCCATGACATAAAAATACACAGAGACAACCAAACGCAGGAGCTACAAAGACGAGTGGGGTTTGGATGGGCAGCCTATGGTAAACTGAACGGAGTATTCAAGAGTGATATCCCGATCTTTTTAAAGTGTAAAGTGTTTAATCAGTGTGTGCTCCCTGTCATGACTTACGGAGCAGAGACACTCACGCTAACAAGAGCGAGTGCAGAAAAACTTAGAACAGCACAACGTAAAATGGAACGCTCTATGCTGGGAATAAAATTATCAGATCGTGTTAGGAACATAGATATCCGCAAAAGAACGAAAGTGGAAGACATAATAATAAGAATTGCGAAACTAAAGTGGCAGTATGCAGGACATGTAGCGAGACGCAATGATGACAGGTGGACGAAGATACTATTAGAGTGGCAAGCGCGAAATGACAAACGAAGTACAAGAAGACCCCCACAAGATGGAGAGATGAGTGTGGCTCAAGATCGTAAGCAATGGAAATGCAAAGGGGAGGCTTGTGTCCAGCAGTGGACTACGATAGCTGGGTAAAGAAGAAGATGAACAGATATTTTTTCATAAAAGTCTGGACCAACTCCATTACATAATGCGCAGAAAATTGTGAAGTATTATTAGAGCTCAAAGACAATATAATAAGGAAAAACAATCATTGTAAAAATATTTATAGATAGATATAGTACCAACTTCAAAAGTCTCATGATATTTAAAATATATAATGTTTTGAATTGCACTTTGTTTAATTTAAAGACGTTTGTAATTCTAGTATCATTAGTAGAATTAGATAAAACATTCGCCCTTACGTGAATCTGAAGATTCGCCTGTTTACTCATTTATAGAATGAAATATAACTATTATTTTTGTCACACAGGTACCAATGCAATAATATGGGTTCAGATCCATCCCAAATCACATATAATGACAATCTGTCAGTTTCTTGCCACTCACTAAAGTCTATATAGATATGTGTATTTTCCTACACCAATAAAGTCGTTCTCTGAGTGAATATACCCGTATTTTTTGTAACCAATTAATAATGTATCCAATTCTCTTCTATAGGACTTATTTTTCGTTCTCATATCCGAACTAATATTCTTAAAAGGAGCCTCTTCGCCAGATTAACTTTCACGAAGACAATTATATTATCTTGAAAAACTCACTTCTGGAATTTCTTGTAAGATACTTAGAAGGAATTTATTACATTCGAGCAATGTGAATGAATGTCTTCGCAATAATATGATAACAGTGAGGGTCGAGTTTTTAATCAATTTTAACCCTTAAACCTGGTCAAATTTTATAATATCGGAATAAGTATAAATTATAAAAATACCAGGTTAACAAAGCAAAATGACTGATGTACTGGGATTAAATTTAGGAACACTTAAAAAATCTTACAATGATTATTCATTTTAGTTTAGCGTGTCACTTAATATAGATTCAAAATGTTGGTTAAAATCATTCAAAATCCGTTTAGCGCTTTTCCTGGTTCAAAAAACAGACAGCAAGACAATAAGAAATCAGTTGGACAGTTTTGATAACTTAATTCAGGATAAGATATACAGGGCTATCACGTTATTCGACTCGACGTATTATAGTTGATTATTAGTGTTGATTGAAAAATGAATAGAAGAAGTCCTTTCTGCGCCCTGGGTGGAAACTTCCGAAGGACGAACCACCTACGACTTCAGGACGTCCAGTAGAAAGGCGTGGTCGCTCTTACGAAAACTGGCCGGAGCCAACAAATTGAACCGTAGCACCATAGGCAACTCTGTAAATAAAGTCGCAGCTCATATAAAGCTAACATCTATAGCACTGAGAGATAAGTGTGATAAAAGAAAAACCCGCCATGAACTGAGCGTCCTTAAAGCACGTAGAACTCCCATGGACCAGTACTCATCCAAATTCTGCGTTGCCAAAGTGACCGTAAAACCTGACAAGGCAATACACACAGTGTTCCTTCTCCCTTGTAAAGAATACGCTAAAAAGTGGCTGGCACAGTTTTTTACAAATATCTTGGCAACGGCGATCACACACAAAAAATGAAGGACTTAAAATTCATCGCATTACTCAAGCCGGGAAAACGAAGTGACCAACCAAAGAATTATAGACCTGTTGCACTGCTGAGCACTATTTACAAACTACTTGAGAGGCTCCTATATAACAGAATATGTTAAAAAATACTTAAATCGATTCCAGTAGAACAAGCAGGATTCCGTCCACTTAGAAGCTGCTCTGACCAAGTACTCTCACTAACAACTCACATAGAGGCAGGATTCCAACGAAAGCAAAAGGCGTCGGTTGCTTTTATAGATTTGAGTGCTGCTTACGGCACTGTCTGGAGACATGGGTTGGTGTATAAACTAATTCGAGAAAGCCCATGTCGTAATATTATACGTTTGATTGATAACATGCTTGCTGGGAGAACATTCAAAATAGTTAACGGAGAGAAACCTAGCTGCAAAATACTCAACGACGGTTTACCACAAGGTTCAGTTCTTGCCCCACTCCTGTTCAACTTCTATATCTCAGACATTTCACCCACACAGTCTAGAAAGTTTGGCTATGCAGATGATTGGCAATAGCTATCCAACACAAACTCCTCAAGGCCAACGAAGATGTTTTGAGCCCCGACTTGGCGCTATTAAGCCACCTAGTGTAATGCCTACAACACGTTTTGGGAAACAGGATAGTTCTATATCTATGAGGGTATTTTGCATTTGTGTAAAAACTGAAGTGGAAGATAGATCGGTGATTGATAAGATGTGTTTGCCCAAAAAACGTTTTGGGTAAAATGCGGTCAGAGACCTAATTCAGCCTTTGCTTTTAATAATCTATTAGTTATGTTGTCTTTCTCGTCTTGGCGCGATAGACTACCGATTCGGGTATACATTTTTTTTGCGGATTTCTGTGTATGTGTCATTTATGAATTTTCGCCTCGAATATTCCCGGTACCAAAAACGATATCGATTTTATATTGGTCATTTGAAGAATAATCCCATTGCGATAAGCGGCGAAGCAGTTTTCTGTTAATAGGCTTTCCTATAAACTTTGCACAGAAGCATATCTTTTGTATTTAAAAAAAATCCCTTTCGGTACTTTTAGTGATATGGAGTCATCTTTCGAATGATTTCGATTGATTTTCCCACAAAACCGGCATCAGAATTTTTCTTTTTACGCTATCTGATCGACAAGCGGTCAACTAACCCGGTTGAACACGCTGCGATGGCATCTCAAACCACTTGATTTCACTCTAGACAGGGTCACTCGAAATAAGCGTTGAAATAATTAAAAAAAAGTGGTGTCTCTTTGCTGGGCTTGTTTATTTACGTTGAATTGATACACAAAAAAGCTTAAATAATATAGGCCAACAACCTATTTATACAATGCAAACCAAACAATAGCAAACATTAATCGAAGATGAAATAACGAATGGCTGTTCTACAAGGCACTATTTTAGGCCCCATACTCTTTTTAGTTTTTGTAAATCCGCTTTCAGTTGAGGCTGTGTATAATAGCTTTCGCCGATGGTAAGTCCTGCGTCATTAGACTCAACCAGGAACCCTCCACCCAATTAGTAGCGAGTAAAGCCCTTGAAGAACTTATTGATATAACATATGCCACAAGTAAGAGGCAATCTTGAACTGGACTTGCATTAGAATAACGAACAGTTAAATTGTGAAAGATCAATAACATTTCTTGGCATTGTCTTGGATGACGTACTTTCATGGGAAGAGCAATGCAAAATTTTTTGCACAAAACTAAGTAGCAGTTGCTATGCGATTAGAAAATCAAAGCTGATTCTAAGAGGGAAATAATTTTTAATTTGTATCACACTTTGGTTCAATCCCATGTTATTTTATTCGAAATTTGTTTTAAACTGGTAGCCTGTTGGACCTACTTATAGCGACAGAGACCTGCGTTGCTAAGAAAACCTATAAAGTAATCAAATATCTGTCAATTCAATTCTGTGATTTGATTCAAAAATTGCGAACTTAATGGATGTTTGTTTGTAAAAAATAACTGAGTTTTTTCTTGTACGCTTCAAGGTACATATAAAATTCTTTCTGGGACTGGTTTGATTGTCATTACTCGCCTTTGGCCCGTAATCACCATACGTATGAACCACACTCTTCCTTCTGTGAATTTGATATATACCTAGGCACATGTTGCATTATGACAATTGTCAGATATTGTCCCCTTCAATATACACCTGTATAGCATAAATTACATTTCATGATCATTGTACAACTACTTGGTATAGAAAATCTGTACGAAAACTATTCGGACAATATGGAATAATTGCTAGACATGCTACTAGGTATTATAATTGTGGACAAAGGTGGACACTTCGGCATACAAACAGAATTAAGGTGTTACGCTCCAGGTTTCCTGCCGTTGTTTCATCATGGCATTTATAGACATCAACGACGGTGGCACGCTAAATGCTTTATACTCTGAAATTAATGGGATAGGTCAGTGTGTCAGCGCCCGATATGCTTGTATACCGTACACATACCCGAGGAGGCGTTATTATTTGTCGAATCTGCGATATTTGCAGCCCTCGGTTGACTTCTTTATGGTTTCGAAGTTGTTATATTACCGCGACGTTTTGCATCAAATGCACATGAAATGTTGATACCGTGAAAGGTATGATAAAATGGGTAGTAGGTAAAAAAATGTGGCAACTCATAAACTGAGGGTTCCGTACATTATAATTCGGTAAAGCATACAGGAACTTTATAGGAGAAGTGAACCACAGGAATCTTTTATTTTCATCATAAATTCTATTATTATATTCTCTGATATTATCATTATATTATGGTATTTTTATAAAAGAAATTATATCAATAATTGAAAAAAATGTAGACAAGTTAGCTTGAGATTTGATCCTAGAGATCCTACTGTGACAACAACAACAAACTACCGCTAAGCTAAAATCTTAACTTCGTTTATGACGCAGTGAAGTGTTATAATCAAATAATCTAACCAATCGATCGACAAGCATTTTATTCATGAAGCTTTGTAATATTTTCTATGCTTTATACTATTCAACCAACCTAATTTTTCAAAGGTTTTACTCAGCTATCTTCGAACAACAACACCATATTGGTTGCTTTTGTCAGTTTTCAAGTAATTAAATCTAATAATCTAATATTACGGTTGAATTATGTATAGCCAGAATGTTTAATGATGCAATTAAAAAAGCGGCTGATTATCATAAAATGCCCGAGTTTTTTTAGAATAAATAGAAATTTTTCTGTGTATTTAATCTTAAAAGTTTATTTGCCTTTATTACCTTTCTTTTAAACAAAAAAAAAACTTCTTTTTTATTACATTCAATTTGGTAAACGAAAAACAATGAATTTTGCAGCTCTGCTTCGAAAGTTAAATTTTTGAGCGCTATAGGTCGTCCTTTTTTCCTCACTCCAGGATAACATAAAATATATGTTACACTGAATGAATCCATCAATATTTCCTTCAAATTTATTTTCAAACCAAGAGCTGCAATAACAATTCGCTCACCTGCTAGATACTATTGTTGTACAACTAAATTATTCCTTTAGGCTTGTAGACAGAAATGACTATACCAACCAAACACACATTTGGTATCTATAGTATATCTTTGTTCCACAGTCAGTCTGAAATGATGATATTTTCCTATAGAGAGATAGTCTGAACCTCCAAATAGGACAAAGAATATTTACTTTTCTCAAAAAAGTTGTGATTCATTCATTAGATGGAATATTTGTAGAATATATGCCGAAAATTTGTCGACATACCAATATGAATGAAACCAGAATTATAAACTGAATAAATAAATTTAATTCTTCTCTAGAAACAAAAACCACAAGACACGAGACCCGGAACAACTCCTCCCTAGCTACTCGACGACCTTCCGTTGCCACAGACACGGCCCGGGGTATAACAGAAGCACCGGGCTCAGGACTTTTGCATAACTGCTCCCATGAGAGACGTAGAGATCATCTCCGTAACGTTCTGCAGTTCCATCTCCTTTTGTGTTGTGTCACCGGGGCGCTTTTTGTTTTCCGACAACAGCGTGTGGGAGTTATTCCGGTTCCTTATTCAAATTGTTGTTATATTAATTTAGAAGCAATGTTTCGTCTTAATACACGAGTAAACTGAGAAGATTCAAATATTCCCTTAAACAGTAGATATACAGCATTCACAGATATCAGGCGTTACGAAACATTTATTAGCTTTCTGGAATGGAAAGAGTTACAACAAAGGAAAAACAATTTTTCGCAAAACATTCAGGCGACTTCATCGCATCAACATCCACAGATGCAGTGGAATAAAAAAAATTTCTATAGGTATTGAAATTAAAAACTTTATACCATAAATCCAACAAAAGATATCTACAAACAACATATACAAACAATGATTTTTCAAGTTGTGTTTTCACCATTCGTTAGGGAAAGGAATTTGCATATCTCCTTCTATATTTGGTGTTGATCAAAACAATGGGAAGCAAAATAATAATAAAATTTATCTTTTTCCAGATATTGAGACTTAGGAAATGATGATCAACGGCTTAAGGCAAGTTTCATCAAACCCTTAGAGCCGTTGTCAGCTATTACATAGCAGCTATTGGTACTATATGGTACCTATATTATGTAACAAGCAGGATCGGTACACTACAAAACCAAACAGAAAGCAACAACATTTATCCACTTGTTCCCGAGATAATCTCGGCACAGAAAGACAGATAGGCAGGCAGACAAACTGAATGATCGGTGGCTGAAAATACGCCTTTCTGACACAGGGGGCTTTGATTTATTCACCTTACTTCAGGTAGCCATAGGATATTGAAAATTTCTAACCTATCTAAAATGATCTGCACTTACAATTTAATTCCACATTTATTTTCAACTACAACTGTTCCAATTTGATATATGTTTTGAGATGCTACAACTCTGGATAATTTTCAGAATATCGGGCACCCACAAAAACATACAATTTCTCTTGAATATCAAAATTATAACTATAACAGACTATTTTTTGGGGAAATGCAATTAAAAATGCAATCAAAATATATATTCCCCATCCGAGGTTGCATGTACATTTCCAAACAATAAAAAAACGAATAATCAGAATGCATTTAATATTTGTGTTTAAAACGGAGATTTGCATAAAAAGTCAAAATGAATGCACACCATAAACATGCCGTCATGGAGCCAATTTATTTTTTATTCAATTATTTATAGTACAACTGAACAGCAAAAATTTGCGCGCGAAATCGATTTCAAACAAAATTAGCGAGGTGAAATTTATAATACGTTGGGACAATAAACATAAAACAACAATAACGCCCCGCTTAATGTGCAACATGAAACAATTGAAAATGTAATCGCAAACAGGCAATTATATTTTAAAATTATATGAATCGACGTTTATATGTATATAGACTGAATTCTAGTTATCGTGAATGCTTAACAATGTTTACGTGTGTTCGTGGACACTATGATTGCTGACGAATCAATGGAAGGTTTTATTTTTTATCAAAATAATACATATATAAAACATATGTAAATTGTAAAATATTATTCAGACGATTATGATTAGAGGAAGGTTTGGAATAATATTTTTCTCCCCTAGTGATTTCAAAATAAGAAAAAATATGATAGTTTTAGTATCAAACTGAACTAGTATGTAACGAACTAGAATTGCTTATGAATATGGCTGAGGAAATCTAAGTAGAAAAAATTGTGAGCTCTAGTAGTAAATGTTCCAAACAAAAGCATGATAAATAACAATATAGGGTATTTGACAGATGAAAATTCTGAGGTAATTTTTTTCGCAGACCGCACACAAATCTCCGAAAATAGCCGGGAATAGTTTTTCCGAGACGAGAAAAGTGTTTGTGTGCGTATATGCCCAAGAGAGATTTGGGCATAAGTAGGCTGGCCCAACAGGGTTTATACGCGTAAAAGGCTGTATTGATCCACTACTTATTTCTAACTGTTTATTCTCGAAGTTCGTCTTCCATCCTCAGTTGCTGCCGAACGCGACTGGTAGGCTATTTTCCGGCTCGTTTTTCTTACAAGAAAAAGGGGCCGTATATCGATATTGCTTTTAGAAATAAATTCGGATTTGCCGATATTTTTTGTCGAAAAGGATAGGCGTCGCTTAAGCTGCAAGAATTTACGACTTGCTTAGAGATTTACTAGCGTCTTATAGAAAATTTGATTGTAGTCATAAAAGGCTTACTTTGAGTCGATTGAATAAAACGAGCTTTCACCAAAAATAGGTTTCATTACTGTATATGAGCTATTGTTGAATGAAGTGTTTTCGTTGCACATATTTCAAAATATCAGATTTTATTCTGATTTGACAGAGATACTTAGAGTTTGTGATGGGTGAGAGGCTTGCCAAACCCAAAATTTCCATACAACTTATATACACTAATATTTTTCTACATCGACTTTATTACTTAATAATATAAATTGCTGGTAATTTTGAAGTTGTGGAGTCCTAAGTAACTAGAAGACTTTTTTACCAACTTTAAAAGTACCAGCACCAGTAGAATTAATATTATTTTGATTTTTTCAGTGCAACGAATAATAAGTCTGTTCTAGTTTTCGTAGAAAAAAAATATTTCCCATTTTTGAGTCATCATTGAACTTTCATTTATATACTGAGATTTTAAAACACAGCGGAAACATACATACAGACTTTAGGTACTAATGCTGTAATTCGGAAACCGTATTTTTTTAAAAGTCCAATTTAAATGTTGCTATATGGTATCTTCCTTTGTCGACTCAGATTTTAGACATCTGAAAAATCTTTGAGGGCAAACCTTCGGCTAATTATAATAATAGATTATATCCTTCAGCTAACCTGTCTACTCCTTATAGGAAGCTAGCAATCACAATTGCGTATGTATCCTGATTCACTGCAGTATGTACAAGGTTGCCAATAGTTCATAGATCTTAGACATTTATTACCATCCCTTAACACACTTCCCCTCTATTATGCCTTCAACTAATAATATTTTAATTTTCTCGTCGTTAATGAGTCAAAAATTGTAAATATAAACTAGACTGATTTGGGTTTGGATCACAATGATGAATATACTGATAAATTAATTTGCACATGATAGTTCATATGAAACATTTGAATGACGCTATTTTAGATGAGCCATGAATAATATATTATAGAATGATTTTCTCCTCTTGAAAGATTCCCAATATAACAATGACTCACAATAAACATTTCAATTTGTATGTACACATAGCTGACATAAAATCTCATTCAAAGAAATTGGAGAATTTCCATCATTTCGACACCATACAATTTGGATCATCTTCTCAACGTAACTAAAATAAAACATTCCCTTCAAAACTAGCATCGTCGCACTAAAGCTGTTTCTATTTGCAGTAAAAGCCATTCTAGAATAGAAGAAATCGAGATGACAATCTTAATTCAGTGTCGAGCAATAGGAAAGAAACAAATGACCGAGAAAAGTCTCCGCCTTTTAAAGCCCATTTTACCACTCCTTGAAATGAGCAAGAAGGGTGCGTTTTATTAGTTAGGTCACGAAAGACAAGTCAACATATAATGCTAACAAAAGATAAATCAATAATAGCAAGCACAATCCAACATTGTTGGAAAAATATGAGACATAGAGTATAGGACCAATTTCATCAGTGATGCAAAGTGTATCGAGGTCAAAATATTTAGTGAATCTGTTAGAGGGTTGTTGATATAGATTTGTATAAGCTGGCAGCAAAAATAATAAGAAAAATATTTGAATTATGCTTCCCAATCATTTTGAAACTCAAAAAAAATTGTAAAATTATAATTTCTTCAGAATAATCTTCTTATATGTTATACAGGGTCCTGCTATCAGCTCTCGACTACATTGCTTTGGTATTTTGCAATCTTCATCTGTAACGTAAGGACGATATGCGATATGGTTTATACAGAATGTTGAAAAAATCTCTGACGGCATGTGGATGATTTTTTTTATTCACTTGCAATACATTATGTTGCTTATTTTGGTATCTTTTATCTATATAGTAGTCAAATTCTATTGAAAAATTAGAACTAAAAAACCGTTCATTGCCACCGGATTTAATAATGATATGAAATTATAAATAGTAGGAATGTAGGAATCTTGGTGAAAAAATGATACATAATTCTCATTGCAATATAGTCTAACAGAGTTGCTCATTAAGTTAGATTCACATTATTATTATTTTTATTATAACTTTTTCAAGTGAAACTTTTATAGCGAGGGTAAATCCATTTCAACATGTCACAAAATAGCGACACGAAATTGGTAGGTACATTTCAAGATCGAAAGTACAAAAAAAAACTGTGTTCACCGTGTTTTGAACCCGGTGGCTCGAGCACATCAGTCTTATATATTATCCATCGAGCTAACCCGACTTTTATATATTATAGTAGAAAGCTTCATGATTTTTTGTAATATCCATATAATATATAATTTACAAACAAATCCTAGCAGAATAAGTAGGCTCTTTCTGTCTACGTTTGTTTCAATTACAGTATAGGGAAACACAGTAGTCCCATTCATCGGCGGCGCCTTAGATGATTGTTTCGGAGCATCATTTTTTGCGGTCGTAAATTATAAATGCGAAGACGATGGTATGTCAAAGTCCAGCCCATTTCGTATCTCCCCGTTTATAATAAAGATAATAATAATAATAAATCGTCCTAAGATGTACATTTAATGTTAACTAAAATGATAAACAGAGAAAGTAAATATGTATAAACGTAACACATAACAATAATTTATAACATGGGTACCTAGATAAAATAATGTGACAAGGTAAGTAAAAGATGAAATAAATTCAAGAAAATGCATTCAAGTTCATGTCTGTATTGAGAAAGTGTTTTTTCAGAATAATTCTTATTTTTGTTTTCTAAAGTTGCATTCAATTGATTAACAGTGAGTTGTATAATTTGACGGAGAAGTCTGTTTTTTGATCTTAAATCCAATAAATGTAGCATAGACCTAGTTAACAGCTTGTTGTATAGTGGCGAAGGAGTTTTGGAACTTAAAACTTTATACACAAAGTTGCAAAGATTACAATTAGTACGATTATACATTGTCAACCAGTTCAGTTCGATGATTTTGCTAGAGACACGATCATATTTTCTTAAAGAGTAGACGAGTCTACAACAGAAGTTCTGTAACTTCTGTTTCCGATTTTGATCAAATTTACTCAAGAGATTGCTGTACACAATATCACCATAGTTGAACCGTGATAAACTCCAAGAGAAGTTTTCTGATTGGGTGACTGAAAAAATGTCTATTAATGTAAATTATGGTATATGGTATGGCAGACATGGCGGCAAAGGCGGGTCACATCAAGGAATGGCTTGAGTGGGACTACTGTGTTTCAGCTATACTGTGGTTTCATATTCACGAATTTGTAAACAAGTTAGCAAACATTGCTTGCTCTTCGTATACATAAAGGAGAATTCTTATAGTAGTTAGTGTTTTTCCAAACGGTATGGCAAAACGATAACAAAAAATATTGGTGATTCGCGAAGTGACATTGAACTGCACAAACTGGAAACTAAAACTGTGGCTGATCGCTGTCGTGATTATCGAGCCCGGAAAAAACTTTTGAATAATGCTAGTGTTAAAATATGTAAGAATGACGTACGACGTCAGAGTGGTGTCCGTCTCATTTTCTTGTTGAAACAGCTGTAGAAAGTAGTGCTCCTTCCCATTCTTTTGTCAGAACAGCTCTACAAATTGATGATCGAAATATATATTCAGACGATTACGAAAGATTGACTGCTCCAGATCTTTTCTGAAATACTGATTTCCACAAGAATACCATTTATGCAGATTCGACGATTAGCTAAATACGTTTATACGTCACATAAAAGTTTCACTTCTACTTCTATTTTTATGTCATTCGATGAGGAATTGAGAAGAAAACATTTGTTTAACTACACCCCTATTGTAATTCCGAATAAATTAGAGGTTAGAGGCAGAAAACTTGTTCAATTCAATAATTTGAATCACCATTTTGAAAAATATAAGCTAGGGTGGTTTCGTATTCCATGACTTTTGTGTTTATTAAACTATGAAGTTTCTATTTGCACAGTAATTTTATTATCAATTATGCCAGCACTAGTGTTGTCTTCTCTTTTTATAACTTTGGATGTGTTCGGAATTGCGATGGGGTCGTTATCAGAAAAAGAAAATGTTTTTTTTATTTCTGCATCGAATTACATAAAAACATACAGGGGGTCCATTTTGAAATAAGAAAATTGAAGTGCTTTGAGTTTATACATTTTGCCACTAAATTATGAACATCCTGTGAATAAAAATCCAACTTTGTTGCGGACTCTATTAGACCTTTTTGCAGTAAAGCTCATGTATGATTGTAAGACGGAGTACTATTTATAGCTTAATAAATGCTTTAAACCCATTATGCGAAACCGATTTTTTTGTGATTATCACAAAACCGATCTTAATAAAATATTAGATTTAAAAGATGTGACGCCGATTTCATTTTTGGTACTCGGGATTGTTGAGTCAAAAATTGGTTACAACCACCAGCATTTACGGACACATAGATATTGTCAATTGTCTCAAAAAAATGTATTTGGGACTTTCAAACATTGAGATGTCTCAAAATATTATTTTATTTTAATAAGAATATTATAAAATAGAATCCATCACAATAACATTCTACTGGAATTAATAAAAATGTTTTTTACAATACACGTGTGAAACTCACAGGAATCCAAATGGTTTTTAAAAGTAAGCAAGCATGAAACTGCGGTAATGAACTAGAAAATATGCTTTCAGTTAATGTTCATATCTGACCAACTGCGTTTTAAACTGAGAATACTTAATAAATAATAATAATAAATAATTAATTTCAAAATTACAGAAAAAAAATTACAGGTACATTTAAATTTGCCTATACCCAGCCACACTACATTCTCAGTGTGAAACGCAGTATAGTAGAAAGATGTGGCAAGTACGAATAGACTTCACACCCCGAGGGTTCCATAAATTTATATTATAGTGAAGCATTGTAAATACAAGGATTTGATGGTATGAGTAAATAACTATTATATAAATATATTTTCATAAATAGAAGAATTTAACCGTAGGAATATACACTATTTCTATCATTATAGATCAGGATGACATTTAGAGAAACATGGATTCACTGAATTTAAATTCTCTTCAAGTTCGTTTATTTGGCAGATCATTTTATTTTTCTTGCAACCTAGACGTCAAAGTATAACATCCCAATTTTTTCAGTGGTGTCAATTTCCTATCTTCGATGTTTAGAGGTAGATCGGAAGAAAGAAAAACGAGACTAAAGGATCCTCTTGTCATCTGGTATAGAACCCTAATAATGGTAGCGAAAGTATATTATCATATAACAATTTTACTTTACATTATTATTTATATATTTCCCATTGATTTTAGAATGAAATTAAAATTTTGTAAAATGTCACCTGAACTGCTTGAACGTCTGAGATTTTCAGGCTAAAATATTTCCCAGCAATGAAAAGGTTTTCACGTCTCTTATTATGTATTAAGAAAAATGATCTAAAATTTAAGAACGGAATAATCGATAAATAGGTATGTATCGAACGCCAAGAGGCCAAGCTTATACATAGATTATTTATCACAAATATTAAGATATTCTACAATTCTCAAACAAACCCGGTCATATGCCTCCTTAAGAATATTTTGGTTATACGAAATAGGAGTAAGTGAGTTTATGGTTGGAGCATATATTAGAAAATATATTTCAAATTGCCCTATTGAAGCAGATACATAATGGCCATAAATGTCAATTAGAACTATAATCCAGAACAGTAACAATAACGAAGTAGGGTACAAAATGGCGAAAACAAATAATTCAACAGAGCACCATTAATAAATGTAAATATTAAATGTCATGCTCACGTACTCACCAATTAAAACATCATATTTCATTTAGTGAGTTTGCTACAAAACGCACTTTTCACACTCCCCATAGCTGCTTTTGACATTAGAATCGATTTTATAATACATATAAGTAGAAAGTAGACTCTTGGCACCAAATTAAGATATTCTACAATTCTCAAACAAACCCGGTCATATGCCTCCTTAAGAATATTTTGGTTATACGAAATAGGAGTAAGTGAGTTTATGGTTGGAGCATATATTAGAAAATATATTTCAAATTGCCCTATTGAAGCAGATACATAATGGCCATAAATGTCAATTAGAACTATAATCCAGAACAGTAACAAGAACGAAGTAGTGTACAAAATGGCGAAAACAAATAATTCAACAGAGCACCATTAATAAATGAATCTGTATCAGTGTTTGTGTGTGCGGCTGTAATGCAATAAACATAGTCATTGTGTTATATGTATTTCCAACTTTTGACGTAATTACAGGCGAATAAATTTGGAAGCGATATCTAATCGATAATATCCGCGAGGTAGCTTCAATTTAGAATGTAAATATCATTAACATAAATTTTATTTATCACCAGAACCATCGTCATATATTTATATAAATGGATGACAACAATGGCTACTACATGTTCAGAAAAAGAGAGAGTAGTACTTTGGAAAAGATATGAAATATTTATTACACCCACCAGAATCTTCCCCGAACTCTCTCTTTCTATTTTTTATAAAATCAGAATAATAAAACGATCTCGAGTGATCAATCACATCACAAAACCTTTTCTTATTCTCTCTCTCCCTTTCGATTCGAATGAAATTAATCCATCCAACATCCTTTTTCTCCAGACAGTGTTTTCGACAGGCCCGCTCTGCCTACTGAGATAAATTGAATTTAATGATTTTCTTACCAAATTTTAAACCAAAATAACTTGTCCACAATACCTTCGTGAATACTTCTTACTGGAAGTGAGAAAATCTATTTATTAAAATTTGTATAAGTTTTCTGCCTTATGAAAAATATAAAATTTAAAGCTATAATTATAGTTAGAACAATTTAAATTGAAAAAATGATGCTCCAATCAATAACCATATGAAAAAACTAGGACAAACTGCAGTAGATGATGGAGTGAAAGTTGAAAACAATAAATCGTAATGTAATAATCGTAAAGATGTTGAAATTTTGTAATAGATGATGCACCTAACAGCTATATAGAAGACTCCTGACACCAATTTCTAAATCTTTTAAAAGGACTCTTACATGATGTTATTTTACACTTTTCATTACATCATCTAATGAAGTCGGTTGTAGATTTTTTCTTAATATTTATTTCCCATTTCGATAAGTGATCTTAGTTAATAACTCATAAAGAAGTCTCCTGTTTGAAGCGCTTCTGGGCTGTATGGAAACGAATTCTATTAGAAATCAGTTACATTCCGTAACCACTTCCTCACAGACCATCGTGTAGTTACGCCCCTGGGGTGGAACTGCCACTAATTTAAAGTAATCTGGCAAGATTTCTTCCCGCCTGTCGTCGTACCTTCATTACTGTTGTGTGGATCCGTCAATACCTATCTTTAATAATGTCTTTTAGAAAGCGCGGGCGTGTCTGTGAGAAGAACCAAGGATTTAATGTGAAAAGAAAATGAAAATATTATTTTTAAAACTTATGAAGTTATCAAGTAAGCAACTTTTATTTCAATTTTTTATATGACTGCGATATACTGTATGAGGTCACCTTTTTGCTGTGCTATTTTACTGCAACAGCTTGATAACAAATTATTATTGTAGAAAAACGTAAATTTCTCAACGTGGAGTTGAAATAAGCTCAAAAGCTTCTCCGCACTTTTATTATTGTCATTTTTTTAAAATTAGACACATGTTTTAGATTTATACAAACCTATCTTCAGTCTAAGTAACAAGATACAAGTGTGGAGAGAAAAAATTGTGTACATCGATATCACTACAACCATAAAATTAACACAAAAGCACTGATTATAACTAAACTAACTCAGAGACTTGACTAATGAGCACCTTGCTGCGAGCTAACATTGGGTGACTTCGATCACTCAGTCTAGCAGCGCAGAAAGTGGCGAAAGGGTATGTCTTAAGGTTTATCTGATATGTGGGTCGGAATTCACGTTAAACTGTTGGTACCTTTGTCTGTGGGAACACTTTCAAGGCAGAGACGTCGCTTGGGCTCCAGTATGAGTAATCCTTAAATACAACAACATCAGTGAGATTTACCAAAATATTCTCCAGTACAAATGCTTCAAGAAATTATACATTCTACGAAAAAACTACCAAACGAAGGGCTTTTTCGAAGGGTTGAGCATTATCAAACTCAGAAATTTTGAATATGGGAACATCCCACAACCGTCCTCTTTCGAAAGAAAAAAAGGTTCAAGTGTTTAGCTTATACGGAAGTATTAAAATGGATTGAAGAATTTGTAATAAGCAGAACAAAAAGTCAGACACGAAAATTAGTTAATAAATACGTTCTAATAATAAGAAGCGAGTTTCCCTGACCTCTTCTTCTAATCTGTGCCTTCAATCTTATCCCAAGCACATATTTCTTCATTTAGGTTCGACTATTGTTTTCTTATGCTTATTTAAGGAAGAAGAAAATTGTACCTCTTTTAATGGTTTTTTACTTAATTCATTAATTTTTTCATAGAACTATCCGACTATAGCAGCCCAACCCTATATTAAATGTCATGCTCACGTACTCACCAATTAAAACATCATATTTCATTTAGTGAGTTTGCTACAAAACGCACTTTTCACACTCCCCATAGCTGCTTTTGACATTAGAATCGATTTTATAATACATATAAGTAGAAAGTAGACTCTTGGCACCAAATTAAGATTATTTGTCATTTGTGAATATAAATTATGTTCAATTTCAATTTTAGAGAAACCAAAGTCTCTCTGCCTATTAGATTCTTTCAAAATACATACATGTTAGATATCTTTTTTTCTATGGGGTAATTTCTCACCAGACTCTGTTTATATAACCAAAATACATTAAAATCTGATACAAAGCATACGAGCATAAATACCTAAAATAGCAAATATTCAATCAATATCTTAATTATATGTCCATTTGTAAAACAGAAAATGAGAAAGAATCTCCACTAGCAAATTCTATTTTAAATCATACATAAAAGAACAATATATAGATAGCTTGTTATTATACTCGTATTGATTCAAATAGCACAGCACAGCCATACGAAACTAGATCAATAGGCTTGCACAGATCAACAATAGAGGAGATTACAAGAAATTGCAACAAAAAGAAAACATATTCAAATCGATCTAATCATTAGGCTCCCCTCTTTGGAACATTAGCGATATCCAGAGATAAACGACATAGAAAGAAGTAACAACTCGCTTTTTGTGAATCAGCCTTCACCTTGTTTCGTTCTTGACATCCATTCACTATCTATCAATCTTGTTTGCCTTTTGTGTAGCTTTCTACTGTTTCCTCTAGTTGACACGACCGAAATTGTGCCCGTCATTGTCTCCAAATTTCAGTATTTTTGTTTTTCTCTTTAGTCCTTGCAGTGGGGTTTTATTGTTTAAAATTGTCTATAGATCGAGGGCAACATATGTGCTATTAGAAACATAGATTATTTGTTCTAAGGAAGGAGATGTTGGCTGTATTTGTGCATATATTTTTTCTATTTAATAATTCTTTATCTGTTGGCATTCCTAAATTACCTTCACGTAATTTTGAGATTTTTCTTGGAAAAAATAAATTTTTGATTTCTTTTATTTATTATGTAGCAATCTTTCAGCAGAAAGACTTTCGAATGAAAGAAAAATCATAGAAAATGAAAGCACTAAGAACGTTTATAACAATTTCAAAATTTTATTGAGCGTAAGTATTGCTGATTCTAAGAACATTTATAATACCCACCTTATATGATGTTGAAGTTATATTGAGGGTAAAAAGATAGATTTAATATCTTCCATTCCATCACCAACCAAAATATTATCAAAAATATACCTCCGAGTCAATAGCTAATACTCTCTAGTAGTTTAGGAATCATAATGTTGCAGTAATAACAGTTATCATATAAGGCAACCTCAACAAAAATGGTCTGATGATTGAGATGGTGAATAAAAAAGAGGTTGGATCTACACACAACACTTTGCGAATGTATTACATCAGTACAATTGGTCGTCCATTTACAGAAAAAAGACGCTTCAGTATTGCAACAGAAGGAAATGTTGCTGAAAATAATTACTGTGACTTTAGAAGAAAATTATCATTTTTCCATTACTAAACTCTCCAATACGCCTAGTTATTATTATAGTGCAAAAAATATCATACATACAAAATTCAATTTGTTCAAGTGAGCGATAATCGGGTTCGCGTGCTAACCACGGGAGCGCTGACTACCCTGCCGTTCCGAAGACGCGAGATGTCACAGCTGACAGTGTTTTTGTTTACATAACCATAATGCCTTATATTTTATCAATGCCATAATAATAGCATAATATTATGATGGCGATTATTTCAAGGAGAAAATAAAATATTATTCCATGCGAAGGTATGAACAGTGCATTTCCCGTGACTATTCCTCCACAATGGTATTTTAGACAATATTATTAGCAACATTTTTTTAGATTTATAACTCATCCTAGAAAAAGAGATGAAGAAATTGGAAAAATGCAAATCAACATTTGAGATAAAAAAAAACTATTAAATTTCTTATTTTATGATGTCCAATATTAATTAATTTAAATTGGTTCGTGATTAAATGAGCCATATGGTGTATTTCCTTTTTTAATAATATAACACAATGTATTTTGTTATGGGTACAACACACTATCTTTATTCACTTACGAGATAACCGCGTACTTCACGATTCATTAAATGTTGATTGATTCTTTCACAGAATTTGCATTTTTTATAAAGGTTTCACAATCTGGAAGCATTGAAAGGGAGCCATCGGAGAGCAGTACTTTATTCTATACTTTAATGTATTTTTTTAAAGAATTGTAATTCACATACGAAATCGCCTAATGTACTGAAAAAGTTTGCACAATTTCATCAATTTTTCCCTATTCTGCAGAAAACGTATCGATAATAAAATCCATATTGACTTTTTTACAATTTAATAATTTACAAAAAATTAAGGTATTTCAACCAACCTTCGGAGCCCTGAACAGTCATAATACTTTCTTTTTATTATTTTTTCTTTCCACCCGATTTGGATGCGCCCCCGTGACATTTGCACGTCACTTGCAGGTCCGGCCAATCAGCGTCTTCGGACCCGCAGGGTAGTCAGCGCTTGCGTGGTTATCAAGCGAACCCGATTATCGCTCAATTTTGCGACCATATAAGCCTATTTGAAACAGACTCAGATCATTCTCCTTTGTTTTTTCTTCATGTTATATCCGAAAGCATTTCGTTTAGGTGTCAGTAGCCTTTGAAGATTTGACGAAATAAATGTTTTTTTCTGCCATTTTTTGTGTTTGATTCAAAAGTAAGAAACTTCAAATGATGTTATATGAAAATAATCGTTCATAAGTTTTACACCACCAATACCAACACAACGAAAAAAAACGTGGTGGCTCATAGCTAACGCAATTTCATGTTTTTTTTTTATTTTTGATCACTTTTACGGAGAAATGTATGAAAGTTCTAGGGACAAAACATTTCTATATTTAAAAAATATTTTTGAATAAATTTAATCAACATTTTTTTAATATGTAAAATGTACACTTTCAAAAAAAATATTTTGGAATTCTTCATTTACATCTAACACCATGCAGTTGAAATTATTTCCAAATTTGAATGTGCGAGCGATAGCAATAAAAAATATGAAATTTACCTAAAAGGTCGGATAGAATTAATTGGGACACTGTTTTGCGTCTAAACAAGGTTCGTAAAACCAACGGTTGTTTCAGAAAATGAAATAATTTCTAGGTATCTATTTTTCATTGGCATTACTGGAAGGCGACAGCAATAATTAGTTGTTAACCTCATTTAAGTAGCAATTTTGCTTCAACCTTCAAAACCCTCTGACGACTAAATGAAGCACTTTCGTATATAAGTAACTTAGGCTAAATTAATCTATTTTTCGCACAGCAATCTGCCATTATTTGTTGTCCATCTATTCCGCGGACACTCTGAATAACAAAATAAATCTAAAAGCCGTATTCAACAGAAAAGATGTTGTATAGGGCTATGAAGTTTCTGTTATTAGGCCACAAATTTGGCAGGAACTATGTACCAGTAAGAATAAACGGAGAAATCAGGAAAAAATCCTCAGGAGTAATAACTAATGTCACAATTACAAACAGATTATCTGTAATGTTAAAATGTCAAGGGTGCTTAGTTTAAACATTCAATATAAAGTCTAATTTCTTTCTACATCATAACAATCAGTTTTCTTAAATAAATACAATTTTGGTTAAAATTGCGATTGTTGTTATGTTCCCTTTTACCTTGAAGATGGTCAGTACAAAACAGTACATCAATTTGAGAACGCTGCATTACAAGGTTTGACTATTAGGTATAAGCCTTCAAAAGCAGGTAATTTTTTATCCGTATTAATATTTCGTTTGGTCGTAAGACTGGGATCGAGTGATGCCATACGAGCATATTGCGTATGTATCTCTATACTACTAATAAAAATGTGTATTCGTGATTCTCATAATATACAGGGTGTTTCATAAAAATCACCAAATTGGCATCACTTGGTTCAAATAAATTTACACAACACTGTATAGACGGGATAGAAAATGGGATATGAGGTGGATTCTTTCCCATATTGCGAACACACACACACACATATAAAACTTCCTACTGCTACTGAATCCACCATAGACATGCACACAGGATGAGAGGAGGCACTCACATACATATATAGGAAAAATCGATTATGCAGGCGCTGTGCCGCGCGTTTTTATCATTTCGGCATATTTATTTTGTGTGTCCCAATGGTTCCGCTCCTTTCGAATTTCGGTCACTGGGGCATAATGCAATCAACTACGAGTGTGTGTGTGTGTGTGTGTAGAACGAGTTCGAATTGCTGTTTTAAATGCAAAATACTCACTCCCGATGGTCGGTATGGGATCTTATCTGATATTTATCGATTTGTTTATGGACTCGGCTCGAGTTATTGTGGCGTGATTGCTTGTAAATTTATGCTAATAAAATGGGCAAAAACGAGAGATAATTTTAATGGCGGCTGCTATGGACTGTGTGTGTGTGTGTATGTGAGAGTAGACTTATTTGAATGTAATTAACAGTTACAAAAACGTGGCAATGTAACAATCAAAAATTCGACATACAGTGCAATTAGACTTTTTAACCAAGCAACTTATCGGGGATTAACGTTGATGGACAAATAAACAATCTGCCGTAGACAGAAGAATACTTTTGAGGAAATTTTACTACCGAAGGATGCGTAAAGTAACGTTCATATTGACAACGTGCATGTGATTTACAGCTTGCAGTAACTATAATAACTCCAAAAATAAGGCTTTAATTGACAAAATTAACCTTGACATTAAACTAATCAATAATATAAAATGTCACAATGTTGAATACCATAAACACAGTGGGCATGTTCAAACTCATACAGAGTATATCACCACATTCACCCCAGGTTCATTTTGAAACATAGTCAGTCAAATACTTTGGAGGTTGTCTGTTTCTTCTAGGTCGGACTAACCACAAAATCGTCTTGCAGTTTGTTTAAGTGTAAATCCTCTATAGGATTATCAGTCTGATTCTTATCGGATTGAGATAGAGAATCTTGAGCATAAAACTATTGGGTATTGGAATCATTTTCATGTTCTGTTTCATTAGAAGATTGATATGGAGGTTCTTTGTCATTATTATCGTCAAATTCAGGTGGGAGTACCACGTAGTGCTAGATGTCTCAATCTTCTTTACCATCAGGAAAACAAACAAAGGCATTATCTGGATTTGCCTCTAAGACAAACGGGTCATAATTACTTTTTCTCACATTCTTTTTCATCCAAACAGGATCAGGTATTGAGAGCCAAGACGGAATAGCTTGTCGATTACTGGATTTACGAGGATGTTGAAACATGCGTTCATACGGTGTTTGATTTGTTGCAACACACAAAAGAGATCTGATGGAATGAAGAGCATCCCTCTTTTCCAAAAGGCGTTGACGAATTTCACTCGACCATAAGCCGCTGATAAATGCATCTCTTATGGAAAATTCACGATGTTGTTTAGCAGTTACGTCCTTGAAGTTACAGTCTTTACCGAGTTGATTCAAGATCTAAAGGTTCTATTTTCTCCAGGTTGCTGTTTCCGCGTAGAAAGAATATGCCTGGCAGAAGCTTCATTTTATGGTTTTATGTAGATTTTGTCTAAAACTCTCACATCAGCACATCAGGTTTTTGCTTCAGAAATGTATTCAAAAACATTGCTTGTGTCCAACACACATCTAGCTAAGAAAGCGCTGGAACATTTTTGACAGATTTTGGTATGAAACGCTTGCGCTTTTTAAGCTGCAGCTTCAGGAATACCCCAAAAGGTATTTTTAAAAGCGTCTTTATAAACCAGCTTAAGAGCGCAAGAAATCTAACAGCAAATTCTGTCAAAGATGTTGCAGCGCTTTCTTGGCTTGTGTGTGTTGAACACAAGCATTGTGACTCATATAGTTTCGGCGCAGCCGTAGTTTTTGGGCCACTTCTAATACCTTTACTGAAGACATGAAGTTCTGGAACGTGGTCTTTCAATGTCTCCATTCCTTGGCAGCATTCGTGGAGCTGGAGGGTCAGTATCAAATCTTTCGGGTCTGAGGAGCTTGTCCATTTTGTCAATTAAATTGTAATAATGCTAATACCTCCAGAAATAAGGCTTTAATTGACAAAATCAAGCTTGACATTATACTTAATATATTAAATAAAATGTCACAATGTTGAATAACATAAACCCAGTGGGCGTGTTCAAACTCATACAGAGTATATCACCAAATAGCTACAGTTATTTTTGACCGCATTCTAAAAAGACGAGGTGTCTATCTGTCTGTTTGTGTCTGCCTATCTTCGAATTTTACGGAACGAAGAAATTTGAAATTTGGTTAATTTGGTGGTGCAAATTAGAGAGTTGAAACCAACATTTTCTTCCAGCACATAATCTGATATATCCGATGAAATGTAGATAAACACTGTCAAATCGATTCATTATTATTGCGGTCTAGGCCCCGTCTCATGTTCGTAGGTTATGATATTCGTATTTAATTTTGACGTTACTGGTCAATATAATACCAGTCATAATACAAGTTCGTTTATTTAAATCAAATATTTTGAATGTTGAATATAACAAAAGATTATCATAATCTTGTAAACGGGTAATGAGCGGCTTCTATCTAATCAGTTTAGATTTAACAATTTCACCAAAATGGAAATTTCTGGCTACAAACCAATTCACCTGTGATGTAATACAACTAGTTACTTAGATGAACTATAGTCAGAATTATTTGTTATTATCGTCCCATAATCTTTGATCTTTTAGGAATTATTGAAAAAAAAATAATAGCAAATAATCTTTAAACGCTATAACTGTTAAATAATCATCAATCATAAATTCATGCGATAAAACAAAAATAATGAAAAATATTATATTAGGTATATTATAAGAAGGTCGGCACATACAAGACTGTTTTAATTTGCTTACCTTGAATTCTGTTGTTATTGAAGAGTCTTACCTAAAACAAATAAAAATAAATTAGCCATAGTCACAAATTTGTTATAACCTAACTATATTGCGTTTCATACCGACAATTCAATGTGGCCGGGTTTAGACAATGTATTTTAAATGGGAAAACGGCACACAGTGTTGTCGTTCTTTAACATTACCTGTAATATTTTCTTTTGTAATTTTGAAATTCATTGTTCATTTATTATTGAACATAAAAATGTTGAGATAAAATTTAAACACAAGCGGCGAAATTTACCTTAGACAAGGCACTATGGTTGGTTGAGCCCGGCAAGACAACACGCTGGCAACGATGGGCTCCATAAGATGCCACACTGCATTCAGAATTTGAAATGCACCAAAGAAAACAAAGTAACGAATAATAATAGGTATATACTCAGGTACTCTGATCAACACGATACAGTTAAATTTATTCAAGTTATGGCCAATTGTTTCCTTCCCGAACTATAGTACCTACTTGAAGCTTAGTTTTAAGTTAGATCAATAGCAAATAGTAGACCCAAAATTATTTATCGTTAACTGAATCTTAATTTACGATAAATCTAAAAAATAGGCAGTCTGAGAAATATTTCTTGTAAGTCACTGTTTTTTTTGTCGCTAAAGACAGCAGCTATTTTTCAATGGAAACTAGTTCAGTATAGATAAATAGATTACACCCTGGAACGATATCAGCTAATATAGGAACATTATTTAAAATATATACCATTACATCTAGAGTTTTGATATGATATGTGTTATCTTATTCTGCTTTCACGATAGGTCCTTATTGGAAAAGTTATTATATGATGAAATTTCCAAGAAAGCTCTATGGATTGTGGATCTAGTCGATAATCCGCACATATTTGTCGGCCATATTTGTCCGTTGTTCACCCTCTGCTGGTATGCAATAAACAAAATCTTCAGGCCAATTCAAATAATTTCCCATCTGGGGATAACAACGTCACGTACAACTTCAGTCGTGTTCATCCGTTGTAAAATTATGCTTTTAGTTTTGCTGGGTTAGTATCTCCTGCAGCTTTGTGGGTATATCTGTATACGCCTAGAATTTAGCTTAGGCTTTTTCAGTAGGAACTTCTATCTAAACGGCTTTTTATCAAAGTTAAAGTTAATCGTAATTTTATGATTTATGGATATCAGAAGGAATACATTGATTTAGAGCAATCTCTGAATTTTCCATTTGCTTAAAAAACAATTATTCAATGTCCCAAATAATATTTTCTGGACTATGAACAGCACTATGATTTACCAAGAAGGCTTCAAATTAGGACAAGTACGAACTGAATCTATATTCTGACTGTTCCGTACGATAGTAACGTATAGTAAAAACATAATAAAAGAGCTGTGTTTGTGTAATCCCTGGAAACCCACAAATCCTCCTTCATTGTATTCGACTCCAGGGACCTTAATACGAGAAGAAATGTAAAAAGTGGAACTTTCTAGAATCGCAACATTTACAATAACTTCTTAATGTGGGAATAAAATCTGAAGCCCTCTAATCAGAAAGGATTCACAAAATAAATAAATATTTTTTTCATTTCTCAAAAATATTCAAGACAAATCTTGTTGATAATAAATTATATGAATCAATAATAATAACATTTAAGTAGATAATGGTCACTATTCTTGATTATTTTTTTAAGTTCAGACGGACGCCAAATTACTAGGTAGCTCATACCAATAATCGTATTTAATCCAGATCTTTAAAAGATATTTTTTGTCCATTTTCCACTGTATCTCTAAAATGCGACATTTACCACATGCACAAAAAAGCTAAATACCCATTTCGTTCAAAAACCCCTCATTCACGAATGCATAGAAATTTTATTTATTATTCAATGGCATAAGTATCCTACAGTCTGTAAAAAGCTGATATTTGAATTTCATGACATATATATGAACTCCTTAAAGTTTTGAGTTTACATCAAACTTTTATCTTTGTCGATTTTTATCATTTCTATACAACATGCAATAGAAATTTTAGATAAACAAATCAGAAAATCAGATATTACCATTTATATCATGGCCACAATTTTGATTTGTTTTAACTTTCGATAGTCGACATTTTGAAACTATCTGGTCCCTCATACTGATAATTAAATTTTATCTTATTTATTACACGATTGATTTTTGGTTTTGGTTACGGTTGGAAAAAATATAATCTTTAAAATTAAGCCTCTCTTAGACAAAATGAAACCCTCTCTCTCTATTTATCTGCCTGTCACTGCCTATTTTCTAAAAATCTACCGAATGGAAACTGTTTAAGTTTGTCACTTATACAAATTTATGTGACCACATCAGGACGTATAAAGTAAATAAACAAATTGTTATTAATATCTATTATTTTTGGACTAATTTTCTGAGACAAATTGGATAATTGAGAAGAAATGTTTCTCGAGAGCGATAAAAACAACCAAAAGGCTCGTTATGAGTAACTGAAGTATACTTTTTTATAACTCGAAAAAAATAGTCTAGAAGACTATCGTATGTAAGAAGAAGGGAGAAGGAATAAAAAACACTAGAACCGAATTTATTAGTTGGTATATGAATTCTACTGTTGCTGATGAATGAATACAGTTATAGGGAGAATGAAGACATTTCGCACCAGTTTCAAAAGTAGCAGGACTACTTATTATCTCATTCCAACAAAATCGTTGAACATTTTCCCCCCCTTGAAATAAGTTTTTGGGCGGAAGGGAATGTTGGATCTATTTTTTTTTTGATATGTCACCATTTATTAGCCTTCATTGGAATGAAAAAACAAATAATCAAAATCGGAGTACGTTTACTATGCCAAAGGTGCAATCGAATTCCATCGAATATAAAAATCGTTTGTTCCGGTTCATGTGATATGTGAACATTCATTTTTTCAGCGTTCCAAGACAACAAACATTTTGAAGTATGAGGAACCGTTTAGCCAGAATATGAATAAACAGTAAAACTTTTATATTTCATTTGAACACAACTTTTTGCCTGCATTTTTTGAGACACATGCTTTTTAAGCAGAATGTTTTAGATAATTTTCATCAAAATTGCTAGAAAAACCAGTACAAGCAGAATACAAAATCTATGTTACTGGTGAGACATAGTGATTTCTATAAATCAAAACAGAAAGCAACAAAATCGGCCCATCAGTTACCGGTTCCCGGCATAATCTCCGCACAGAAAGACAGACCAATGTAAAAATAATCAGGACGAATATTCATTCCAGACCCACACATATAACTGAAAACGATTTTCTCGGGTTCTGGGGACTTAAAACATGTCAAAATTAGTATCTTGGAAAATCCGAGATGAAACAATTGCTTTCCAATAGGGAAGTATACAAATTTGTAGTGTTTCCACTCTTCGTAATGCAGAAAAATTGTTTAACCTCGATCCATGGATATAAAACATTCTCTCCAATACCCCAGACACGCTCTCCAAATGCTAGATATTGTATAGAAAACAGAATAGAGTGAATAATCCCCAATGGCTACCATTGGGCGGTTATTGCGTGGCATTCAACGATTTATGACGTCACAGGGCAAAAATTGATAGTGGAATATGTAAATGCGAACCGGATACGGACATGATTAATGGTGGGCTAGATATTTGCGAAATGCAGGACCGTAATGCGGGTATTTGGAACATCATTGGTTACGATCATAAATGGTGCGTATATCTTCTACTACCTGCTCTGTCAAAATTGGCGAAGAGAATTATTATCACCTGTAACGTAAATTATCATTGAATAAATCGAGGTTTTGGAGAATTTCAAAAGATTTTTTTCAAAATATCAAAATCAAAGATATCATAATAACTCATACCCAGTGCAAGCTTCGTACAAGATATTTAGAATTCAAAATGGTGGTAATTTAACAATATTACTTTAGTTAGATACATTTATTACAGAGAACATTCTATTTATCCTACAACTAAGACATGAAAATATACCATCACATTCTTACTTTCCTACTGCTACACTTAGAAGGTATTTAAGGACAGTCTTTCTGTCTGTCAATCTGTCCGTGCGAAGCCCGTAAAACAGATTGGGCATCCTGCTCACACTGATTACTAGGAAATAGCTGAAAAATGTGTTTCACTCGAAAATATAGCGCCAAAATATGCTCTCAAATGAACTGTCAACTTTTCTAACTATTTATTCATATTCTGGCTAAACTGTTCCTCCTACATCAAAATTGAATATTACCATAATTGCCTGTCTTCGCAAGGTGAAAAAAATTAATGGTCATATCAGACGATTTTTAGATTAGATGAAATTCGATATGAAGTAGTAGGTAGTCATGTATGTGATGATACCAGATTTTTTCAGATGTTTCACTTTGCTATTGTGGCAAATTAGGGGAAAGGAATCAGACACATTTGTGACATCATAAGAATTTCGTTTTTAATAATATTCAATAGGATCGATAAAAGCTTTAAGGGTGATTTTTGTAGATTTCCAGGTGCATGAATTCAGGATAATAGGTTGTATCCTTATTCAGCTTTCAATATTTTTAAGGATAAAATGGAGAAAGTGGTAATATTTCTGAAGAAGCATGTCAATATTGCATGTTGAATTTAACTTATCCATTGAAATGTAAAATATATCGACAGCTCGTCACAACTATTATAATACTTATAGGTAATAAAATTGTATTCAAATGGATGAAAATATGACGGAACATAATAAATATAAGTAGGTATATCATACATAATTTAATAACATATCTTCAATACTTACACAATGGATTTTTAAAATGTGAGCTGTGGTAGCTACATGAAAAATCTAGTAATTCAAAGTACATACATGTTATCGCCATGGCATATTACCTACAGATAAATTACTAGTTTTGGTAAGAATCTAATTTCGTAGTGGAGGTTTAACCAAAACTATTTTCATGTCCCAATAAATACGAAGCGTATCAAAGTTGTATTTTTTAGGTGGAATTATCAGTACATGAATTTATTTTCGGTTTCCGCGATCAAAATAAAGATGAGTTTCCGCCTCATTTTTGGATATATTTCTTGTTTTGAATGTATTTTAAATAGGTTACATGATTTTCTTTTTATAAAAAGTAAATTCAGTCTGCGGAGTCTCCTAAATAATTAAGTTTTGTTTCATATGAAAAATTCACTTATACAAGTTGCCTAAATAGAGCGACCAAATAAGTTCGAGTTTGAAATATTGATAAGTTATTTAATTTAAATAGAAAATTCTTTATTTTATGTCCGAGCAGCCGAGGTAAAAATTAATAGTCTATCAAAAACTATCAAAGGAAAAATGTAATGTAAAAGCACATAATGCAGACTGATTCTAACCAATAAAATACTAATCAAGTCACCTGTGGAATTTTAACGCATATGTGAAATTTTAATTGTAATCAGTTCTTTTTCTTTTTTCGGCGCTATAGCCCGGGATTGGCTTTGGCCTAATGTACGGCGAACCTCCAGTCTTTCCAGTCTGCAGTGCTACTTCTCCAGCCTCGATTATTCATTCTTCAGATGTCGGCCTCAACCTCGTCCTTCCATGTGTTCCTTGGCCATCCTTGCGATCTTCTTCCCGTTATACTCGATAGATTCTCTTTGTCATCCGCTCGTATAGCAAATGTTCCAAATGGCCAATCCATCTTTGGGATTTGGCCGGCGAAGCAGACTATGCTCTAGGATGTCAACTATCTCACGCGTAGATTGTTGGCATCAGCCGAAGACATATTCCACGTTTCACAGTCTTACGTTGCAACCGTATGGATAACTGTCTTGTTGAATAGCACTTTTTTCCATAAATTTTAAGAGTTTTTCCCTAATTATGCTGTCAAAAGCCTGTCAGAAATTAATAAATAACAAGTGGAGATCGGTGTTGTGTTCGTAACATTTTTTAATGCACTGCCTAACTGTAAAAGTTTCTACATAGATCTTCTACTCAGTAAGGTAATGCCTCTATAGTTGGTACAGTCAAGTTTGTCGTCTTTCTTGTATCGCGAGGTGTTGATTCCTACGTCCCGGCATCAGGTATAACTCGTTCTCCCAAATATCTGTGAATTTACTATGCATTTCCCTGACTGCTTCAGCGTTTTCCAGTAGCTCGCCCATCCCCTGGTACTTTGTAGTTCTTCAACATTTTTACTCTACTTCGATCAATATTTGCAGGTCAATGTAGGATTGGACTGTCGGGTCGCTCGGTTACTCATGAACCTCTTCGGCATTCTCTCTGTTGAGCAGTTCTTTTTACTATTCAGTCCCCCTTTTGATTTTATCTTCTTCTAACAATAGCTTTCGCTGCTTGTATCCGTTGAACCGTGGTTTATAGTTCTTTATGAACCATTCATTACCATTATAAAATTTGTTGTTAAACCTTCTTTTCTGTTAGTTCTTCTGGTGTTTCTTATCAATCATCAATCTTTTCGCGGTAAGTACGGTTGGCGTTTCTGAGCAGTTTGAATTCCTCTGTAGCATTACAGGTTGGTCTTTTTTGCAGCAATTTAGTTCTACCATCATTCTTTCAAGCAATAGCTGCCCTACACTCTTCGTCAAATTACTCCTTTTTGTCAGTTTTTTCTCGCCGATCTAATCGTTCTAATCAGTTTATAATTTCTAAAGTGTTTTAATTATGCCTAGTAAAAGGTTAGATAGTTTTTCGCATAAGCTAAGTCAGAAATAAAATAAAATCTGAACAATTAGAGGATGTGAATTTGTAGAAACTAGTAGTTTTGTATTCTAGCTTTGGATGATGACAAATTTAAGCTTTTCTCAACATCATATGACTTTATACTTTGAGAGAGTGAATCGATTGGAGGATTAGGTTTGGTCAGACATAGTTAGTTGGGCCATGAAATAACATAAGAGTATATAAATCTTCCTGCTACTTAACACGGTTTGGTTTTGTGGAAGCTTCATAAGACCGACCATAAATTTAACAGCAGCTATAGCCAAAAATGTTTACAATCCTGGTGAATGTTACATTTCCTGTCGATAGGAACATAGAAGTGGATAAGCAAAATGTTAATTCTGTTTTGGTGATTTAGACAAAATTACAGTAACTGCCGTAGCAAAAGCGGGGCAGTTAAACCTTTTGTGTCTTTGTGAGCTTGCTATAAAGATCCATTTCAAAATAATTATTTCTCAGGTGTCTAGTGTGTCTGCAATGAAAAGATCACACACAGTTTTTGTTCCAAATTCGTTGAATAGACAATACATTTCAGGAATATCAATGCCTATTGTAATTATAGTTGTTGATCAACCAATTTATGAAATTTCGATTTCAACCGGGCAGGTAAGTTTCATTTATAAAATGGTAATAAAAACGCATAGATTAAATCAGTAGAGTGTCGTTAATTATATTTTGCTTTACAAAATACATATTGTGGTATGGCACTGGGGACGTACGGCAAAAGATAACTTCTTAGTACTTTTTAGGTAGAAAATCCTATTCTTATCTTGAATTGGACGTTATGAACCAAGATGATTATTTATCACTACTGGAACAGATGTAGTAGTAGTAGTTGATGATATAAGCAAATGCTGGCGATAATTTAGAAAATCATGTTGTGGATACAGTCGATATACAAGAAGATATGTGAAATACTTGTCTAAATACTCTGAGAGATAGATTGTTTAGAAATAATAATGGTTGGAAAAGCAATACCAGAAGATATCGATGAACCAACCCATATATCTCGGTATAGTTTTCCCCTTATCCACTTCTGATGCAGGATTATGTCTCAGTGATAAAAAAAACTGTTTTGCTTTACTTCATACTTCATACCAAATGCATTTGTTAATTTTTATCAGGATCAATAAAATAAAAATTAAGTTTCATTTTGAATTTTCTTGTGTCTGGTATGTCCAGACCGAGGACACGTCCTGAAACCTGAAGTATAATAATAATAATACTGACAAATATTATTACTATTATTAGTTACGGTTACAGAGGTTTAAAGTCGGACGACAAACCACGATTGGGGCATTTCTGAAACTATATAATGCATTTAGGCTTATTATCAATTATGAATATAAAACCAACTCAACACTATGAAGTTAAATATAGCGTAGTAATAGATTTCATTTCTGAAACTATATAATGCATTTAGGCTTATTATCAATTATGAATATAAAACCAACTCAACACTATGAAGTTAAATATAGCGTAGTAATAGATAACTAAATTTTTGTGTTATTTATTAAGAATCTCAAAATTAATATTAACTTAATACGTATATGTCATCTAGATTACGGAGCCCTAACAATGTTACTTTGTAAAATATGTGATTCTATTGTACAGTAAGACTACTGAATATAATAAATATTCTGTCGTCTTTGCTCCTACTAGAGTATCCAATTTTCCACTATTGTTCAACAATTTGACAAATCCTCAAATGCCGCTTTTCCCATCTTTCTAAGGGCAGTTTTAACACCTACAATATCTGTCTGCGGCGTGATACATAAATTCGAGTTAGAATGTAGGTTTTAAATAACACAATTTATAGAAAGCGGTCGCATATCTCGAGGTCCTATAGAGCAGAACCACTTGGCCCGTATTATCGTTTACGTTGAACATTATCCTGATTTAGGATCGGCCGTTCTTAGCTAACACACAAGTTTTCGGACAAATTTACTGTCGTTCTAGCACAAAATGGCGTTCAAACTGGCGGTATGCTTGTAACATTTCCCGATATCAGATCTGGAAATGGTAAACATAAATTTTGCTCAAAGGATTTCGTTTCATTTATGCCCCAGGTAGGATGGAAAAGCAGAATTGAAACAATACAAGTACTTTACTCAGTTGCAATTGCAATAGATGTAGCAAGATATAATGGTACAAACTTATAAAAATTATTTTTGACAAAAAAACTGGACCGACTTTATTAGTTGGTGTACTGAAAAACACAAAATAATATTAATTCTATTGGTGCGCTGGTACTTTCAAAGTTGTGCCGTTGTAGTTTGTTGTTGTAGACACCAACATGTGTAACATTAGTCATGAAAATTGTTGAACGTTCACCAATACCAAAGAAGATAGAACTAGTATTACCATGTACTTGTTATTATTCGGAGATCTCAAAACATTTCGGCGCAGATATAGATACATATTTCAGGCTCTAATGTTGTAACAAGAAAGCCGTAACTACTTTAAAAAAGTGTTCAGTTTAAATCTTAATACCTACATATAATCTCTTCTTTAATTTGGCCGCCGCATATTTTCAATTTTCGAAAAAAATTGCTCCTTCCACATAACGGAAGTAAACGTATCACGTAGTTCAGACTTTACCATTGCTGTAACTCGAAAACCGTATCTGTTTTCAATTCAATTATTCCAGATATAATCCTCTTTCTAATTTTCAAATCTCGAATTTTCGATTCTCGTTAAAATTTGCCCCTTCCACATAGCTGAGACATATATTTCAGATAGTAACGCGGAAATCTGTGATTATTTTTAAAAATGTCCAATTTAAACGGATATGGAAATTTCTTTAATTCTGCCGTCTCGGATTTTTAATTTTCGGGCAAAATTGCCCCCACCACCCCCTTTGGGGAATGTTTTTGAGGGGAAGGGCATGTCTTATATGGATTTTTTTTTTCAATGGGACCAATTCTCAATGCTCCTCTCTCAGATGAAAAATAAAATCATCAAAATCAGAGCACGTTTACTATGCAAAAGTCGCGAACAAATATAAAAAAAAACATGCAGACATACAGTCGAATTGTATACGTCCTCCGTTTGGGAAGTCGGTCAAAAAAGGACAATTTTTTATCAATTAGCATGATAATAATTACCAGGAAAGATTGGCTGTTAATATTCTAGATTCAAACTCAAGAATTTAAATTAAGATGGGATTATGCGATGCCCAAAATTTGTATGGCAATGAAGAGTAGGTATTTACAGATATTTCTTGACAATATCCAGATTGCCCACCTACACAACTTTCCGAACGCCTTTATTCAATATCTTCTGGAAACATTCATTATCTCCAATTTATAAAGGAAGAACTTTTAAATATACATTTCACTTTTTATATATGTAGATATGTTAACGATAGACTCATACAAATTGGTTAAAAGTCTAACCTAATTCGGCAAAAATAATTAAATTATTGAGTCAACATAAAGATAAGGAGCTCCTCAGAACATCACCTTGAAGAAAGAAGGGTTTTCAAAATAATATTAATTTTCCTTTTGAAATCTGTACCAAAAGCTTTCTTTTTAACGGGAACTGCACAACTTCAAAATTACCTACCAGCTACAGTAGAATTAATATTATTTTCAATGCTACAATAGAGTTGGGCCTATTTTTTGTTAAAAATATTCATATAATTACACCGTTACATCCTTCCCTGGGCTTTAAATTAAAGATTAACCTTAATATTTTACGTCCCCAAAATATTTGGCAGACCACAGGCCAAGCTATAGGTAGTTAAATATGTTGTTATTCTTAATGACAGAGACATAATATGAAATAAAACACGACAAAACGATTTACGATTACCTTTTAGTTTTTAGTAGTATTTAGTTTTTAATTACAAACTCAACAATCCTTATAAACTAATCAGAATCAGCACTAGTATGTAGTAACGGATTATTGGTCTTTCTCTACTACATAATAATATTATACATAATTTACTTGGAAACTATGACAAAAACTATCAGATTTCACATTTATTTGAAATATTGAATCAGATAGCATGTAAATGTTTCTTTTCTTGACTTAATTATAAGAAATTTGATGTATTACCTTTCAGAAACGTTTTTTTTTAATTATTTCCAGCTACTGATATTGGAGTACTATCTCGATCATAATCAACGTCACAAGAAGAAGAAGAACAAGTCCAAACTGATAAGTGATGGCTCGCGAAAGAAACGCTCTTAATGAACTGGAGGCTTTTCCATTAATAGTTTTTTCCGCACGATTTAACCTACCGGCTATAATAGCCATATATACTGCCACCATGTTAATGGGGTATGAGTAATAGGATTAATTAATATCTAGCTGCGATTCAGTGGCTTTGCAACAGACATAAGCCGCAGGTTAGTTGGAAGGTGGCGGTGGTTCTGCGGTGTGATTGTTTATTGTTCTGCAAATAGGGCGAATAGGCCAACAGCCTCCCTTAATACCATATCCAGGATTTTTGCTTTTGCATTCGTACTTAGTATACAGGGTGTTTCTTAAAAAAATGCTAATATTTAAAGGGTCCATTATGAGAAAAAAACTTCATATGAACAAATGTAAAGGTTCTCACTAAGTATATAACTTTGGTATGGCATTCCAAATTATATTTACATTACTTTAATTTTACAATTTTACTCTTTTACTAATTATTTTTTGCTTAAAATTACATAAAAATAGTCTGGCACGATGCGAACGAATGATTTTTATTTTCATATGCGAATACCGTACGTCACACGAACAAAATCAAAAAATAACAGATTCGCTGAGAAAAGAATGAAAATTTCAAAAATTAGTTTTACTTTGAGAAAAAGCAGTGGCGTATCGCTTCTATGATTAAGTGCAAATGCCCCACGGACGCCGTGTGATACGGAATATCTGGAACATTTGTCCACATATTGGTGTATTTCCAATAATACTGTGAATATATATAACGTAAGCAGTAGCATCATACCAAGCTGAATGTTGATAACAATGATCTCTGAAACCCAAGTTTTCCAATATTCTGATAACTTTTTGACATCTAAATGCTGCAATAGCATTTTCTGAATTTCCCCAAATAAAAGTACGATACCATAAGAGAGCACAGAGTGAAATAAGGAAAACTACAATTCGTAATATGTTTCAGTCATCTTAGTAAAAACAGAATACTGGATAATTTTTGGACTACTTGATCAATGTGATTATAGAAGTTCAATCTATCATCGAGGATTAGATCAGGTAATATAAGGGATGTTCCTCTTGGTAATTTTTTTTAGAAGAGTCAATCATATTTTCAGTTTTATTGCCACTCAATTTGAGTTTATTTTGAATGAACCACTTATTGGCTAAACTTAGGCACTCAGATCATTATACGATTTTCCAGAACATATAGGTAAGAGTGGATTCGTCAGCAAATAAGACCCATTTTGCAAGTTTATTATAATGGCATATGTCATTGATGTAAACAACAAATAAAAAAAGGACTGAGCCTTGTGGAATCACATGATGATTTTTCTTTGTAATCAGACCTTACATTGTTCAACTCTACATATTGAAAGCTGTTTGAAAGATAAGAACCTAGCTCTAAGGTGACGCCTCATATTCTTTTTTCATAGTATCTTAGCTTTTCAATTAAATTAGTATGTCATGTGATATGCAGTAAAAGCCTTTGTTCTCTTATTTGGATAGGTATTACAAAAGTGAAGCAAATGTCCTTGAATCAGTTAGCATCGACTATCCCAAAATTTTCTTGATATAGCTCTTATATTTTTGTTATCATCAATTCATTGATGTCTACTACTGCACATCGGTCAACCTCAAGGCTTGCCACTGTTTTCTATCTTGACCCTGCCTGGTTTCAGTTTACAATTCTCTTTAGATCGTCGGTCAAGCATGTCGGTGGTTTTCCTCTGTTCCGCTTGTCTATGCGTGGCCGTCTCTCATTTTGGCCACCTGCCCGGCCCAGTTTCATTTCAATTTTGTTATTCACTCGATGATCTCCGTTACTCCGGTTCTTCGCCTTAGATCGTCGTTTGTGACCTGGTCTTTTAGACTCAATCCAAGTTATGGACTTGTATATGGGACGGTAGTTTTCGGGATACTGTCTTTTTTATGAACTAATATAAAGGATGACTTCTACCACTCGTCTGGAATACTGCTCGCAAACATAGATTTCAGAGGACCTCCAGCTTTTATAATATCCACATCCACTTCATCCTCTCTGGGTGCCTTGTTATACTCGAACAAATTTTGAAAGATATAAATGGATTAGACGATAGTAGTTAAAAATCACCAGATTTTATCGAAATGACTCTTATCTCTGCACACTAGTCTAACAATATTAGAGAGTAGTTTACCTCATTTCCATATCGTATATCGCATATTTTAACTATTTGGTTATAAATCCATTTCATTTAGTGCAGTGCAGCTTAAAAGTTCACGTTGATTTATTAGTCAAATAATAATTTTCCCTTATTTCCCTAGCATGGCGCTATAGGTATATTATAACGAATATGCATTCCCATCAGTACCTCCTCCTCTAACATAACTATAAATTAACGTAGTAATTTGCACATGATCGCAAATGGTACGCCGAACGAGCTCAAGCTCATGTAGGTAGTTTAAATACATGTGTAATTTTAATGAGGTCTTTTGCTGACGCGCACTTGATTTGAATATTTCAGCAGCGGAATTGTTTCACCGACAACGACTTGATTTCGTTTCGGGATTCAGGAGCGGAACATCCAAAAACACACAGAAAAAATACATACATATGTAAACCTCTATATATACGTTTACAGGAGCGCTACAGTTCTACTACAATCTAACACAAATTAGTCTCTGAAACACAGAATGGACGCAAGAGAGCAATAGACAATTTTGGGTTACAGACAGGACGTTTTATTCCATAATTCGGTGATATCGTTAAACCCCCGTTTTTACTGTACGGAACTTTTTTATTGATATTCTAATGGCAAAGACAGTGCCAACATCTTCGCAGATATTTCCCTAGTTATTCATTCCCAAGGTATAAATATTTCGGTGATGTGAAAACTATATGTAGTCCGATTACTGAACAAACAGAGTGATGATGAGGTTTTATAAGCTAAATTTGCTCAGATAATGAGACATAGGAGTACCAAGCGATTTATTATATCTTTATTTGTAAAGTGCCAGTTTGGCATTTGATTTACGCATCAGTGTGCACATATACGATGAAGATTGGGATGCTTATAGAACGCAACAAAATAAAGTAACAAGTGAAGTAAGAAAAGCCAAAGAAAAATATTACAATGAGACAATAGAAAATAACCAGGCAAGAGAAATCTATGTGGACAAAATATATCTTTTGAAAAGTTTAATAAGTATTTCATTGGTAGCGTTGATAAAATTGTAAATACTATAGAAAGAGTAAATAATGTACATTACACACTAGAAAACATAAAATTTGTAAAACAATTTGACAAATTTGAGCTAATTACTATGTGTAAATTAAGAAAACATAATAATTCGTTAAAAAGTGCTATAGACATGAAAGAACTAATACCTACTTTTATAATAAAAGATGCTTTTGAAGTAACCACCTTTTCTTAGATGTAGTTAGTTCATCATTAAATAATGGCATCTTTCCTTCGACACTTAAAACTGCAATTGTCATTCCCGTGGCTAAGTTGAATAATACAAATCATGGAGAAGAGTTGAGACCAATTAATGTGGTTTCTATATTTGATAACATTTTAGAAGACGTCAATGAAAATCAATCTGGCTTTAGGAAGAAACAATATTTGTGATGAATGGTTGAAAACAAGAGATAACAATCTATGTACCTTAGCAATATTTCTCGACTTTAAAAGGGCATTCGAGACAATCAATAATGAATTACTTTGAATAAATTAAAACGAATAGGTTTCCGGGGAATAATACTAAGTTGGTTTGAATCGTTTCTAAAAGGAAGAAAACAAAAAGTTAAATTTAGTGATATGTTTTCCGAAGAAAAAGAAACTAAACATGGATTTCCACAAGGCACTAAGTTAGCAGCAATTCTATTTATAATTTATATAAATGATCTAGCAGAGGTTGTAAAAAGATGTAATGAAAGTAGACTTGATGGAACATCTACAGAATATATACATATGGTTATGTGTTAACAGTTTTAGTCTCAATGTAAATAAATGTAAATATATGATTGTAAGTAGAAATAAGGAATATATCTAGGTGTCATAATAGATAATCAGTAAAATTTCTCAAGTCATTTCAAGCACATTAAAAGTAAATTGAATAAAAACATTTATTTGTTACGTAGGGTGGGTAGAGAATTAAGTATTAATATAAAGATTACATTATATAAAACCATTGTAGCACCACACTTCGAATACTGTCCAACAATACTGCTTGGGCTAAATAAAAACGAGTACGACAAGCTTCAAATCCTACAAAATAAGATGTTGCGTATAATACTTGAGTGTCATACATATACACCGATAAATTTAATACTTAAGATCCTGAACTTCATGTTTTTGAAGCAGAGAATATATTTTAAAAATATTGTTCTTATTTATAAAATTATGAATAATATGACACCTGCATATTTAAAAACGAAACACGATAAAATCGAGATATATACATTGAAAAAGCTAGTTCTAGTAAACATATTAAGACAATATTTTATAGAGGAGTGCAGTTATTCTATGGACTACTGGATGATATTAAATATTGTAATAATTTTAATAAGTTCAAATACTCATTAAGAGGATATGTTTATAATTCATTATAGTAATGCAACATAATTAATGCTCAGTGTACTAATAGCAAGTGCTAAATAAATATTATTATTATTATTATACTAGCAATATTGCATCGTAGCTTGGTTATAAAATCACTGATTCCTGGGGGGAAACAACACATAAAAATGCAAAATGTTCACAAGACCTGCCACTGTGACGTTGAAGAAATCCTTTCAATAATAAGGAATATGAGAAGAGTTACTTTAACAAAAAACATGAAAGTTTTTTTACATGTAGGTATATTACTCGTGAGTTCAACTATCACCTTCAGAAAAAGCGAATAAAATTTCTGGATAAGTAACAATACTCAAATAATGCTTATTTAGGTGTTTTACAAAAAGATAAACGTTCCCATATTTCACGAAACCTAATCGAACAAACAGCCTTAGAGACATTGATAGAACGTTGATGCAAGTGATATTTTCTAGCGTACACATACATAGATATAGTACTACGCTTTAATGTTCCGTCACGAAAAATACCCACAGCGACTGGTAAGAGTAATGTTGTCATTCCAACTTTAAGGGTGAGACATTAATCAGGTTTATCACATGGATGTTATTGCATATCAAATGAGACATTTATAAAGATAAATTCAGCTACTTTTGAAAAATCACCAGCCCTGAAAATTAGTATTGGTTACGTTATTATGGCGCTAATAGGGGAGAATATGATAGATACTATAATAAATCTTTTTGTTATAGGTATGAAATAAATCAGAGAATTTTAATACGGCAGTTTCCATCTATCTTGAAATAGTCAATTTATAGGATCACTAAAAAGCTTTCTTCAACTCGACAACTACGTAGAAGAAACGATTAAGCAAATCTTTTAGATAAATTTCATAGAAATTTGCTTGTTAGGTATATTTATATCAATGAGACTCCAGCATGAAAATATATTTCTGATTTCTAAAAAAATATTAAAAATTATAAATTACTTTGAAATTTATAGCGAAAATCACATCCGTGTCGACGAACAATAAAATTATTGATGAATTTGGTATTTTTTAATATTATACATATAATATATTATTTCTCAATGGTGTTTTTTTTTGTCGGTACGCCTTGATACTTTATCAAAATTAATGATTAAGACATAATTTTGAAAATTACTAAAGATAAAAATAAAAAAAATGCTCACAAAGATTATCAAAACTTTCAAATGATAACAAAATAAATCCCATCAAAAAAAGCATAAACCAAAAGTAAGCTATTATTCCTAACATAAAATAAATAAATAAATAACGTTTATTGACAATTTGAGAATTCACATTTTTTTCAACAAACAACAATATTAAAACCTACGAGACTAAAAAGTCTGTTTGTAGGGTAATTATAAATAGAATTTTTTAAATCAATTAATAGCTAATTGGTAAGAAACAAAGCATTACAAATAAATAAAAGTAAGGAATATAATATGTAGATATAAGTTCTATCACCTTTGAATAATGTTTCTGATGAATTCTCTAGAGTTACTTATTAAGAAATTATCAACCTCATTTTTAAATTTTCGGATTATACTTATATTTTTTATAATTTTGGGTAAATAATTATATGCTTTTGGTCATAAGTACATACAATTTTTTGACCTATATTTTTATTTTTAAATGGTATAACAATGTTTTGCTTCTGTCTAGTGAGATGACAGTGAGAAACAATATTGTGATCTTTTTTATTCTTAAATTGATCTATTACTATCTATAAATTGTATTGGATCAAACATATTAATTTCTTTATATAATAAATTACTTGGGTATCTGCTATTTTTCTTCAATATTATTTTTAAACAACGTTTTTGTAAAATTTCAATTGGTTTTAAACGCGTTTTAGAAATTCCCCCCAACCTATTAAACCATATTCAAGATGTGGTTTGAATTGACTGAAGTACAACATTTTCATATATTTATAATCCAATATATTTGATAGAATTTTGATTTTAAATAATATTCTTCTTAATTTAGCACCTATGTATGTTATGTGTCTTTCCCATTTGAGATGGCTATCTAAAATAATACCAAGATATTTAAATTCCTGTTTTGAGTAAATAATTATTTCTAAATTTATTGAGATTTCATTGAATTCCGGAATACCTTTACCAGAACTACAAAAAGGAAGAAAAGATGTTTTATTAAAATTAATTGAAAGAAGATTTTTGTTCAGCCAGTTTATAATATTGATGAAATCAATTTCAATCTCAAGTTTTAAATGTTTCCAATTTTCGTTTTCATAATAAATGACAGTGTCATCAGCAAAAGAAATAATTTTAATAGTAGTTTCTATTGAAAAAAAGTTATTAATATATATAATAAAAAGTAATGTACCCAAAACAGTTCCTTGGGGTACACCACATGATATAATTTGTGTTTCACTTATTGTACCATTTAGTTTAACTTGTTGTTTTCTATTTGATAAATAGGAACAAATAAGATCGTGAGCTAAGCTTTTATTCCAATTTGTTCTAATTTTCCAAGTAATAATTTGTGATTGACTGTGTCAAATGCTTTTGCTAAATCCAAAAAAATACCTATAGATGGTTTTCTATTATCAATTGAATTATAAATCAGACAGGTTAAATCTTTTATTGCATCTTGGGTTGATTTTTTATTTATAAAATCATATTGCATATTGGAGAGTAATTTATGCTTTTCTAAAAAATGATAAATTCTATTTTTAATTATTTTTTCTATTGATTTCTTAAATTCTTCTGGAAATATTCCTGTAGATAATGATTTATTAAATATATTCGAAAGAGGTTCACTGATATATTTACATAACATTTTTAGTGTTCCATTTTTTATCTGATCAGGACCTGGTGATTTGTTATTTTTTAATTTATTTATATCTTCAATTTCATATTTATCAGTTGTTAAATTTTGATTGTTTCATATGTTCTACTAATTTATTTCCAACATTACAGAAAAACTTATTGAATTCTGTACATATGGAATTTGGATCATTAGTTATTTCATTTGAATCAAGTGAGGTATCTATTTCTTCAAGAAATAGTAAATTCATCAAAATTTTTGTTTATACTACGAATTTTATTATGCAAAAGTTTGAAATTAGTAGTATTTCTATTAAGTGATAAAATTGTTTTCATTTCATGAGTATTTTTTAGTTCCACATTTTTAATTTTTGGTATTTTAAAATCATTTATATATCTATCCATAATAATTATAATAAAAAATAGACTTAATATACATATCTATCACTATTAAATTTTAATATTTTTATCTATTCAAAATCAATCTGAGACAAATGATTTTTCTTATAATATATGATTGTTGGACAAGATTGACTGTGAGCTTCATGATTAGTGTCATATTTTTTCTCAAATTTATCATTTGAATAAATACAATTATTGCAACGCATATTATTGGATATACATGTTTCTACATTATGATTTCCACCACATTTTGAGCAGACAATTAAGTTTTTACAATTTTTCCTTATGTGATGAAATCTTTGACAATTTCGACATTGTGAAATACCATTATCATCATGAAGTGTCAAATTTTGCCATCCAATATAAATTTTATTATTATTGTCCAAAAATTTCTTATATAATTTTCCATTTATATCTACAAAAATTGTACAAACTTTTTTATCCTGATAGTATTTTATGAATTGTATTTTAAAATTATCATTTTCATTAATCAAATTATTTTGGTTTCTTATTGCTCCTTCAATTTCTTCTTTATCGAGAATTTCTTCATACTTAACATTAGGAATCTTAATTTTCGTTGTATTATTCAAACAAAGCTCGTGTATTAAAATCTCTTCCAAACTTATGAAAATTAGGTCAGTAATATTGCTCTGACTGGAGGCTTGCTTTGACAGTGTGGTTGTCAAAGAAGTTTTATACAGTTTAAAAGAAAAAACTGACACAGCCAATACAGAGTTTTTGAATAGTTAAATTTACGACTATTACTACTATCAAACATTGTATATAACGATAGCTACATACTTGATTGAACAATCGGGCGATGTATTCAATTCGACTGCCTGTTTTATTATGTTTGTTCGCGCGTTTTATGTAGTAAACGTGCACCGATTTTGATATTCTTTTTTATAAGATGGAGGAGAGTTGAAAAATAGTCCCATATATTTTTTGTTATAAAAACGGTATCTAACTCTTTTCCCCAAGAAAATACCCGGCGTGGACAAGGTAATTTATTTCGAAGATTGAAAATTTGATAGATTAAGGATAAGGTTTTTGAAAATGTTACAATTGGATATTAAAAAAAAAATCACACTAGGAAAGTGAAAGACTGTTGCCACATCATTTCGAAAGCAGTGAATATATGTGGACAAGTTTGATGACACTCAAAAATGAGAAGTAGATATTTTTTACAAAAAAATGGAACCGACTTTATTAGTTTATAATAGGAAAAATACAAGATAATATTAATTCTAATGATGCAAATACTTCTGATAAAATCATGCCCAATAACTGAAATTTGCCTTGACAATCAGATTATGACTTATAAGAAGTAAAAAAATCAATACAAATATTTTTGATAGGTACAGAGAAATGAAATCAAGCTACATCTTGTGTATAAACATTTTTCAGATGTATTGACGGTGAATAATTTTAGTTTAGTTAGTTAGTTTTTTTTATAATAGAGGCACAATCAATGAATTTCATTTTAGGCTTCTGTATCTATGCGATCTTTATTAGACAGCATTAGTGAACACCTCAAATCTACGTTTTATTCGCACTTTGTGACAGATAAAGCTCTCAAGATAATGATTACATCTTTGTATACCAAACGCTAATAAGATCAATAATGTACAGCCGTCGAAGATCAAATGACATGACTTGACAAATACTCTCATGGGAGCTGTATTCCATCGTCCAGAGTATATATACCTAATCTAATTATATTAAACACTCGAGTTGATGGAGCAATAAAATCTCATCAAAATTTCAGCAATCCCTAAGAAGCTGTTAAGCAAATTTGCTGCACTAAAACTATTTTAGTATCATACATAACTTAAACTTGTTTAGTTGTAATATGAGTAAAGTCTTGCAAGGAAACTTTATCCAGGGGTGTGTTGTATAAGACAAACAACTCGAGCATAGTTTACATACATTATTATGCTAACGAAAAATATATCTCATGGTTCAAAGTTTTATTACTATGGCAACTTACTTAATTGCAGCTGTGATATTGAAGGAGAGATTATTGAGCTGTGCATGTGAAGCTCTTTAATTCGACTCCAAGTCTTGTACTAATAACTTTGAAAACTATTAATGTTTATAGCTTTCAAATTTTGCAAAGTGCTTTGAACTAATCCGTAGATGGCTTTGCATATGTAGATATTCGATTATCCGGACAAATTGCTGTCTCGATCCATGCGGATAATTGAACGAATGACGAAAATAGATTTTTGTATTATTAACTCTAGAAAAATTATATACCTACTTCGCTCGCGTATATTTATCTCTTAGGTAATCGATAAAAATCAGTATTTATAGGTCTGTGGTAAGTTTTCAGAATTAAAAAGCTTCTTCACTCTCCAGGAACCGTAACGGTTTCTCCTGCGGTCCGCTCAAAGGTCAGAAGAAGCAGTGCCAATGTAAATATTCCACATTGTTTCGGATCCCTCTGCTGCAAAACTACAAATAATCCGACCCTAGGCGGCTCTCTTTGCGGCGTCGCATTTGAACGTTCTTTATCAAAGGAGCCGCGCGGAGTGGTGCCACTGTACAGTTCTTAAAGCAACGAATCACAGGTGTTGGTAGTCCGGAAAATAGCAAGTCGAGTGATTCAGGTTCAGTATCTTACAGTAAGAGAAATCAGTAAAATCCTCAAACAAATGAAGAGAAGCAGGTAAACATTATTTTAACCATCCAGGAGCACCGTCATGAGAGTCTGCGATGGTATGGAAGAAAGCACGATATAATCTACTCGTCTGCAAGAAGAGTGCTCAAAAAGAACAAGTAATATTTAAATATTTTTTATCTTTTTCACCAACGAAAACAACAAGATGTAGTGTGACGATTAACCCATTTTTATTTTTTATTTTTATTTTTTTAGAATTTTATTTTATTTTCAATTATTTAATTTCTTAATTTGGATATTTTTGGGGTAATATGGACAAACGTTATTTTTTAAAAATTTATTAATAAGGAGTTTCTGGTATATGGATCAAAATTATAAAAAATATTATTTCATTACTTTTATGTGATTGATAATGGTGTTGTACAACACCGAAACATGTCTCAAAACTTAATTTAAAATACAATAAAATATGGAGATGACTAGGAGTTTCCACTTTTTCAACTTATTACATATTTATTTTTTGAGAAGGCCCGGTATAACCTAAATGAAATTTTGCATCTTCAATATTATGACATGATTTCTTCTGAATATTATTACTTTATCTTTTCAAGGTCAAAAGATATAAATCTGAGGTATTTACATGAAAACATTTTTCTGTTTCATGTTACTCAGAAACCGAATAAATAATTTATCACAAAAACTAGAATCGACGATTAAATAGTGCACTGTAAATACAAAATAATTATATTCTATTGAAGATACCAGAAATTTTGAACATATGCAACTAGACAAAGATAGATAAATAAAATTACGACGGTACTATTTTTGATTGCTAAGCATATCTGTTTCTACTACACTTAGGTTTACCAGTTACTAACAAAACATGTCGGCAAGTATTATACCTACTTAACGTTCAAAGAACGGTAGTAAGACAGTTCGGAAGGATACTTATTAAATAATTTAGTACTCAAACAGATTTGTTCATATGAATTCCCTTATAAATATATTGATCGTAAACAAATAGTATAATCATCACGAATGCTAGGAGTTTAGTGATTTCTGATAATATGGGAGACGTCATTGCGCTCACTTAATAAACTATTAGCTCCAACTTCAAAACTACAAGCATAAAATAATTGATATTATTGATTATTTATGTATTTTATTTCCAGCTCATCTCATAAAGTCTGTCCTAGTTTTTTGTAAAAAGTTATTTCAGACAATATTGGAGACTTGGCAACGCTTAGTCAATTAGTACGAGTAAACGACCTTACCGTTCTTAATACTTGGGGTGGCTACGTACCGGGAGCATTCGCATGTTATGTAAGCGCTGAGATTTAAGCATTACGCCAGTGAATACGTCAAGACGAGCATTACAGTACATCAAACTTATGCAGTATTATAACGTCATGCTCAAAAACGAATCTTAATGATACATTACACTCATTTTACTTGCTTGTGGTATTTGAATTCTTATTTTATACTAGTAATTCAAACTCAAGTTGAATGATGTTCATCGTTCTGGACCTTTATTCTACTGACAATTCGGTCTGTATATATTTATTTATTTTATATATTTTATTATTCAACGGGCTGGGTTCCAAATACAAAAGTATTAAATTTAAAACATAGAGTAAAAGTATAAGAAGTAGGTACATAAATACATAAATAAAATAAATAAAAAAAACGCTTTTTATTTGCCTCAGGAAGTTAAAATATTCATTTGAGCTGCTTCCTTCCCTCCAGCATATCAATTGTAGTTACGATGGGAACAAAAATCTATTCGAATACGAAAGTACGGACATAGTTCGAATAAAATTAGTAAAATTAAAAAACAATTATGACTATTCCAAATACGAGTATTCCCTTAAACCATTCAATATCTTAATTAAAAATATCTATTTCTAAAAAGAACTAACTTGGTTCCGTTATCTAAAAAAAACGTTCAAGCACCTATGTTCATCTAATTTGTCAAAATTGCTAGAAGGGTAAATTTAATCGTGATTTTTTGCTTATTTTAATAAATAGATATTGTAACGTGCAAGGGGAACAGCCGCCGGCCACAAAGTCGCAGCAGCCTTTTGATGTAAGCGCGAGATCTATACTGTGGTTGGAAATATCGAGAGCGGCGTTGACCAAGAGAGAGCGACGGTAGCATGTAGGCATCTACTCCAAGAATGCCAACATGAGATATCGAGAAAAGTCCAGTGGCGGCTTGCGAATCAAAGACCAGAAGCCGCTCGAACGATCTGGATCCTTTGTCATATATATATATATATATATATATATATATATATATATATATATATATATATATATATATATATATACATCTCGGTATCATTCTGGCGTCCTTTCAAAAAACAGTAATGAAGCGTCCTTGCCGTATATATTTCACTTCGCCATCAATGTGAGCTCCGTTCATTCTATAGCCGTTTGGGCGTCCAATGTATATAATAATTTCAATCTTACAAACAATAGAGCGTCCATATGGTGTATATTTATTTCATTTACCGTAAATACAGCGTCCGGCGCTATTGCCAAATGTGCAGTGGAATGGGATGATGAAATGTGATTTTAAATATATTTCTCGTATTTTGAAACTACCAGCGACTGCCTAGCATTGGTTGTTTCTCCGAATAGTATTTCATCTGACTTTTTGTTCCTTAAACTTTATTATAATTACTCAATTGTCATATATTCTATAATTCAATTTATACAAAATGGAATTGTAGATGCTAATGATTTTAAAATGTAAACTCATTTTCATTTTTGTCATTATTTCTGTCTCCAACATCAAATAGAAATAGAAATATTTATTTCATGTAAACAATTAGGCATGTATACTTTTGTCCTGGATAGTGATATAGATCACACCAAATAAAATAAATTAAAATACGCTTCAGATGAAGACTTAATAAACATACAAGTGACAAAGTACATATAACTTAATTCAAGACAAGGATTATGAACATGTTAAAAAAAGAAAATAATAGTAATAACAATCTAGAAAAAAGGGTAAAAAAGTATTACCTACATAAATGTACTTACAACATGTTCCAGATAATCATCTAAGAAGTTAAAACGGTGTTATGTTAAATATTTGCGGATCTTAATTTTGAGTGATGCACAAGACATATTATTATCTTTGAATTGTTTGGCAAAGCATTATTCAATTTTATGCCCAGAAATTTATAGGAATTATGGGTCTATGTCTGAATAATGGAGGACAGATATAGTTTTTTTTCTCTTGTATTATAAGAGTAAACATAATTGTGCTGGATTCTTTGGCATGTTTTTTATATGAACAGGCACTGCAAAATGCAGCAACATGGTAATTGCAGGATGTTCAATTTTTCTAACAATGGCTTACAGTGATCATCATATTTGCTGGATGTTATTATTCGAATGACTTTTTTTGTGCAATGCATATTTTGGGGCTGTGACATGTGTTTCTCCAGATTATCAAGGCATACGGTCACTATTATGCTATGAAACATAACAAAATATGCCATTCTTAGATAATCTTTATCTACATTCAGCTTCAGTTACCTGAGAGTATTTCCCTTTTTATAGATAGGTGTAACTTTGGAAACCTCCAGAATATCTGGAAAAATACATGTACTCATACGAAGATTAAATAGATTCGGTAAAGAAATCGCTACATTTTTATTTATCTGCGGCTCTAGAATTTTTCAGTTTATGAACAATGTTCAATATTTCTGATTAACTTGTTGGATGTAGGTAAGAAGTCAAATGGTTTATTGCTATTTTTTGCATGCAAGAATCGAAGGGATGTGCAATATAGTTCGCAGAATTTTGCATTAAATTGTTTATGCAATGTTCAAAAGAGTTGGCAAAGTCCTCAGAGGATAAATTGCTCTCATTCCTTAGGTTATTAGTTTTACCTAAATTTGTATTTAATATTCCCCAGACTGACTTTTGCTTATTTTTGATTCAGATAATATCTTATTATTAAACTCCACTTTTTTCGATTTGTTAATGTTAAGTAATTCGAAGCTATCGAGCCTCCTGGTCACTTCGGCAATAGTATGAACCTGGGTTAGTTGTGACTTAAGATTTTTAATATCAGGAGAATTGTCTCGTCCTTGAAGCTAGCAGAGCAAAGTGAGCAGAATCAAAATTACAAATTTGCTGCTTGCAGAGCTAATTAATTGCTAATTAACTGCTGTATACCGAAATGAATTGCTCTTATAGTTTTTTTTTTAATGGCTGCTTTGCTAGCTGTAAATCTAAAGCTTACAGAGCAACATTTAAAAATATTTTTTAGTACTTTTTTGTGTTTATAGGGCTAATTAAGTTCTAATTAAGTTTTGCTTCATTCAGAAATTAATTACTCATATGGTTTTTGGAAAATGGCTGCTTTGCTTTAAAAAATCAACTTTTCCGAGAAAATTTTATTTGGTGCTTGTAGACCGAATAAAGTGCTAATTAATTGCTGTATTCCGAAATTAATTGGTCTTACATTTTTTTAATGGCTGCTTTGCTAGCTTTAGATCTAAAGATAGCTGAGCAACCTTTAAAAATATTCATTGAGAACTTCTTTTTTAGTGCTTAAGGTCTAATTAAGTGCTGTATTCCGACATTAATTGTTGTTTTATGGTTCTTAGGAAAACGTATGCTTTGTTTTTAAAAATTATTTTTTCTAGAAAATCGTAGTTGATGCTTGTAGAGCTAATTAAGTGCTAATTATTTGCTTTATTCCGAAATTAATTGCTCTTATAGTTTTTTTTAAATAGCTGCTTTGCTAGCTTTAGATCTAAGTCTAACAGAGCAGCTTTTAAAAATCAACTTTTCGAGAACTTCTTGTAGTGTTTGTAGGGCTAATTAAGTGCTGTATTCCAAACTCAATTGTTCTTAAAGTTTTCGGAAAATGACTGCTTTGCTTCAAGAAACACTTTTTCGAGAAATACTTTTTTCATGCTTGTAGAGCTAATTAAATGCTGCATTCCGAAATTATCGGCTCTTATAGTTTTTAGAAAATGGCAGAGATTGTCGCTATCAGAGCAAAAACATATAATCTATACACCTATACATATAAACTATATCGGTAACCATTATTTGAGGTATTTTTTATAAAAAATCAATAAAATTTACATATTTCCTATGTTATTTAATCAAGTGCTGTTCCCCGAAATTAATTTCTATAATTTCTATAATATTTCGGCCAATACAATTATATCCGTAAGAAAAGTACTTACCGACGTGGTTAGTAATGAACTTATCCACCGGTAAACCTATCTTACAGTCATAGGAACATATACGGTTAGCAATCGAAAACCGTCCGGTCCTACAAAAATTAAGTTTTATCCCTTAGCTTTTTAGTATCAGAATTGTACATTTCTTCATTGGGAGAGATAATAAATTCAAAAATATTAAAATCTCAATTTTAAAATGGAATTAAAAATGGGTTACATAAAATTAAGTAGTTTCAAGTTGCCCGGTGTACCTTTAAAGCTATAAATATCCTCACAATAGATAAATTGTCATTTTTATTTGTCTTAAAAGAACGTTCTCTCTCAAAAAATTATTAGAGCAATTAATTTCGGAGTACCGCACTTAATAAGCCCTACAATCGCTAAAACAAAAGTTCTGAAAAATTATGATTTTCAAAGGTTGCTCTGCTAGCTTTAGATCTAAAGCTAACAAAGCAGCAATTTTTTTAATATCTGAGCAATTAATTTCGGAATACAGCAGTTAATTAGCACTTAATTAGCTCTACAAGGACCAAATAAGATTATCCCGAAATAATAGATTTTTTAAAGTATCCATTTTCCGAAAAACTATAAATAAGAATAAATAATTTCGGAATACAGCACTTAATTAACAATTAATTAACCTTAACAGCACTATAAAAGAAGTTCTAAAAAAGTAAGTTTTCAAAGGTTGCTGTGCTAGCTTTAGTCTAAAGCTAGCAAAGCAGCCATTTTCCAAAAATAAAAACTATAAGAGCAATTAATTTCGGAACACAGCATTTAATTAGCTCTACAACAGATTTGTATTTTTGATTCTACTCACTTTGCTCTGCCAGCTTTAGGGACGTAGAAATCTCAACATTTCAAATTTATTTTCAGTGATACATAACTTTTTTTATGGAAAACGAGATGTTTAAAGATCTGACAGAGTAAACTAAATGAGCAGCTTTTGTTTCTGGATCTAAATGGCATATATTTCAGATCATTTCATCTAATGCAGCTGTGAAACCTGAGATAGATTTTTTTGACATTGGTCGACTCCTGATAAAATTCCTTTATGGTCGGACAAGTGCGGCTCTATGACTTCAAGAATGAAAATGTTATCATCTAAATTTGTGAACAGATTATCGACTCTAGTTTCTCTAGATTTAGTTATCCGCTGGTGTCAACAAAAACTTTTTCTAGCATATCATGTGATAAAAAATATGTTTGCATTCAGTTAATTTATTGTCACTGGTTTTAAGTCTTAAAACTATAATTGAAAGTCAGCGACAGCCTGTACCTTATTATTGGAGTTTTTTTCTGATAATATTCTGTGTAGATAATATTAAAAAAAATTACTATCACCATCCGGTGATCTGTAGGCACAACAAAAACTAATTTTCATATTTTAAAGCTGTGTTAATTCTGCATCTATCTTCGCGCAAAGATCTTTTACACAAATGTTATGGAAATCTAAATTGGTCTTAGTATAAATACCATGAATACAAATCTGTCGAATATGATTTATTAGTCTATATCCTCGCGGAATACGATACTATAGAGTTTATGTGCTCCATTTTAAATGAAACGTCTGTCAGTAGTAGTACGTCAATATTGTTCGTATTGTTAGTTCACTTTGTTCCCAATACATTGAATAATGATTAAAAAAAAATTTAAATATATACTATAATTAAAAAAAATTCAAAGAATGGTTTTATCTAGAGCGATTTTTTCTTCTATTGATTCGAATGGCACCAGTTTTATCCACATGATCACAAACGAATAATTTATAAGTGCTTCGAATATATATCAGAAGACCCTATATGAGTGTAAAAGTCGTTGAAATGAAATTCATGTGTTTCGTTGTTGCCAGATTGCCGGACGCCCAATACGCGATGGAATGAAAGTTAACGTATTCAAAATGAATATTTTAGCGCCGCGCTGCGCCAGATATATCGAACTAATTATATTCGAATATCAATCAAAAATCTCTTGGGACGTGCATGGAGCGTCCTTCCAATTTTTGTTCCATCGGTTAAGATGATCATCTTGACCAGAATTACACTGATGTGTAATAGAGCGTCCGTATACGGACGCTCAATTACCACGGACGCTCTATTAAATGCAATTCGTCAATGTACGGACGCTCTATTGATAGGAAGATATATATATATATATATATATATATATAGATTTTGTATTCTTGACTGGTTTTATAATAAATAAAAGGATGTTCTTGGGGATGCAGTCATATATTAAATAAAATTCTTTGATTGAAGCCGAGCTTTCGAGAATGTTTATTCTCTTCTTCAGGGCAAACTACAAATCGTTACAAAATTATTTCAACAACAACTTAATAGTATTTTAAAAATACTTACAATCGTGAATTTAGAATAAATTAACCAAAAACAGGAAAGATTTCATAGCCATCAATTACAAATGTCATTATTTATATTTGTCATGGTAACACAATAAGTAAGAAAGTATCTAGATTTTGTTGATAAAAATGAATATTACTGAATGATCTTTATATGTTTGTGGCTATTTGAACAAGGAGCACAATTAAATTAAAATTATTATTAAGGTAGATACAAGTTCAGTTAAAAAAATATATATTAATTTAAGAATATTGCATAAATACGATTATTCTGGGCTTGAACTGACAGTTAAAAGAAAAAGATACACAATATTTTTTAAAATTTTTATATAAGTGTAATCATATTCTCTCACAATACGAAACATATAAACATGATTATTCTGAAAGTGCACTGATACTTATTCACTCAAACATATAAAGATCGTTCAGTAATATTCATATTTATCAACAAAATCTAGATACTTTCTTACTTATTGTGTTACCATGACAAATATAAATAATGACATTTGTAATTGATGGCTATGAAATCTTTCCTGTTTTTGGTTAATTTATTCTAAATTCACGATTGTAAGTATTTTTTAAAATACTATTAAGTTGTTGTTGAAATAATTTTGTAACGATTTGTAGTTTGCCCTGAAGAAGAAAATAAACATTCTCGAAAGCTCGGCTTCAATCAAAGAATTTTATTTAATATATGACTGCATCCCCAAGAACATCCTTTTATTTATATATATATATATATATATATATATATATATATATATATATATATATATATATAATGAATTTTTAATGATTGGGGTTGCAGTCAAAATGCCAATAAAATTAAAATTCTTTAATCAAAGTCGAGCTTTCGGTAACGCTTGTTACCTTCATCGGGACAAACTAAAATAACGAACAAATTAATTATAACAAAAAATATTAATAATATGAACTACTTACAATCGTGAGGTTAATGAAATTTACCAGCTACAAACATTTGTTATTATGCATTTAACTTTATGATTGAGTTTTTTAAGTTTCATAATTACAAGTTACTATGGAATTACGCATACTATGATCAATCTATGTATGTAGCTAATAAAGATGGAACACATTTCAGAAGTTAATCACAGGAAATATCATTTAAAAAATGGATATAATATAAAAATATGGCATTATCTTGTATAATATGAAACAATATATTAATTTAGAGAAATATCAGATGGCACACTACGATAATTATCATTATATAATTTTAAAATATATGAGTAAATGGAACTAAGTCCATTTATATCCGAACGTTTATTCATAACGTTTGTTTCTTTTTGAATATGTATCATTTCCAAGAAACTTCGTTTAAAAATGTTCTTTTCAGAACATAGAACAATTGAGTTATCAAAATCTATAGTGTGCTTTATGTTTATAGCATGTTCGGTCAAGTTAAATGCATAATAACAAATGTTTGTAGCTGGTAAATTTCATTAATCTCACGATTGTAAGTAGTTCATATTATTAATATTTTTTGTTATAATTAATTTTTCGTTATTTTAGTTTGTCCCGATGAAGGTAACAAGCGTTACCGAAAGCTCGACTTTGATTAAAGAGTTTTAATTTTATTGGCATTTTGACTGCAACCCCAATCATTAAAAATTGATCATTAATGAGACAGTCAAGAATTCACAATTCATTTATATATATATATATATATATATATATATATATATATATAAATAGGATGAACCTCCACATTTATGCTTTTATTTAGTCGGATACAACCACCCACTAGAAGCGGATCACGTGATTTCAAGCTTGTTAGCTTTCATCAGCGCCACATAAGTGGAAGCTGTATCCATCTATACAAAAGCAACTGGAAGTAGTCAAAAACTTTGAGACATTATCTACCAGTGGGACACAATTCGCGCCACCTAGGTATTGAGAGCAAAATTACGTTTAACGTAAGTATGTATAATAATTAAAGAAATCTATTAGTTCATTAATGAATGAGATATAAAATATATAAATAGGAGGAAGCTCTACACCTTTATGCTTTTATTTAGTCGGATACAACCACCCACTAGAAGCGGATCACGTGATTTCAAGCTTGTTAACTTTCATCAGCGCCACATAAGTGGAAGCTGTATCCAACTATACAAAAGCAACTGGAAGTAGTCAAAAACTCTGAGACATTATCTACCAGTGGGACACAATTCGCGCCACCTAGGTATTGAGAGCAAAATTACGTTTAACGTAAGTATTTATAATAATTAAAGAAATCTATTAGTTCATTAATGAATGAGATATAAAATATATAAATAGGATGAAGTTCTACACCTTTATGCTTTTATTTAGTCGGATACAACCACCCACTAGAAGCGGATCACGTGATTTCAAGCTTGTTAGCTTTCATCAGCGCCACATAAGTGGAAGCTGTATCCAACTATACAAAAGCAACTGGAAGTAGTCAAAAACTTTGAGACATTATCTACCAGTGGGACACAATCCGCGCCACCTAGGTATTGAGAGCAAAATTACGTTTAACGTAAGTATGTATAATAATTAAAGAAATATATTAGTTCATTAATGAATGAGATATAAAATATATAAATAGGATGAAGCTCTACACCTTTATGCTTTTAGTTAGTCGGATACAACCACCCACTAGAAGCGGATCACGTGATTTCATGCTTGTTAGCTTTCATCAGCGCCACATAAGTGGAAGCTGTATCCAACTATACAAAAGCAACTGGAAGTACTCAAAAACTTTGAGACATTATCTACCAGTGGGACACAATTCGCGCCACCTAGGTATTGAGAGCAAAATTACGTTCAACGTAAGTAGTTATATTATTTCGTATTTTCCAGTACACCATCTAATAACGTCGGTCCATTTTTTGGTAAAAAATATTTTTTTTGAATCATAACAAATAGAAAAGTTAAGTGACCATGGATTTCAAAAGTAGATGTCCTCTAGATCCAATATAAAGTTTCCATTTTATACCTATGTTTATTCGAGTATAAAATTCCATCCTTTCTAATTGACAGATATATTCCGGTCAGCCATCTCATTGATATTCAGAGTGTGGCTTCGCATCTTTTCCGCCACGAATACAATCGCAAACATATATATATACGTTCCCAGGAATAGGAATTGGGAGAGAGGGACATATATAGGTTAGGTGTCCGGTGCAAGATTGGAAAGATGCTATCTCGACGGGGTATAGCTGTGGAGGTGTGAAGAGAGAGCCCTACAAGGACTACCTACTACTGACCACACTACTGTAACTTGTGATCGGATTCTGGGGACGGGACCAGAGGCTCGTTATTCAGGATAAACTGACGTGAGGTTATTGCGGTGCGGTCAAGAAGGCGAACTCACTTCGCTGCTATTGCTGGCTAGAGCTCCCGAAGCCGCCGCATCTGCAGATTTGGTGTCTTCTGTAATAATTGTTGTCGATGTGAAATACGTACGTATAACTCTGGGTCCCGGTGACAGAATACCTTAGGATAATGGTGATATATATTTGTCATTAGAATTGCAAAACTTATTGATTTGAGGAAAAGGTCTCATGATATTGTAAGGATATTGAATATCAATATCATATCTTCAGTAGATAAAGTAGTAAAAGATATAGACGACCCCAATTTGCAGTGAAAGTTTATGGCAAATGATGCTCTTGTAGAATTTTGTGACAAAATTTATCAAGAATTGAAAATTTAACTTAAATTTTAAAAATAATTCACACGAAAAAACTATAAAAATATAAAATCGATAAAAGTTTAGTGAAATTTTATGAATGTGAAAAGATATCATTTTGGTGATTGATGAAACCAATTGGCTTCATGTCGTCATATTTTTCATTAGGTACGTCAATATTCATGATGGATTGCGCTCTTTACAGTACTTAGAGGACTTCAAATTCAATATTCAAACAAATAATATTCGAGTCTTGAAAGAAATTTGATGAGTATTTCCCATATATTTTGGACTCAACTGCTTATTTGCAAAGTGGTAAAATTGAATTCATTTAAACTTAGCTGTGATATTAATTTTGAAAAATACATAATACTAACAGAGCCCGGTAAACGTTGCAACGCCTCTATTTTTTCTAAGCTGGTAAAATATATAAAACATACACGAGCATGTATAAAATAAATGGAAGAAAATGATATATTAAAATGAAATTGAAAATCTTCACAGGGGTGTGACAACTCAACCAAAATTCATCAAAATCATATTATGAATGTTATAGTAAAGTATTGAAATCGAATAAATAGACAAACAAACAGTCATGTAAACATTATTATGTTAGAATCCTTCGCGGACTTGAGCAAAACAAATCAGTGAAATTTTATCGCATTCTTTCAAGTGGTAGTTATAAGAATGCATAGGTAACGACCCAACCAATACTTATTTATTACATGTTTGATAAATTAGTTATTATTAATAATAGGTGAAACTAGAAAATACAGACAAACTTAACATAATATAGCCTGTGCAGACAATGACAACTTTATGAATCCATTAACTATTTTCGACCTTTAAAATAGAATCTTTAATGTTGTCAAGTCAAAGGAAGCAAAAAATTGAAACAGTGCTGCTTATCTCTATCCTTAGAAAATTGTTGTTTTGCCACATTGAATCAAAATAATTATTATGAATACAAATAAATAGACTTATTTCTAATGTTTTTCTGAGATTTTAATCTTGATAATATTTTTGAAAGTAGAGGTTAGCTGCCAAATATTTCTTAGTTATTAAATAGAACGTGAAACACAGTGTTTTCCTGGTTTTTGGTTTGTACTGCAATTTTTTTGTTTTATTTACAAAATAGCTTGAGAACGATTATTTTCAAATCTCATTAAAGATGCAGAATTTCGTTCATAAAGATCAATTCTTTTTTGATAGAGTAGTTTTGCCTTTCTAGAATACAACGCCTTTACATGACAAATAAACGAAATGTAGTTCTTTGATATGTCAAATATTTTTTCTTTAGTAGTTAAAGAACACTTTTTACTTATTGAATTTCGGTTGGAACTTAATGACATGGTTTTATCAAATTTAGAAGATTCCAGAGCATCTGAGTAGGCAGCTAAAACCACACAGAACAAAATCTAATCTGAACGTTTTCAGGGTTCCGTACGTCCGAGTAAAAAAAAGGGACCCCTCGTGTGTCCGTATGTCTGTTCGTCACAGTCAATTCTCTCCGAATCTACTGGGTTCGATTTATTTTCACTTATTTATTTAAACCAATAACTACTCGTCTATATACACATTTATATTCACACTATATTTCTTGGACTATAACGACTTTGTACTGTCTATGTGTTCTATCACTGTCACGACCGTGCTTTATGACAAACTAAACTAGTCATTGCCATCAACCTTATATATATATATATATATATATATATATATATAAGGTTGATGGCAATGACTAGTTTAGTTTGTCATATACATAGATATATATATATATATATCTAACCTAAGAAGCTCTAGATGGTTCCAGTGTTGTTTTCGTTGTTTCTGGAGGTTATTTCTCAATATATGGCTTCGAAAATAGACCAGGACTTAGTCTCGTTGCCTCTGATGTCTCCCGTGATTTCCGGAATGTTTGTAAGTCTGTATAGTTTATTTGTGAGTGTAGTTTATTATTCGGGTAAGTCTTCACGTTACAATATATATTTTTAAAGTTCAAAAAAATATATGAAAATTGACCATTCCCCCCTTATCTCCGAAACTACTGAAACTAAAATGTTGAAAAAATACAGAAAATTTTCTACTCAGGTATAGATACGAGAAAACCTGTAAGAAGTCAATGATCTTAAAATAGCATGGTAAATCACTTAATAACTCGCACTAGTCCCATGCATTTCTTGTTTTAACCTACGCCGTGTAGTCAGAAATCAGTCTTCACTAGGTCGGCGGAAATACGGGTCCAATGTAAATAAAGACGTACGTATTGAAATAATAAGATTCAATATCAGATTTAAAAAAATGATGGATTTGCATGAATCTTCTTATTTGAGTGTTGTACTGGGTGTCCAATTCTGGGTATTTTTGCGGGGTATCTTCGTTATTCTTATTGATAGAAAGTTGCGATTTTCGCAACAGTGTGCTACATTTTCGTAGAACTAAAGATTCCGTTAACAAAATTTTCATAGTCTTCTTAGTTTTTAAGATACAGGGCATTTTTGAAAATGTTGCATTTTGGGACACCCACATATCTCCGTTATTCTTCAATTTATCGAAAAGGTAAAATAACATTCTTATAGATTTTTCCGGAGAATGCAGTGGTGTATATAATCTTTATAAATATATAAATATACAGGGTGTTTAAATTAAAAAACATAAGATTGGTTTATAACTTAAAAATTGTAAATATGCAACAATAATTATCTACACCACTACAGTCTAAGGACAAAAATCTATAAGAATGTTATTTTATCTTTTCGATAAGTTGATGGATAACGGAAATACGAGAGAGGTCCCAAAATGCAACATTTTCAAAAATGCCCTTTATCTTAAAAATTAAGAGGGCTATGAAAATTTTGTTAAAAGCATCTTTAGTTTCACGAAAAAGTAGCTCACTGTCGCGAAAACCGCATCTTTCTATCTACAAAAATAACAGAAATTCCTATAAACATGGATACCTAGAGTTAAATGTGAATTGCGAACTAACGATATTTTAACGATAAATCTTAAGACTAGGTACCCTTCCAAAGACACAGTACTAGTGAAATATACCCTAGCTGGTTTCCCGTTGTCTTGCAAGAGATATACTCCTTCTTTCAAAACGGAAGCTAGGGATTTGATGAGGCGCCCTTCTCATCACTAGTCTCTTTTCCAAACCTTTGCCACACTATGCACTCCTCTTTGAATAAATGAAAGTGTTTTTTCTGCATTTCTTCTTGAACTGTACTAACCATTGACGGTGTTTGAGAGGTTTTACTAAGCAGAATTAATCATTGTAGATTACGAGTGCTTTCTACGAGATGGCTACGGTATAGTTCCGTGGAAAACCTTAACGGTTAGTCGATATCGATATTAATTTGATCATTTGAATAAGAAACAACTAACGTAACAAGTAATAGAAAGGTCACAATTCTCGATCGTGAGAAATTATAAATCCTATTTTCTGTTTGGGGAATAGGTATGGTCTTAATTTCATCTATTTAATTAATATCGTTCATTCTCATCATGTCAGAATGATGTCAATTTTTAAGTGCTAGTAAACAGTATAATGGATGAAGTTTCAACTATGTATTAGACAATTCTGGCAGTAGTCAAGAAATTAACAATAAATAAATCGCAGTATATAAAGGCATACATAATTGAACAAACCAACAGTGTGTTATCATCTTTGTAAGCCATCAATTGGTTATAATATTTTTATTGTGAATCATCCAACGTACTTAGATTCTTCCAGTTTGTACGTATGTGTTGTGTTTGCACGGTAGTCTGGGCACGTGCATCTGCAACACACTCGCACTGAGTCAAGCCAGCGAACGAAGCTGGAATAGCCTTCTTCGCTACTACTGTTGTCGGATGGCAGGCAGCAAAAAGACCATCCGATGGCGCTACCGGATTCTGATAGAGGTCCGCATTGCAGAGGGGGCGGCATTTGACGGTGACGTTGGCGGCATCGAACGTCGCCTTCAGTACGTGTATACAAGGTGTTCGTTTCAAAACTTCTCACCTCAGATTTCTCGATATGAGGACTTCGAAAAAATATGTAAGAAATAATATCGATGAGGACATATTTCCAAGAAAAATTGCTTCACCCCTTTGAAGCCCCTGCTCCCAGAAACTATACTATTCAAAATTTTTAATAGGAAGTGGTGTCAAGTGATAGCTTATTTGATTATTTTCTTTTGGCGTTTGGATTTGATTGTCGGGTTATTGATTTGAAAAAAAATTTCTAATGGATTCTTACTGCGAAAAAAGCTATCGTCGGCGCTATATAGCTACCTAGTGCCCGTGCAGAGAAACGTTTTTCGATCAAAACGCAGCTATAGCCCATGGACAGCTATGTAGCAGCAACAATAGTGCTAGAAAAGAAACTGGCTAAAGCTTCGCCTTATGTCAGAAAACTTCTTTTTAGCGCCGAAGATAGCTTTTTTGCCACACAAATTTATTAAGAACTTGGAACTTGGATAAAAAACTGTTTTGAAAAAAAGGATATTTCCTTCTTTATCCTTCTCTTATCATTTAGGGGCTTGAAAGAAGAAAAGCAAATTTTGGTTAGAAAGTTGTGCTCCTCGATATCTTTTCTTATAAATTTCAGCAATTCTTTTAAAATTCACATTTCGAGAAATACGAGGTAAGAAGTTTTCAAATGAACACCTTATATATCTATGAAACTAAGTATAACAATGTCAAAGATATACAATATAGTAGTAAAGCGAATACCGCCCAATGGAACTTCAACAGAACAATATTACTTTGAGATTGCATTTCACACCATTCAATAAACAGTTCAAATGAAGCGTCATGGGATGCCTAGCAGTTGTGAAACATTTTATATTTTTGTGTTGATATACATATTTGCATATAAACGAAGTAAAATTAAAATATAAAGACATATTTAGATATTTATTGATAAAAGGTTTTTTTATTGATTATTTTAGTTTTGTTGAATAATTTACAAAAGAAATATTGGTTTATTCAATGAAAATATGCATACCTAACAACATTTATGCAAAACGATTTCTATATTGGGTTAGATAGATAGGTTTTCGGGCCTGTAGACCTGTAGAATACACTTCTCGCGAAGGATGTCAAGTGTTCATATGGAACGTTCTATACATCCATCCTTGGGTCTCTCAATATCAGTGACAATTAAAAATATAAATTCTTAAATCTAGTAAGAGATTATTTTTTAGTTTTTGTCTTTAAATGTTGTAGTTTTTTGTTTCTAGATTGTTTCACATTCCCAAACGAAGGACATTCACAATTCGACTGTAAACATGCTTCTTCTGTTTTCATTGGAAAGATAAGTGTTAACAAAAATACCATATTTCCTCAAAATTTATTATCTCATTCCTGCTCAAAAATAAACCCAGAGAAAGTGGAGGGTGCATTTTTTTCAAAAATTAAAAATATCTGGCAGTATTGAAATAAGATCATTTCCGAAAACGTTTAAATTTGAAAAAAACAGAATACAAGAATGTGCACGATGTTCAGGTCATTTTGGAATCACTGAATTTTGATGACTTATGAGACACTCAAAAATGTGGAACAAATAACGTTCACGTTAGCAGGACTGACTTTATTGGATGTTACACAGAACATATTTTATTTATTTATTTATTTATTTATCTGCAATAATAACAATCGCCTGATAAACTTTCACTGTAGAGGTAATTCAAATACAACCGGAACCTCAATACCATCAGGAGAGAAACAACCTCAAACTGACATATCAATATCTTTAAAAATGATTTTAAAATGTTGTCCTGTATATCAATCCCACCAATATATAACACTTATTATAATATAGATTGTATTTTCATGTAGCTCTGCTAATGACCCTAAGAGGTCAATGCAGATTTAGTGTAAAATAAATATATATAAAATAACGACAAGTACACGTTGTAACTAGAAATGAAGACCAAATTCTTTTTAATCAGAAGAAATGCCAAGATATTCTGAAATTTAAGTAACCATTTCTATTTTCGAGTGATAATCTAAAAAAATATTTATGTAATTTGATTTCTTTTTGGTTTCAGTAATTATTCTTTTATTTATATCACAGATACTGCCTACATATAGTTTTTATTATTGCTTGATTTTTTCTAGAACCTTTAAATACTTTTCTTATTTTTATTTTTTGCTTATTTTATTCGCTCTTTTGGCATACCTGTTATTTCTATATTTAGATTTTCTTAGACATTTTCGTAAATCAAAGTATTTATCTTTTCATTTGAGTCATGTTTTGATTTAAACCGTAGACCTTATGTCCAATTTAAACTGAGAGCAATCCTTACATCCGGCTATTTTTGTTATGATTATAATGGTATTTAGATACTTTCAATTCATAACTTTGCAGTTTGTTAATTGATATAAAAAAATGATAATGATCGGTATTAGGGATCATAAGATTGAATGTTTTTTTTTAATTTGTTTTTATAAAAACATGCGGATGGTCTGGTGGTAGGCACATACTAATATATCCTGGAAATAACAAATTGATTATGAAATCTGTACTTATTACATTTTGTTTAGAGATATCTATATTAGAATCACCAATTAGAAAATGGTTACTAGTTCATTTTTTGTACTAAAAAAAATATAAAAATTCTTATTAAGTTTATCAGTAGGTAAATCATGAGATGTACAGTGTAGTTTATTTCTAGCTTATTGTTGTTATGTATCTTGATGGTAGTATTCAACACCTTCACTCTACCGAATTCAAAACTATTTCAGTGAATTAATTAACATTATTTCTTTCGTAGTATAGGTACCACTATACAATCGAACTTATTAAGATTACTGTAATTATAATTTTTTTTTTATTTTGAAATAATGATATTGTTATACTCCATTTGATAAAGGTGTAGAGTAATAAGTTATGATAATGACTCTATTGTATTGTGGCGCTTATATGGCAGAATACAGTGGAAATCCCTTCATTATCATAAATAATTACTCTACACCTTTCTCAAATAGAGTATAGGTTCCATAATTCTGAGGAAACTATCACATAAGCTTTGATCTTCTAACTCTTAATAAACATTTCAAGTTTTGTATAATATGCATGCAGTCTTATAATATTCAAATATAGTATTAAATTCTCTTTATCAATTATAACTTTGTTAATTATTTCAAGATCATTATAACACACAGTTTGGACTATAATACTTGTTGAAATATACGTTTTTTGTATGATAGTTACCTTTTGTTGATGACCATTTTGTGTGCTTTTGACTGCATTAATTCCTAATGTACAGAAGTGTTTAGTTTGAGTTGGTAGTATAGTCTGTTTCATCCAATATATTTCTGATTTTTCGCTTCACAATTTCACATTTTTGTGTATTATATGTATTTTATTGACTAGAACGGGTATTACTATAATCAGAGTTAATACATTTGAATCAATTGTTTTATGGTTATCAACACCAATACAAGATGTAGTTTCGTTTTTATAGTTTTTTTCACTATACCTGTACTACACTTTATAGGTAGGTACAAGGGCTTCATATTAATGTCTTCATACATGACAGCACTGATTATCTATAAAACCTGGTGAGTTTCTTGTCTTTATTCGCACATATGGTACTTCCATAATGGCAAAGGTTGTATAGAATTGCAAGACACGAAGTATCAATTATAGGTAGATAGAATAAATGATACTCTTGGCATGTATGGACTTAAAATTTCCATTACCAATGAAATAAATAGTACTAATGTTTGCCAGAGTCCAAAATTATTAATAAAAAGTTGAGGAAAATCTGTACTAAATGTACAGATTCCAATAAACCTTATTGACAACAATAAAGTTTGCCATTAGCTGCTAAAAAAAGAAAATATATTGACAAACACAGGAGAAAAAGGTAGTGTTTGGTATTTTTCAGTGTATGCTCTTATAAAGATGGTCCTAGTTTTTGTAAAAAGTCCATTGTTTGATATTTCTGACTGGCAACAAAAATAATTTTCGCCTTTCAAGAGCTCTAACTCGAAAATAGTTGAAGTATAGGAGAAATGTTCAGTTAAAGATTTTTTCCTTATTCAATTTTGGATTCTCGAAATATATCTGTCTCTACTCTCTTTGTGAGGACTTCTTAGAGAGAAATATTATATGGGACCATTTCTCATGATAACCTTTTTGAATACCTAAAAGATGATTCATCAAATTATCAAATTATAATTAATAATCCATCGCGTACCTAATATATATTTTGTACTGATTGGTTCGAGTACCTCTCTTTCTACATCAATGTAAAACCGATAGTCCACCAATTTTGTTCCAAATTCCTACGTAAAGTTTAAGTTGAAAAAGCAACTGTAATGGTAAGTAACGACGCGCCAACAGAATGATTTTACTCTCAAACGCGCCATTAAATGTTTCACATCAATAACTTAAAGAAGTTCATCATAAGAAAAATATTTAGAAAGCTCATACCCACATTTAAAATGTGTTCTTTCTCATTCATGTGGTACACATTCGAGAGTGAATAGAATTTTTCCGAGCTTAGAAAAAACGCAGCCAACTTCAAAAGCAATTAGTGAATACTCTGCTTGCTACAAAGTTATGTGAGGCCATTGAAAGCTGCACATTGTAAAACAACACAAGCCAGTTAAAGATCCCTTGGGAATTCTTCACCTGCCAGTTCAACTAGAAACGTAAATCGGATTGGTCTCGTTTCTCTTCTTTGGCAAACTGCTGATATCGCACACAGTGAGTCTTATAAGAACGAGAAAACAAACTGCACGCCTTAATTTCTTCGCATCCTCTATCGTACGTCTTAGTCCATCTAATTCGAGAGAAAAGTGCAGCGTCTCGAAAATTGCAGGCCGAGTTTCCAACACTGGATTAGCCAGAAACTACTAAAATACTTCAAAGATAAATATAAAGGTGCGCACACAAAGGACTCAAAACGAACATACATTATTTACTTAGTTTCTATAAGATGACAAGGTTACAATAAAGTTTTGTCGTTTCCAGAATTTATTTATCACTTAGAATGTCAACTGAATGTTGTGGGAGGCAAGTTCTATGAAGTTCAATTTAAAATTAATCAAAATTTATAATTATTTGCTCGACTTGTTTTTTTTAGTATATTATGAATATGTCAGTCAACTAAAATATTATTTTGGGATCGGCGTTTAAACTTCGTTAAATATTAAATTGCTAATAATTTTCATATCATTAGGAAGAACAATCTATTAACTTTTTACAAGAACTAGGACCGGCTTTATTAGATGATGCACTTAAAGAGACAAAATATATAGGTTTATAGAAGTTGGGTACTACTCCAAAATTACAAGAAGAATAAACAAATGTATTTTTCAGTGCATCATCTAAGAAAGACGGTCCCAGTTTTTAAAAATGTTAATTTCGGAAAAATAACTTATCTACAACCATCTCCTCACTTTAGTTGTTAAGTCTTATTTCTTGAATTAAGGGGTATATAAATCTTCATTCCGAATAACAAGAGAAGAATCTGAAAGACCAGCCAATACCTAAATTTTATAAAAATGTTTTTATCGAAAAAAATCTACTCATTTTTAGGTAGGTTTTTTATGTTTCAACAATAGAAGTCACTATATAAAATTCGGAAGTTTTACTATGAAATTCCACTTTTCTTAACTTTTAATCTAAAAGTGATAGAAATAATGTAATCTAGGGGGACTAGAAGCCTGGATACCAGATGATGTACCTAAGTTTACTTTTCATAAGCGGCTGTTTTCTATGAAATAGGCTTGCGAAATTAGATTACGTCATTATTCTTTTACCATTTACACCTCTTTCCTAGCACTCTCAAGCTACTTCAACCAAATATAAAAATCCTCAGAGTGACTAGTTCAACTATTCTTTTTTTCTTGTCAGCTTGTCTTGTCAGGACAAAAAGCAGTGTTTGTAATACATCTTTATGCATGAAGAACCATTTAGCGAGAATATGAACTAGTCTTGTGCCATATGCTTGTGGGATGGCAACCCTACACGTTAAAATAACAAAACAGCTAACAGCTAACGCAAAATAGTTGTCTTCAAAGAGCACCCTTACCCATATTCAAAAAAGAATTACTCAATCCGCCACTGTGTTTGTAGTCTACGTAGATTAGCCTTCCCATTATCCTCCATAATTACCTGACTATTATGTAATTCCGAGTACTGAGGCTGGTGCCTAAGAAAACGAGCTAACGCCAGTAGGTGCTACCACTACTATACAACTAGCTCCCGGCTACCATTTTGTGCATGCAATCTGCATCTGGTCGCTTCTTGATGCGCTGCAGTCTGTGGGAAGCCCCCTAGGAGCCTCATGGCCCCACGTTCACCACCTCCTGAGCCTGAGCCCTCTCCTCTTCTCTCTGTCTTCCACTATGCTCGCTGAATATGTAATAACTGCTTCATTTGGTTAATCCGCTGTGTTTCTCTTTGCCTGGCTCGTCTCGTGGAGTTTTCTTTTGTTTAGTTTACCTTAGCTTGCGCTGTTGCGAGTTTTAAGCAACGTAACGACAGAAGAGGAAGGGGGTCGTGTGGTGACTTGTTATGTTGTTGTTCGTTATTACTTTGGGGGCATTTCACAATCACGTCGTTGACACATCGGCGAACAGTAGCATCCTCTAAGTAGATGCTATTCTTTTATATTCAAAATATACTTGAGTGCTTAATATCGGCATAATGCACAGATTTGACTTAAAATTTATTTTTATTTTCTTAAAGTCTACAGGTTGGCCCAGGCATTAACAATGCCAAGGGATGTTGGGCGTAACAACATCTACCTGAACAGCTTTCCATATTTGAAGACTACTGCCATTTGCTACAAAATTAAATGGTATGTATGTTTGTATAACAAAAAGTCGAAGTACCTGGTAAGTAGGTAACTTAGGTTCAAATTCTGCGAAATCTCAATCCAGATTGTTCTTATATTACAAACAACTATTTATATAAGTACTACCAAAAATAAAGCCTAGATAGATAATCCCTCAATGCAGTTATGTTTTCGAAGAAAAACGCGATGATAGACTGGTTATTTATAGTCGCACTTTTTTAACATGCTGCTTGAGTAGAACGCTGTTACGTTAAAAGCATGTGTACAGTTTGAATGATAACTTTTTTTATGAATCCTGAGAGATAGTAACAATACATTATTAACAATGAATTTCACCTCTTCTTGTTAGACAATATCGCGAATACGAATAGATTGTGTCTGAGAAATTTTCTTGTAGGATGTTAAACCATTCTTTCCTCTCCAAATAATAAGTTCTTACATAGATAGGTGTTTCAAACCTTTCTCAGATTGTTCGTTTTAGTGCATTCTTCATATTTTTAGTAGGAATTAAGTCGAGACAATATATGCCGGCCACTCCATACTTCGTAAACCAACAACTTGAATATATTCTTGAATGGTTCTGGCACTCACCGGCATTGACTTTCTATTCATAAAAACCAAATTCTCTAATATAAATCGATTCAAGATGTAAAATACAAGCAGAGCTGCGAGATCATCTTTAATCTAGCACATTTTTAATATTCTGTAAAGCAACCACGGTATAGCCCGATGATGAATACGCTGCCCGTTTGTTTTTTGATCATCTGACTTATACTTTTAGAACAGCATTGATAAATTTAAAACACGATGTTGAGGCCAATTTAAACACACTTAAAGTTTTTAATAAGAATATATAAGTTTGATGTGAAGTCCAGAATAAAGTATTGTATATCTGAAAGAAATCAGGTACTATGGCTTAATCTATGATTCGCAGTTCTCTCAATACCTCTGGTTTCCCAATTCTATAAAAATTCCAACAATATTTATGCATTCAAAGTGCCCTTTGGATTCTTAGCCATAAATCCAAAATTAATCCAGCTCTTATCAGCCCCCTTGTCTCTGGAATGGGTCCTGCAATAGCGGAAAAGAAAGAGCTAACTGTTCCCAAAACAGATACGCAAATGCCTTTCCAGAAACGTTGAAATAAAACAGAGCAGTTCGTACAGAAGGCAGAAAACCGGATGCGATAAGAAAAGCAGCTCCGACATATTTTATAGGGATTATTTTACGGCACTTACAGGCAATTTTCTCCAGCAGCGAATTTAACTTTTCCTATCAACTGTTGCAAGTTATCCAATTTTGAATATTGGCATATGCTTTCTTATTCCTTATTGATACCAGTATCAAACTGATGTTATCTACAGACCATAGGGGAGAAGCAACAATAGGCATTTCCAGATAAAAACATCAGGGTCGTGTTTAAAATTCGAAACTCTTCTAATCTTTAGTCTTCAACAAGACGAATTGAATTGAATATATCTTTTTTGGTTCATATGTTTATGACAAATTCACAATATACGTTGGTTTAGTGCCAAAAAATGTTGTGAAATTTATACCAATTTTTTTTTTTTAACAAATATTTTTTGTCATTTTCTATCTTTGTTCAAATCCAATTTGACATCCATATGAAGTTCAAGAGAACAAAAGCTTTGAAATTAAAAGTTATGTAAATGGATTTGAATTTAAAAAAATAAGAGTTATAAGACTTTCTAAAAAATGCATGACTTTATAGTTTTTTCTTATATTCAATAAATCAGAAGTGTTCGGTAAAGGGCATTGAGTTACCAATAAAATTATCTATGACGTTTTCTGAAGTACCCAAACATCCATCACCAATTTTGGACACACTGTATGTTGGATGGTGGCGCGGCTTCCGAGTCATTAGAAGGGTTATTTTTTCACATATAGTTAAGAATATATCTAGTATAAAGAGACAGTTGTGATTGGACGATTTCTGCACCGTCTCCTCTCCGCTTCAGTGGAAATGCTGGCTCATAATTTCAACAAAAAAGAAAGTAAGGTAATAATGATAGTTGAGTGAGGCAATCTCCAAATCAATTTTCGTATTATATATGCGGAAAAATTTTATTTAAAAAAATGTGTACAAACATGGCTTTCTACTTTCCAGTTTTTTATATCGTTAACCTGTTGAAGTGTGAAACGAAGTGTCATCTACCACTGTGCATAAGGGATCACTCTAGATTAGCTGCCGTTATCAAAATTCTATAAGACTCAACACGTTCTATGAAAAGCCGTCCATTTCTGTCGAGGTGGAAAAATAAGTAAATTCTGTGTTGTTAGCCTACTAAAAATATCTGAGGATTACAACATTCTCGGTATTGTTTTCTTTGTCCCACCATAGCATTTCCAATTTTAGCATTAATTCCGGATTTCGAAAGATCCTTTTGACATATTCTTTCAATTCATATTATAATATTTCTTGATCATAATTATTTGAAAAGATATTTGGTCGCACAAGTTTAAGTAACTGTCACAATTGTAAAAGAGTTTTCTTTTATTTGATCGTAACAAGTTTTCAAATAATCCACGAAATGCATACCTAGGTTTATACTGGCAATACTCCACTAACTTGTAAGAAAATCGGTTAAAACTTACCGAAAAGTTAGAAAAATTGATTACAAAAGAAAAACATAAACAGAAATGTCAATGTCAAAATTGTCAAATAGCGATAAGCACTCTATATAAGGATACCGCTAATCCTCCGTAATTAACCACGTCCTTTATGCTTAATAAACAATATCTGGACGATCGAGCAAAGCTCGGGTAACACAGGATTTAGAGAGGTTGTTTAAGAGTTACTAAAGATATTTAATCTTGGTCCAAAAATGTGCATATTTCTAGTTGAAATGTATTGCGATCGGTAGATCGGTAAATATTGCTCATATTTTACAGATTTCAAAATAAATAAGAATGTGAAACTTACCAAAACTCAGCTGTATCACCAATCGCCTTCTTGACCCCCGATCACCATAATGAAATTTTTATCGCAATCTGTGGAGCTATTCTCGAAAAAGCTAATGTGGACCGCGAGGGTCATACCCATTAAAATGAAAATATCGCCAATCGATTCCTCATACCAGAGCTCCGCTGTATCACCAATCGACTTCTCGACTCCGAAAACCCCTTTTTGCAAATTTCAATCAAAATCTGCGAACCTTTCCTTGACATAGCTAATGTGGATATCGAGGGTCACACCCTTAAACTATGTGAGTAACACCAAACCATTTAACGGCTTTTGATACCCTATCTTGCAAATTTTTATTTAAATCTTCCTAATCATTCAAGAAAAAGATTATGGACTCGAGGGTAATGCCCGCGCATTTTGTCGGGAAAGCCATTTATATAGATAATCTTAAAAATTAGAACCCTATCTATACACCAAATTTGATCAAAATCGTTAGAGCCGTTTCGGATATAAAATTTATATATATATATATATATATATATATATATATATATATATATATATATATATATACACAAGAATTGCTCGTATTAATATATTATTATTAATATCTGGGCGACCGAGCTTTGCTCGGGTAACACAGAATTTAGAGTGGGTCTATAAGAGTTACTCTAAAAATTCAGAAATGTGCATATTTATAGTTAAAATGTACTGCGATCGGTAAATATTGTTTTTATCATTTACATGGCTCAGAATTTAAAGATTCAAAAATAAATATGAATGTGAATCATACCAAAACTCAGCTGTATCACCAATCGACTTCTCAACCCCCAAACTGTATATACATACTAAAACTTTTATCTGCGGATTATTCTTGAAATAGCTAGTGTGGACTTCGAGGGTCACACCGATTGAATATGAAATTATCGCCAATCGATTTCTCGACTCCAAAAACCCCTTTTTGCTAATTTTTACCAACATCTGCTTACCCTTCCTTGAAATAGCTAATGTGTACCTTAAGGGTTGCAATATATTAGATATGTACAATTTTTTTTGTGAAATTTCCGATAAAATTATTAGAAACTCATATTAACATCTTTTATTTAAAAAATGGGTTTCGCTAAAAAAAAACTCAAAGGTTAACACAATGCGAACCGAGGAACTCTAGATTAATACCCGGAAGCTTAACCATAGGACTATTTTACCCTATGATGTTATCGGGTTCATATTGGTATTTGACATATAATCTGTAAAACTCGTAAAATGAGAACATTAATTGCTGAAAACGATTTTTCTTGTGAACGTGAATACAACCAATCGATTCAATACACTCTAAAACACATACATATGAATTTTCATCGAAATCGGTAGACCAGATTCCGAGATAAAATTTACATATCTTTATATATATATATATATATATATATATATATATATAAATATTCTTTTCGTGTATATGTGACTAAACTCCTCCTAAACGGCTGAACCAATTTTAATGAATTTTTTTGTGTGTATTCGAAGGGATTCGAGAATGTTTCAAATTCACAATTGGACCTGATAGATGGCGCCGTTATGTTGTAAACCTACACGTTTAATGAAATTAAATTAAGTATAAATTAACCTAGTGAAATTCCAAGAACACTAACCGAATTAAACTCAACAAACAGCATTGTTGACACCAGCTCCTAAAATATATGTCACACTCTCTCCCATTCCAAATCATCTTCAAAACTCTAATCAAGTAGGTCAATCTGTCAATATACTTTAATATATGGCCCTTTTCTCTGAAATTTCCATTATGGTGCACTCTCCGTACATATTATATTATATGGTGAATGCACTCCGGGCAGCGACATCAATCAAAGATTTATCCCACATCGATTTCTGGAAGTGACTATGGGTAATGAATAGCGTGGAATTTTAATTATTAGTTCATTGAACATTGGAGTTTTGCCATGCGTTACATCTCTCGTGCCAATAATTATTTTTGGAACGCTTCCAACAACTGCTAAGCCCCTAAATGGGGTTAATGCATACACAAACAGATCCACTTATTAAGCTATACCCCAGTACCAACGGCTGGATATTTCATTTAGAGAGTGTAGGTATATACAGCATATATAATGTAGTAGGAAGTCTGTAATTTTGGCCAACTGGATTGTATAGGACATTTTTGGGTTAAGGTGTTAGACTCAACATTACATAGTATTACTACAGTCGCCTTTAGAGAACTCGAATCTCAGGGATGAACCAAAATATTCGAATTATAGAGGTCCCAAGCAAGCGAATTCCATTCGCCGCGACATACTTGTTTGTATTTTTGAAAATTGTTTATAATTTATTTATAAGTATGCCGAGTTCCTTCCATTTTTTTAATACTTCCATCTACCGCCTTGATAACGCTTAGATTCTTCTCCACGGTCAAAGTTTTACAATGCCGTTTAAAAGACATTTGAAGAAAATAATTAAAAAAGACATATATAAGATAGAAAAACATGATCAGCCTGATACAAGTGAATGGTAAGTGCTGACCGGTGGAAAATGGAGGGAAGTAGCGGGAGAGCCCATCAATTATAGTGTGGCTCTGATAACGTAAGAATTCTCAAGGAAATGTGATGAAAACAAAACTTTGACTTACAGAGGTTTTCCACTGCTACTTTATGCTATCAAGGTTTCAACTTTGTAACTTCTACATGTATATATGAGGGCAAACGCTACAGTATATTGAAGGAGAATCCAAGAAATCGAGTTATCAAGGATTAAATCGAATTATCGACAATCAAGTGTACTTGTTTCAAATATGATCTTCTTTTAGTGACACCAGCTTTGGTAAAGAAGGCTAACATAATATCATGGCCTTAGCCATATAGACATATTTTTAACTACTTGACCATCCACCAGAGTTTTAAGGGAAATATTGTAATTAAATATGTCGCAGATGAATCGTTAATAAATATTTTTTACCAAAAATAGTTCTTTCACAGAGTTATTAGATAGAAGACTTTTGGCACTAACACGAAAAACAAAAAAAAGCACATCCGAATTACTCCCTCCATTTGGGAAGTCAGTCAAAAAGAATAAACTTATGAAATATCAAATTATTTAAAAGTAATATCAGGTATTTACTTCAAAATTCAACAAAATGAAGCATTCTTTAGTTTGTAAGCATCCGATTAGAATTAATTATTATCAATCATTCTAAATAGCCATTGTAGCTCTATTATATTGCATCTCAAAATTTCAAGAGACACTGACGTTTTCAACGGGCCTTAAAATTAAGGTCTTGCTAACAGAACCTATTTGTAGGTCAAATGAATTGAGGTCTAATATTATAACGCAAATCCATTGCTACATACTGCAGAAACTGATAAATCTCGACATACTCAAGACAGGAATAGTTGATTTTATGTAATTTCGCCTTTTTTGTACAATCTCGAAGACCCTTTGGAGTATATTCGCTATCAGAACTTATTGCAATTATAGCCAAAATAGAGCGACTAGTGTCCTTTTTACGTTATTTTTTTGATTGTTTATTTATTACTTCATGGAATACACTGTTTTGAACCACCACGTTCTCTTATTTACCTGAAATGCATTTATCGGAAACGTTAAAGAAAAACTGACCAGCAATAATTATTGGATAATGGAACGGCAAAACAGAAATTTAACTCGTGATGTATGTGTTGAGGTAGTTATGGCATATGGAGAAGGGTTACAAATGCATAGCTGATATATTTAGAGTGGGAGGAAAAGGTTCGCAGAAATAGATCATTCCAGACGGACCGATCAAGGCAGACCTCGTGTTACCGACACCAAACCAGTATCATTCTTAGGATTTAGTGCTGTAAGACAACGATTTACAATTGCAAGAATAATATCAAAGTTGAGGCAAATTTTTGGTTGTGCATTAAATAAGTTGCGCAGTATATATGTATTTACAAAGGTTGTAGACTGAAAAATATGAATAATTTTCACGGAAGCCTGTCAATTATTAACTTTCAAATGTCTCATTTCTGGTGCTACCAGAGGATTACGCCTTGCCTTCATCCAAAACCGGGCATCTGTCTGCAAGTGGAATGTACTGGTTGCTATTTTGAAGGATATACGCAATTCAAAACACTTTTCAACCTGTCATGTAGTTGTCAGATACAAATATATTATTTGTTTCAATTATATATTATTCAAGAAGATTGATTTGTATATTTACTGGTTTCAGACAATATTGTCTACTAGTTAAAGAAATCCTTAGCGTACTTATTACTTAATATACTAATATTGGATTACCAAAATCACCTGACCATATCTTAGCTAAGGAAATGGCACGCCTGCAATGCAACTTCCAAAATTACAACTAACCTCATTAGCAATATTAGAATGTATCAACATAGGTGATATGAATACCCAATTACCTCAGTACGCATGAAATGCATCCTATTTAATGATATGATTTATGCTGTATACTGTATATGTTACATATATATATATATATATATATATATATATATATATATATATATATATATATATATATATATATATATATATATATATCCACATACTGTTTGATGTGTGGCATGTTCCTGGACCTGTGGTCAGTGTCGCATATATTATCATATGAATGCATTTCTTCTGTAGTTGCAACATTATGATGAGTGCTTTGTGGAAAAGGGGGAATGTTTAAGATGTAAACAACATTTTGGACTCATGTATGCATGTATCCAACTCATTTGAAGATAAATATTATATTTTTTTATGGAATTCAAAAGTTTTCGACAGGTCTATTATAAGAATGTAATATCTGATCTTCACAAATTTATATTTTGTTTACATGATCGAATATACTCATGAAACAAATTGATTTACATGGAATATTGGAGTTTCTCATTACCCAGAATCTACCAAATATTTTTTAACTGAAATTAGTATTATTTCCTCAGTTTCCAATAAGGTAGCTATTTCATCCCATTGCATTCAAATAGATTAGATTTAGAATATTAGAATGGATGTAAATTTAGAGGAATATCATCAAAACCATGGATTATATTGAAAGCTTAATTTAAATATCAAATAAATGAATATAATAGCTGTGGAGATTATTCGTGAATAATTGACATTCAATCACCTATTTTGAAACAAACTTAAATAATTGTAATAGAAATTGAAGATATTTCAACAAATTTTACCCGGAAATGTGGTTCCAATTTTTGGCATTTTGGTGAAAGTTACTCAAGCAAACTAATGTTGAGAACAAAAATGATCAACTTGCTTTACACCCCACAACGTTTCCAGAATCCTAGGCTCGGCCCACGAATCAATACCATTTTGCTTAAACACGATTCAACATTTACCCTGATACGACCAAGTTGACGGACATGTCCGACTTTGTGGGCCCAATTAAATATCGCCAGAGTCAGGCAGATAGAACCAAAATTCAAAATAAAATGGGGTGTTGGATGTTAGGCGAAGGGGAAGCTCGCCTTGGCATGAAAAATCTGAGAAGTGAATTGACAAAAACGAGACAAATTTCGTTGTCCCGACACCTCAATAGCCCCCTCATAGCCACCAGTTGAATCCCAACTATTCAAAAATGAGAGAGTTATGAGTCTTTTCTGTAGAGAGCTTTAAGCAGTAGAGAGCTTTAAGCTGTCAACAGAATTATAAAAGACTTTTTCAATTTAACATTTTCCTGTCTCAGTTTCTGAGATACCCAAACATCCATCACCAAATTTGGACACACTCTATATAAATATATATACCTACCCCCCATAGACTGGTCTGTTTGGTTATATCAGTAATACTCTTAAGGTACTTTGCACCATGCCTCTTGTCTTGGCTGGTCATTTTCGGTTCGAAACCACTATTGAAAGTATAAGTTAAAACTAAATTTCAATTATCAATATCATTAAAATCATATTTATAAATTCATCCTTCATCCTTTGTTGGCTGGTGGGAACATTGGCCCATATTTTTTCAAAGATGATTCTGACCAAAATGTTACAGTCAATGGAGAGCGCTATAGGTGACTTTTTTATTCTTCAGTTGAATGGCATTAATATGGAAGCTCTTTGGTTTCAACAAGACGGCGCCACATGCCACACAGCGCGCGACACAACTAATTTATTGAGGAAAATCTTCGATGACCGCATAATTTCGCGTAATGGACCTGTGAATTGGCCTCCACGGTCATGTGACCTTATAGCTATAGATTATTTTTTGTGGGGATATGTGAAGTCGCTAGTCTACGCCGATAAACCACCGGTATTGGACCATTTGGAAGTCAATATTCGCCGCATTATTGTCGATGTACGTCCCCAGTTGCTCGAAAAAGTGGTCAACAATTGGACATCCAGATTGCGCTTCATTCGAGCCAGCCGCGGCGCCCATATGCCCGAAATCTTATTTAAGCACTATGGACTATGGCCATGGCCATAATTTTTATGTGTTTTATTTCTTTGTAAAGTTCTACCTCTATAAAAACACCCTTTACCTACATAGTAAATTTTATAACACCCAGAAGGTCTATTGAAGTCCCTTTCAAATGATATAACATATTCCTATACCTATATCTAAATAATGACGTTTCCGTAATAAACGCATTTTTTAATGTCAGATTATTTTGGCATGATTTGTGGTAGCTGCTTCATTACATGCTGATTGCACAGGATAGATAACAAATGAGTTGGTCCAAATCATGTTTGACGATCGATCGTTTAAACGTTTAGGGATGTGGAGTTGGCCTGCTATATTAGCAGATCTTATGCCATTAGATGTTTACTTGTACATTTATACAGTTCAATGAGATAAGGAGGGCTACAAATCTACCTGCGAATATCCGGATTTCAAATGATTTCTATTTTTTATTGGGACATAGTATTATTTTATACGTTTAAAATGTAAATGCTAAAGTGGTTCTTCTATTGGAATAATTATTTTGTATAAACTTTGAATAATGACTTATCTAATTATCGATAGAAACGACGAGGGTAACAGATCCAGATCCAAAAGTTATCAAATACAAAAAATGATAACTAAAAAATGCAGTTCTAGCTTTGTAATTTTGTTTGCATTATAAAATGATTTTTCTGAATATTTTTATACGCTTGAAGAAAAAAGTATTAAATTCAAGTGACAAATTACAATAGCCAAGAACAACAATGGAATTTAATAAGTTTGTATGCATCCATCAAGCTCTGGACATTAGGGTACAAGGGCTATGAGAAAATAACACCTTCATGAATGGAGGCCATCAATCTTGACACTATTTACCGTCAACAAATTATACCCTCAACCCTCTTCGAACAACAACACGAATAAAAACTTTGGGATTTATTTATTCCGGTTCTCGTCCCTATACACTCAGGTCTGGGTCCAGAGAGAGGGACAGACTAGAGAGGGGATCAAAAGGGCAGCTGAGTGAGCTATCGCTATATTGGGTCATATCATCCTGGCTTTCTTGTCATAGGTTGACGTGTAATGAAATTTATGTACCAAGAAAATGTTCAGGAAGAATAAAAATTGGGCATTGAGATATAGGGCTTCCAAACAAATATACAATTTTTTGTAGGTATATGTATGTATGTTCGTTCACGATTTTCTCCGAATCAATGAATCAGATTGTAGGTAATTGTAAAATTGGTTAAGTAGTTTTCAAGATATGGACTAGTACGTACGTAAGTCTGACGAATTATCTTATGTATGTACGCGTGTTTTGCATAGAAAACGTGCACCGATTTTGATTTTTAGGTAAATTTCTTATAGAAATTAACCTAGTGCGATCGTCCACACATTTGAATTTTGAAAAAATTCAACGGCAAGTTGTTACATGTCTATAAAAGTCCAAAAAACTTCTGGTTCAAAAGTTTATATATATATATATGGGATATTACGAAATTTGTTAACACGATAGAGGTCGCAGTTTTGAAGGTATAATGTTCAAATTTGCTACAAAAATCAATCTCTTAAATATCTCAGCCAAGTTCGTTATTGGGCATTATCGCGTAAGTAGTTTCAGAATGGCGACCGTTCAAACATTTGAAAAAACAACTTTTGTTCGAAGCCATTTTCCATAAAGTGCACAGAAAGAAAAATAATAAAGAAAAAAAAATATTGGTAAAACATGAAAACTCAATATAAATTTGATGTAATTGTACATTTTCTGGATATCTTAATAAAGACCCTGATTAAAAAAAAATATATATATATATATATAAAAAGATATTTATTGGTAAGAAATACGCGAAAAAAAAAACAACCATGAAGCGGAACGAGAACCCTATCTGGTTTATATTCAACAGCCAAAACAACAACCTCTAACCACAAGGCTATGACACATTCGGTTAAAAATGGGCAATTCGCATGTAAGGACATGTAGGTATACCAATGAAAAGGTTATCAATTCAATGAATTTTGAGAAATTTACCTTTCCGCTGGCTACAGGCCGTCGAGTTTTTTTTTAGTGAGAAGAGGAGTTTTCAGAGATGGCTCTTTTAGGTCATTATCCAGTATTCCTTCCCCTCAAAAATACCGCCAAAGGGGGTGAAGGGGACATTTTTAGAAAATTTTAAAGTTTCCGGGTTACACTACTATAGGGAAGTGCAATATTGTTACTGAACAAAGCAATGAAAAAGGATATCGGCTAATGATAACAGAATTGAAGATCTCTCAACACTCTCCTTCCCACTGAAAAAAAAATCATCGTTTTCCATGCAAAACACGCCTACATACATACGCCGGGCCGTTGCCGTAACACATGTAGATATTAGTCCATATCCTGAAAACTACTGAACCAATTTTGACGAAACTTGCAATGTTCCCTAAGTTGAAGTAAATGTAAGCCAAGAAAAAATGTGAATTCTGTTGGTGCCGGTACTTTTAAAGTTGGTGCCAAAAGTTTTCTGTTTACCTACCAATAGAATTAACATTATTTTATATTTGTGGTCAATTCTATTTTATTATTTTCAAAAATAAGTTGTCATATAAGGAGCATAATAAAAGATTCATTGAAACAATACATTTTTACTCTTTTAGCTAACATTTTTTATATATATCAAAAGACAGTATAAAAGTGAAACCAACGCCAAATATTATGAGATACACTCAATTTTTACAATTTCGGTAAGGCGGATTTACGGGCTGAGAGTTATCCTGTTCTCCACTAAAAAGAGCCCCATATATCTCGCAAACCAATTTTAATTAAAAATACGTCGGAACTCGGAGCATTATCTAAATTGAATCTAAATTAAAATGTTCTAAGAGCCGCTTTTGTGACTACGTGTGTGTGTGTTTCCAGGCTTTTCTTTAAATGTTCCTTCTGAATATAAGGCCTCAACTAAGATGGATGGTGGAGTTCCTCTGTTCCTTAGTTGAATAATGTGCTCTTCTAGCTCAATTAATGGACTGCGGCCAATGGAACTCTAATGGGAACTATCTTTACATCTGAGTATATGATGGGAAAATATAAAGAAGAAATTTTCTAATAAACAGCTTTGTAATAGCTTTTCTGGAAAAGTCAAAAGAAAATGTAGAATTTATCTAAAAGCACAAAAAAATATTTTGTTTATCCATGTTTTAATTGCAAATTTATAAGTATAAAAATACATTATTTAATATCACGTTTTATCATGATTTTATCCTTAATAGGAATGTCACAAGTTCTCTAAGGTTAGTTTATAACAACACTGCTCACTGATTTCTGTGAACCGTTTAACAAAATTAAATTCACCTGATTTCAAGCTACTCGCTGAATTTTATTTATTTATTTATTAATCAAAGAGCTGCACTTTTATGAGACATGTAGGACGGGCTGGCCCATTTATAATAATTTTATACAGTTACTTAACAATTTGTGCTGATAATACCGATAACGAGATTAATCATTTTACCGTACCTATAAAATTAATATTATTACGTTTTTTGTAACAAATATATATTTCATATTTTTATTGTTTCACTATTCATCAAAATTGCTGAATTTTCACTTCACTGAAAAAAATTATGGAAATTAATTCTTTTTGTTATAATGGGACCATCTCTTAGCAGTCCTCTTTCAAATGAAAAAAAATACATCGGAGCACATTTACTATGCAAAACGCGCTTAGAGATACCTCTTGCGTTTGGAAAGGCGGTCAGTGAACCGGTCGTAAACGATGATTCCACAGATTAGTTTTCAAAAAAAAAAGATAGAGGGAATTACGTAAGACTAATAGTATTGTAACGTTTAACCCTGTGCTAAACGTTGTGGGATGAGTTCACTTGCGTAATACTCAAAGTTCGCAGATTGCTTCCAATGATTTATTTAGAACACACTGTACACGGCTTTCTATTTTGGTACAACTGTCACCACTTGTCACCTTGACAATCTATACTGTCACTGTCTTCACCGACAGAACTACTATTAACCTCTGTTTCCACAGACTGGCTGTTATCAACTGACTTGACTCAATGACTTCACAAGACTGACTGTCTTCATAAGACTGACTCTGTCCCGTGATCGACACGGCTTTATATACCTGAATCATGACATGACATTCATCGAGAATGTTCTATGACTATCTAGACACACATAATTAATGTTCTAGATCCTTGTCAAACTGACAATACTATGACAAATTTGTACCTCACATATAGTTTCTCGAAGGATCGAGAATAACTCTACCATAATTCTAGAACTACATAAGGAAATATACATGCAATAACTACTGTAAGCAACGTAGTAGCTTAAATAATTAATAAACGAATATCAACCGTAAGTACATGAATACCTATCCACGTTACACTGCCCCCTTCTTAGATTTGATCGTCCCGATCAAACATCATCCCAATGCATTCTACAATCTCATCTGGGGGAGCTCCTTGGATCCTCTTGTCCCAATCCTCGCTCTCGACCCACGAGGAAGACAGGTTACTTGGCGGTACTCGTGATCCTCTTCGGTGATCATCAAAATGTTTCACCGGACTATGATTACCTCCAGGTGAACATACTCGAACAGGTGATCTGCTTCTACACAAGCTAACATGATCCTTGGTGGCCATACAACCTTCACCACTACGTGATCTTGAATTACTATCACGCAATCTAGGTATGTGGCAAGGAGACGTCAATTCACTACAGTACATCTCACTATCTTTAATATTGTTTGAACTACTGCGATTGCGCCTACTATTTCGGTCATTGCGTCGCCTCATGCGCTTCCTTCTATTGCGGTCGAAGCACCTTCTACCTCCTACGCCTCTTTGTGGACTACTGCAACGAGAATTGCTTTTCCCACGAACACTAGTGCCTACACATTGTCTGGTACTTCTTCGACATCTGGATATACTGCGCCTTTTAACAAGACTCTTTCTTCTACTGCTTGATCTCTCTCTAGAGATACTGCTCTCCTTCGATCTAGGTATGACATCTTCCCTCTTAACACCAGGCTCGATATCTGAGCTGTCTTTGTTAGAGCAATAATGATATTTCTGTTGTGCGTAATTTTCTCTCTTCCGGATTTCGAGATTTTCTTGTATATGACCAGTTTGAAGTGGACAATTCTTCTTCATGTGCCCTTCTTGTTCACAATTCCAACACACCCTCGGAGTACTGAGATTTTCTGACTCATTGCTAGATTGAATGTGTGAACAATTCCTTTTGATATGTCATCCTTGTCCACAGTTCCAACACACCCTCTGAGTACTATGTCCAGTTGATTGACCATCCAGTTTTCGCAAAATTTCTATAATTTGCTTAATGATGCTACTTTTCCTGTACTTCTCCTCTTTGATTAGGCTAACTCATCGAATCTGTCCCCGATTGAGATGAGATCTGGATGCCTGTTTAGCAGCTTCATACTCAAGTGCACGAGCAAGGGCATCCTCAATTCTTGTAAGACCACTCAACCGTAAGGCCTGCTGAATCTCAAAATCTCTTAGACCATCAATGAATGTCTGCACTGTTAGCCTGTCAATAAAGTCTTTCGGTGCTGTTGGGTATGCCAGTAGAACGAGCCGGACAACATCAGTTTCATACTGCTGCAATGTTTCGTCATACCTTTGTTGCCTGTACTTTAACTGTGCTTGGTAAACTTGTTGTAGATGTTGGTCACCATATCGCCTTTCAAGTTGATCCACTAAAATCTCATATGAAGGTTTGCCGCCAGTTACTGTATTTAAGATTTCCAATGCATCACCACGTAGAGCCAAGATCAATGCAGTGGCCTTCTCTTCATCTGACCAACCACTAGCCAAAGCAGCAGCATCAAATTGCTTTTTATATGTAGACCAAGACTGTTTACCATCGAATTTTGGGGCTTCAATTTTTAGTGGATTAACTACGCCATTTTGAATTTCATTGGACGATCTTCTTAGAGGCACTTCAGCTTTCGTTTGCAACATCTTTTCTTCTATTAATTGAATTTTTTGATCAAAACTTTCTTGGACTTTCTCTAATTTCTGTTCAACTTCTTCTTGAACTCTCTCTAGTTTTTGGTCAACTTTCTCTAATTTCTGGTCAACTTCCTGTTTATCTTCTTGTCGCACTCTTTCTTGTTCTTCTAAGATTTGTCTTATTTTTGTTTGTTCTTCTTCTAAAATTTGTCTTATTTTTGCTTGATCTTCCTGCCTAATTCTTTCTTGTTCTTGTCTACTTCTTTCTTGATTTTCTAGAATTTGACTTATTTTTGTTTGGTCTTCCTTTCTGAGTCTTTCTTGTTCTTGTCTAATTCTTTCTTGTTCTTCTTTATCTTGTTGTCTATTTCTTTCTTGATTTTCTAGAATTTGACTTATTTTTGTTTGGTCTTCCTTTTCAATTCTTTCTTGATTTTCTAGAATTTGTGTTATTTTTGTTTCTTGTTCTTGTCTACTTCTTTCTTGATTTTCTAGGAATTGATTCATTTTTGTTTCTTGTTCTTCGTTATTCTTTTTCAGGAACTCTATTAAATCTTGAATATTTGCCATTTCGACGTAATCTTTGGATCTGGTATTCACCATATAGTCTCAGCAAAATGCGAAGATCCCACTTCTGACACCAATTGTAACGTTTAACCCTGTGCTAAACGTTGTGGGATGAGTTCACTTGCGTAATACTCAAAGTTCGCAGATTGCTTCCAATGATTTATTTAGAACACATTGTACACGGCTTTCTATTTTGGTACAACTGTCACCACTTGTCACCTTGACAATCTATACTGTCACTGTCTTCACCGACAGAACTACTATTAACCTCTGTTTCCACAGACTGGCTGTTATCAACTGACTTGACTCAATGACTTCACAAGACTGACTGTCTTCATAAGACTGACTCTGTCCCGTGATCGACACGGCTTTATATACCTGAATCATGACATGACATTCATCGAGAATGTTCTATGACTATCTTGACACACATAATTAATGTTCTAGATCCTTGTCAAACTGACAATACTATGACAAATTTGTACCTCACATATAGTTTCTCGAAGGATCGAGAATAACTCTACCATAATTCTAGAACTACATAAGGAAATATACATGCAATAACTACTGTAAGCAACGTAGTAGCTTAAATAATTAATAAACGAATATCAACCGTAAGTACATGAATACCTATCCACGTTACACTATAAAGATATAGTTTATTTTTTGCATAATATCCTCTCATTTAAAAACATTGCTAAGGGGATTCTGGTAGGCTCAAATAATAATGTCAAAGTCATTAGCGTATAAATATCTCTTCTTATAGTACATATTACATTTCATGGTAAGGATATAATATAATTATTCTCGATATGGCCAAATAATATATCAAAATTAATTTGTATAGCCTTTGGGACCAATAAGGTCACGTGCGTTATATTCATCAAAAGAGCGGAAAGCTTTTTTCCTATCTCTCTGCATAATTTTGAACAAACCAAATGCATAGCCCATTTGGATATCAATTCCGAAAATCAACGAATAATATCGCATCAGATTCATTTGACGTATGTAACGGGTCAGTTTTAATACGTAATTTATGTTCTTACAGAGAATAATTTGAATTCGCAAAAGCGGATAATCGACCTTTCATACAGCACAATAAATTCAAATAAACGATCGGGGGCCATTTCAGTACAACCAGTCGCATAAAATTTAATGGAAATTTATGTTTTATTATTTATATTTTGACAAAAATGCTATTTGTTTGAACTCAAATCTGTCCACGAATAATTTGTTTTTATTATAAAGTTTATAATTGGTTTATTTTTCATATAGATCAAATCAAAACTTCACAAATAGGCATACAAAAACTTCATCGTAATTTAATTCGACATGCATAGTGGTTTGCTATTTTGAAGTAGGTATTCAGAACAGCATCTTCATTTTGTAGCTTCAATTTAAAATCGATATTATCCTTTGCCTTTATTCGGGCCAAAAATGAATAATCAGTGTCCTATAGGTTCACATCAACAGAAGTATTAGAATAAATTAAAGCATCCTTAACTAGATCATCATTCAAAGGACATGCAGAGAGAACAATAAAATAACGCCAAATGATAACTTGCAGCATTACATTTATTATAAAATTTGGTTTGTGAAGAGGGGATTCATTTAAAATGTTTTTATGTGGTGTCGGAAGATAGAGTAAAGGGCCGATTTCATAATCAAATTTAATCTCCTATTAATTTTAATCCTAGATTAAAAATTTCATAAATTTTTTGATTGGATATATAATTTAAAGTTACTTTAAAAGAACAAAAGATAGGTGACTGACGTAGTAAAAGTTATTGAAAAATGCAGTATTTTTATTCCGTCATCAAGATATGAGTTAAACAAATTAAAGAAATAACTAATCTCCCATTAGACATTCATTATGAAATCGGCCCTAAGTACGATAAGTTTCAATGGTAACATTGAGTCTGTAAAACAGTTCATAACTTTTAGTATAAAGATAATGGACCACTTTTTGGTGTGAGATGGGCGAAGGTAAACTGATCACCACCCTCAATTAGTAGTAAGGTAAATATTGTAACTAGCCCGAGAGACACAACTATTGTTTTCGATAAGGAGTCAACGTACCGACGATTGCTGGTGATGACCTAACAACGCAAGCCCGACCTTAACTCCAATATATATATATATATATATATATATATATATATATATATATATATATATATATATATATATATATATATTGTCTCCCACCTAGATATTTGAAATATAAAATAGAATAATAATTAGTTGTTATTAGGTTTGTAGTTAAAGTAATATATCGTTGTCACTATTTATATACAACGAGCTCCATTGGGTCCCTACCCTACTTTTCAGATGCCTGGGTCTGGGCTCTTCTTGACTCCTAGTAAATGACCTTAGTTAAGTCCTTGTTCCCAAAGTCTTAAACATAAACCCGAACTCACAGTAGGAGATCAGATAAAGGAATTGCGTGATGGAACAGAAGATCGTCCACAACTGTTTCCAACTAGGGGAAACCATGGAATGCATTGAGCTTAACCCCTTTATGTGAGCCTCTCCGGAGCTACTTTTGGACTCTTTTCTCTAGTCATCTGAGAGCAGATCGAGAGATATGGCAGTTGGTGGGAGCGAAACAAGCAAGGATTCATATGTGAGTTCCGGAGAACGGCAGCTCTAAACCACAAGAAGAAATCTCAAGTGTAGCCAAGATCTTGTGGAACTTCACCTGAAGGCAGTTACATGAATAACATACGAACATTTTTTTATAGCAAACATTTAAGTGTTCACTACTGCTGTAACACAGATACCATCCATTCAAACATTGCAGAATAATTATTAACAATATTATATTAAAACAATATCAAAAAATGTTTCATGTTCAAGTTACTGGATATGATAACTTATTAAGGATCATATTTTTTTAGGACATGTTGTTCTATTCGTAACCCATTCTTAGCAATTCAATTTCTACCAAAACATGATTCATCATCGAAATCGGTACATTTTTGCAATGCAAAATGGAGAATCATTCGAATTTTAACATCCTTTTGTTTCTATAAAAAAAAAATTGGTTATGGCCTATTACACTGTTGACTCAACTAAACTTTAGTATAGAAAAAGTATAGTCTATATAAGAATCACGTGAGACATCAAAGTAATCTTAATGTCTCGATGAATTACATCAGAAATAGACCACATCTCATTTTCTTAGAGCCACCACTTGTACTATTGATATCGTGATAATTATAATTCAGGTCAATTGTCAACATCATTGATCACTGAACCCATATAATCGATGTCATACTGTAAAAAATTTCTTCTTTGTTATGCATGGATTAGTTCCTATAATAATAATTTATCAAGCCCTGCAATTATTGCTCTCTGCTCATGGCTAAATATTAATATCGATTTATTACCATAACGATATGCAGTCTCATTCCGTTTTCAATTAAATCAGATTTTATTAGTTGTATGAGTTGATAATACTGTTATCATAGTTGTTATATCGACTAAAGCGAATCCCATATGAAATGTAAACATTGTCGTATTATAAAAGCTATACCATTCCACATCTGTTCACCCTAATTTATTATGGTGTTTTAAATTATTCCATCACTCTGAAAACTTTTTAAATCAAAGGCAAAATTCAACTGACACTCCCCATAATGTCGACAAGTGTATAAAACCTCAAAGCGATCAAAAGACATTCTTCTTGAACTCACTTTAGTGTCTGGGTCGAATATAAATATTGATAGATAATTGAATAAATTGTATGACAATTATGTTAAGTGTAGAAGTTTGAAGTAATTCTTAACTTGAAAATATATCTGGTGTGTCCAATTACATTGTTCCCGTTGTCAAGCAAATTTCACTGAACATGAAAATTGCACAATTAACTCGGCCGACGATTTTTTTCCCACCGTCAGAGACAACCAACAAGAATGGCGACTAGCATTCTACAAGTAACAAATCTGAAATTTTATTTGACTATCACTTTTTGTTTTCTGCTTTTCTTCTCAAAGATTTGCATCTGAAGGATGAGCATTGGCTTACAGGAATATATGCTCTATGAAAGTTTCACCGAACTCCTTAGAACCGTTTTAACGCTACAAACTTCAATGAAGCACGTTCTTTGGCTACTGCGCAGTAACCATTGCGATCAAGGTGTCCATTTTGAGCAAGGCGAGCTTGCTCGATACACAGCAAAACAAAAAGAAAGCAACAAAATCTGTCTATCCGACCAATGAATATACTTTTTTACTCAGGGAGCTTTAAAATCTTGACACCAAAAATTTTATACGATTACAACACTTTCCTTAGATAGCTACCTGGGGTAACACCATACAAGTGATTACATAAATAGACTTTTCATTTGAAATGTGTTGAAACGCCTGATTTCAGGTTAAACTATGCATTGCAATGAAAATGAAACCCACGAAAAACTTTGTAGTTTTTTGTCTCCTTTCTCCGTTCTTTGATTTTCAATATCTACGCTAATTTTCAAGATGATCATCATCAACTATTATTATTTTTAACAACTTAATTGATTTTGGTTTTGGGGGTGTCTGACTTGTGGTTTTTCAACTATTAGATGAAATATTTTCTTTGCTTTCAATATAGATGCTCAATATTTTCCAAGATTTTTGTTTTCATTCAGTAAAATATTCACTACACCTCCAATGTTATTTGCTTTTATATTTACAAGTTATTTCACACTTCTGAGAGTAACATTAGTCATCAAAATTATTCAACGTTCACTAAAGAAGATAATAAGTTGCTGATACTTATAAACATCGCGGAAATACACATATTTCAGTCTTTAACACTGCTGTAACTCGAAAACAGTACATTAAAAAAATTCCATTCAAATGTTGTTGGATATGGTATATTCTTTAATTCGGCCGTCTCAAATTTTCAATTTTCGAAAGAAAATTGCCCCCCTACACATAGAGACACGTACTCGACACTTTGCCATTGCTGTAACTCGGAAACAGTATATGTTTTTGAAAAATAGCCAATTTAAATGATGCTAAATATAATGTCTTCTTTAATTTTTCCGTCTCATATTTTCAATTTTTTTAAAAAAATTGTGCCCACCACATAGCGCAAACACACATTTTCAGACTTTTCCACTGCTGTAGCTCGGACACCTATGATTCTTTTGAAAAATGTCCAATTTAAAAGTGGCCAGATATGGCCGAAAAAAATTGCCCCCGCAACCCAGTTTCGGAGAAGTTTCTGAGGGGAAGGACATGTCGAATATCGTTTTTTTTTTAAATGGGACCTCAATAACAACAGAATATAGAATCTCCCAAAATGTAGTCGAATTCTATATCTAAATATGAAAAAAATATATTAATACAGTTTTCAGAGTATATTTCCCAATTTGTAGATGATGCAAATTGACCAACCTGGTTTGACGGTCAAGCACACCAAAAAAATCCAATAGGAAAGAAAAACAGTACCTATTTTTCAATTCTTTAACAGAACAATGAAAGAACCCCTTCAATATTGTAACGTGAGAACTCACCCAAATAATAGACACTCACAGACACATCAATGCAAACTGTAGTTTGCAGAGGTGAGAGCGGTATCTCTCACTTCTGGCTACAGATGCATTATTTACAGAAAAATGTTGGATTCTCAAGGTCACGTAATGGTTTTTTCCGATTAATTCAAAAATATGGCTTGAAATTGATGAGATATTGTATATAATACAATCTAAGAATGATAAGTAATCATTTGAGACCGTTTTCAACTCGTAAAAGGCTGTAATATTTATATTATCAATATATGTAAAACCAAGTAGACGGATTTCACAATTTATTATTTTCAAGACTCTACGGTGTTGCCGGTGCTAAAATTTTACCTGTTTTTAAATACCTCAGTAATATAGATATCGGATAAATACCTAAGTGAAACTAACAAATTAATTATGATCATAAAATCATAAAATCATTTATTATTTGAAAAGCATGCAAACTACTTCGCTCTTATTCGAAAGTGGTACATTTTTAACGCATTAATAATATTTGTCAAGCGTATACTCCAACTAAATGGCAACAATCAGGTAGAGGTAGCAGTAGCAGAGAACATCACAATCACATTTAATACATCTATTGACTAAGAGATGGCAGAGCGATCGTACGCTGTGCCTTAATAATTATTGTTAATAATTATTATTAATATTTCCTATATACCTAGGTATATTTCTTCTAACATTGTCTACTCGTGCATAATTTTTTTGGTTTTTAATTTTGGTTCAGATCATATAGCTTTTTTATAATTAGACGCGGACCGCTGTTGATAAATATCTAGGTACATTTCAGGTATTGAAATACAAGGTGGGAGATCAGTAGTGCGTAGGTATTCGGACGATTATGGGGTTATTGTAAAGATTATGAGAAAATGTTTATAACTAACCCAGTCGTATTTTAAACATTCTACAACATAAAAATATTTTCAATTATACCGGGTGTTTCTAAATAGTTGGAACTCTACACAGCTTTGTTTTTTCTTATGGAATGTTTATAGATAATTTTAATTATTTCTCAGATCAAAATGGAAAAATAATGTCAGTTTATTAATATGACTTTATGTTTATAGCTAATATTTTATGAGATATTAATTATTATCAATCCAAAGGATGAGAGAGTTAGTATGTAGTTATTCGCGATTTCACATTTTTTTTTTAGTATATCTATATTCATGTCCCCAACAATAATGGTAATGTTGGTACCATTATCAATGTTCCGCAAATATTCTTCAAAATCTGTAACATTGCATTTCATTTCTTGGGAAGCCCTGAAAAGAAAGATCGTTACGCTAGATACAAAAATGTTTAAAAATGAGTTTTTCTAAATGGAAAACCCTGTACCTATATTATAAAATATCCTGAAAGATGCCTAAATTTCCTTCGATTTTATTATCATGTTCCTATACCTAAGTAGCCAGAATTCCGAGATAAGATCAATTTTCAAAAAATCTAATTATATTTCTCATATTCATCTAGGTTGATATTAAATGTCATCATAGTACATAACATAATGAAAATTTGACAATTAGTGCATTATTAATAATATCTTTGCGTATTTCTCAACGTAAGTGACTTGAAATGAATGAAATAACAATACAAACGAAGTTCTAATAAAATTGTTTATTCTTCATGGAAAATGTGTAGAAACTATCACAACAACGTGCAGAAAATTAAATGAAACGTACTCTGATTTACATCCAATGAACAACTGACCTTAGAATTTCCAGATATTTCTCAGAATTCAACGGTTCATCGTAAATAAGAAAACTTGAAACTAAACTTCTCCTGAAATCCCATTTCCTTGACAATATTTGGATTTGATCAGCCCAGAAATGCTCGTTCCTTCTATCAAAAATTCCTTCTCTGGAAAATTTTGATTCGTCTGTCTAGATATTTTTTTTTGAATTCAGGATCTTCTTGGATGCGAAATAGGATTCTTTCGCAAAAGTGAACCCTACTTTGATGATATTCTGGTTTAAGAGCTTAAACTTTAGTAAACTTGTACGGGCGCATGTAATGATTATGGTTGATCCTTCCAACAGACCCACGATCCAAGCCTAAGTCATATTCGGCACTTCTAGTGGAAGCTTGGGGATCAGCACGGAAATAGGCCAAAACATTTATTATGTTGTCTTCATCTGAGGTTATAGGTTTCGGTAGATGTCGTTCCGCTTTTAATTTTGATCCATTATTAATGAAATTATTTTGTAATCGTACAAACTTTCTCTTGTTCATTGGATGTAAATCAGGGTACGTTTCATTGAATTTTCTGCACGTTCTTGCTATAATTCCCTCTCATTTTCCATGAAGAATAAAAAACAATCATTAGTACCTCAAGTCACTTACGTTAAAAAATACTCAAAGGTATTATTAATAACGCACTAATTGTCAAATTTTCATTATGTCATGTACTATAATGACATTTAATAGCAACCTAGATGAATATGAGAAATATAATTTGATTTTTTTAGACAATTGCTCTTATCTCGGAATTCTGGCTACTTTGGTATAGGAACATAATACATCAAATCGAAGGAAATTTAGGCATCTTTCAGGATATTTCATAATATACAGGGTGTTCCAACTAAAAAACACATTTTGAATGATCCTGTATAACACAGGACAAATTTCTCTATTCAGAATCCATAAACATTATCTCGATGACCTACTAACAAACTTACAGCTTCCTAGGAATTGCAATAACGCAGAAATAAACATTTAATTCGAGCTATGTTTTTGATCCAAAATATGGAAAATAATTGATTTGGACTACTGGGTATATTTATACTGTGGGTACGGGAGACACGGCGGCAAAGGTGGGCCACATCAAGGAATGGCTTGCGTTGGACTACTGTGTTTATCTACACTGTGGTGACAGCCTTCCAAAAAAAATCCATATCCCCAAAAAACATTCCCAATGTAAGACTTTTGGAGGTGAAAGCTATATTCTGCAAAACTCGACAAAAAAATCTCAAATCTTTCGCATACGCTCAGTAAGAGCTCCACACCCATACCATTTCTTATGTTTCTTTGTATAAGCATTTTGCTTTAGTGGTACATTTTCATCAAGTGATTCTATCGCTTCTCACCGCCCCCAAAATTCCTTCCATGACGTTGAAACATAAGTTGTTCAATTTCTTTTTCAACTCATAATAGGTTTTATAGATACTCCACGCCTTTCTAAGTCTCCTTAATACGGTGTTAGCAGTTATTTTCATTAGGTTTAAATATACAGGATGTTTTATAATATATGCGCAGGACTTGAGGATGTGATAGCTCGTCCAAAAAAATGAAAAAAAATATATTAACTTATCCTCAGAATACACCATTTTCGAGATACATGGTGTTGAAATTGAAAGAAAAAAGTTGTTTTTTGTGAATATCTTGGAATCGTTTATCTTGCAGTAAACAGCTTTTGTAAGCATTTTCCACTCATAATAGGCTAAGTTTTGGGTCAGATTTTTTTGTGTTAAGTCATAATTAGTGAAGATTATGTAGGAGTAATGCGTGTTTTTCTACCCAATTCCTACGCCAATGGAAAAATTACAGTTTTGATATGCCCATTTGAACTTCCAATGTTTTCTACACAAAAAAACACCATTGGTCGTGAGCGTTGAAGTCGACCGTTTTCGAGAAAAATCATTTTTATGTTTAGAGGTTACGACCAACATTACCTTTTTTGTGTAGAAAATATTGGCGCTTCAAATGGGCGTTCCAAAACCGTACTTTTTCCATTAGCGTAGAAATTGTGGAGAAAAACCCCCACTACTCCTTCAAAATCTTCACCAATCATGACTTAACAACAATGTTTTTCTGACTCAAAACTTGTACGATAAACCGTTCAGGAGATCGTCGCAAAAACGTTTTTTTTAAATTTCAACGCCCTGTATCTCGAAAATGGCGCATTTTAGAGGGTAAGTTAATGTAAACTTTTTTCATATTTTTGGAGCACATCCTCAAGTCATGCGAATATATTTGAAACACCCTGTATATTAAGAAATAGATCGTATTGCACTTTTGTATGTTTGGTGTATGTAAAAATATTGTAGATCACTAACATAGTTGATTTTTTCTCCCATATAGAACCCTTATAACTTGACCATATAGTTAAATATACACATGTAGTTCGTAAAAACGAATCAAAGTTCAAATGAAATATTATTTCTGTTTTATTTCATCTTCTTTTCCAAGACGGAATATAGTGCATTCATTTCAAGTATGTATGTAAGGTAGTGACAATTTTATCACTTGAAGTGAGCAGGTGAGTGACTGGAAATGCTAGTCCATATTTAGTGGAACTATGGGTTATGAATATAATACGTCAAGTAGTAATTTCATGGACGGAATTTTGGGGGCGGTGAGAAGCGATAGAATCACTTGATGAAAATGTACCACTAAAGCAAAATGCTTATACAAAGAAACATAAGAAATGGTATGGGTGTGGAGCTCTTACTGAGCGTATGCGAAAGATTTGAGATTTTTTTGTCGAGTTTTGCAGAATATAGCTTTCACCTCCAAAAGTCTTACATTGGGAATGTTTTTTGGGGATACACTATCACACAAATATCTGGAGCCCTGGAAGCGTCTCGATTGCTCTTGAAGGAGAATGTTGGTAATAACATCCTGGGAATCCAGAAACATGAAGAATCTACTGATTGGGTCTATTCTAGACGAGAAGCTTCGAGATAGGAGGTTAAGTGAATATAAACAAACGGACCAGGGAAGTTAGTTGAGTTAGTCATAAAGCACGGTCATTGACAGTTCACATAGATCACATAGAAAGTCGTTATAGTCCAAGAAATATAGTGTGAATATAAATGTGTATATAGACGAGTAGTTATTGGTATAAATAAATTAGTGAAAATAAATCGAACCCAGTTTTAATATAAATCCCCGTTACAATATTATATCAATATCAATATTATATAAATGAATATTAGTCATGTCTTTGTTATTTTTTTAATACATTGTTTTCCATTATTTTCCATTATTTCTAATCTGACGTGTACATCCATGTATCTTGGCTTACGTACAAATAAATGCTATCTATCTATCTATCTATCTTTCTATCACATCATCTATAAATTGTAAATGACAAGGATGGATTATTATCTCATCAAAATAATCCTTACTTTTTTGGGGGCTAGGTCACGGGGTAAATAGTAGTGCCACAGCCAATTAATCTTGAAAACTGGACTATGTGATCCGACAGAGCTCAACCATCCCAACCGAAAGTTAACATAAATAAATTTCTGTTAGCGTGATCGATTCGATTTTTTCTGTGGGCGTGATTTGTAGAAAGAAATAGTATTTTTCAATTCAATTATTGTTGAAATAACGTTCCTATAAAATAGATGTTGTTTCAGTGAGTCTTAATAACAATCAAATTGAAGTTTTGCGATTTCACAGAGTATGCGGGCAATTTTTTTAATGTTTCAATTTCTAAATCATTTTCTTTTCAATCATCATTGATATATATATATATATATATATATATATATATATATATATATATATATATATATATATATACCATATTCAGTTGTATTTAAATAGTTTGTTTTAATAGGTATGTATTTTTTGTGGTTTGGATAAGGTGTGTCCAGAATGATTTTATAGGCACCATTCGGACGAGAGACTTTAAATGTCGTATTTATACCTAGATCTCAGGCGTGTCACTGCCTTCCAAATTTGATACTCATCCAATAAACATTATTATCTATTAATCACACTTTTTATCGCTATTGCGACATGGAACCACAGAACCAAAAGTTAAAGTTTCGATCACTGGAACTCCGCATGTGCATGGAACAGTTACCGTCCTTGACCTCAAGGCTCTTATTTGACTGATAACGGAAGATCTGCTGATTCGTTATGTGAAACGACAGTAAAATTTCTCTATAAAAACATTTTTTCTTGAAAATTACCCTTTTTTGTATATGTTTGACAAGATATTGAAACGAATCATAAAATAAATACACAAGAAACATTTTTAAAATGAATGCTTTGTGATATTTCGAATGAATTCCAATGATATTATTACACATGTGATTTTATGGATGATACATAGATGGATACTATATAGCACAGAATTTAAAATCACAATTTTATTTCAATAGAAAGCTCTTGCATACTAAATGGATAGAAATTAAAAGTACCAATTTGCCGTTTTTGTTTTAATTGAACAAAATTGCATCCAGATATATGTCTTTAATTAAGTGGGAACGATATTGAAATAGCAGAAAATAAATCCCATCGTTTCGATTTTCATCTGTGAACACATTAGGCTGGAAATGGAAATAAACGAAAAATAGTCAGAAGATTTCAGAACAAAGTTTTTTTAGTATTTTTTGTTCTAGTATTACTAAATTTTGTCCAAAGGATTGTATTTTCTAATGAAAATAATAAATGTTGATGTGATAAATCAACTCGATAATCTCGTAATCGATTTACTTTTATACTAAACTAAATATTGAAATGCTCTCAATAATTTCCCAATTCCTTAGAGAACAATGATGTCTTATAATGTAGGGCAATAGTTATTGTCTAATAAAATATGCACTCTAATTAGGCCTATTGACGAAGAGAGCATTCATCGAAATTCAAAAGCCCAACCCTCGAATTTAACAACAGGCAGAGTTATTTCTTTGAATATTGGGAGTTTCACGAATCTGCTCTGCTTTTGTTAAGCCGATCCTGTTTGAGTCGTCTCATCCCAACAAATTTTGCTCAATTCCCACCAACCCAATCTAATATCGGAAATTTGAAATTAATGCCTTCTGTGTAATCTCTCCTACAGGCGCCTAACCATTACCTAATAAAGAAGCTCTCTCCCTTCTTACCATCCACTCTTGATATTCGCCATGGCCCGGTATAATTTAGAATTGCTCCAGTATTTTAGGATGTTCCGCTCTTGTATTTTATTAACCAATTATTACTATGTACCTTCACTGAATTGTTTGTAAGTATAACTCATTTCATTGTGCCAGTAGATTTCAAGTACACTTTTCATTTGTCATTTTGTAAAGGTTTTAAAAACATACAACAGTAATCAATAAATTTGCAAAAACGATTCATATCGATGGCATAGAATCATATCACATTTTTCTTCATTTGAGAACTCCATTTTCAACGACTCAGCAATTGCCAATAATACAGAATGTCATTTACGTGTCACCGATTGGAAAAATTAAAGCCAACTACATTATAAAAGTAATTTATTTAATAGACCGATTGAATTAGGGGAAAATTGCTCTCCGCATGGGCGGCGGGAAGTTTGCAACGGCCACTTTCCTTGCTCTTTTGAACATAATGTCCTATGCCTGTACCCAAATAATTCCATGATAATGGCTGTTTGTGACCTTTTCTAACAATTTCTTTATGTACTATGACATCTACGCCCTTTAACCAGAGAAAATTGGTTCTACGTAAAGTTGAATAGAGGTATCCTATAGCCGATGGGTCGCGCATGCGGAGAATTGAAATCATTGATGCAATGGGTCTATTTCTCGGATTTTTAGGGCAACAAAGCCATTTTATGATACATCATCAAAAAGGTAATAAAAAGGGCTATTCAAATTAGTAGAATGCCAATATGGCTCCCATAAAAAAAGTTCATGATAAGTTACACATAGACGAAACGTCAGGTTACAAAACTATTAACACCATTGGAAAGAATGAGTGAATTTTCCTGAAAATTTGTTTTTTTTCGGAACTATTCGAAATTTTAAAACTTTCTAAACGGTGTATTGTTGCCCCAATTTAACCATCTTCGTATTCCCTATAGTTTCGGAGATCCCAATGATGAGAGTCGAATTTGAAACAGCCTCTATGTTACGCTCAAATACCGCCACTGATCAAAATTTTCGTCGACTATTCAAAATACCCACGTCGTGTCCAGATATTGGCCGAACTAACCCAGAACGGGACAAGGTTGTCTTGATTTGTCCACGTCGCTTTCTGGCTAACAATTACTGTCAGTGGCCGAAGTCGGTCTTTGAGCGTAGTATATATACAACGTTCAGAATGAAAATTTGATAAAGATCTATTTGCAAATGATTATTTCAGTCAGCACAAGAGTTTTTCTTCACAAAATTGTTAAAAATTGTAATAATATTCAAATGCAGTAACACAAAGAAACATGTAAATTTGTACCTATATTTTACCTTTTATCTACATTGCCCTAAGTACATACAATGTTTCAAATAATTCTACCATTTCAAAGTGTTTTTTCCTATACAGCCTCTCTCATTTTAGATCAAATTATGACATATATCAATGTTTAAGGTCCCCGGAGTCGAATAGAATGGTTTTCAGGATAATGTCTGTAAGAGCGTTTGTTACCAATTTTTGTTTTACCTAGCCAGAAAATTAAAAATGATGTCGACGTCGGACTGATCTCTTCTGGTACACACATATATTCAGAAACTAGCTTTAACTCATATTTTGATCTATCGTGACAACATTTTGGTTTTATAGAAATTGAGGAAAATTTTGTTATAGAGTATTATAAACTGAGTAATTTAAACATGGTGGTCATCGAAAACTTCTGAAAAGAATCAAAGAAAAGAATGAAATTACAAAAATATGACATTTCATTATTAAACAAAATTGCCCCATATAGATCATTAAAAAATTTACAACAGACAAGCCAACGTTTGTAACTTACACACATACGCGGCTTCCTAAGAACCCTTTTATCTAAGTCTGGGCACCTTGGACCGTGGGTATTTGTCATAACTACAATTTCAGAAAATCGGATCAATCACAATATCCTCCCGCTGGAAAGTTAACAAGAATTTATCTCAGCAACAGCTCAAGTTCCCTTTAATAAGAAACTTTCCCTTGTAATAAAACTCAGACAGCTCTCAATATATGTTGTTGAAGTTTCCCAGTTTCAATGGTATTTACTTTCAAAACATATTTTCCTTGTTGCTTCATTGTTAGACCGGCTATAAAAAAATATCCAATAATATTTGAACAAGTCTATAACTATTCGTCGATAAACAGAATTAACAAGTTGAAATAATATTGATGTGAATGTAGGGTTAGGCCAAGAATATTCTATATGCGTAGGAAATGGGTACTAAAGAAAAATAAAAAAGATGGTTGAATAAGATGAGGAGAAAAATCTGAAAATAGACACGAACATACCTAATAAATCAATAAAAATTCAGTTATTCAGGCACTTAGACAACAATGATAATAATGATGATTGAACACTTAACATGAGAAGGACTAGAGGGAAAATACAAAGAGTCTAACTCAATAAAAAAAAATTATAGAGAGATATTTTTCTAGAGGAGTTCAAAGAAGAATTGGTGAGAAATGGCCATGAACAGGTGATTGTGGAAAATAATTAGCAAGTTTTGGTTCGAATTGACCCTGTTATGTATAGCGAACAATATCGTAGATAATATAAAATTCAAGTAATTCCAGAATTATGACGAGTGAGTACCAATATATAAGTAAACTTATATAAATGTATAATTTGAATCTATAAAGAGAAATTAAATCAACCTTATTTAATAATTAATTGAGCCTTCTGTTTCTTGTTAAATAAAAGCTAGAGGCGTGATTATATGCAAAATAAAAGTACCTTGAACTCATTCAATGTCATTTCCAAAAACCAAATCAAGCTTCATTTCAAATGATCGAAATTTTAAGTTGGAAAAGTTTCGACAGATTTATTGTCTTCATAGGGCGAACGCGTTGTTATATACTTGAAGCTATTTTTCATCGATGTACAACTTTAAAAAATACATTTATCATTACGAAAATCTGAAGTTTCTCCCAATGTCGGTGGCACAGCCTAACCTATATATATTTCTTTTCATCCAGTTATTACGCAAATAAACTGGCTGGCCCAGTTTCTTGTTTTATTGCCGCTTACCTTGCAACTAATATGTTTAAAAGTCTATGTTATATATCTGCATGCACACTAAAAGCTGTCGGGCTGTTTTTCATATCGATTTCGACATTCGAAAGATAAGTGAGCGGGTGGAGAACGCCAGAAATGTATGTTAATACTCAAAGTTTCTTCTATGATTAGTGGTATATGGATATATTAAGCAGATTATGCAGCCGCTTTTAATATTTCGATCCTAATTGCGAGTTTCCGTGGAGTTTCAGCAATAAAATTAAACAATTGCTTCTGTGAAGAACTTTTCACACCAAAACAATAAAGACCGAGGATGCCTCTTAAATTTTCAGAGCTTCGCTTCGACAACTACGTATACTTGTTTAAATAGTCAGTTAAGATTTTTTGCAAAAAGTGATTTGATTACATTATTTATAGAGAAACATTACGTCAAATAAATCAGGAAAAGGAACTAAAAACCCACTGCGAGAGCAATGCGAAAAATTGAAAATCAATTTAATGGCATGTAGATATTATGGATAATATTATAGAAATACAAGGTTTTAAATATGTATTTGTTTTTCTTCTCAGGGGACGATAAAACAAAAACATCTCTTGAAAACTGTAACTGTTATCTGTATCTTACACGATTATAACACACAAGTATTGTAATCATGAAAAATTACTAGTAGTAGGGTAGCTGTAGGAAAGTAATGAATGAAAGTTTTGTTTGCTGTCAATCACCGGGATCCGTTATTGCTCTGAAATTTAAAGATGGAATAACGCAGCGAGCATAATCTGAGGTCATAAGCGCTGTGAGAAAATACTCAGAGAGTTCAACTGCTTGGAAGTTCACGATGCACATCGTAAAAATTACAGGTTTTTTATTATCTCCACATTGTGGCCTCGATCATCCCAAAGATCATAATCACAGCCGAGAAACTGCAGCAGCGAATCAGTAGTTGTAAGTTAATCACCTGAAAATGTTTCAGATGAGGTGAGAACTAATTAAAAACGATCTACCAGATCATATCACCAAAATAAAATAATGAGAAATATAAACAACAATCAAAATTATGATAAATACACTTTGCAACAAATTTAACGCATCAGTAAAATTTGATACAATTTCAAAATTAGTTTTTAGTTTGGTGAAATATATTTGCATCACCTATATTCTATATGAATATAATTTAACCAGGAGTATTTGCAAAAAAAATGAATGAAAATGGACAAAAAGATAAGTCAATTCAATTTCTTATGTACTAGATCTTTATATTAGATCTAACCCTTGTATATATAATACATATTTATGTATATATGTAGTAAGTAGAAGTCTCTGTTTGCAAAACCCGAAAACACATTAAGCCAACGCCAAAATTTATGGAGCGGCAGTCATGGTAGCGTCCATAATTTATGCTTACAATTGTAAAATATTGTCAAATCCATAAAACAGTGGCGCATCGCTCTTTTTCGACCAGTTCTCGGAATGTCCGCCATTTTGCATCGGGCGCACCATTGTGTGTATAATGCGGAAAGATGGGTAATTTATTGAGGGAAAATAGTCATTCCACATTCTATATTTCGGGTGGACAACAATGAAGAATATCCAATTCATTCGAACCGAATGGGCATGGAGAATTATTGCTTCTCTGTGTCGATGGTTTTTAGAATCTCGGTGAAAAGGTACCAGACCATTTATTATTCCGAATTCAAATTTGGATATGTTATTAAAGTTGTTTATGTTTTCCTCATAAGTAACTTCATTCTCACCAACTGCATATAATAGAAGTGAGTATTTAATAATTTATAGTGAATACCTCAAAGGTATTTATAAAATGCACATATTCCTGAAGTCAAAATAAACAGATTAAAATAAACTTTAGTACAGTTGCGCTCCAAAGTTATAATTCCTAAATCGTTATTTTCTTATAAATTTTGCTGAAATTTGCTATGGTGAGGTAGTTATTTGAGGCAAATAAGCTAATATCAAAATTATAAATATCTGCCTATAGAAGAGAAACTTTTTTTAAAGTTAAATACAACCGATCCGATCAGACTACTACTAACCAAAATAAGTTTAAATTTTATACGTAAAAAGAATACATGACAATTTTAAAAATGAACGATCTAGATTTTCCGAAACTAATGAGCGTAGAGTTCGTAATCCTTATGGAATATTTGAAAATCGCCAGATGGTGTACTGGATAGTGGTAATCCATCGCACGAGTATTATAATAATTATGATTGTTTACATCATAAAGATTCCTATTTTCATACAATAACATAATTGTTTAAAAAATATACAAACCATATATTGTTAAAATACATTTATCCTTAAAAACACCTCTACGACTTTCTCTAAACGACATTTTATAGATAATTCTCAATAAACGTTTTTGTATAACGAAAATATTCTCTATTTTTGAATTTCCTCCCCAGAAGACAATACCATATCTTGGTGTTGCCTCAAAGTTTGCAAAATATAGGGTTCTCAAGGCAGTTATGGAGACATATCTTGATGTTACTCTGATTCCGTAACTTATACTATTTAGCTTCTTACTGAGATAATCTATTTGCTCTGACCAATCTAAAAATGCATCTATATGAATATCTGAGAATTTTGTTGTGCTTTGCAATCTAAAATTGTTTTTGTCTATTTCTATGGTCTCTGGATTGTTCCTTGTTCAAAATAAGAGAAAGATCGTTTTGTCTTTATTTACCAAAAGTTTGTTTTCCTCAAACCATAAACTTGCTTGTAGAAATATATCTTCTGTGTCATCAGCTAGTGTAGTCATCTTCTTTCCTGTTACCAAAAGGTTAGTGCCATCAGCATAGGAAGTGAGTAACTTATTTGGATTCGATATTTAATTGTGTAAGTCATTAGTAAAAATGATAAACAGTATTGGTCCTAAGATACTGCCCTGAGGGATGCCGTGAGAGTACTTCACAGAGTGCCAGTTCGGCTTTCGGAAAAATAGGGGTACCACGCTGGGTATTGTAGACCTAGTAAGACGCATTCTCGGATCCTTTGATAACTTGAAATTTACTGCTGCACTGTTTTGTGACCTCAGGAAGGTGCTTAACTGCGTCTCTCATGATATCCTTCAAGCTTCAAGCATATCACTTCAGCTTGGACAGAATTAAGCTCTTAAACTCGTATCTTTCAAATAGAAGCCAGGTAGAGAGGGTTGCTGGGGTGAAATCGTCAGTTTTGGGACCAATTCTTTTTTAATTGATATTAATGACTTACCATTAGGAGACAATCTTGCAAGGTATACACTCTTTTCTGATGACACCACGGCATCAATCACTGCACCAACACTTGGGGAAGCAGTAGATGGGTTGACGAGGGTGCAAGAGAGTGTTGAGACCTGGTTTGGTGCGAACAATTTGCTTCTGAACAAAGATAAAACACAGAAAATAGTTTTCTCTATGAGAGCTACAGCCAATACTAACGGAACCACTCCTCATATTAAATTCTTAGGGGTACAGCTTGATCCCAAAATTCTCTGGGAGACTCACATTGATTCTGTTGCCATAAAACTTGGGAGTAATTTGTTTACACTACGTGCTCTTGCTGACTCTGTTTCGCAAGGGGTTTTAAGAACAGCGTACTTTTACGGTTCAAAGCTGCTGTTAAAAGTATGTTAACCCAACATGCCTTTTATTCTCTTGAGGAATATCTTAATTGTGATGTACTTTTTACTATGTAGTGTTTAGTCTTGTACTTTAAGTTTTTATAGTTATTTATTTATTCTTATAAATTAGCTTAAGTACCTATTTTTCAATTATATTAACATTAAAATGATGACTTGCAAATGGAGATATGTCTAATAGCATCAATAAACTATCTTTCTATTTATCTATCTATCTATCTATTTTGCAGACTTTCAGACTTGAAACTTATGTTATCTTCCCGAATTAAAATTTTTTGTTTTCTATAGTTAAGGTATGATCGAAACCATTTTAATGCATTGCCTTTGATTCCATACAGATCCAGCTTTTTCAATACAAGATTCCGATCGTTTGAAAGATCTAGAAAAATTCCTAAGCCTGCTTCACCTACCTCCAGTTTTTTTAGAATGTTATGAGTGAACTGAAACGTTGCTGTTTGAGTTGATCTGTCCCTTATGTAGTCATGTTGGTTGTCCGAAAGCAATTCGCACTCCTCCATGAATGCCACAAGTCGATTGCACGCAACCAGTTCAAAAAGCTTAGAAAAACCTGCAAGCAGGCTGATAGGTTTGTAATTTTCAAATTCTTCTGGATTCCCTCTTTTTAAAATTGATTTTATAACCGCAGTTTTTAGTTGATCTGGAAAGATTCCTTCGCGTAGAGAATTATTTATTATATATACGATGACATCTAGTTCTAAGATTTCATTTTCTGTAACTGGTCTAAGAATATAGACTTATTATTTTCTGGAATTGTAATACTCCACTGTAGGCTTTTTAAGTTGTTTAGTAACAGTGGCACTTTTTCAGAAAAAAATAGATTTAATTTGTTGGAAGTTTTTTGAGCATCTTCCGCAATTATTTCACCCTGTTTTCCCTTGAATTTCATTACATATGGCCCACAAGCATTTTGTTTTGTTGCCCCACAAGTTAATTCGATTCTCATATTTTTTACATCTACTCTTAGTGAGTCATATTCTCTCTTAACCGATTTATACGTTTCTAAAAATAAATCATTCTGATTTTTAACATAAGAAGAATATCTAATCCATTCTTAAAACATTCTTAATTTCTACCTTATTCACATACATAGAGTTTCTATATACCCTTCTAGGTAATGGAAATTGAACACGAAGTCTTCTTCACAATATATTTGCATAAAATTAACAGGGATGATGAGATATGTTTCGGGTCTATATAGACCTATTATCAATCTAACATGGTTCTGTAATTATAATAATTCAGTAAATTAATAATGATCAAATTATGTGTTTGATTAAAGGATATTTATGTATGTAAGATGGCTGCTAACAATAGGTAGGTACTCACGTGGAAAAAGAAAATGTATCCTCCAGATTTTCCATTTTTCCACGTGAGTACCTAGCCATCTTGAACTATCATACATAAATATGCTTTAATTAAACACATAATTTAATCATTATTAATTTACTGAATTATTATTATTACAAAACCATGTTAGATTGATAATGGGTCTATATAGACCCGAAACATGTATCATCATCCCTGTTAATTTTATGCAAATATATTGTGGAGAAGACTTCGTGTTTAATTTCCATTAAAACATCACTCCACTTTGAGAATATGGACTTTTTCATCAAATACCCTTCTAGGTATTAGTTTCTGTGGAAAACAGTAGTTGAATATATTTATATACAAATTTATAAAATAGAACCGTTGTTTATTTACATCACTTTTTAAAACCCTGTATACATCTAACCAATTCTGATTTTGTAATTCATCTAGGAATTGAGCCTATGCTTCACATCTGAAAAATCTATTATATCGTGGAATTTGTTTGGAGTTCTCTTCTATACTTAACGACATCTTTTGTGCGGTGTGATCAGAAATATTTGTAAAATATTTGTCCTAAAGTTAATTCGAGGAATATTACAAAAAATATTATCTATAAAGCCACTACTGAGTCTAGTTATTCGTATATTCTCAAGTATACAATGGTACAGATTGAAGGAATTCATCAAATAACAGAACTTGGTTTTGCTCTCATTATCCTTGAGTAACTCAATATTAAAATCACCCATAATGCAAATTTTGCAGTTAAGTGAGGGGACATCAAGCAAAACACACTCCATCTTATCTAAAAATAAAGTTATATCTCCTGCAGTTGGCCTATATACCACTGCTATTATTAGTTGTAGTTTTTGAAACCTGCATTTTATGCTCGCATATTCAAAATGAACTTCCACTGACTTGTCTTTCATGTTTCTTAGAGTATTCACTGTAACACTTTGATGAACATAAATTGCAACGACTCCATGGCCCTCCTTTCGACAATAATCAGCCACTAGTTTGAAGTTGATTAAAGGATACTTCCAAGTTGCTCCTTGGTTTTCCATTGTTCCGTCACACAAACAAATTTACAATCCATTTCATTTTCAAGAAGATGATTCAATTTATCGACACAATTTACAATTGATTGCATATTCTGATAATGTATAACGCTCACAATTGTACTTGCACTTTTTGATGCAGATGAAGATAATTTTTTTCGTATCCTTGTTTGTCCTACTGAGATAAAAAGAGATCCAGACTCATTTAAAAAGACTTGATGTCGCCTGAAATTAAATCGCTGTATGCCAACGCCTTTGGGCCAAAACCACGTATTATACAGTTGGTCTTTTTTCTCAAATGGGGCAATTAAAACAAATGACTTTGACTGGTTACTGTCTGTAGGTATTTCTTTTACTATAATAATTTCTCTTTCCAAACCTTTCTCCTTAATATATTCTTTATCATTTGCTCATTCGTAGCTCTCTTAACCCTATAAATATGTAGCCATGCCGTTCTTTCTCCTCCTTCAAAGCCGCCAATGCTAGATTGGGCAGTACCGATTTTTTTTTGTTCTTCTTCTCCACTGTCTACTCTTAGTAAGAAAAAATTCATCATCAACAGTACCATTCTCGCAGTCACTATTTTGACTTTTCGATTTCATCTTGTTGTCAGTTTTCCTGGAATCATTTGATCTACTCTGTCTACTATGAAGCGATACTTCAGTTTGCCTGCCCGTAATATCTTGGCCTATTCTCTACTGCTTCATTATATCGCAGTCTATCACAAGTTCGTACAATATTGCCATTGTCAATGTTGGGTACTTTCTGAAAGATTAGTATTTAACTGCCTGTTAAATTTTCTATCATGTTCTTGTCTTTGGTTGTTTTCCAGTAGTAGGCTATTATTTTTCTTTAAAATCTCATTTTTATCACCTCAGATACAAGAGCCTTCAAATAATGTATTTCAACATTTAATTTTTCCATTTCCAACCTGTTACTGTCGTGGGAAAGTTCTTTCGCCGTAATTTTTTTCTTCTTTCATTTACCAGATTTTCCTTCTCTTTTTCCAGCTCCTCGAAAATGTTGTTTTTCTCTTGAATTTCCTTTTGTAAATCAGATAGATCTTTTTGACCTTACCTATTTCACCATCCTTTTGGCCACCCATATCTATAAGACTGGCTTTGTTTACGTTTTTTTGTTACATTGATCACAAATATAGATGTTAGTATCAGGTTCAGGTAACTTTGTATATCAGAATTAATAAGCTTTTGAAAAATACTTTTTACGACATGAATTATACTCTTATAAGCTATAACTTATTGTGTTCTCAAGACATTTGTAGTTAAAAGTTATAAGTTGTACATTATATATTAGGAAAATAGCCTAGTAGTTGATTAGATAGTAACTGAAGATTGTATATAAGGACAATATTCGCTTTGGTGCACTATGTAAATGCAAATAAATAAATAAGGTAATGTTCTGTACAAAAATTCCTTATTCCTTAAGTTGATAAAAAAATTATAAATAAATAAATAAAATAGTACAGCCGGCTTATTGGCTACAGTCTACCCGCTACTTCAGGTTATAAACTTGAATTGGCCCATTATAAATAGGTGTTGGGAATTTTTTGAGAACTTTGAGACCCCTGGATAATATGAGTCAAAAATTCAATTGGATATGAATTAAATTTTAATAACTTAAAAATTTATTTTACATTCAAAAAAGCTCAATTTCATGTCCATCTTTATAGAATTAGAATTTCAGGGCGATGGACGAAAAAAACTTTGGCGTCCCTTCCTGGCCGCTCTTGTATTCACAGGGATTTAGTTTTAAACGTATTCCGTGTCTGAAATCGCGCATGGATGCGTTCCGTAGATAAAACAAATCCCTAAATCGTATTTCCATAAGATGTAAAAATGTTTGAGTAACGTGCTGGTATTTGCGTCGACGAGCAAACAGCATGGCAAAAAATGGACGAAAAGAACGACGGTAGAACGTAGCAGATGAAGGGTACAGAATCAGGATGTCGGAAAAAGGAAAGTCTATTACAGGCCTGGATTTTTTTTAAATTTACTCACCTACATGACTTCTGTTTTATGCTATATATTGAGATCTCTGGACATGTTCCAATGAAATAGCCACTATACAAATTTTGGAAGTTAAACAATTGCACAGTAACGATAATATACACAAGAAAATGATCATTGTTGTTGTTTATAGCCAAATAGGTGATTTTCTCCAAACGAATATGAAGCAAATAATGTTGATCTATTAAAATTAAACAGTTAATCAAAGAAAAATATTTATTCACTCGCAGTATAAAAACACTAGTGTGTCCACTCACACAAATTTGCTACCGTTCCCAAAAAAAATCCATCAAATACAAAAATTATCTAATCAAAACGTGCGACCATATTTTTTTCAGCGTTTAAGACAAACAACAATTATTGTTATATTAAATGTCATAAAGAACCGCTTAGAGATAATCTAAAAAAAGAGAAGTTGAATGATGCTCTTTGGGATGGTCGTGATGAGCTTTAAGTTTAATATTTTAGACATAGTACAATCAGATCGTTAAGAGCCGTTTTTGCGCCACGGCCTTGAACAAAAAACGTTTTTCGGCTATTATCTAGCATCTAGCGCAAACAGGATGCCCAATTTGGTTCTGTTTGCGTGGTTCGTTGGATCCATTGGCGGTCGGTTAATGTGCACAAATCAAATAAGCTTGGCTCGCCGGTTTGTACAAGCTTCGTATAAATGTTTGTAAGTTTGCTATTTTATGAGCTAATTGGGCGAGTTTATTATTATATTCAGTTGTGTCCATCAAATTTGTGATTCGCCGAAAAAAGAGCCTTGTAGGTACACCTTATTACTTTATTTTACCATCTCTATGCTTTCGAAGGTAAAATGGAAAATGCTGGACATTTTGTCAGGAATCCAATCAATAATATTTTTTATGTTTTAATATTATATATAATAGATTATCAATCCCCGTAATGATTAAGAGCTGGTTTATCTTATAGTGAATCATCATTCCAAAGTATAAAACAAAGTCCCTTTCCGTGCCTGTATATACCCATTTCATTTATTTCGGTTAATTCTTTGAAACCCCGCAACGGATTTTGATATGGTCCTCAGAATCAGTTAGAGACTTCTTACAGAAGGTTTACATGTACATCAATCACATTCACATCAAGTTTTTATATGATATGATTCAAGTCATCAAAATATATCTATTGCTATCCAATTTTCCGCAGGCGAAATAGCGGGCATAAGCTAGTACTAAATAATTTAACACGAAACAGGGAGCTTAAGAAATTTCAACTTTTCATGATAGAAGAATGAGTCCAACAGAAAATCCACTGCTTTCATTAGGTCAATGTTTATTTCCATACCTATATTGAGCTGCAGGTCTGTAGTAGCACCTCTTAAGTAATCGTAATATCTTCTCAAATTTTAACTTTCTTTCATTTATACGGCGAATATTCCTTTATAACTAAGGTCGTTTATGCACAGTTGAGAGAGGTGGTGTTGATCGTGACGTTTTTTATGAGTGAGGGATTAAGTATTGTGTAAACTTTGCTATTAATAAGCGATCAGGTTTAGGACGCAACGACAAATTGTGTTGTAAAAGTAGCAGTAGCACATCTAGCTTGCTTATTGTATGAAGTTGAATCCTGAACTAAAATAAAAGTTATTTACGTTTTTACTTGTACATTTTCTCTTAGTTCAGTTGTCATATAGTTAGATGAAATGGAGAGTTAGTCCGATTATTATTTAATTTTTTCAATCAAGTCCAGTTTCCAAAGTTCACTGATAATTTTTTTTCTTCATTTCAGGAATTTTGGACGGATTTCTTAAAATATAACCTCGATTTAGATTTGCCGTGTTGCCAGTTAATAAAAAATACACTCGTAAAGTGCTGATATTATCATTCCATCAAAAAACAGAGGTAGATAAGAATATGTGATTTCATACCTATATAAATTATCTAAAGTTTGAGATAGTATGATTTTATTTCTTTATTTACTTAACCAATATTTATCCAGTAAATCATCAGATAAAGAAAGGTAAATAATACGATGTCGGAGAACTAAATATGCACACACATTATCAGACTCCGGCTTATGAATGTGACCTTCTATGAACATATTCTGTTCTTTCAGATGGTATAAGTTTGTTTGTTTAGATGTTCGCGCCTTATAAATCGTAAACGTACTCCGATTCCATTTTCATTTTGAGAGGGCTATTGAGAGATAGTTCCAATGAAAAAACTTCTCCCAAAGGGGTTTGAGGTGTCAATTTTTCTCGAAAATCGTAGACGATATCCGGAAACGTTTATATTGAAATTTTTTTCAAAAGAGTTACCTTTTTCGAGTTACAGCAACGGTAAAGGCGTGGACTAATTAAAATACCCACGTCGCTTTCTGAATATTTTTATTCGATCTGATATGAAATGCGCAGAACGCGTTGTGGGCCAACATATTTGTCAGTCACCGACTTAAACAGAACAGTACGGTGATGTAGGGAGGTGGGATTTCATGTACCAAAAAGAAAAAAATCTATACTTAAATATGTGCTACGATCTCTTTACTAAATTAAAGCAAATTATTAATTTGATACTATTGCTTTGAATTAAGTAGTTTTCAAAATGATTATAAAACGTCTTAGGATAAAGTAGAGAAGTAAATTGATATCAGATTGTTAGTTTATCTTAGGTTACTGCTTGTCCCTTTTTTGCTATTCTATTGAAGATTGAACTCTGAAATATCGACATATCACTTGTCAATCCGTGCTAGCTATACCAGCATTAAAGTTCTAAAAACATGTTCTTTTCAAAAAAACAGCAATTTTTATGACATAACTTTGTGGAAATTTAAAGATTTCATATAGAGGAATTTGCAATTGCAATTTTAAATTGAATTTAAATAATATGAGTTAAGTTTGTCTTGTAGCCCTATAAAGAGATAGCGGATTTTTTTTTACATAATGTTTATTTTTCAATTCAATTAAACAGACAATATTATCATAAATATACCTATTAGCTATAAGTAAGCTGTTACCAAAATTTTCAAATGAATATTAGAAAAATAAATAATATAAGTAAAGATTGTCTTGTAGCCCTATAAAGAGATAGTGAAAGTTTTTTTTGTTGGGAAAAAATGTATATTTTTCAATTCAATTGTTCAAATGTATAAAACTTGTACTTCATCTTTTGACACAACAACCTTCCAATAACTTGTCTGTAAATAAATTTCGTGAAATACTATTTGCCTGTGTATGTATTTAAATTCAATAACAAGAATTATGTCATCTTCAACGAATTCAGTTTTGTAATTTTATATACCTATTCTCACAGACTTTTATCTTTGTTGAAAGATTTCGATTTTTTGCGCAACAGCGAGGTACCTACACTTTGCGAGTAAAAGGAAAGGCCCAGACCATGATGGAGAAATTTTGCATTTGCCCAGTGGGAGATTAGACGGTAATTGAGACAATGTGTTTGTCCACAACGCGTTCTGAGTATTTCATTTCGGACAGTAATTGCATAGAAATAACCAGGAGGCGACATGGGCCTTTTGATTTGTCCATGTCGCGATGAGGTTAAAAATTTGAGGCAATGACCAAATTCGGTCTTCGAGTGTAACATAAATACAAAGAAAATTTATGGAAAACTCCAAGCCGTTCAAAATTCAATTCATTTAACAGCTCTATTTCTATTATAAAATACAAATGATTTATATACAGAGCATACGTTTTCCATTTTCCCGATTAATTCCAGAGTGAAGATCCGAATGGGATGGACATGGAGATTCTGACACAGTCGCCATGGCTATTCGGCCAATTTATTCTGGCAAATGTACCGTGAAAAGAATTTTAGCCGAGATACTCTTTCGATCTCTCTCTCTCTTGACAAGTACAAAAGGCGATCGCCGATGATGAAAGGTACTTGGGTTCGTACAAAGCGTTTTTTGTGTCCTGTGCTCGAACAGTGAGACGCAAACAAAAGAAGTGGGACAGGGATTCAATTGAGGAGCTTAACATATTTGAATTTTGTTTGCGAAATGAAAGGCGGCTTTTTTGAAAAGCTGTCGAACTGGCACAAAAAAATTGAAACAACCGAGTTTCAAAGATGTACAAGAGAAAGGATTGAATGTTTAACAAAATATTCATACGAAGTTATTTGCTGAAGCCGCTTTGTCAAATAAACTGGAAAAATAATTCCCAGTGTTTAAAGAGCCTAACAAATAAGTGATGAGGTGAAAATATTTACCAATTTAAGAGTGTCTGATCTTTCAATCATATTTCAATAAAATTGGAATTGATTTGAAGATATTAAACTTGCGATTTCTAAACTTGAATTTGATTGCCGAATATTTTACAGACTCACATTTCCAACATAATAATTTACCTTACAAAAAATGGGATCCAATCTCTTAGTTTTTGCCCGGGAACATACAAAATAATAATAATTCTATTGGTGCTTATACTTTTGAAATTGTCTAAGTAAAGGCAGATAGAAGACATTTAGCACCAACTTCCAGGGACTTACTGGACTTTAAAAAGTTTAATATCGGAGCATCTCCTAACACGCTTCTTTTCAATGAAAGAAGAGTCATTTAAATCAGTAAACGTATACTATGCAAAATTCGCAAACATACATTAAAAAAGAAATATACATTCGAATTGTAGATAGCTATACTTCCACCGTTTTTTGAAGTCGCTTTAAAGATAGCACATGAAGTTTGTGAAGCTCTTTTACAGGTGTTGAACAATAATAAGGAAGGAAAATTGCGCGTTTGACACAAATTAGCTAGGTATGCCATGATGTTTTTATTTTCAATTGTTGGATGATTGAGAGGCGAAACGACATATACTGTTTTTTTTCATGATTTTGTTCTATGTCCCTTTTGATTTAATTTGCTTATACGATATACAAATTAATTAGCAATTGATTTGTATTTTTATTCCTATTAGCCTGCTCATGGATACTTACTTAATTTAAAATGGAAACATTGATAAACTGAAAAGGCTATCTTTCTGGTAATAAAGACTATCGAAATAAAGTGAGAAGCAAAATGATTCTCATGGATCTTTTTGATGCCGTTTCAAGATAAAAGAAAGGCCTGCAAAATAATGGACATGAAATTTTAGTTTACCGTTAATCATGAGTTACCTAGGAAGGACCAGAGCTTTACTTTTTAACATATTAACGTTAATAAGATCTAACAACCAGTTCAAAAGTTATGAAACTCACAGTGTGACAGTTTATGTTACAAGTGTTTAAATGTGCGAATATCTGACAATCCGGATAACGCAACCTGAGCCTAGGTATATGTCAAATTTACTGAAGGAGGAGTGTGACTGACAACCATACTAGTAGTCACTATTAAAATAATACATCATCATAGTGAAAGTTTAGCATCCCAATTATTATATTTCATCCGTATGACACGTGAGCTTTTGATTATTTTGATATGAAAGAATATTTTAAGAAAAAGTAGTGATGTAAAGTGTCTTTATTGGTTCTGTGTCTGACTGACAATGTAGTCAGTGCGTGCGTAAAGTTATTTTCTATTAGGGGGATTATAATATAAAAAAATATGAACTACGCTGGACAAAAGAAAACCTGCTACTAAGTTATTTTCTATTTGTATAGGATATTTGAATAACATTAAATAATTATTTTCTATCCGGCTATTTTGAATATATTGTTATGTTACCCAGACCCACGCCAGTGTGCGCGTTGACGTTCTCTGAGTCACCGTATGGAAATTCCTCGATGCCACGCGAAATATCTTCCAGAAACATCGCGCGCAATCGGTATGGATCGGGAGACTTCGAGAGGCATCCAGGCATCTTATTCGATAGATTTAAATTCGGCAACGAGAGCGCGGCACAGGAATCAGTTTTAAACTTGCCTACCAAGTGAAATAAATATTCTGATATAAATTGTATATAAGGTTAGAGAATAGTAGTGATATTAAATTGTAATACGTGTGTGTAAATTGTTAATTTTCGTTATATTAAATAAATAGACTTTATTATTCAATGTGTATGTGAATGAATATTAAAATATGATCTATTTGAATAATTTACGCGTTCACGGCATCATCTAGGGAGTTTTTAGTGATTATCTTTTTATATCATCTTTACCAACTTTAGTTCTGACAAAATTATTAATAATGCTTCTAAAGTAAGTACTTTATTTATCAGATTGAATAGTACAGTTTTACCTAGTTACCTAATCGATTAATCACTGAAATCAATTGTCTTATCAACTGTTCTTTTAAGAAGCTCTACCTTATCTATTTTTCACTAGTTGCGTCTCCTGTAGGTAAATTTTGGTCAAGAATATAATTTTATAATCAAATATTAGTTATAATATCATAAACATATAAAGTTCTACCTAATATTCTCTACACTATTATGATTTCTTCTACATAGATTATCTGTCCAAAATGGGATTGCATATTACATCCATGTCGACGTTCATCATATTCTCCACAGAATATTACGCCGAGTAGTTGATCTGCACCACGACCCTTCTTGTCTTTGGGGACCGCACGCCTCTGACGTTGTACTTTATGAATGTCCACTTGATTGACGTGACTACAAATTGCGAACACTGGACAAACTGAATGAAATTCCCAGTTGGACGTACGTTACTCGAATGCATGTACACATATGCGCGCACTCTAGTAGATATTCAGTGCGATGTTCTTTGTTCTCCTCTAAACTTGCGGCGAATGTTTCCTTTGAAGGATAATATGCTTATGGATTATTGGAAGAGACTACCATATTATTTATGCTATAGTTATTAAGCTCTTTTAGAGCTTCAATCATTTCGGAACTAATGTAAGACGGATTGAAAGTTTTTTGGTCTACCAATAATCGAAAAAATGAAGCACCAGAAGCCATTCAAAAACAGTTTTCGGTAAAATACACAACGTAATCATAATCAAAACTTAATAGCTATAGGTATGATTAAGCAGTTTCCGGAATTTTGAATTCACCAACGTACCTAATAAGAGTCTGACATGATATATTTTTTGTTTTTCAATTATACTGTGACTAAACAAGCATTTTGTCAACTGTCACATTTGATGTATCGCCATAGTAATTAACACAAAGCTACTAGATAGCTACTAAGTTTTGATTATGAATACGGCTGTTCCTTTTCCCGAGAAAATTCGTTGGCCAGGAACTATCGTAAAGGAAAAGTAGAGCTTGCGTGAAGAAGGTTCTTTAATTTGGATTTTCATTTAGAATTTCCAGCCCGATTTCTGTTTTTTCAAAATACTAGGCTCACTAGTTTCGGATATTTTTTTTAAATTCCTTATTTATTTTCTTTGATATCTTCCAAGCTAAATATATCAGGTGTTTGGTGTTCTAGTATTTTTTTTTATTTCAACAGAAAATTGTAATGAACCTTATTCATTGTTTTAAATAACATGCTTTTTAAAAGTCCTTTATCGAGTAACTAACTAGGATCATTCATTCCCAAAATATTAAGGCTAACCTAAAACCATTCAACAGTAATATGTACTCAAAAATACACAAAATCACAAAAAAATATTTATAAAATGGTTGGATTTCAGAAAAGTGAATTTTAATCACCTCTTACACAAACCTGTAAAACTGCGCTATTGAAATTAATACATTTCTTTGTTATCAAAGTGAAAGTTCTCAAAAAAAAATTTTTTTAATATTTATTTCACTTTTGAGTGTAACATTGGTCACGAAAATCGTTAAACGTTCACTTATACCCATGTATATTCTTTGCTTGTACATGTTATTGTTCAGATATCTAAAAACATCTTCGCGAAAATACGCATATTTTAGACCCCGCTGAATCTCGAAAACCGTAACTCTAAGTAAAAATGTTCAATATAAATGTTGCTACAAATTATCTGTTCTTTAATTTGGTTGCCTAAGATTTTCAATTTTCGATAGAAATTGTCCCCACCACATAGCGAAAATACACATATTTCAGATTTTAAAATCGCTATAACTCGAAAACCGTAAATCTTTTTAAAAAATGTTCAATTCAAACATTTCAGGATATTGCCCTATCACAGTCGAATTGTATACCTCCTCCGTTTGAGTTCGTCGGTCACAAACTTCCTAGGTTGTAAAGTAGACATATTCCACTTTTAGATGAACTATAAATCAATTGAAATATTTTAGAGAAGAATGAAAAACGGTGAGACTCATCAACTTTTAAACAAAATTGTACGTTCTCCGAACAAAAATATCATTATACAGGGTGATCTATGTATGTACAAAACATTCGGTATATCATTTTATAATTGGAACACCCTGTATTATTTTATATTTTTGTGTAATTCTTGATATATATATATATATATATATGATTTTGTATTCTTGACTGGTTTTATAAAATATATATATATATATATATATATATATATATATATATATATATATATATATATATATATATATATATATATATATATATTATTTTATATTTTTGTGTAATTCTTGATATATATATATATGATTTTGTATTCTTGACTGGTTTTATAAAATATATATATATTATGTCAGAATAACTTCATATTCCTGTAACTGCCTGTATATATTATAAAGGTATAATTATGGAAAAAAAATCATAAAGTGGAAATATAGAACGCAAAGGAGTCTCACTTTATCACACAACATATGGGATGTAGCTTCGGCACCATTATCGAGTTAGTCGTGTGCGATTCGTCAAAGGGCGGAGCATCTTGGCGAGTACGGACGTTCGTGGGGCCCGGGTGTTATGAGTGTGAGGCATACTGCTATTGGCCAGCGATACATGCCAATGTCAAGATTATATCCCGTAGCAACTATTGAGTTCGCGCTAGTGGTGGAATGCTCGTGTGGCATTGGAAGATGTCGAAGATTCGAGAAGGAGGGGCTTGCCTATATATTGGAGAGGATTTGCTGCGGGAGTTAGTCAGTCCGGGGCAGTTAGCCCAGTGCAGTCGAGTGAATCACTACTTCTCTCCTATGAGGCGCACAATTACACCTCGCCTATAATCGAACTTCACACTCCGTCCCTATATCTGCTTAGTACATGACTACATCTTACTATCATATTTATGGTCTCAATTATTAAGTACCCATGTATAGGGAGAAATATTAAATTACTTAAAATATTATTGTTATGGTTTAAGAAGGGACGATTTCATAATCAAATTTAGTCTCCGATTAATTTTAATCCAATATAGAAAAAAATTAGTATTTTTATTCTGTCATCAAGATATGAGTAACACAAATTGAAGAATTAACTAATCTCCCATTAGGGATTCATTATGAATGAAATCGGCCCTAATACTGATAATTAATTTATTTAGAAAAATATATATACATATAAAGAGTCTAGAGCGTTTATCAAGCTATTTGAGTACCTAAGTGAATTTTCAAGATTTATACAACCTTAAACGTTCAGGGATCAATAATTTAAAAAATACTAAAGAATTTTAAAGTTTCCCCCTAAATTAATTCATATTATTATAGACCATAAACATTATAGTTCGTTGAAATCAGTTTATCTATACTGCGTTTTACACTAAGAATGCATTGTGGCCGGGTATGGGCAATGTATTTTGAATGGGAAAACGGCATACCTACAGTGATGCCGCTCTTTAAATTTACCTCTAATATTTTCTTCTAGAATTTAAAAATTCATTGCTTTGTAGATATTATTAATTATTCAAACTTTGAGAAGAAATTTTAACCCAAGTGGCGAAATCTGCCTGAAATAGGACCTGATGGTTGGTCGAGCCCGACATAACAACGCGCTGGCAACAATGGACTTCATAAGATTGTGCACACAGTGCATTCTCCATTTTGAAAAACGGCACGCCGACTATAATGAATTTAAGTGAACCACCCTGTATATTTATATTTTTGTTTGGAGGACATTCTTCTTTAAAGTAAAGCCAAAAATTATCTTATTCCATAAGTGGTTTCCACATTATGCAGTTCAAGCATAGTTTTTACAAACCTTTAAACCAAGTCAACGAAATTCAATTTTGAAACCTTGGTGAGTAGTTTCAAATCGTTTCGCGTCAATATCGGCCAATACAAGATGGCAGTGATATTTTCAGGTTCATCGTTCACTGAAATTTTATAATAAATCGCCTCGATTTTTCAACGTCGTCGAGAACGGTTCGCAGACAATTGATAAGAGGGAATCAAGCCCTTGTGTGTATCGGGTAAGTTTTAATAAAATTACGAGCTCCAAAAACACGAGCAAAAACAAAGGTCAACTCTAGTGTTTTGATAAAGTGAGTGTGACATGTAAGTATGAGTTGTTGTAAGATATAGACAACATGTGATGTGGAAAAATGCTGCAGACTTGCCAGCAAAAACTTTAGCCATCGTCAGCTTAGTGTTCGTGTCTGTTACTGAAACTTTATGGACTTTCGAATAAGAAATACATATCAGGTCAATGTCAAGTGGAATTACTGTTGCTAGACATTTGTGATTTGCTTTTTTGTTGATGGCCACACAAAAAATGCGATGAATTATAAAATTGATTCAACTGTATCATTGTTATAATGTCAAAATAGTGTTTATAACAATTGAAGACTACAAGAGGCTCTTATAGTAAAAATTTGTTGCATTTAAAACGGAAGTAGAGCCTTCTCTTTCTTCGCTAGTAACGCACGGGCACTAATTTAAAATGTAACTCTCAAACTTCAAACTAGTTTATTGTTTTATGCTAATGAGGCAGTATGCTGATTCATTTAATCATAGATTTTGGATACGTTGAGGTCTTCATAAAATGTTTCTTTTAGAACATAGGTGCTCACTAAGACGGGATCAACCCCTTAGGGGGTAAAAAGGGGTGTCAATATTTGTATGAAATTTCTATAAGTTTAATAGTAGGGCTTTGACTGAACATTAAATATATTTAAGGAAAATAATATGGGGAGCCTTTATTAGAGCAACAGAAGAAAAAACAACAGTTTTTTTTTTAGAATTTTTGTCTGTCTGTCTTATGTTTGTACGCGCATCACGTAAAAACTACTGCATGGAATTGAATGTTACTTCACCGATGTATTACTAGAGATCTAACTTAAAATATAGGCTTCATTTTATCGTAACTGTCTGTCTGTCCGTCTGTATGTTTGTACACGCATCACGCAAAAACTACTATAAGGAATGGAAGGGAACTGAACGCAATTTTTAACGCGCACGAAGTCGCGGGCAAAAGCTAGTACACTATATATAAATGAATAAACGTTGATGATAAAGGTATAATAAAGCTTAAGAAGATACCAAGTTCGTATCACATCACCATAAGAAATATATTTTCATTTTATGAAAATTTCCTGAAAAATTTCGGTGATACAAGGATTGATAGTAAAACCAAACTTATTGTAGCAAAAAAGTGTATTATTATGCGCACTCGGTCCATTTAAGACAAAGTTGGCTGACTTATACGCATTCTCACTCTCTTTTCATTCGAAGCCTATGATGCGTACTGCTGGATAGTTCGATTCTATGCAAGTCTTGTACATGAGTTTTTTTCATGACTAATTTCAAAATCTGTATAGAAAGATTTACTACTACAAATGATAATATTAGTAATAATCTACAAAAGCTAATAAAACTAGAATGAAATACACCGGAATTTTTTATCTCCAACATATAATAAATCTGTTGGGGGTATTCCCGATGTTCGGGTACTTGAAATGAAATAAAATAATTTATACTGGGTACAGTGATAGCTTATATATCCTTAGAAACATTAAAGTACATATATATATATATAAAATTTAACCTGGAGAAGAGTTTCGTTTTTACAGTAGGACTGAAAACTCAACTGCCCGAATTAATTTGACGCAATAGTACCGGTAGCGACATCTGTTGTGGAAAGTTGATACTCACAAAACAATAAACAGTCAAGTTTCGGTTCCCACAATTAATTATTAACTAAGATCAAACTTCACATGGATAATTGTAGCGATGATTTGAAAGAATAACTTCGTACACTACAAATAGAATGCGTTGAAGTCACGGGGATATGGTTTTAAAATAAAATTTATATTACTTTTTTTAAATTCACTGGCCTAGACAGCAACTAACTGTCAGTGAGAACATAATATTTTTTATTTAATGTAAAAAAATCAAGTAATAGATAAACTCTTCACCAAAGTGTTTTTTTTTTGTTTAATTTGAAAGATACAAACAATAATACAAACTGTGATCAAAAAATTAATTGTAAATATTATTTACCGTTTATATAAAAGCCTTACTTCTGTTGGTTTCTACTTTTTTACCCTAGTAAGTGTGATCGTGAAAAATTTTCGGTATATGATTTTAAACTGATGTTTACGTTTCACAGATCGCATAATCCAAATAACATTATCTCGGGAACGGATGCACCGATTTTGTTGCTTTTTTGTAGGGTATCAATACCTCTCGCCGGTAATATAGATTTGGCATCCCCCGAGTTGCTAGGAAATAGTGAAAGAAAAACGTGGGTCACTCAAAACTGTGGCGCGAAAACGGCTCAAACTATTTTGATGATTTTTTTCTAAAAAAATCTGCCTGAAGCCCATTACCCCCTGTGTATCTCTAAAAAGCAGGGAAAAAGTTATGCTCAAATGAACTGTCAAATTATGTTCTTACTCTCTATTATTATTCTAGCTAAACGATCTCCCCTACCTACGTCAAAATTGAATTAGACCATTGGTCTTAGCACTTAGGTGTTCACACAACCTGATTCAATAATTTTTATTTTGGAATTCGTCTGAAAAAGGTCGTGTAAGTGTTTCGAAAACATATTCTAAATTTGGAATGATCCAATACCTAAATGGTGTCGATTTATCGAGTGTACCAAGAATTTGAACAAATTTCTCAAGAGACAAATGTTCAATAGGTACAATCACAAGAAGTTATATAGATGCATTTGTCTTTTATTCCGCGTTAGTAACGCGTGAACTACCTACATGCAGCTCATTTCAAAGAATTTTATTCGGATCGCGAACGTAAGTTTTTGACGTCGCTTAGACGTTCATGAACAATAACAACAAATCCTGAATAAATGAACGGAAAGATGGGTGTTTCTTGTCGTTCAAAATGCAGGATCGAATCATCATATAAATAAATATGATGATAAATATGACAAACAAAAATAAATTAATATTTGTTTTTGACAGACATAAAAGGAGATATTATTAATTCTCCTTTCTTTAGAAAGAGGAGTGCTGAGAGATGGTCACGTATTGAACTTTCCCAAAGGCAATATGCTACCCTAAAAAATATCCAAAAGGGGGGGCAGGTTAAAAGTTTATCCGAAAACTGACAATTTTATCTGGCAAGATTAAGGAATATCCTTCAAACAAATAAATTATTTCAGAATTAAGCGTTATGATAGCTTCAAAAATGTGAATGAAAGAAATTTTTGCAAAACTACGATACTGCCAAATGTCTTTTATCTTCTATACCTACAACTGCAACTTCTGAGAAAGTCGGTTCTAGTTTTTGTTGAATTTTATTGAATAGCAAAAACCAAGCAGTTGATCTTTATATATATATATATATATATATATATATATATATATATATATATATATATATATATATATATAAATCTTCTCTGCGTGTGTATGTGACTAAACTCCTCCTAAATGGCTGAACCAATTTTAATGAAATTTTTTGTGAATATTCAAGGGGAGTTGAGAATGGTTTAGATTCACAATTGGATTTGATAGATGGCGCCGTTGTCGGTATGTGAAACGGCTGGACCGATTAGGATGAAAATTTTTGTGTGTATTGGAGGGATTCGAGAATGGTTTAGATTCACAATTGGACCAGATAGATGGCGCCGTTGTCGGTATGACAAACGGCTGGACCGATGGGGATGAAATTTTCTATTTATATTCCAATGGGTCCCTGGATGATTTAAAAACACAGTTGAACCTGGTAGATGGCGCTGCTGTCAGCATATCGCTTAAAGCTTTTCCGGGCACGACGACGTCTGCTGGGACAGCCAGTCCATATATAGAATTTTATCTCATTTCATAAATAAATGTTCCTATAATCATGAAATCAGTTATAACTGGAATAGTTCATTCACAGTACACTCTACCTATATAACCCTTCAATATCAATATCTAAAGACTGTTTCCACAAATACGTCGATTTTGAGCCTTTTATCTTCCATAAGGCATAAGCGTATCACCATCGAATTTAATTTTATTCCATTGAAAAAAGCCCAGGCGTAACTTAGTTTCGAACTCGTTCTTTCGAGGTGACATTTAATTGACATTTAAACAATTCTATGACATTCTTGTCGTTCTGAGCTCTACGAACAAAACATATTTTCTAACATTTTCAAAAACTGGACATTATAGAACCGGCCCTAAGTCATTTTTAGTTCGTTCTTGTAAATATGTATACTCATTTATAAGTAGCTCAACTTCGGCTTGATTTTATTTCATTAATCGATTATTTCAGTTAAATTTCTAAAAGTACGTACCTCTCGAAGAAATTCATCAGACCAACCCTGTTCAAAATACTTGACGCGGGACAATCTTAAGGGATTTGTTTCTGGCTTACCTGTAAGAGAACAAGACAAAATTGACATAGTGTTATATTTATTATAGTTTGAGCACAGCTGAACAGGTACCCTAACCAAGCTTAGTACTACTATAATTCGAATTGATTCATATCAACGTGTGTGAAGCGACAAAATGGAGATAAATAAACGTAATTTAGTAAACAGATACACATAACACAGTGAGAAATGATGGATGATCGGCGGAGCGTTGAGCGTGATCATATATTTGTAATTAATGGAATGTGAGAGTCATGTGATTATATTTATATATATATATTGTTCTTGGGGATGCAGTCATATATTCAATAAAATTCTTTGATTGAAGCCGAGCTTTCGAGAATGTTTATTCTCTTCTTTAGGGCAAAAATCGTGAATTTAAATTCACGATCTTCTGAAGAAGAGAATAAACAATCTCGAAAGCTCGGCTTCAATAAAAGAATTTTATTGAATATATGACTGCATCCCCAAGAACATCTTTTTATTTATTATAAAACCAGTCAAGAATAAAAAATCAATATATATATACCTATATTCCAAACAGACTGTTCTGACACATTTTGCCACCTATATCGGAATATAAATTAAGATTTTCGATCGATAATGTAAAATAATCAATTACTGTCTGCCGAAAAATCCATGTTATTAATCTACATTTCAACTGAGCAGAAATAAATCATGTGTTTGTATAACTAAATATATAATTCAATATTATATCATTTATAATGAATCATAAAAAAATCTGTCAGAAGTGGGATTCGAACCCACGCCCACAGAGTGGACCAGAACGCTCGTAACCTACAACGTAGGCAAGGAAACCTTGAGTCTGGCGCCTTAGACCGCTCGGCCATCCTGACTTATTCATCAATTCAATGATATTTGCAGTTGACCACAAATACTTACTGAATAAGCTGCCTTCGATTTTAAAATGATAATTTATAATTTATTGTTATCGATGTCAAGTGGAGAAAGAATACAGATAAAATATCAATTCCCATAACCTATTGAATATAAATTTATTTTGGATCCTCGTTATATGATGTTTTGATAACCTAAATAGGTAATTACATGGATCCAGTTTTGTTAGCAGATCTACATTTCGCATTAATGAGAACAATTGCACTATCAGTCGTGCATAAGAAAGGAGAGCAAACCGTACAAGAGTCTATGCTGTGGGTTCCGTAAAGTTGAATTTCATTACATTAACTTATTTAGTGCAATGTGATTACGTCATCAGCTAGGAACTTTTGATTGACTTTTTTATTGACCTTCCAACATTGATCGTGTCCACAGCAGAGTCTGATTACTAATCGATTAGTAATCAGTAATCAAAAATATGTATCTTATGGACACGACTGATTACTGATTAGTTCATTTGTCAACCTGACAGTTGTCAAAAGATTTGAAATAATTCAATTCTACAATTACACATATTAGATGAATTGAAAATGGAAGAAGAAAAAGTATTATCCATTCAATATGTTTATAATGAAAAAGATTATGTGGTAAACAGAACGGTCGATGTCCATAACAGAATTGGGAAATATCTGAAACAAAATGTAGGTTATGTTACACTATGGTTTTCTGATAGCTGTCGTATTAAAGACGTCAACTTTTTGATTACTGATTACTAATCGATTGGTAATCAGACACTGCTATGGACACGACCATTATTTAACATTGACATGCATAGATAATGTATACTTACAGAGTGTTTTGAAATTTATGAGTTTTAATAGTACATTTTTACAGACTTGTCAAATCAATTTATTATTGACGTCTACAAACATGTCAAGGGGCATCCTCATGTTTGTAGGTAATAATTCGAATTTTGTTATGGCGTTACTTGTCAATAGCAAATTTGGTAATTGCATTGCCACAAGTTCGTTAATTTATGTAAAATATTTTAAAAGTCAAATGTGACAAATTATTTAATCAGTTTCAACTTTAAAATTTTCCAATTTCGGCGTAACAACTGGATATAATCCAAATGTATACAACTTCGAATTACTGTGGTATTCAGACGCCTTGACAAATATACAATATTTTTGTAGAAACCAAAAACGAAGTAAATAGACCCAGATCTTTACGAGAATTAAAATGCAGATCAACAATCATAAAATAATGATTTTCTGTAAAATAATAATCCACCAAGTTCAATGAAAATTAGATTTATTTATCTCCCATTAGTTTCGGTCGTAAAATTGTACCAGTGCTTGTTTTTGGTTCAGACTACCCCCTTTAGGATGATACCTAATACTTGAGAATTGAATATGACAGTAAACTATTTATACAGGAATTACTCGTTGAGGGGGGAGAGGGGAGCAGTCCTTAATTTAAGTTATAATGCTTTAATTAGAAGGAACTGCAGCAAATGCAGAAAAACTTGGATCATCCCTGAAGTTGAATAAAAGATTCCATTTCAACGAAGATTTTTATTTTGTGACATAGACCATAGAGAGGCCAACTAATCTACTCATATCTGTAGGTACATTTGTGCAAAGGAAACTAGTTATAGGATCGATCACTGGAAGTAAGCACGGGCATGACATAGTTATAATCTTCACGATATAGGCAGATCTGTCGATTATGTTAATTAATATGTCAAACGTCAGTAATATTATTTGAGTATGTCCTTGAGCATGTTTCTTAATTCTATGGTTATACGTCTAATATAAGTATTCTAAGATAAGTGTGGTATGTTCAAATCAATTGAAGTGGTAAAAAAGCAGTTATATTCCTTAGTAGCTTTTTCATTAAAAGCTTTAATGCCTAATATAATCTACTTATTTTGATTTTTTTTCTAAAAATTATACTCACTGATGACTAGTTTTAGATCAATTTAAATTACTGAACATTTTCTAGATTATCACTCGAAAATAGAAATTGTTACTTACATTTCTTAAATATCATGGCTTTTCATCTGATTTTAAACAAGAATTCATCAATTCTAGTCAGTTAATCGTGTACCTACTAGGAGCAAAGTTGCACCGACATCCAGAAATGTCGTTTTTGATTGTATTTTATAATACTGTGACTGAGTTTGGAAGCGTGTTCCTTACCCCTAAAATATTTATTACGATTTGAATGCATGGAAAATGATATTCCCCGTAATTCTTGGACTTTTTACGACTGGGAGTTATGGTCACGGGCCACAGCTGGTAATAAGATAATTAATCATCGAGTTAAACCAGTTCGACGTTGATATAATTGGTTTCTGAGTTATTCGACACGAAAATCAACTACTCGTAGTTACGTAAATACCATTGCGTCCGATTCTTCACACATCTTCAAACGTGAAATATAAGAATACCTATTTCAGAATTAAAATTTTGGTGAATATTAATTTGATACCGTGCATGAAAATATGTATCCCTTTTATTGACCGACTTGAAAAAAGGAGGAGGTATACAATTTGATGTTTGTGTTTCTCCTCATAACCATTTGGCGATTTTATTACACCCATAAAACATTGCCCTATTTATCCATGTGGAAACAATAATATATACATAAAAGCTGGACAAATTAGGAGAGCAACGTAACAACTGATCAGATTTAATTATTGTATTTGCCATTCCTGTCGATATATACATATCAGGATCGTCGATTCCGATCATGTCGTTATGGCAATAATAAAATTGCACCGAACACGATTAGCAATTACATTTGCGAGCCGTGTGAGAGAGATTTCTATATACACCCGAGGATATAAAAGTGCCCCATGCCGATAATAATAACAAACATATCAACAATGATATTCCCTCCTGAAAAAATTCTAACACAACAGAGTTCAAATATCATTTGTTTTTAATGTTTTTGTTATGACATAAAACCTATTTGTACCATAAATGAGGAAATAAAGTATAATACCAACGTCACTTTGATAATACTACCAATAACTCACTTCAAAAGGCTGTAAGTATTAAACAATATTCATTATATTGATACTAGGCGTTTCACATTGAGAATGCGGTATGGCCTGTTATAGACAATGTATTTTAAATGAACAATGAACACACACAGTGCTGCCGTTCTTTAAATTTACCAATAATATTTTCTTCTGTAATTATGAGCGTCCTTCTTTATCATTATGCATTATTAATCATAAAACTGTTGAGATAAAATTTAAACCCGAGCCCGGCATAACAACACGCTGGCAACGATGGGCCCCATAAGACGCCACACTGAATTTTGAGTTTGAAACGCACTTTATATAGAATGTACAGGACTATGACTTAAATAAATCAGAATATAAAGAGTTTCAAAATAAGAAGGAGAAGAAATATTTATTTAAGCAGTCCGAAAATATGTACTAATTTCAATTCAAAGTACAAACTGTGAATGGTTGAAATGGTCATTCTTTTAAAACACAGTTTCGCATAATTGAGGCTCTTTTTGGCGAATTATAATTGAAATATTGACTTTTAAGGTATACCTTAGCATAGACTCTTTCTTTGAGTAGTCACCAAGAAAAAAATATTTAAGAGTTAGATCGCACTATCTGACACGCCAATTTATTACGTTCGAGATTCGCGTATAAGGCACGCAAGAATTTTTCTTTACATCAGAGCAACTGTTGACTTATGTCAAACATAGCGCTTCCTGCTGGAAATCAAAAATGTATTTTTTCCATATTCTCCAATGTAGACCAAAGAAATTCAGTTAGGTCCGATAACACCACTAACCCGCAAAGTTCACTAAACAGTAACTAGCTTTCTTCAATACTTATTATTTTATTTTTTCGGAACTCCTATTGCTATAGAACCCATGAGCAGTTGTCCTTTTTCTGTTCTTTCAGTCAAGTAGCTTGGTTTATTCAATTTGCCAGCCATTGAAATCAAATAGTACCCATTGTATTTTTAAATTAGCCGCACAACTTATTTTGAGAGGAGTATTAGGACCGATTCTCAGCACTCCTCTTTAAAAAAGAAATGTTGTGTGTTCACTCACATGATTTTCCCAGCGCTCTTAAATATATTCCATCAAATATAAAAAGGGTCTGATCAAGTATTGCGATCATTATTTTTTTTCAGCGTGCAAATGCAAACAACAATAGTTATATTCAATTTTAAGGTAGGAAGAACCGTTTAGACATAATAAAAAATAAATCAATAAACTATCCTTTTCAGAGTTAATCTTGCCATAGACGGACAGACAGGATAATGACTGAAATAAGTTTTCTTTTAGACTCAGGGAACAACAAAGCGTAGAAATCTCTTGAAAACCGAACATCGAAGGAAAGTAAACGGAATCATCAAAATTGATGAACATTTGCTAAGCAATTATACATAAAATAAATAACTGAAAAAAATTTGGACAGGCATTTTTAGTTGGTGCACTGAAAAATACGAAATAATATTAATTCTATTGGTACATACCGCATGGTGGTGCAGTTATATGTAGATAGAAGACATTTGGCAATATTATTTCGTAGTAAAGTCGATCCTAGTTATTGTAAAAAGTCAGTTTTTTCGAACACTTTCCATTCTCTAACTCTATATTTTTTTAATGGAACTATCATCAAAATCGTAGCACGTTTATTATGCGAGACGGGCGTTCATCAAAACATAAAAAGCATACATACAGTTGATTTGTAGATATTATCTCCGTCGTCTCAGCAAAGTCGGTTAAAGAGACAAACAATAAATAGAATCATTTGTCTTTTGTTTGGTCAAGATAATCGACAAAAAAATTAAAAACGTATGCAAAATTCCAAATATTGTAACGTGTTCGTTAATAGTTTAATTTTTCAATGTATATTATATGTATATATGTGTGTATAATATATGATTAGACATTTAAGATTTCAATGGAAATATTTCCATGCGAATCGATTCACTCTGTCAAAACATACACACCCATTACCCATAGAATATGTGTAACAAGCTGCATTTGCTGCATCATAGATGTTTGGACGCGGTGTGTCCGTGACGCGTCCCCGCATTTGCAGAGATATCAAACAATACACGATGACGGCAGAAGAGCTGGCAGTACGCAGCGCCGCCTGGTGACAGTCAAACAACGCCAGAAATTAATCACAGTTAATAGACAGTGAATTTGTTGTCACAGCCATCGAGAATGTCTCTCTATAGGTGAATGGTCCTGGTGGTAGAGTAACGATTGCGGCTTGTTAGAGGCACCATGCCCTTATTGTTGTGTAAACATCGCCGATGACCCTCTCTACATTGCAAATATGCATTAAATAAGGGCGGCCGCAAGGCGTAGATGTGAATATTCACGAGGTGAGTTGTATCTACATCGTTGCCATGTTCTCAGTCTGAGAGCACTTGAAATATTAATCAATGTGCCAAAAAGATACTTTTGAATTTAAATAACTTTTTTATAAAACTAGGACCAACTTCATTCGATGATGCACAAAAAATAATAAAATAACAAAACATTATAATGTAAGAAGATTTTTTTAGTATGTGAAGAGATGATTTATCTATCAGCTATAGAAGATTTTTTGCAGTAACTTCAAAATCTTTATGATTCTTACAATAAGTATGTATTGTTATTTTATTACTCCTGGTGCAGCGTTGAATAAAGTTGGTCCTAGTTTTTGGAATGAATTTCCCTAACGCGGCTTGCGGTAGTATGTATAGTTGTTTTCACAATAAATGGTATTGTCTTTATGAATGCATTAAAGCTACCGGGTGTATTCTCATTATGTACACAATCCACAAGCAAATACACTACAGGATCGGACTTTGTATGTTTAATTCGGTATATAATATAATATAGGTAGGTAATTTAGGAAACAAGTAATCTTACAATCTTACACACATTATATGTTTATATAATATATTTCGTAGAAAAAAGACATTTAAATATTATTATACTTATACTATACTTATATATTATATCCCAAATACAAAAAACATTGTGAACTATAACTACTTAACAGAATCGTCACACCTTACGCTCACTCGATGCGACAGGAAATCACTTGCGGTGATTGCTCGAAAGTTTACGTAGGTCAAGCTGGCAAAAATTTTCAAACCCATATTAATGAACAAAAGAGCTCACTCATACACCTACCACCAGAACTAATTTAATGTATATACCACACTTTAAGGATAATATTCCCACATTTAAAAATATCATAAATTAATAAACATAAAAATTCGAGTAATCTCCTCAATGTCAGACAAATTGTTTGTCCAGCCCCTTACTGTAGGTAGGCATATCTAATCGTTACCTAACTAGTTTATAATGTTAGTCATCAAGATTCATGTTAACTATCCATATTATTTAAGAATGCACTTCAACTTAGAATTTAAATGTTTAAACAATATATTATTGTAAATTTATTATAGTGTTTTAACTTTAATTTATTATGGATCAAGTAACAATTTTATATAGATTTATATATCAAATGAAATTCGTCATTGTAGAAAAGGCGCGAGGAGGTCCCCGACCACACAGCTCTTTTAAAGTTAGGTATTTATATCACAATTTTGAGTGATCAATGTAATTAACATTAGTTTTATCACACACGAAAACGCAAATGAATACTAAGAAAAATTGTTCACAACCAATAATGTCAGTAATTCAAATAAAAAAAAATTTCCTTAATATTCTATTTCCTACAAGAAAAACTACTTTCCATGTAATGCTCTTATTGGTTAATAAAAAACACGAAAAATGAAGTGATCTGAGAAAAACAGGCTAGTTGGGGTCGAACCTACGACGTTGCAATTATGAAATGTTGTACACTTTAGCTTTAGTATTTCAATATAAGGATGCTTTTATAAATGTGCCTTATTTCTAAAGAGATATTTTTAATGAGAACACAATTACTTTATATTTATAGCGTTTATATTGATAAACGACTTAATTATAAAAATATTTTAAATTATAAGTAGCTGTTTCTGAAATGAGTGAAATAGATTTTCGACCATCTCAGAGCCCTAAATACAAAACCGTAATATTTATTGATTTTTTTTACAAGATCTTACAAATAAAGTAAAAATTGATTAAAAATATTTTTTTTCTAGCATTTCAAGTTCGATTTCAAGGCTTTTTCAAAGGAATGAACTTTATGAAACCATCAAAGTTTGGACATTGGACCATCTCTCAATTGTCCTCTTTTAAATTCAAACAAGAATTATCAAAATCGGTGCACGTTTACATACATAAAAAAGGAACAAAAAAACATTTACAAATTTCGATCAAACATAAGCAGTAAAATATCTGGTACGGGAATGACGAAATTTTTCTGGGTTTCTTACAAACGATAGATAAATTCAGACACATTGGGTATATTCAACATTTTTTGATTGGTTGGAGTGGTTTTTGTGGTTAAAATTCAGAAAAACTGATTTTTAAAAAAACCAAAAGTAATATATTTACATCGATTCACTGATTTCTCCTATATCGTGTATGGTAATCTCCCACAAATCTGCAGCCGCCTTGATGAAATGACAGAGGTATTTGTATTGCCAATAAAGAATACTTAACAAAAGTAAGGGTATTAAGCAAGTGGTTTTTAAAACTGATGTAAAATAATCGATGGTCCATGCGTGAGTTTCAGGTCAACGTTTATACAAAATAAAACTTTCCTAGACTATCAACTTATAAAATTTTAAAATGTGATACTTGATCATATCTTTCCTATCTCTATGGACAACATTGGCGGTCAATCTCCGGAATATAAATTGATCACATCTATATCATATTATATGTCAATTAATAGATGGCAAATTCCTTTCAATGCTGTTATTTATCGTAAGAAATGTTTCATAACATGATTTAGTTTCATGGAAATAGAACAAATATCCATATCCTATTCAGATCTTGGCTGGTGACGATCTTTAGAGAATACTCTATGTTTAATTTAAAATAGGAGTAATATATTTGATGAATGTGAAGGAATTAAAGATTATCGAAAGCTCGACAATATCTAAATTATTATAATAACATTAGCATTTGACTGAAAGCATAACCACATCTCAAGATAAATTAGACAGAAGAGTTTAATTTATATAAATATATTCAAATCTTACATTGTTAATATTCTTACACATAATAAATAGTGTTTCAAGTTACAAACAGAGCTATTTATCTTCCCGACCTCTTTCCAACGTCCATTTCAAGCTTACAAGAAGCCTTAGAAATTATCCAGTTACTTACAAAACGTTCTAGTATTCCTTCTTTAAACTCGTGTTTTCTGGATTTCTGATGAACTATTGTTTCTTTACCGTAAATAAACTTCCGCCTTTTCCTTAACAAGGCAGCTTGGATTAAATTATAATTTCTCAGCGCTGCTATTCTGAAATACAGGCGGCGGATATGATATTTAAAGTAGGTCTTCTATGCTAATTTTTAAACAAGCAGAGAATAAATGAGTTGGTTACCTTAGCTAAAACGAATTATTCTTCTCAATTGTAAAAAGAGAACGAGTTGTTAGAAAATATATCATTTAATAAAACTATTCATAAAAGCAAATGAAAGCCTAAGAAGCAGGATATAAATTTCTTCATTTGATAGTTATAAAAAATTGTAGATCAACAAGTCTTTTATTTCTCTCTTAAATGATACTTAAAGGGATGACACTTGGTTGACAATACCTACTATTTTTTCTAGTCTGCATTTCTTCATGATTCAAGTAAACAGAACATGATTCTTCTATAAGCTGAAAAAATCAAGTGTTCATTCATTCATTCATTCATCTCTAATGACCAAATTTCTAATTTTAATTTATATGTTTTATGTAACCATTAGAGTGAAAAATTTAAAACGATTGCAAATCGTAAAAACGGAACGTATTCATAATCGAAACTACTATGCTACTAAATTAAGTGCGGAGGTTTATGGCTACCAGAACACACAACTGACAGAACCTTCAATCCACTGTCGTAAAGGCACTGAACTCTATACTACTATATTTCAATGCGTAAATGAGGACTGTGCTACAATCTAACTAACCCAACCTTAAATTAGGTTTATGACTCTAATGTCAGTATTATGGTAGGATAGTGTTTTGTTTTTTATTCTAATACGGGGTACTAGCTAGTACCGAACTAAGATTGGATAATGAATACGGCTCATTATCTTTTATATAGTTTATTTACGTGAGCAAGGTAACTACATCATCAGTAGTGATTTTATATCATTTGACACTGACAATTCAAAGAGATAAGGTATACAATTTTTTTTTAATTTATCGTCGTTTAGACGTCTATGCCGCTTGTCATATATGCCCGTTAAGTTTCATATTTAATCTTGACGTTACTTGTCAATATCAAGCCAATCCCAATTTAAGTTTGTTTATTTATGTCAAATATTTTTTTTTTCAGTTTCTAAATATTGTCCAAATTTCATGATTCTATCTACAGTATTTTTTGCTGGGTTTAGTATGAGCATTTAATTTTATTTTTTACAATTATTTTGTGTAACAATCCTCCGTATTTACCTTGCTCTTTCTAATTCTGCAATAAGAAGTGGTGGTTGTTATTAAAAAGAGCGATGGCGGCTTTTCTCATGCCTGATATACCTTGTATATTCAAGTTATACCTCGAAAAACATTATATCGGGCTTCGTTATGGAGTTTCATTTGTATCTTCGAGATGGTTGTCATAGTATCCAAAATATTTGGGCGATTCAATTAACTCATAATAATGTTCGATTTTATGTTACTTCTGTTCTATATGACTGCTTTCACAAAGGCATACAAAATTTTCCTGTTTAATTTAGCCAACCAACTAACAACGTCGGTCTAATTTTTGTAAAAAAATATTCATTTCACACTTATGAGTGTAACATTAGCCACGAAAATCGTTGAACGTGCACTTATACCATTACCCATGTACATATCAATACCTTTGCTTGTACTTGTTATTATTCAGAAATCTAATAACATCGTCCCGGAAAAACGCATATTTGAGACCTTACCACTCTCGCGTAAAAGTGACCGGGAGAACATGCTGGAAATAAGTTTTGAGCTTCTAAAATGGTAACCAGGGGGCATGGCAGTTATCCCAAATTCAAATATCGAATTTTCCCAAAAATTTTCCGAATTAATTGATATCAAAAGTTCTCTTATCTGATTTTCTGTCTTTTCCCAGCATTTTTTGTCTGAACCATTTTCCACAATCTCAAAAATTAAAGAGGTGGGGGGAGGTCAAATATGTTCTTACACAAAAATTCATTACTCCGGTTTGGTTCTACCGTATAGAATAGAAATAATATCGTTTGATAGAGTATTCTTCAAACTTATAGCAGCGTATCTGCTTTTGTCCAGAAAAATTTCAGCGGCGCAGCTAGATGGCGCGAAACAAGAATATAACATAAATTTGATTTTCACTTCAAATTTTCAAATGCAAGTGTATCATTAGTTTTACGTCATCAAAAGGGTAATTTAATTTTAGTGAAAAAATGAAGTGTCTAGTAGTTTTAGATCTGGAGATATCCGTGAAAACTTAAGAAGCCCGCTAAAGCCGTATATTTTGAAAATAAAAGTAAGTAAGCCAATTGAATGCGACATTAATGTGAACTGTCAGTTTCGTTTCAACAGGTTTTGTTCTCATAAGTTTTGTGATAATGAGCGTAACAAACGATGAAGGATTTGATATGATTGGGGTGTATTCTGAATGCAGCCATTGCTGCCAGAGTTTATGCAACAAGATTTCCCAGAAGACGACATTATTAAAAAAATCTTTTCGTGAGACTCGCATATCGGTTGAAAACTACTTCCGAATCACAGAAGACACGGGAGAAATCGGCGTGAGAAAATGTTATAGTGGGGGGTTTCCAGATGTACCGTGCAAAATATTTTGAAAGAACACAAATAAGTTTATTTTTAGGAGCTACAAATTTGTAATTTAATAATATGTAATTTAATAATGCATCCATATTACCTCGTGCTATATCAGGCCTTAACATAAGATGACTTTGACCGAAAGCATAACTATTGCCATTAGTTGCTGAATATGGTGGCGAAGATGTAGTGATGGCAAAGTAAACCTACGTAACATGCACTGCTGGTCGAAAACGAATCCACACTGGATGCAGGACGCTCAGCACCAGGGACGGTGGTCGGTTAATGTCTGGTGCGGCATCATAGGCTATAGAGTCAGTCATTGGTCCATTCATCTTTCACCAATCATTAACCGGGGAAATACATTTGAACATAAAAAAAATAATTATCACCTCTCATGGAAGAAGTTTCATTGAATGTTTGCCGCGACATGTTCTTTAGACGGATGCCTGGCACGTTTCGCGGTCAACGTCCTAAATTGTTTAGAACTTATCTTTCTCAATAGATGGATTATATGGGGCAACATCTACCCGTGGCCTCCGAGATCTTCAGACCTCTTCGTCCCAGATTTTTACTTTTGGGGGACGGTTAAAGATAAGGTCTATGTATGTAGGCCCATAACAAGAGAAGACATGGTGGTCAGAATCAGAGACGCCATACAAAGCATATCCAGGGTGGAAATCTAAATGGTCGTCTTGGACGTCCGGCGCAGATTGGAGGCTTGCGTTGAGGCTAATGGGCGACAGTTCGAACTCCTTTGTCGAAACCGTTAATAGTTTTGGGATTTGGCTGTTGTTTTTTTACCTATTTCTGTTACTATTTGTTGTTTGTTTATCTTAAGTTTACTTTCTGTGAATTGGAAAATGACTACTTCCAGCATTTTTCAATCGACGTGCTAGTTTCATGAAAACCTTTTTGGAATAATGCCGTTTTCTAGAAAATTTAGTTACATACATAACTCGGGCAGCATTGGTTGCATTTCACATACATTCAAAATACACCTCAATCATATCAAATGTCTTTTCATGTAAGTATTAATCGCATATAAATTAACCAAATTACGAAAGTAGAAATAACCAACGAAACTGATGGTAGCTATTCATTAAAATGTATTTGATCTTTTTTGTTCGAGGTTTAATCAAGGTTTGCTCAAACAGCAGTTTCTACGTTCTGTTAGACACATATATGAGTACGAGACCTCGTTTGCACCAAAATAAATAGTCATAACGGAACATTTACGTTTTCACGGAAGTCTCATGTTCTATAAATGCCAGACATATAATTTTTCACCAAAATGTAGGGTTCTAAATTAACCTTTTGATGATGTAAAAATCATCATATCCTCGTATTTGAAAATTTTGAGGGAAAAGAAAATTTATGTTATATTCTTGTTTCGCGCCATCTAGCGGGGCGGGCGAAATATTTCTTGAGAAAATCAGATGCGCTGTTAATAGGTCGAAAATAACTCTATCAAACGTGATCAAGTTTATTCTTTTCGGTAGATCCAAAACGGAGTAATGAATTTTGGTTTAAAAACATATTTGACCTCCCCACACCCCTTTAAATTTTGATATAGGGGAAAATGGTTCAGACAAAAATGGAGCGAAAAAGATAGCAAATTAGAAAAGAGAATTTTTGATATCAATTAATTAAGAAATTAATGAGAAAATTTAAATTTGGGATGACTGCTACGCCCTGTGGTTGCCATTTTAGAAACTCGATACTTATTTCCAGCATTTTCTCTTGGTCGCTTTTACTCGAGAAAATTTTACCCGAAAGCTCTATTACTACTGGTTTCGTAAATATGGCCGGCGTCCATTCTTATTTGGCCACCCTGTACATTGACTCCCACTGTACGTCCTATCACTTTCGGTAAAAACTTTACGGCTATCCTATATATACCTAATAGAAATAATAGATAGATCTATACTATAAAATATACATAAATCTGTTGAGAGTTTTAACATAGTTTAGGTAGTTCGTGAAGAATAATTCATATATTTTGTTGAAGATGGTCATAGTCATAGTTTATATATCCTAAGTCACAGTTAAGGATAAGTTTTATCATGGAAAATAACATCATAGGACTCCAAATGAACTGCCTGAATTGAATAATAAAGGATAAGTACAGGTGGTGACATCTGCAGTTGCATAGTTAATTCACATGCTCACAAAGCAATATGGAGATGCTAAGTTTGGGTTCAAACCATGAATTATTACGTAAGTCCACATTTCACATGGATACTGGAGGCGATGAAATTGAAAGAATACATTCCTATACAAACGAAAAGCGTTACAAACAGTATGCGTGGACGAAATCAAGGGCATCTTCTACTTTATAAATATATTGTAACTAGCTATTGCCCGCGACTTCGTGCGATTGGAAAACTGCATACAATTCCATGCGGTGGTTTTTGCTTGTACAACATACAGACAGGCAGACGTGGAAACATGGAAACTATATATTCTATATACTAACTATAGCTATATAGACCTCTAGCAATACATCGGTGAAAATTGAATTCAATTCTATGTATTACCTAGTCTTTGCGTGATATGTGTACATACAAACATGCAGAAAGACAGACAGACGCGATAAAAGTAGCCTATATTTTAAGTTAGATCTCTGGTTATAATACATCGGTGAAAACTGAATTCATTTCCATGCGGTAGACAGACAGACAAAAACTCTAAAAACTGTTGTTTTGACCTAGTTGCTCTACATTTATTTTTACTTAAATATCTTTAATGTACAGACATCGGTCTCTTACAATTTTATTATATACAAACTTGTAAGGGTTGTTCTGAAGAATTATTAACTACATTTTAATTTCTTTAAATAAGAAGGATTTTCTAGTAATTTCAAAACCCTACTATTAAAACTATATAAATATCATACAAACATTGACACCCTTTTTACCTATGTTCCAAAAGGAACCCCCCTGCAAAATTTCAGACTTCCAACACCTGTAGTTTCTGAGATTTTGTGATGAGTGAGTGAGTGACCTTTCGCTTATATATATATAGATATAAATAATATATAAATAATAAAATATTGAAATGAGTTATGAAAATATATTCGCCAATCTAACGATTTTGTTATGAAATTACGTATTCTTATCTGATATCGCCAGGATCTACTTTATTAATGAATATTCAAAAACAATACATACATTTTTTATTGGAAGCAAAAATGATGATCAGAGGATAGATCCGACATAATTTCAAATACACTGAATCATTCGTCAGTGAAGGCTTACTAAGCAGAATACGTATACTTACATGGAATACAATCGAGTAGTTTTTCTCTTCCTTTCATGGAGTCGGTCAAAAAAAGAAAAACATAAATTATGAAAAACTATAAGCATCAAGCCTCCTACTCCCTCATAAAAGAAAGGAGGAACACCAACAATTCGAGCAATTTCTCCTTTATGGGACACAATAGTGGTGTAATATATCCATATATTTAGACGTTATAAAAAATAAATTAAACAATATTGCTGGCATAAAGGGGTCGAGAAAAGACAGGCTGAAAGGTCTGAAAATGGGAATAGATGGAAATATAGTTAAGTCAGGCTTAATAGGGGCGTCTGTATGAAATCTTATGGGTAGAGGAGATATAGTAGGATAATGCTTGGTAGGAAAATCAGATGAAATTTTATTACTCTTTTGTTTGATTTTATTTCTGGAAGAAATTATTATTCGAAACGACGTTGTCTTTGGTCTTTATTATACATATACCTAGTGTTGATTAGTTTTGATGACGAAATTATCAGGGTAATGTTTGTTTCTGAATTGAACACTTCTGCCCTTATAATACATACATAAATAATATGCATGAAGGTGGTATTTGGTACCTAGAGTTTTCAAGAGTAGATATTGGTACTTTTTTAATTAGAACTTTAAATATGTCAAGATTTTAATTTACTATGAATAGTCTAACAATAACTGCACTTCAAAATTACCAGTACCTACCATTAAAATTAATATTATTTTATATTTCTTGGTGCATCAGTTCTAATCTATTTGAAACAATAATAATAATAAAAAAAACTAAGAACCCTCAAGTTATAATCAAATGCGATTTCCTCCTGTACATTCTTATGTTTTAGCTTTCTTTCTTTATATCTCCGGTTCTAATTGAGCTAAGCGGTTTATGTCTCAGAACACTCGCTGTAACGAGCTCTTTCATTTGAACTTTGCCCACTCAAATTGGTTGAGTTGGAGGGAAGCTAGTTGTGAATATTCAACTTGACTTTCAATAAACGTTTCACAAGATAATTTTCAATCCTCCATCTTGCTTCATATTTCCCATGCAACTTCAGCTTTATATCAACGGTTTGTAAAACAATAACATATGCACATACAAATGCATATTTTTGTATCAAGTTATAAATATCAAGCACATTGAAAATAATCCTCTGTTAAGAAAGCATAATCGTTCATATATTTAACTACGACTATACTGTACTAACATTTCTAAACTAAAAACATATATAAAATGCGTAAAATGTAAAATTGCTTTGGGATACCTAACAAAAATAAAACTTTAGAATATGCTTCTACCTTCTCTCTCAAATGCCATACCAGCTTCTAACGTTATTTGCTTATATACGTGATATTTCAGTCCCTATCAAACGCTTTGAATTTATGGAATCTCTTCATAGATCACCTTAAATAATGTACGACTAAGATAGCTTATTAGCTTTACAAAACATTCTGGGAACGCAAAAATTACATGGCTTCTGTCTATCATCTTTTGATTTACCTACTATTGCAACATACCAAAAATTGAAGAGCAAATCCAACTAAAAGAGATGATAACATTAGCAAATGAAGAAGACGGTGTTGTCATTGATTAAATTCTCAATTTACTCCACAGTCGTTATGATCCTACAAGTGGTTGCTGGGCCAGGCGGTACCTACTGGAAAATCATTTGTGTATCGATATTTGATTCAGAGTTGCAATAATTTAGAGATGCAAGTTATATTTGTAGCATGGACTGGGATTGCTGCCTTGTTACTTCTCATGACCATACAGTTTACAGCCGATTCAAATTGATAATAATTTTGCATAAGTATTCTGCATCTGGCTTGAAAGTTAATAGTAAAGAACCGTTATAATTCATTCTAATGTCTAGTGTCAGTGAAATAAATAGCCAAAATTCCGTAATTCCATTTAAGACTTCATACCTGTCAAGATGTGCACCTAAGAATGAGCATTGCGATGAAATTAATAGAGGGTTTTAGATGTCCTTTCAGCCTTATCCAGAGTAAATACACTGATAACAGAAAATGAAAGTAAACTACTGGAATTCTCTACTGAATTCTTGAACAGACTTGAGATGACTGGTTTACCATCCCATTAGCTGACCTTGAAGGAATGGGCTTCTGAGGAATTTGAATCCAATAAAAGGATTATTGAATGCCACGTGACTAGTTTTCACAAAGATGTATAAGAACAGTTGAGACTCGGATATCATAACTAGTACAAATGTTGGACAACGGGTACTGTTATCACTGTTATCACCATCTAACGTTCCATTTTCATATAACATTCATCATAACATTCTGCATAACCCTCAACAAAGCCCAGGGACAAACCATTGAGCGAGTAGGAATCTACTTAACTAAACCAGTCTTCCGTCATGGTCAGCTATATCGCGCGGAAAATCGTTCAAAAATGTGAAGGTAGAAATTATACCTAAGGTTTGATACACAGCCAATATTGATTGGAAAGAAGTAATGTGAAATCCATAATACTATCAAGTTCATAATTTTTCATCCCATGTATTCAACATAGGTTGCATTACAATTACTCATCATATATTAGCGTGCTGTTTTAATTTTGTTAGCAACATAATGTTGCGGCGCAGCACGGTTCATCTAGTTATTATAAAAACATATTTACTTTACGACAATACACCTACTTCAGACTAAGTTGCATCTTCTAAGTACCATTGTAAATGATAATTGTAATTGTAACAAATGATTATGAATTTAATCAAAACAAAGGCAGAAAAATGATCAATGAGCTGAGTATCTAATTGTATCCTCTAATTATTCTTAAATTAATGTAGAATTGTTTTCATTCATTTTCACTTTATTTATGCCTTCTGCAAAGAACACAGAAACGAAGAGGATTAGATGCAAAAAAAACAAAGAATTAATTGTCTCTTCTCGACGCTTTTGGTCTCGGCTCTTGACAACTCCGACAAATTCCCATAATAAAATTACGAGCACCACTAGAGCGTGACGATGAACTACTTAGGTTCATAAGAGAAAACTGCTAAATAAAGTTTTCATATAATTAATAATACTATTAATTTTCGAGTTGATATAAATATATTTTTGTTTTGTTTTCATATTATAAAATAATACTGAAGGAACATAAGAATATCTCTTGAATTGTTGGTTTTGAGTGTTTTAGAATACTCGTTGATATTGTTTGGACGGTACCTAAGTATTAATTTTATTGAAAATTGAATGGCTAGTTTTGTTGCTGAAAATGAAACATACAGTTTCATGTGACTGAGCACACCAGTTACTATTTTGTAGCACGCAATCACTTTAGGAGACATGTGCTTCTGTAGCGTAGGTAAATTTCATCAAATGGATTAAACTGTAAGATATTCGTGTAAATATTCTAGCCATGTTTGTTCATGTCCATAAATAAATAATAAATAAACATATTTCAAACTTAATATGATTTTTAGCTTAGAGCATGGAATTACCAAAGAGACATCGTATTCGGAGAGCAATTGAATCCCAATGAGGACTAAATCATATTCTTTTTTCGACAGCGACTCTTTTATCCAAGAGCCTCGCATTTCACCAATGTGTTAAGATAAAAAAATCGTCGTTTTCATTAAAAAAATGGCACAAAAAATTAAAATCAAAATACAAAACACCAATGACGACCGACGAAAAATTGGCTTCACTTTCGTTTCACGGCGGCTATATACAGAAGCATCTCCTGTCGTGTACGCACGACTTTCCACTACTCTAAGATTTTTAGCGAAAAGTTGTCTCTGAAAAATCGTCATAAAAAGAGTTACATTTCTACAGGGCTTTTACCTAGAATTTTAGACCAATTTGAATGTAATTAGTTATAATAAAATGTTGATATAACGGGTGTTTCAAACTCCATTACATTACAAGGCATATGATTTTCATGTAAGATCCACCATATCGATTTAACAGTAATTTCTAAGATTTATCTGTTTTCTTAGAAATTATTTAATAATGTCTTTAGATTAGTCTGATATGGGTATAACACACAAGTTAGGTAATAATAAAAGTACGTTCGAATTAGATGTTCTATTTAATTTTCTAACTGGTAAATCTTAGACTCAAAATATGATGATTAACCCCATGCTCCTAACAATAATATGGCTCAGAGTTACAAGGTGTTCCACTTAGACATTCGAACATCTCGAAAAATAAGGAATATTTCATTAAGTAGATTAGGTTATTTTTATAGAAAGTTTTAGGAAATAAAAAAAGTCATAACAAAATGACAATTGTGCCAGAGACGTAGAGTTTAGGAAGATTCAGCTGCTCAGATGCAGATGTATCAATATACAATAAAGAATGTAGGGTATTGCATTTTCTTTGCTATCAACTAACATAAAGAATGGTGTACTGCACCTACACTTCCTGCCAAGTTTGAAAGAGATACTACAAATAGTTCAAATATATATTTGAAACAATATGGTTATTGTGATGGTTAATTACATGGTATTTATCCTACCTACTGACAACAGATTTCAAAATCATTGAGGTTATTCAAAATACGGTTTTAACATAATATGATTTTTAGAAAACTCCATTTTGATTGTGAATATTCAAATTTATTAGTTATTATTTGATTTGTAGCATACCGTAGAAACACCTATCTGTATCTATTGTATAGGAACCATCTTCTCTAGAATTCCGACTATTATTCTCGAAATTATTGGATATCAAGCGAGCTGTTTATGAAGAAGGACATTTGATGTTGATAGCTAGATAGTGGTAAACGAGCGATTGAGATCAGCGACGCATCAATTCAAGGAAGTCGACTGTGAAGTAAACCGATTTATTACAAAGTATTTTGTTATCTAAATTTCACCATTTTTTCTTTGCTACAAATTATAAAATCCCACTTCTGACACCACTTATATCCTGACTCCGGTTCGACAATTGGGGAGCAAACAATCGGTGAATTTGACAACTATTTATTTTGAACAGATAAATAGATAAAACATGAACCGATTACAAATTAATTGTGTGTAAAGAAATTGCTTTACTTTACAGTTGGCCCTTTTGTATTGATGCGTCGCTGGTCTCAATCGCTCTCTTACGACCATCTGGCTAGCAATGATGAATTATTACTGAATGTTCCTCTCCACTTGCTTTATACCGAACCAATCATTTCGAGAAAAATCGTCGGAGTCTTAGAGAAGATCGGTGTTTCTAAGCGATTCCATGTGTACCTATTGGATTTGTCTTGCATCTAGTAATAGGCGGAGTGTGACGTCTCTATAATTCGGTCGGTTATAGGGTATATGTATATTTGAAATAATATAGTTCAATCAGATACGGGAAGATGTGAAAACCTCGCAATGCTCGAAATATTTTGATACGATAGATCGTAGTTGAGACTATGACTACAGACAAAACATAAAATTCTATGTCTTGTAAATCTTCATTAACGTTTAATATTCAGTCGATTTAGAAATACCCTTTATATGAGAAACATTGGAAAAATATTTAAAAAAATCACCCATCATCACGTTATAAATATTTTCCGTTATGAGATATGTTTCCAAGATGGAAAAGAAGGTACCTACCTACGTGTATGTACCTACTATGTTCACCTGCAACGAAATTCGATTAGCAAAACGCTCGCGCATCATAGGGTGAAATTATTTAATCTGAATATTTAATATCGGAAGGGTGAGAGCGCATCGAGGAATACAAAGTAGCCGGGTTTTATGTTAAAAACATCATTAGCAGCAGTCTACTAGGTGCACGTATCTTCACATTGCATTCCACTAATTATACGCACGTGCTCATTGTACACTGGAACAGAATACTAAAAAGGAATAATATATTGTGTGTGTGTTCCCTAGGAAGACAATATAGAGCAGGACGAATATAACGACAGCATGACAAAAAGTTTTTATAAATGTTTCGTTATTAGTGTTCCATATATTCAAAGAAAGAATGTAACTCTTAAAAAATCACTCATCTCTGCTTTCCTGTTGAAATTTGATAATTACTCAGAGTTACGTGACAAAACTATAGAAGAATAGGGTAAATAAACGAATTCTGATTCTGGGGACTGATTTTCTGGGTCAAATTAGAGAATTGAAAAAAAGATTGGTATTATTTTTTTACAAATAAAAGATCTCTTTATGAGTATTGACAATATACTATTTTTAAAATAAGTAGTTTAGACGATTTACGAAAATTAACTGTTCCCTTCTTTCAGAATATACAAGCTTCATTCAGAGTTAATGCAACAAAATATGTGAAAAATCTAATATACGAAACCCTCCGTACACAAGCCCGAAGCGCACATGTCCGATTTTTTGCGTCAACATTTTCAATATCTTCTGTACCCATTGAGACAAATTAAGTTAAAACATAAATATTCACTAGTGATTCTCGATGAGGCTCATTTTCATTCCAAAGAAGAAATAAATAATTGACAATTACCTACTTAATTTTCATTAGATATTTTATTTATAGATTATTCAAAAAGGCAAACATACGTCCGGTCACAAAGTACTCTTTAAAGACCTTCAAAGAGCATTCAGTCTGAAGAAATGAACCGTAGTTAGAATCAAAATAACATGAATACATATGAGATTGCTCTGTGGTCGAAATTCGACCTTGATTCATTAAATTTTAGTTTCAGTACTATTGAGGTTCTTCTGTCAAATATATATATCAAAATAGATATTCGATAAACTCTATCTTTGCCGCATGCTAACATTGGACTGTTTTAGAAATATCGATTCATTTGTATAGGTATCAGCTAGTACTATTTATAGATTATATTCATCCCTATTCCAAATAGCGGCTGAAATTTGAGTGTCATTGTGATAATTCAATAGCTGCCCATACATGGAAGGATTTTCTGAAGGATCTGGTATGCCACATATCAAATCCGCTACTCCATTATGTGTGTGTGTGTGTGTGTATCCAGATCTGGTTGGTAAAATACCCGATATGCAAACGAAGTCGTTAAATGGTACTGTGGTACTTAGGTACTGGCACTTAGCACACACAAACATAAATAGTGGTCTATGTAAATAAATTGTACACAAGTATTCCACTCAGCATTTTAAACATATCTAAAATACCTGGCCAATCATCCCAATCAGTAATTAAAAGACTATGGCACTGTAGGACCTGATAGAAGATACAACTAGATTCTGTAACTAGAAAAAGATAAATTATCTTCTGTTTTCAATCGTTCCGTATGAAATATAACATGCTTCAGAAATGGTACATCTCCATCTTCTGTCATTCGGTTATCGCGAAATCCTTAATAGAGAAGAAATGTTATTCTATTAACTTGGAGTGCGCATCCTCTCTACAGGAGGACATAGGTAGAGATCAGTGAGTGCCGATGGTAGAACAACTTTCGAATTTCACTCTCGCTATCGCTTTATAAGATGTCTACAGAGTACCACCACTGGTAGACCAATATTTCCTAATTGAAAATCTCTCCATATATGGGCCCATAATGGCTATAGAATGAAACTCTATTGGATTCTTCACAACTGAGTATACACAACATATAACTTTTAAGAAAAAACTAGGACTGACATTTGCATTGGATGATGTACAGAAAAGTATGAAATAAAAAGAATCACAAAGATTTAGGAAATGGTGATGACAGATTATCAGCAATAGAAGACTCGGCACCAACTTCAAAATTAGTATGTGTTGTTATTTTACGATTTACTAGATGAGTCGGTCTTACATTTTTCTTAATTTATTTCAAAAATTTGGGGGTCGTTAGTCGTAACCAAGAACTAAGAATTCATGTTCAAGCCTTTCATCAATAAACTTTCCACTAAAATACAAAATTTCATTATTTTCTTGATAATTCTATTATTCACAAGAAAACATATTTAATACATACTCTAGAACAAAAAACAAAAGTAATGCGATCTCCGGATTCTACTTCTGTCAGAGCTCATAATCCAGACGGATTGGCGGATCATAATAGGAGAGCAAAGGGTAATGACGAACAGAGGGTAATTGCAAACAGCTAAAATTTTAAGTCTATACCATTTCTATGTGTACGCAATTACTATGAACTCGACAACTTATGTGCTCAGGTCTATAGGAAACTGTGTCTGTTCAGTTTCCACAGCAACCCTGTGAACTACAGTCGCATGTGTGTTTTGCCAGATGCTATTGTTGATGTGCGTAAGAGACTTTTAAGATGGGTAGCACGTATTGTTTTGATATTTTAATTCGCTTATTTTGCAGAAGTATATTAAAATGTATTAGGTAAAGGGTAGATAACTTAATTTGCTGAAATATTAAGTTTTATATCAGGTAATGATTAATGCAATCGGTTGTTTACATTCGGTTAATCGCGTAGTTAACAGCAACTTTAATTGAACCTGTGCAGAGCTGTTCCAAAAGGCGTACACTTGAACCGACTTTAAACGAACCTATACCAGGCTGTTCCAAAATGCGAACGCCTGAACTGACTTTAAACGAACCTGTTCCGGACTCAAACGAAAATCCTACTAATCAGTTTTTCGAGGGAATTCCTCCACGTCCCAAGAAGCCTCGAAGTGTTTTTCAAACTCGTGGACAAAGAAAAAGACAACAATATGAAATTTTGACTTCCACTCCTTTAAATGAAGAAGAAAGAGGTAACGAAGCAAAGCAAATCAGGGTCAAATCCGTCAAAAAAGTAAGGAAGGTAACAAAATTTCCTCGAAAAAGACAAAAATATGTACGCAAGGTGTTCAAATCGTCTTCTAGAAGAACAGAACTTCAATTTGTGTGATGATAACGAATTGCATCATGTGGCAATTTGGAGAATAGCACTAATAGTGTGGTGTGGTGAGTTTGGAAAAAAACAAATTTGGTTCCTTTTTGTAATCTGCGAGAAACAATGAGAATTTCCGATGCGATTCTTGTTAATTTTTCGAATAGTTAAACATGTTCTTTATTCCCTGACACTAGTTCGCTATTACCCCCCAAGAGTAGGGTAATCCCGAATTAGCAGAATATTGTTTTTGTTGTGTTTTTGCGATAATCTTGAAAGATATGTTTAGTTTCTTTTGCCCTTCAAAAGGGACGATTCCTTAATATGTTAGCATTACCACTGTTCAGAGAGAAAGTTGAAAAATTTGTGAATAAAATATTATTTTTCTTAGGTGTTCGTCATTACCCTTCGCTCACCTAGACTTGAACAGGACACACAGGAGTCGTGCTAGTAACTTGAATGCGAAAGTGATTACTTCAGATTGACAGCTTTCATATTGATACACTAATCTATTTTGCAAATATTTCAATTTATAGAGATGTTTTCGAAATGAGTATGATCAATTTTGGACATTCTCAGGGACCTAATAACAAAACCATGTTGGAAATCTCCCTAGAGCTTAGAGAATAATTCAAGCTCGCGGGAGATTCCAAAATTATTTTTAAAAGTAAATACAATTTATTTATAAATAAATATTTGTCAAAAATAATCAAAGCTTGTTATTCTGGCATCTGCACGTGACTGCACTTGACAGCTGTTAAGCCAGGGAAATAAACACTTATTAATTTCGCAACCCAAAAATTGTTCGGAAAATTCAGGTAGCAACCTGCCAAAATCAAGGCATCGATTGGCTTGAAAGGTTTAAAATTTTCAAGTACAATTTCAATCATGAAATTACAGATTTAATTTATATTTTGTATTTTTCTGTGCACCAACTAATACAATAGATATCAAATTTGTTGAACGCTCTCTTATAGTCAGCAATTTCTCCATATAGAGCAGCAATCTTGCACATATTGCTGTAACGTTACAGGATATGGTCTATTCTTTGATTTTGCCATCTACAATTTTCGACTTTTGAAAAAAACTGCCCCCTACAATCCCAGTGGTGATAGGATTTCTATTTTTTTTTCGACGGGAGAAGCTTTCAACAGGAATCTTTTAAATGAAAAAATAATCATCAAAATCGGACTTCATTTAGTATGCAAAAAGCGCGAACACCTAGTGTGTTTTCTGTATAATCTGGCTATCTAGTTTTTAAAATGACGGTATGTTGAAAAATATTCAGTTATATTATTGCATAAAACAAAAGATGAATTCCATTCCAGCAAATCTGTTCGAATTGGTCGATTGTCCACTCTGTGTTCGTTGTCAGCGCGCTATTGATGTCGCCATTCTCCAGTGGCAAGAGCGGCTTTCCGTTCTTCTTTGTGTGTCGGTACGTTTTCATCACTGCACCGAAGCGCCATTGATTCCCCATGTTTTCATTGTTCAATGGAAATTACTGGTGTACTGGAGTTTACACGTCATTTTTCATTCGTCGCCAACGCCATCACGATCCAGTGCTTTTGATGATATTTACGCAGACCGACGACAGGGGAGCTCTCTCTTTTTTTATATACCTACCGCATTCATTGGATTCGGTAAATCGGGTTTTGTACATATATTATTCATATTTCTATCTACGACTACGACAATAAATACTAGATGCAAGTAGAGTGGCTCTAATTCTCGTTCGCCATTAGGAGGCTAATTCTACGTTTGTTTACATCGGTTGACGCAAGATTTTCGTGGCGTTTTGTTTTAGTTTGGTTGAAATTGTGCATTATTTATTATCTCATAATTGTTAGCCTGTTCAGTAAGTGGTTGAGCTTAGGCAATAAACGTGTAAGTATTCTAATTCTAATAATATTTCGTATTATTGTATAGACTTAATAGGTAAGTTGTTTTATTCTAGGTTTAGCTCGCAATGCCTGGTTGTGTTGCAGTAAGCTGCAGTAATTCTGCCAAAAAAGGCTTTATTATGAACAAGTTTTCCAAAGATCCTGCCCGAAGGAAGCAGTGGTTTATAAAAATGAAAAGGGATTATGAAGTCCTACGGATTATTCCTGTTTATATGAGGTTAGTCAACAATTTTGTTTGATATCAAGTGATAAAAGGTCTGATTTCCTAGTAATCTGTGATGAGGACTGTCAAGACAGATGAAGAAGGTGTGTACAATATATCCATCATGTACTTCTCTCTCTCTCGAGAGAGAGCGAGCAGTGAGAATAGCCGATGTCTATCACATTATGCTAGATAGAGCTTTATATTACACTGAATTAATTAATAACACCACCGTTTTCATTTTATCTGCGCAATTGTTTACTAACAAATGTTTGTTATTATAGGTGTCGCAGAAGTTCTTGAAACTGAAGAATTGGATACGAGCCTGACAGAAAGTGACTCCCCCGTCAATGTAAATATTGGTTTGCATGAGAAACTGATAAAGTATGAGCGGATGTATTTGAAGCAAAGAGCTAAAACTTCTAAATATAAACGTCAGTTGAGAAGTATGTTCAGGAAACTCAAACAGAGATCTGAAGTGGCGCAGAAGATTCAAGATGAGACTCCACTATTACAGCAGTTCAAGGCAGATCAGATCAGGATTTTAAAACGTAGAGTGGAAGGAAAACCAACAAGGTTCAAGGTTCTCAAGTTGTGGAGGTAGTGGGATGAAGAATTACTGAAGCACAATTTTCCAATACCATCTGTACGTACCCTGCAAAGAAGATTGCAAAACTTAAAGTTTGATAGTGGCACACTGGAAGAAGTTTTTTAATTTATGGAGACTAAAGTAGAGACGTAGTAGTACCGATGTATGACAAGAGAAGACATCCGGAGCATGTTACAAACCCATCAATTAACTTCAATTATAGTGAATTAAATTCACTCTTTAATATTTGTGGCGACATCCTAAATAGTATTAAAATCTACTCAAAGACCTGCCAAACTTGTTTGGATGCTGCAAGGTCTAGAACACCTGTTCAGAAGCCTTTCACCAAATTAACCAATAGTAAGAGATTCAAAGAGGACACTCCTTTCTTTTATTCAGAGGAAACATTATATTTTTTCTTAGAACTAAAGGGAATTTTTAGAATATATATAACCTATTTAGAGTAACAAAATGTAGATTGTAAACAAATTTTGATTCAAGAAATGAAGGCAGTACCCTGTAACTTTTTACCTGAGTAATATATGATGTGTTCAGATTAAAAATCAATTATATGAAAAATAAAAAGGCTGTTAAAAGGTTGGCTAGGAAATCGTTGGCTGGTTATGCTTTATAAATGGTTTAATAATTAGTAATTTGTAGGATCTTTTAATAATAATAAAAATTTAACATGATTACCGATACGTTTTTCATTTCGTTAAATCAATTCTGGATCATTTATTTCATCAATAACACCACGTTGCTACTTCATTTCATCTGATTTCAAATAAATTCATAAATTTGGGAATTAAACTGAGAGATATATTGAATTTCTTGGCAAAATTGAGTCTTTTACAGTGACTATACAAGTATAAAGTCTCTGTAGGGTCTTCTAGCCTCTGTAAAATAAATGTATTTGTTGAATCTGAGTGGCAACATATGCGAATTATTATTTGAGATTGCCTCCTCATGGCAGATGGGGCGGACCTTAAGCACGTTTGTCGCCAAGAAGTAGTCTTCAGAGGCATCGTAGATAACAATTTCCAAACAGCATGGCTTGTGGCTCCATTCTGCTAAAGCTAACATTTAGGACGATATTCATGTGGCTCTAAGGTCTTAATTCAGGTCTATATGTATAGTTGGTGGTGGGTTTGTGATATATCACAATAAATGTAATAAAGAGTTAATTGACTTCCTCTTCAAGGAAATTGAAACAATTTTTGTACGAGCAGTACATGTGGAAGAAAGAAGACTCGAGTGCTGGGCCCTCGAGGTGGGTAGGGAAGTCATTTGCCGTGATAATCAAGTGTAGTTCTGGGGTTGCTTTGGTGAAGAAGTTGATTCCTAAAAAGTATTTGGAGGTTGAAAGCACATGGTAGCGTGGTCTGGCAGAAACAGGAAGAACACCTCGCGTATAACCTCAAGGGCGTGACAGTGACGGTTATATTCTGATCACATGGACGAAGCTTTGGTTACGTAACGTAGTCGAAGGAATGCTGGCCAAAAGCGCCGAAAAGGAAGCAAGGGCCAAATAACCAGAGAGAGAAAGAGAAAGAGTTTATTACTTAAGAATATATTATTAATTTATACTTTAGTTAGATTTTAAATAAGGTATATCTGGTATGGTTTCATAATCAATATTATCAAAAAAATTGACTGTACACTGTGACGTGTAGACACTCCTCGATATTATTTGAACAGGGTGTCCATTCTAAAGCTTCCCATCTCAGATTTCGTGAAATTTGAAGATAAAAAAATCGTTGAAATACGTAAAAATTAGTATCGAGAAAGACAACTTTTCATCCAAAATTTGCTTCGCCCGTTCTTGCCTACTGCCCCCAGAAGCTACCCAGTTTAAAATCATGGATGGTAAGAGGTATCGAGTTATAGCTTATCTGAAGGATAGATGTAGATGTATATCTAGCACCGACGAAACCCAATTTTAAAAAATCAACCGTCACAAAATTGAAGTAAAATTACATTTTAAATGAGCTATCGCTTGATACCTCTTTCTTTTTAAGATTCTTAAGAGGGTAGCTGCTGGGGTTTATTAAAATTCATTGTTAACCAATATACTAAATTAAATGTCGATCCTTAGTGAAAGAAAGGCACTTGTTATTGTGATTGATATGTATTCTATAGTTTTTATAATTTTTGAACATTTAAAATTTGTTACAGGTAATTCGACACATTTTCTATTTAAAATTATTGAGACAGTAAGTCCCGGGAGGTAGTGGGGGTATCAAGGGGCGAAGAAATTTTGATTAATATATTACCCCTGTCGACATTATTTTGTCTGAATCACAGTGATTCTTTTAAAAATCGTTACATTCCGAGAAAGCCGAGGTTAGAAGATTTAAAATCTTTATGATTCATATATTATGTGCTGTTATTTTATACAATTTAATGCACCATGTAATGAAGTCTACTATTGGTACTGAAGGTACTATTTTCTTATTATTTATTTAACACGAAAGCGCAAATAAATAACAGAAAATATACACAATGTTCAGTATTCAACTTCGCTCATCATAAATTACCTCAAGAATTCAAATAACCAATTATTATTTATTTATTTTAGTAACTATACTTTCCAAGAAATATATTTTTTCTGTGACGGAAAAAAGTTTGACATTTTATCTCTGTTGGCAGGTGACGAAGTATCACTTTTTTTAAAATTACTTTTTTCCCACGCGAAAGTATGAGTACTCTTTTACAGGGTATATATCTAAATAAATATAGCGATTTAGCTGGCAATAATTTTTGTAACGCTACTTTCGCTGCTTCTACTAACTCCGGAGAAATCAGAGAAAACATATTTTTACAAACAACCATAGAGTCAAACAACCACTAAGTTCGCAATTTTTAAATCAAGTCACGGAATTAAATTGACAGATATTTGATTACTTTAAAGGTTTCTTTAGCAACCAGTTCAAAATTTCAAATTTCACTTCGATAATTTTCTGACTTCAACATAATGTAATATTTTTTCAATATTAAATCATCGTTGTTACAGAAAAAAAATGTATTATACAAGGGAAGAATATTAGATTTTAGCACTCGGTTTTTTGTCTCCCTCCGCTTCACGCTGAGCTAAGATCTAATATTTTTCCCTTGTATAATAAATAACTATTTATGTAATGACATTATTTATAAGGGCATGAAAAAAGAGTGATGTCAGAAAATAAGTCCTGTTGCGATCGAACCTACAATTTTCAGTAAATAAATTACACACCTTATGATGCACTACACCTAAACTAAAGCTCCTACAGATGGTAAAAGAATGAATTATTTACTTCAGTATAAAGAATATACCATGAGCCATTTTATAAAAGTCTCTGAGATATGATTATTGATGCGAAGGCAATTACTTTAGATTTATAGCTTTTATATTGATAAACAACTTTATTATAAATATATTTTGAATTATTAGCAGCTATCTCTGAAATGACTTAAATACTTTTGAGACCTTCTCAGAGCCCTAACTACAAAACCCTTGGATTTATGGAGAAGTTTTCCGGTACAAGTGTTCTGAGAAGTCATATGTTCTACAAAAAAAAGTTAAAAATTTTCAACAATTGAAGAGATCAGCATTATAAAACGCTGAAAGTTTTAATATGGGACCATCTCTCAATCTTCTTCTATCAAATGAAAAACGAATCATCAAAATCGATGCAAACCGAGGTTGCATACATAATAATGAAAAAATAACATTAAGGAAGTCAGTCAATATGTAGAACAATGTAATAAATAGAATTAAAAAAATAACCTTGACAATATATTTAACTTTCCAGGCCACTTTGGGAGTTCCCCAACATATATCCTCAAGATCAGAGAAATAGGTACTGTACGGTGACAAATGGCTATCACGCAATTCAATCATTAAAAGAGGTTTTAATTATTTAAAGAGCTATTTGTGCCGTATCATAGAAAAATATATGCCAGAGTTCAACAAATATCTGAAACATCACAATCATATTATGAGAACTGGAATAACAGGCATTTATATACCTATAATTTACGTATTTAGCAGGAAAGAACTTGTTGATCTGTGTGATCGTGTTTGTGTTCGCTTACAGTTTTCTGCCTGCTCCTCGATAAAAAACTATATCTAGGTACATACGCTTGAACTCCTCAATAGATTTGTAGGAATTTCTTATATTTTCCTAATGTATCACATCATATCCTTAACAGTTTCGTTTGACTTTTTTATTTTTTTCACTTTATAAACAGATTTTTTGAATGATTATCTACAGTTCTTCTGTACCTACATGTAAAGTAACGAAGGTAAAAAATTGCATACGGCAGTTTATTTTTTGTATACATTGGTCTCATAACATCTAGTGACATCCGTACTTTCTTGAGAAGCCTAGGCATTTCATGAAACGCCGGCATTTAGTGTAAGGAAATATTATTATATCTATCTATCTATCTATCGCAGGTTTTCACGAAATCTTACAATATCACCGAAACGCATTTGAAAAAATAATCTCCCCAAGATCAGCTTTATTTGAAAAGTCAACATTTCGGAAACAGACTCCGCATTAGAGGGTTGCTTATTTCCTTAATGTCAGTATACATTTTTTGACCAATGAACCCCGAACGGAGGAGTTATACAATTCGACTGTCAGCTTTTTTTGTTCGTTTCCCGCGTTTTATATAGCAATCGTACTCGGATTTTGATGATTTTTGATTCATTTGAAAGAAGAAGCTTGAGAAAATCTTAAATCTGTGATGGTATAATCAAAGATGGGACAATATCCGGAAACGTTTAAATTGAACATTTTTTTAAAAGAGTTACGGTTTTCGATTTAGAGGCATGTTAAATTCTCAAATATGTGTAGTTTTACTATGTGGAGAGGGCGATTTCTTTCGAAAATTGAAAATCTGTGGGTACAGCATGAAGGACCTAATTATTTGTAGCAACATTTAAAATGAACATTTTCCCGTAGAGTTACGGTTTTGGAGTTACAGCGGTGGTAAAATGGTAGCAACTAAAATGCTTAAGCGTATTTCCGCAGCGATGTTTCGAGATCTCAATAATAACTACAAGCTAAGATTATACGTGGATAATAGGATAAGTACTATCTTCATTGGTATTAGTGAACGTTCAAAAATATTCGTGACTAATGTTACACTCAAAAGTGTGAAATAAATATTTTTTTGAAAATAATAATACCGACGTTATTAGTTGGTGCACCACTCTTATGAGAAATATATATCGGCCTAAAGTAAGTTTCACTCCAAAACCACACCAATTACATTTTCATGAAACCGAATACGTGACAATTTTAACCAACCATAAAAAGAACTGAAGGATCTGAGAGTGCATGTTATTGAACGTTTTTAGTATTGCACAAATTCTGTTAGAATATGGATTCGGATAAAAAAATAGAGTTTAACAGAAATACATCGACAAAGGTATGGGGTAGGCTCCTGAAGGTTTTCCAAGAAATCAAACTCGTATTGAAAAACCGTTAACTTTTGTTATTTCAAACTAAATTTTAAAAAATATTTTGTTATGTTTATTCGCATTGCATTGCTTAGGAGAGAGAAAATGCTCGGGAAAAAACTTCAACTCTAAATTTACCTGATATTTACGTAAGCCGAGAACAATGCTTTCAAATCGAAGCTTCTCTCGGTTTATTTCTTCTCACTTACCGATTTAATGGTCCATTATTTTTTCACCTCGGGCGCGCAACCTGTTACACCGGCTTTGTTCTAAGTCAAAAAAAAAACTATATCCGATCATTTGTTCGACCGGCTTCGACCACGCCGTTAGAGGTATTGAAAGTAAAAACATTGTTGGTAAGGCTCTTATAATTGAAAGTGTCATTTTTTAAATGTTTATATATCATTCAGTAAGAGATTGCACATGTAACAATTTATTAATATGATTGAATACCTGCATTTCGGATAAAAAATATTACTCTATTGCTGTTTTTTTAGATAAGTGAAATGTGGCATTTATATAATGCCTCATTGTATATCGCTGAAAAACTCTTTTATTAGACAGTCCAACAAAAGAAACAACAAAGTTTCAGTGTTTTATACAAGAGCAAAATACAATTAAACTTTTTAGAATACATTGTGTGGCTCTTCTTAAACAGGTTCTTGAAGGAAGTATTATTCTCAAGTCCATAAATGCTGAAATGGAAAATATATATAAATGCCACTATCCACATTTTTATAATTTTCTGAAAAAGTGTAATAAATTAATTTTCGATTTAAATCTCACTCACACTGTATAAATATTGGAAGGGATTGGAATAATTTATATCAAATACCTACACATAGAATTTGTTTCTGAATATGACGAAAAAATGCGCATCAAAATATAGAAATCGACGGGTCTGAGTTATTGAAAAAAAAATATCACCTAATATACCTACATATATAAAGGTTAATTTTGATTATCTATAATCATATAGGTTGAATAAAATTGGTATCAAAGGTGAGCATGGATACTTTATACTTGATATGTCTCCCTTAAGCCCTCAAATTCTAATGAAACAAGCGATCTCTGTAAAAATACAAGACAGCAAGAATCATTTCAGGAAAAGGGATACAGGGTGGGCAAACGAAAACTTTACATCCCGATTTATCGAATTTAAAATTAATATATGGTAAAACGCCCGGACCCTTCGTTTTCTGATTCGATGGGGAGCAACTTTCGTGATTTTTTCATCCCCGTAACTCCAACACCTTAACGGGGGTAAGCACAAGCCCGTGATTTTGAATAAGGGTGAGGGGTGTTGTCCTTATTTTGAAGATCTCATCGAGTACTATCTGACCCTAGAATTTCGCTAGAAAATTTTCATCAATAACGAAATTGCAGCTACATGAAAGAGACTATGTGTGAACAAAAAAACTAATAACCAAAAAAAAGACTCCTCCACCTCCATGCAGTAAACTAAGTTTTGTTCGAAACGTTCCCGTACATTACGCAGTATTTCGGGTGTAATTTGACGGTATTCATTAATTATGTGATTTCGCAAATCTTCCATTGATTCGGGCAGGGTAGCATAAATCTCAGGTTTCAGATGATCCCATAGGAAAAAGCCCCCCTCCGTCTAATCCAGTTTAAAGAAAAAGTTTCTCCAAAAATTGACGCATAGTTTGTACGAAATGAGGTGGTGGGCCATCTTGCTGAAAAATGATCGTATGATGGTCTTCCACATTCCTGCAGGAGTGCTGAGTAAAAAGCGTTTTCTAATAAATCCTGATAAATTTTGTCATTGAAATTACCGGGTATAAAAAGGGTCCGATTATCCGATTATTACTCCATGAAATAGTCTTGGATTTTCGTCTGACCAATATCGATAGTTATGCCTATTTACAATTCCGTTAAGGTAAATTGAACACTCATCCGGAAAACAGATATCAAATATGTAGTTTTGATTATTTTTAATATTTTCACTGACCACTTCACAAAACTGGAGTCGGCGATCAAAATCTTCTTCGTTCAGTTCCTGAATCAACATATCCTGAAAGGATGAAACTTATGTTGTTTAAGGATTCTCCTGATTGATGTGCGTGATACACCAGATACGTCAGACAATTTCCTAGTACTGAGGGTCATATCCATTGCTACATAACCTAAAACAGCCACTTCTTATTGCTTCGTCTCTTTCATTCATCCTTTTATTTCTGACTGAACCAGTAGATTCATGTTTGGAAACCATTTGCAAAACGTAAGTATCGTAGACAATTTTTTTAGGATCACGTTCGCTAAATAAATTAACTGTTATTCGCGCAGATTCGTTACTCTTAAAAAACAATTTTATAATTTTCATCTTTTCCTCCACGGAATACAATATTTTAATTCTAGTAAAAAACGCAATCGAGTTGAAACGGTTGTAACGTTCTTAAAAATTCACGATGAACTGAGGTAAATACTCGAGTGAATAGTAGATACGGTCTCCATCTGCTTTAGACCGAAAATTTATAAAATGAATAAATACTGAAATTCCAGTCTTGATAACAATAATTATCCTCAAACAACTATTTTAACTTGTCCTTCGTTATCGATGAAAATTTTCAAGCAAAATTTTAGGGTCAGATAGTACTCGATGAGATCTTCAAATAAAGGTATCGCAACACCCCCCCAGCCCTATTCAAAATCAGAGGTTTATGCTTCCCCCTGTTAGCGATTTGGAGTTACGGAGATAAAAAAGCACAAAATTTGATCCCCCTCGAATAAGAAATCGACGGGTCGCGTTTTTCCATATTAGAATTTTAAAGTCGATAAATCGATGTGTAAAGTTTTCGTTGGGCCCACACTGTATATGTGAGGTATCAATAGCATCGAAAGAATCAGTCACATATGAACATCTTCAAAATACTAGATAACGTCTTGTTAAACTATAAGCAACAATTAATCAAGTAAATCTTGATTAAAATCGATAGTACTTATGTACTTGTTTCCGTCTCTCCGTCCTCTCATACCTACCTACTCTTAATGGATTAACACGTACCTACTTTTAACGAGGTGAATCTTCGCCTGCCCTGTTAAGTTTTAATGGGGATCGCGTTTTCGCCATCAGAGAGATGCTTTATAATAATTTACACGGATGAACGATCAAAGGTACTATGGAGTTCATAGTATATGATTTTTTGCTATGAACGCATAATTATTTTCAGTGGTAATTTTTAAGTTTTCTATGTCAGTTGAGTACTAAAGAGGCAAACAACTTACGAGTCTCGTCGGCTCCCTTGACTATGACTGTGAAGCAGTCATCTTTCTCTAAAGCTTCCTGTCGAAACATTTTATAAAGATAAAGTGCAGTGATCTATTTGTTCTTTATAATAGAATAAATGAACAATTTAAGGTTCGATTTTGATTGAATTTTGGTTCATAAAGATTTCGTGATAACATATATTGAATTTTCTAAAATATCCCATCAAACAAAAGCTCAGGGTACAGGGTACAAGGTTTTCTGCTGCCTTGGTAGAGCTGAGAAAATACAATTGTATTTCTCATGTATCAAACAATAATGAACCATCCAAAAAAAAAATCCGAAGCAAATGTTGCCTACCTTCGAATATTGAAGCTACTTAATGTTAAACTCTCAGCATTGGAACCCTCCTTTTAAGATCTTCCAAAAGTGAATAAACTGGTATTCACCAAGTTATATTTGTTATTACATTTATGTTACTATATAGCAAAGTGAATACGGAAACTTTTAAAAATAAATGATAAAAAAACTCAAAAATAATACTAATACATGGAACTGAACCAAAATTTTTTGGGGTTTTTCAGTTTACATCGTTGGCGAATAAACACAAAATTAGAAAATAAGGATAGATCTCAATGAATATCACAAAAATATAAATAAGTACCTAATTGAAGGTTTCATATCTAGAAATAAATTCTAGCACTGAGGTTTGTTTATGTTAATGGTAATTTCATTAACAAACAAACTCGAAGGCACCATTCTCTTTATACATTTGAATCTCTTCGAGTAGAATTAAACGATTTTGGATGTTGAGCTGCTTGAATGTCGGGTAAAAGGAGAGAAATTATAAACCGCCTACTTGTTAGAATTATAACTGGTTCGCGTGTATATAACAGTCATGTCCAACCAAACAAAAGAGATAGACACAATAACTTGATAGAAGCGGTAATGTAAGGAACAAAAGTCATATCAAAGTTTTCCCAAAAACTATTGTTGGTGCCGACCGCATAAACAAAGGTGGCCGTAGAACAAAAGAGCATCGTCGGTCGAAACAAAACAACAGGCACACCCCGGATACACACAATGCAAAAGTAATAAAGTCAGCACCAAGCGTCGCTGTCTTTCCTACTATAATTTTTTTGCTCAAACATAGGCGTAGAGACAAATCCTCTCAATAACATAACAATTAATTTCATTTACTGTGAATATGAGTCTCTCAAATTTTCTTGTAATATAATACAAACTGAAACCCATTATAAAACAAAACATAATGGCTAACAATAATGAACAACTACCATCCTTCACACTGCCCATAGTGACCTAAGTAAACCCTTCGTATATATCCAAAGCACCGTATCGGGTGGAAGAGGGTTTTAAATGTGGATAGGGCTTAATTGGGGCTGTGGGTAGAGCATGAACAGGTTCACGTTAGACAAGAGCCATCCAAATTTCCTCTACATTAGCCAATTTGGGATAATGCCCGGTATGTGTATTTATTGCACGTAAGCAGTTCTAAATTAAAATCGAACATCGTTGGGACGGGCGAGGGATACAAATTGCAATAGTGAGTTTTAGCTGTTCCATACTATAGTTAGTGGCTTCTCTTGCTAAAACTAGAGCAAGCTATTTGGAGTATGGCAGACAAATTTCCAATTCAGATCTCTTGGGCACTGTTGAATGAGCGTACGCTATCTAATGACAAAACTTGTCATCAAAGATATTGATAGTGCTTTCAATAAAGATGAGTATATACGCTTTCAATACTTTCTCATAAAATTAAATCGATCAGTGCTCTTCAGAAATTCATTTAGCCAATATATTCCCATGAGGCTGAGAATATACCTAGCAAGTAAACAGTACATATCTACTAAACAAATGCAGCAGCAGAAAGAAGACGCCGCAAAAATATTTGCAATTCATTTTAATTATATTCTATTTTCATTTTTTGCTGTTTTCGCGGTAATACGCACATTCTATGAAAATTACAACTGTCTACCTATACGGTTCATGAGATACAGTCCGCTGACAGACGGACGGACGGACGGACAGCGGAGGCTTTGTAATAGGGTTTCGTCGGCAAAAGAAGCTTCAATTGTGCTCAGTATACGAATAAAACTTTCATAAATCTGATAAGATTTTACCATTTGATACGTTAATTTCATGAGGATTAAGTACAAAAAAATGTTTTTATACAATATGCCAAGATGATCGTAATAGTTGATTTCACATTTCTATCTTTCTTTATGCCAAATGTTCTGATGGCTTTGACAGTTCTTAAAAAGTATATAATAATATCAGATAATCAGATCTAGGCAGATGGATAAATAAAAGACTCATGAAACCATTAGATTGATAAGTTTACATATTCTTTTGTCAGTAATACTAATTATTATTATTATTATTATAAAAAGTGAGGGCAGGCATAATTACCTATGAGCCCATATTTACAAAAATAGAAGAAGTAATATCAACAAAATAATAGTAGATTATACATGAAATGATTAAATTTGCAAAACATCACATAGTTATGATATTTTAACATTAGCTTATTAAAAAGTCTAGTTCACAAAGGCACGGGAACGAACGAGCTAGAAGGCGAATTTGAGATATATCTAGAAACGAAATGTAAAACACGTTAGTTCGTTTAGCCCCTTTGCTTTTATGTTCAATACACATGCTTTGAAATAACAACATGAGAGAAATATAGAACAATTTATGTTACCCATTAAAAATCAAGAAATTATTCTATTCTATAAACTATAAGCTATCATCTGTAATTTTAAAATATGCTCCGTTCCGATGAAAATCTTGTTTTTTCGCGGTATAATAAATCTATGAATAAGCTACGCGGATGATTTTGTGTCACAGACCTAAATGGAGCCGTTTAAAAATGACCTGTTGACCACTAGATAAAGGAAGAATGATGTCCCATCCGGTTAAAAATAGTCTTTTTTATGCTCCACTGTTAGAAAACTCGAATTTTGAAACTGTTTAGAGGGTTGAAAATGAGGCATTTCTTACCTAGGGGCGAAATTGTTTTCGTTTTGTCTTACTAGATGGCGCTCTTCATTTAATAATGATACAATACTATAATATACTTATGGTTGTATTTATTAAGCATAGATTAGGTCTAATCCAGATATTATATTGCTAATATTTTCGAAACAAAAATGCAGTTTCCTATTTTAAAATGTCAATGGCAGTTTCCAATAAGATTTTGGTTCATGAAACTATTCAAATTTATTGTTAAGTTCAGAATGAGACTATTTCTAAGCAGTTTATTTTAAAGTGTTTTTATAATAAAGATGCGTTTCGCATGGTAAACGTACTTCGATTTTGATAATATTTTTTTTCATTGAAACGGGCATTAAATGGTACCCATAAACAGATTTCACAATCAAAATGTTTTTCTCTCCAAAAGTCTTCCCCATGCAGGTAGAGGCGACCCTATGGAGAATCGAAAATTTGTGGAGGCAATCAAAAATGTGAAATAAATAACTTTTTACAAAAACCACTTTATTAATTAGTGCACTTTGAAATATAAAATAATATTAATTTTATTGGTGATGGTACTTTTAAAGTTGGTGCCAAAAGTCTTCTATTTACCTATTAACTGAACCACTTGGAATTCACCAGTACCTATAGAATTAATATTATTTGGTATTTTTTAGAACAAAGTCGGTCATAGTTATTTGTTATCTATATATTTGAGGGAAATAGTCCGTTGTAGTCAATTACATCGATAATAGTATTTGAAGATCTGGAAAACAGTAAAAATATTTAATATCAACTGACAAGTTCTAATAAAATTATTTATTGACCTAAGGGTCGATTGGAGGTGCCAAATTTGGAAAGAAGATAACACATTTGTGCTGTCGTATAAAGAGACTACAAAGATTGGAATTTAATAGTTCAATCAGGAATCCCTTTGTTTCATCAAACCCTGATTAATAAATAATAGATATCCATGCGATGTCGGACTCTCGTTTTCCGTGTTTCCTTTTCTATCTTATTCGTTAATTCGAAAGGAATCCTGGTAGAATTCCAGCAGCTCTTTCTCTAGCTATAATGTCCTTTGATATGCGAGCAGAGCCTTTCTTTTACTGTAAGTATAAAGGATAAATAGATGAAAGAGATATCATCGGTTCGTTGCATTTATTATTGTAATTGTAGAAAATTCTGACGTCGGTGGAGGGTAGGTGTAATGTACAAGAAGCGGGCGCCCCTATCTTATACTCGATATTGCTATGGTTGTTATTCCTAGTGCGGAGGTAATAAATTCTATTTTATACTTTTCAATGTATTGTCGAAGTGAGCCCTAGTTTTTCTTTGAAAGATATTCATTTCATATTTTTGGTGGTCCTGATTTATAAATCACAAAGCGGTCTGTTGTTTGATAAGAGTACCCACATACAGCATTAAAAATACATAAAGCTTTCAATAAATTTAATGATAGGACTCGGAAACCTCAAAAGATTCAGAAAAATATTTAATTAGAAAGCTACTGGAAATGATCTCTTTACATAAGAAATCCTCTCCCTCTACACTCCCTTTGGAGGGTGAATTCTATATTGAGACATGATTTAAAAGTCATTTCATAGTAATCTTTTTACATGAAGAAGAATTCTCAAAATACTTTTAACATGCAAAACGAGATAACATTCAAACAAACATAGGTACAGACTCTTATTACTACTTTTTATGAAGTCAGTCAACAAATGAAATGAACTTTAATATAACTTACTTGACAAGACTAACAATAAACTAAACTAGTGCGGAAAAAAATCTAGAAAGTTTATACTACGTAAATCCTACTTTCAGTATTGATATAATAGTATATTAGTAAAAGGGAACATCTAATGAAATCATAATTCTCTGTCAATTTGGGAGTCTAGCACCACTGACTGAACCAAAAATTATAGTAAGAACACATGTCAACAATGGATCGTTACAAACCGACAAGTGTTTCGCTTAGTAACTTGGGATTGACGATGTCAATTTGGTTGGCAAAACAAGTATCACATGAAAAAACTATTCTCTTCTCTTCTAAATGTCAATGGAAGTAGCGTCAAAATCACTGGGTTCGGAGATAAGCCTGGAAAAACAGAAATATTCTTCTTTCGTGTTTGTTGTCGTACGCATCCTTATGAACGTGACAAAAGATTCCACTGAAAATCGTAGGAAGATACTTCCAGATAGTTCTGCAGTGACTGTTATTAAGACAAATGCGCATTTGACAGAAAGCTTTAGAAATCACAATTTTTCTTATATTGAACTAGCATGAGAAATTAATTTATCGCGCTGAATTCATCTTCTTCCATAACACCCCACTTTCAAGATCAAATAATTCTTCAGAATGATCACCAAGCCATAGTTTCTCCTTCAACCGGAGTATTAAATATTTCTGAGAAATTATGGAGTCACTGAAAATAGTGTTTAAGCAACATATCTCAAGCGATGTTGCAAAATAGAACTCTCCTGACCAAATATCTGAAAATGAAGTAAATCAAGATATGGTCGATTTGTTTAAATCCTGAATTATTGATAGATGAAGAAATCAAACGTAAATATAACTCTTTTTATTTTTTGTGATTCGGGGTTCTCCACATCTAAAAAATTATGCTGAGAACTGTACTTGCAACTATAAAAAAGAATTTTACGACTATTGTGTGAATTAGATAAATGTTCCAATACCTGATTATTTTTATTCTTGGCTTTTTTCAATTCGATTTTGAATGGTCATCACTCTGTCAGCATTGAACAGATTCTCGTATGGTTTGATTTGAAATTTATATTTATTAATATGCTCTCTGATAAGCTGGGTCCAAACTTTTTGAAGAATTTGAATTATTCTTGGATATGGAAAAAATCTTTGTTTATGCAGCGTCCTAACTTTCTCACTTCACGGGTTTTGTCTCACAACAGATCATAATACGACACCTGATATCAATCTTTATAAAGTGTTATAGCAATATATAATTTCCTAATAAACCTTATTTAAATTTATCCATATTTTCCAATAATCATTATAACAGTTGGTTGCAGATGGGTTAAGGAGAGATGTAAATTAAAAAGCAAAAGAGAGGTAATGAGAGCGGTTAAGAGTCAACTTGTGTGAATTTTTAAATTACCAGGATACACGAGGTATCGCATGGGGTGCTTACGTATCATCGATTAATTCAGAGATTATGAAGTTTGCCAGCTCAGTTAATTAATTTGTAATAGAAACTGCCAATCATATTATTTACTGAAGCTTAGTGAAAGAACAGGGTGCTTGCTTACTTTGCACAATAGTGTCCTTGTGATTTGCCTGTGTAACATTTGTGTCTGTGCTTAGCCAAAAAAACTAATAGAAAAGTAAGTAAGAGATTCACCCAAAAATTATTTCATCTCAGCTTTGATAAGCACAATTTTTTTGTTATCATAATTTGACAAAATTTCGAGAAACATAACATTTTAGATAATGGTTATGCCCCTAGCGGCCATCTTACAAATCTGAAAATAATTTCCGACATTTTCTCTTGGCTATTTTAATCGTTAAATTATTTGCCGCATGTCCATACAGTGAGTGGTTTCTGAACTACCTACAGTAACTTGCACACTTATTTAGCCGCACTGTGCATATATTATTAAGTCTTATATTTCATCTACTTTTTGTTGACACTCAAATATTTAAAATAGATAACTTTTCACAAAAACTATGACCGGCTTTACAATACTTAAAATAAGTTGGTGCACTGAAAAATAAGAAATAATATTGATTGTTGATTCAAGCAGCTGCCAAAAATCTTCTATCTAGCTATAATTACACCAATCCCAAATTAACAATACCAATATAATTAATATTACGTCTTATTTTTTAGTGCACCAACGTATAAGAACGGTCTTAGTTTTTTTGTAAAAAAGATATTTGTTAAATAGTCTAATAATGAAAGAATTTTTCAAGACCTAGACAATGTATGCAACATGAACTTATAGATAGATATACTTAGGTATAAAATATTGAACCAACCAAAGTAAGCTTTAACTATATTCAATAATTATGAGGCAGAAGATAAATATTTTCGCAAAAAATTTAGTATCGAATAAGAAGTTGTTGCGAGAGGACAATTAATTTTGGATGTCACATATAAACGACTTGTGTAGGTGTTAAATTATGTAATCAAACTCCACGAGTCGAATATATGACATCACAAGTCTGGCATCAACAATCTAGCCAATTCCGAGAAGATATATTATTTCCAGTAACATGAGAATAATTACGGAGCAACAATTATAATTGATAATAATTTTACGTACAAGTTGTATGGTTGTTGTGGCTTTATATGAATAATATGATGTCCAATACGATGGATTTATATGAAATTTATTCACTACTTCTGGTATAGAACTTACAACTATTTTAAATTTATGACATTTCTCACTAAAATAAATTGGTAAACCTATGATAGGAATTTAAAGTTGTCAGTATTCTAGTCACATCACTTGTACATTTTAAGATAAATGTTGCAATTCTCAACATGAAATATTATTTTTGATAATAATTCTTTGAGTTCTCTGAAATACTTTGTTTTATTCAACTTCAACAGAGATTTATTGTATTATGTCCATTTTAATAATATAAAAATAGAATGAATATAATGATAGAAATAAAAATTAATCCTGAGGTTACCTTCTTTATTTATGAAAATATTCTTATATACTTGTTACCAATTCAGTATTTCTTCTATAGAATCCTAACTGTCTATGCTTATACATTTTTGTATTATAATTAGCTAATTCGTTTTTGCGACAAAATATAACATATCACATATATCCATATATATTCCAGTTTTCAAAATGAAACAATCTGAAGGGACGTCCACCTTGTGTCCGCACAGCTCATAATGACCTATGGCGAGATGCTTAGTCCAACGAGATCCGGGCATAAAGCGACTTGGCCTGTACCTAGGCATAGCACAGCACCCGTCATCGTATTGAAATTGATGAGCGAACGCATTTAGCGAAGATAAGGCCATTGTGGCGTTGGCCGGCGATTTGCTAGATTTATGGAGCGTTATTAGCCGTGTTTGCATTGACTCTGTCTAATGCAATTGTTTCCTGGCCGCATACTTGGGCCCGTACAGGTTTTTGTCCTACAGACTTACTGGGATAACAGTTGCGAAAACTCGCAGATGGTCCAAGTCGGTGCGCCGATTATCTTAACAAGTGCAGCACTAAAACGCCCATTCGTTAGTGTGCAAAGAACATCTACGGCGTTTTTGAAAGTCGTTCAGCGTGTTGCATAATAAAGAAGATGTCCCTTCACTACAAAACTGGTCCGTTAGAGAATGTCGTTTATACTTAGTATAACTCTGAATTATTTCTATATTTACATACATTCAATGAAGAAATTGATTCAAACACATACAAAAGTATAATAATAATTTGATTGAAAATGACGTATTCACAGGGATCGAATATGTATTAGAGAATGTAAGAATAGTAGGTACTTACAGAAAAAATGGATGCTTGAAAAATCTGCAATCCTTACCTGAAAAAAGAAAAATATCATAGAATATACCTACATATATTGTTTAACCCTTAAAGATGAAGATATACCTAACTGTATAAAAAATAATGCAAAATTATTGAGTAATCGATCCAGTGATCAAAGCTAATGTTAATTGTTAGCTTGTTGGCATCTTCATAAGATCCAGACCAGCAAATTCATTAAAAACTGGCTAGATTATAACAAATTATTACTGAATTTACAAAAGACGACGTACATTGGCTTTTCTGTCAACAAAACAACAAGACCAAACTTTATATTTTTGCAAACTGATAATTTTACCGACTCTATTAACGAAAGTTCTACTACAAAATATCTTGGAATAACAATAACTGATAAAAACCTCAAATGGCATACCCATGTTTACGATGTAACTAAGAAAATCAGAAGATTTGTATATAAATTTTACCGTCTAAGAAGCATACTAGGATCAAAAAAAATTTAGTGTTATTTGTCTATAAATCGTTGGTTGAAACAGTGATACGATATAGAATTCTAATGTGGGGTGGACTCTATGACAATGTATTGAGTCAGCTAAACACAGTTCAGAACTACATATTAATGAATATGTTTTACAAAAAATTGGACCGACTATATTAGTTGGTGCACTGAAAAATACAAAATAATATTAATGCTATTGGTGCTGGTACTTTTGATGTTGGTGCCTAAAACAACATATTAGAACAACAACCAACACCAATAGCATTAATATTATTTTGTATTTTTCAGTGCACCAACTAATAAAGTCGGTCTTTTTTTAAATATTTATTTCACATCTTTGAGTGTAACAATAGTCATGAAAATTGTTGAACATTCACTTATACCCAAGAATATATTATAAGCTTTGCTTGAACTTGTTATTTAATATTCAGAGATCTGAAAATATCGCGGCGCAAATATACATACGAGCATTTCAAATTTCACTGCTAAAACTGGTAACTCAATTTAAATGTTACTTCATATAATCTTTTCTTTAATTTGTCCGTCTCAAATTTTCAATTTTCGAAAAAAATTGCTCTACCACATATATGGAAATATGCATAACACATTTTTCAGACTTTACCATGGCGAAACTCGGAAACCCTAACTCTTTTGTAAAAATGTTCAGATTCAAACGTTTCCGGATATGGTCCCATCTTCTCAGATTTTCGATTTTCGAAAAAAATGCCTCCTCCCCCCACTTAGAGATAATATAAAAAATTTATAAGATGCATTTTTTTAATAATTGAAAATTATCTAGCAACATAGTTTAGCATTTGCCATTTTTTGTATACAACTAGGCAATATGGTGTTAATAAAGCATTTAAATTGAACACTCAGAAATATCTCTATACCCAAAAGGTATGGTAATTAATTGGATTTTGTGGAAAAGCATTGGATAATTTATACGTAAGGACCCTTAACAAAAGAAAATCGCCGATCGAGAGATCAAAGTAAGCTCTGAGCTGATCTGGGAACGCGATTAAGAGGAAAAGTTAAGAGAACGACTGGCCATCTAAGATAATGGTCTGAATCCAAATGTTACAATCATACATTTGAAACGACAGTTGCCATTTTAAAGATAACGTTATATTTAAGATTGCCTAGATTACGGTAGGATATTCGAAATCGTCTGTTTTTATTGACAGTTTAATTGAGTAAATCTAATAAAATTAGTGGGGGCGTAACTTACAGTTCTGTTTTTTTCTCTCTTCTGTTCAAAGTGGCAATGAATGTATGATAGTGTTGAAGTGTGAAGGGTTGTTATACTTCTATTAAGATATGTCAGCTAAAATATCTTAATAGCTGTTCGATTATCAAAGTTATAAATACGTAATTATTAAACATTCTAAGTGCTTCAAAAACTAAATCCTGTAAGTTCTTTTATCCCTTCGCCTTTTATGCAATTTCACCACAAGGTTTCTGTGAAGATTCATAAAATAAGAACGCATATAAAATAATTCATATTATCAAAACGATAATTCAAAATGTACAAACAAATATTTTCCCGTCTCTTTCCTATTTCCAACAGCAGTTTAATTGAAGCAGAAATTTTCCAAACTTGATGTCCGCAACTGTTAAGTCATGATCTTGACACTTTGGCAGAAGAAAGAAACTATCAAGGCGTTTTAATACACGACGTACGGTTTGAAGTTATTTTTCTTTAATCGTAATAAAAGGAACACGAGAAAAAAAGTGTTGTGGATCCATGAGCTTTTCAAATAGGTAGCTATAGCAAGCAAATAGTGGGAGAGGATTCAACGTCGGACTGGAATCCGACAGTCGCTTTTTAGGTTCAATTTCACCCTTGGAATTTGTATTTGATGCTTTTGTTCAGATGATCGGTTTAATGGAATTTTGCAGGCTACTTTTTAGAGAATTAAATCGGCCTTTAATGTTTTCTAAATTGTAGCAGTATAGAACCGATGATGTTCTTGGAAATTGTAATTGACTTATGCATTTTTTTTTGGAATTCGTCAGATCCAGTAGGTACTAACATATAAGATAAGTAATGAATCAATTTAAGTTTCTTGTAATGATTGTGACCTATAATTCATAGTATAAAAGATGGAAAATATCCATTAAAACTAGATCCTGATCGCTATTCCTTTGTTGAATTGAAGGGATATAAATGTTTCGAAAGAATAAACGAGAATTGAGAATAGTCACTGACGAACAATAGTTTTTATGCTTATTCGTACAGAAGTTCGTAATTGTTTTATCATACCGGAAAGAAAAAGATTTTTTGTTCATTGAAGGAAAACGCAACTTGTGCACTTTCATCTTGATAAAAAGGGCTATCTTTTATACAAACTCCTGTTCTTTCGAAAAAGAGTTTCACATACTTTGGTACTTAAGCAAGAAATTTCCGGCACATCGTAAAACTTGGCAAAAATTTCGAAGTTGCAGCCCGGTCGCTCTTTCCAACATTTTCTTACTGTATGAGAATAAATTAGTTTTTATGCGGAAGTAATTCATTCTCTTTTAGTGTTGCCACTTCTTTTCCGCGATTTTTCCAGAAGGATTGGGATTTCAGAGCTTTTAGATGCTTTCCGAATAAGATTTGTATCACAATGGGTAAAAAATCAGTAGCCTCTTTATCTTTCTGAATAAATATTATCTTTGTATTGAAAATATTTATCTAATTGTTGCTGGTTAATAATAGATGTCAATTATATTATTTTATTGGAAAATGGTTTCATTCACCGGTTCTAATTTAAAGTTCCTGTTATATTCTATTACTGAGCTGTATGGACATATATAAATAAAGATATTAATAAAACATACCCATTTTATATGTTATGTGTTAATTACAGCTACTGTTTATTTAAAATATTTATTCAAATAAATGGAAAAACATCATCTCTCAGCAAAAACTCTATTGGTATAATGTGAGTATACTTTAATAATTTAATACTTCCATATTGCTAAGCTACGACCGAAATATGACGGTGCAGACATATATATTTCTGTCCTTCTCTACGTACAGTACTTCGGTTATATATTTCGGAGACTGACCAATCAGCATCAATGTAAAAGACTAGGTATTTGTTGGCTGGTCGGAGTATAAAAACTACTAATACAATTATTTGGATATTACATTACTCTATCTATAATGTATTCAAATAACCAATTGGATTACGTCATCAGCTAGGGACTTTTTAGTGATTTTTTTTATTGACCTTCCAAAATTATTTGCTATTGAGAATGCATATACAGGGTGTCTCACGGTCGATGGAACATTAGACATTTTGGGAAAACGGCAAGTAGTAATTTGCTAAAAATCTGATCACAAAAGTTACCGAAACTGTTTTATCGATTGAAACTATTTTCAGCATTGCAGTGTTACCGCTTATATCAAAAAGTAGCAGCAACTTTCATTTTTTTAAATGAGACACCCTATATATTCATATATTTTCCTTTATTGGTTTTTGAACATATTTGTTAAATATTTTCCTATACCTATCTCTAGTGGTTTTCGAGATATTAATTATTTTCCATATTTTTCGGCTAAAAAAGAGACCTATTTAAATTCTTATTGCTGCGGTATTTGGGTGTATAGAAAGCTGAAACTCCGGATTCTATTTAGCATTGTCCTGGATGCTAATACTGTGTAGATAAATGTCTTCTATTATTTACAGGGGGATTAAGAACTCTCAATATTACTGCTTTATACAAAAATTATGAAAAGTGCATTTTTTTCAAATAGAACACCCTATATATTATCAAAGATCTGTTAGATAATTAAAGTCCCTTTCAAATAATATATCCTGTTCCTATACCTAAATGGCTTTCGAATCAAAAAACAAGTTTCTATAAAAATCTGATTTTCTGGCATATTTGTAGATATAAGTTAATCATGGAATGTCATGAAAAATGTCATTATGAAAACTTAACAATAATAAGTTCATTTAAACGAAAAAGTTTTTAGAAAAAAAAACTAGCCCTCCTTAGTTCTTCTGGATATAACTCGCCTATTTAGGTGATCACACGTTGCCGCAGTGCATCCTTGGTGACTACCGGTATCATATTGTAGAATCTCTGTTTTAGAATGCCCCATAAGTAAAAGTCTAGTGGTGTTAGACGGGGTGATCTCGCCGGCCAAACCCAGAGACCCAACCGTCTACTCCAACGGTCGTTGAATACTTGAAGCAACTCCTCTGTTACTTCCCTTTTACCCGTGCAATGAGCTGGTGTTCCATCCAGCTGATATCAGGAGCTCCGGTATTCTTCCAGTGACAGGTGGTCCAAGAAATAGTTCACAATCGTCCTTCGAATTTCTAGATATTTTTTAAAATTTAAGCTTATTTTATTATCTTTAAGGAGACAAAAAGCCTTGAACCTGAATTTTTCTTGAACTCTCATCTCCTTTACAGCCTGGGGTACTGGTCAGCCAAAAATAATTCTTGTCTTTCATGTGGTATCCTCAGATTTTCAGTTTTCGAGAGAAATCGCCCTCTCCACATAGCGAAAATAAAATGAAAATTAAATGAGATTTTAACATCAATTTAACTCGAAAACCTTGACTCTTCTGAAAAAATATTCAATTTAAACGTTTCCGGATATTATCCTATCTTCAATTTAGCCACCTGGAATTTTCGATTTTCGAGAAAATTTGCCCCCTCCACCGTCTTCGAGAACGGTTTTCGGAGGGAAGAAGATTTCGGATTTGAGCTTTTACTAATATGGGGCCATTTCTCAAGTCTCTTCTTTCAAATGAATTAAAAATCATCAAAATCGGAATAGGTACGTATATACAACGCGCGCACAAACCAAAAAAAGCACACAGTCGAATTGTATACCTCCTCCGTTTGGGTTCGTCGGTCAATAAAAGTTCAAAGGGTAGTGTTACGCAAGCGAAATGTATGGTAACGAATTGGCAATACTTGCCAAAAATATGTATGCAAGGATCCTTATCCTTATTGACAGGTGACAAAGTATTACTTTTTTCCCAAGGGAAAAAAGTGAGAACTTTTTCCACGGGTAGATATATATACACATAAATATAAATCAAATCACAGAATTAAATTGACAGATATTTGATTACTTTAAAGGTTTCCTTAGCAACGCATGTCTAACTGTCGCCTACTACTTAAAATATTCAAATTTCACTTCGATAATTTTCTGAATTTAATATATTGTAATATATTTTCAATATTAAATCATCTTTTTCCCGCCACAGGAAAAAATAGTGTATTATACACAGGAAGAATATAAGAATTTAGCTCTCGGTTTTTTGTCTCCCTCCGCTTTGCGTAGGTCGACAACACACTCTCGCACTAAAATCTAATAGATTTTTCCCTTGTAAATAACTATTGGTTACATAAATGATGTTTCATTATATTTAATTCAATTGACCAAAGTGAGGCCATGACATTTCATTCTACAACCCGTTGGGGAGTAATTTTGTTAGATCTCCCGATAATTGAATGTCAAATATGTTGCATAATGTTGAGAACCTTATCAATTAAAATGTTGATTGCACTTAATTTATGTAGCTTTAATTGTACTTGTAGTATCTTCCAGCTAGGGACTCTGCTTCCCGAATGTTGTTTAAAGAGTTTTAAGATCTGTGAAACTGTGAACACAGAAATAAATAGTCTGCCACAGATGCTATAAAATCGTTACATACCTTTATGAACTGCTAGCTAATAATCCAAAGCTATAATCACCCCATACAGTTTGGGTTATTGCGACCTTTTTGTTTACGATCTCGTTCCATATAATCTGCGGGGAACAGTTTCAACCATTTTCATATCCGATGTTAATATGAGAACCAAATTAGTTCCCAAGCTCCCCAGAATACGTATACGTACCTATTTACGTACACGGCATGGCGGCAGCATAATTTAGATATTGGATTAACTGTGAAATTGTAGTTGTAATGAACCCGATAATATATTATTTACGGAGAGTATTAGAGCTCTGAGTATGGTTATACATGGAAATATCATTTGGATGCATCGCTCTAGTCAGCAAGAATATTATTCAAAATAATAAACATAGAATTACCACATTAAAACTAAAACTTTATTTTGTCATACCCGACAATTGTTTCGCCAACAAAGTTGATGCCCTTGAAGATGCCAACCATTTTGGCGAAACAATTTTCGCGACAAAATAAAGTGTTGGTGTTTAACGTCGCACTTAATTCTGTGTTTATTATTTTTGATCATATCTACGCGAATGGTGCCAGATTCCAAATAGTATTTAATTGAGAGTATTGTTGAAATAATCTAAGTTCTTCAAACGGGGATGGTTTAATCCAAATTGATAGTAGTGCTTTACTACCTACCGTCACATTATGGACCTTTTACCTCTTCATCCTTTTTATTTTTCATAATAACTCAAATCAAGCGTACATTTTTGGTGCGTTCGATTCATTTTTCTAGACATTCTTTGAAGTTGTTAAGATCTCCTTGATTCAAATATTTATATATCATTGAGTTTTCAATTCTTCATCGGATCAATAGGGTAAAGGGAGGAGAGTTGGACCACCTTTTGAAAGACTGAACATATCTTCTTTATTTAACGCAATAGAAATTCACAAAAATAACATTATAATAGTGAAACAATGTCCTTGAATGAGGCGCATCAAAAGTAACTGAAACTAAATACATAAAAATAAAAAAATTAAAAACATATTGGTTGAAAATGGCCCATCTCTCCTCTATAGTGGAGGATAGATGGTCCAGTCGTAGGAGAAGAGATGGACCTTACTGACTTTTGTTTTTCTTCAAGATTTCATTGCGTCCACCTCTGGCAAGTGTTTGCAAATGAAGTATAACCTTCGTGCAGCCACCGAGTGCAACGTATGCACTGTAGCCATTCTTCCTTTTTCTTGGTTAGTCTATAATCCTCATGGCAGCCAACACATCCATTTTCCCAATCACTGAGGCGCTCTCCATCTATCAATGAATCATCTTAAACCACTTCATCTTGATCTGATGAAGACGAATTTTTGCGAAGCCTTTTTGGTTCATCTTTAAAAACTCCAGTCCTCTTGATAGCAGTCTTCTTAGGAGCCTTCTTCGAATCCATTTCCTTCCTAAAACTGATATACTCGGACGTTGATATTGCTCCTGTTATTTGCCGCAGAGCTTTCTTGACTGCTTGAATGATGCCAGGAACGGAAGAAATTTCATCTAGGGCTTTTCCAGGTGTAATGTCTTCAATTTGTTTTGAGGTACGCCGCAAATTTATTCCAGATGGTCCTGGTTGAGGATCAGCTTCACCTTCTTGTGATGCTTGCTGGTTGCTCGCTTGCAACTGGAGGCAGTTCGGACAAGAAAGCATAGTCAGGAATTTCAGTTGAATTGAAAGGTGCAATTCCAGTTTACTTGAATGAAGCCGTTGCATTTTGTACTGTGGCAGCAACTTCCCAAACTGCAATCTATTCAGTTTCCGGTTGGGATTATTTTTTACTGCGCGTCTGCAAGCCTCGTAGTAATGGCCTTTCAGTGACTTGAAAAAAGTACGGTCAAGGGGTTGCAAATAGTGAGTGGTGTGAGGCGGAAGACAAAATAGAATTATATCGTGTTGTTCTGCGAATTCTAACATTTCAACATTCGTTGTGTGTGACGTGTGACCATCTACCAGCAATAACGTTTTACCACTGGGAAGAAGTGGTCTTGTAGCCAGCTAGAAAATATTTCTGATGTCACATATGCTGACTTTTCAGACATTGCTATGTAGGATCCCGGCGGCATTCCATCATACCAATCCTCCTTTCTGTTCTTGCCTTTGAAAATGTAGTAGGGAGGTAGGAAGACCCCTTCTGCATTGCAACAGGCAAGGACGGTAATAGTTTCTCCTTCCTCACGAAGGCTTAAACTTGCAACACATTTGGATCCTTTTTCTGCAAGAACTGTCCCAGCTCTTGTATTTAGTTGAAGTGCGGTTTCATCGGCATTGAAAACATTTCCTGGTTTATCATGTAACGAATACTCGGTCAAAATTTTGTCCAGAGCTTCAAAGTAGTTGGTAACAATTTCTTTTGACATTCTTGAGAAGCGAGCGACACTTGTGTTCACTTCTTTTCTCACTGTTATATCGAGGTGTCTTCTGAGAAAGGATTGTAGCCACTTTATGCCAGCCTTGCCTAGAAAATAGAATAAATTTTCGCTGAATTTAGTTGTGATATTTAAGCGCTTTGCTAGATTATAACTCATTATTCGCACTTCACTGGCTTGCAGTTTCTTGATGCGGTTCACTAGCTTCTTCTCCACTGATGATCCAAGTTCACAATCTGGTCCCAATCGATCACATTTTTCCAACTGACTCTTCTTGATTCGCCGCTTGAGAGTACTTTTTGGCAGGCCAAAGTGCAGGGCAGCTTGATTTGTTCCCATTTCACCGAAAATAACGGCATTTATTGCATGTTTTAGTTGTTCTGATTACCAAACGCCTCTAGCTGCTGCATTCTTCTTACGTAAATAACGATTCGGCATGATTCTGAAATGCATTTTATAGGTCCATCTATCCTTCGTTTTACTGGTCCAACTGTCCTCCTGCCGGAAGAGAGATGGACCAGTGATTCTCTACAAGCACATGTAACAGAGACGCAGGTTATGTTAAGAACTGAAGCCCTAAGTTACCAAATAACACGTAGAAATACTTATTATACTCACATCTACTCGCTCAATCTGATGCCGAATATACACGCGAAAAATTTTTAACATCTCGGCAACCGACACTAATTTTTTTCTTGTTTTCACAAATCACCAATAAGTACAGCTATGTACTGAAAAGGTTAGATAGTCGTAATACAGGTGTCTGTGGTGAAGGCATCCGCATTGTTGCCACCTCTCGGATTTTATTCGTGGCGGACCGTCTGTCCTCCTGGTCGAACTCTCCTTCCTTTACCCTATTCAAAAGAACAGAATATTCATGGGTATGCAGCTAAATCAATAGAAATCTTTAAGCTTGTCTTAAATGAAAGTAATTTATTGATTAGAAAAATAATCTTTTTTGGTATTTGAAAGTTAATGGATAGCCCAATTGAAAACCATAAGAAACATCCAATCGACCCTTTACTGTATGGGTACTCTGAAAATTTGATCCGTTATCCTTGGCACAGTTGAATTTTCTCTTCAATACCTTTGCGCAATGTTCTGTGGGTGGAGGGAAAATAAGTAATTTCCCTCAATTTTGACGTGGGTATGTGTGTGTGCATGTATGTTACCAAAACCTCTAGTGTGACTACCGAATATTTAGACAGAGCCATCATCTACATTTATTGGTGATCGGAACCACTAGTGACGGCTCACCGTGCCTCAAAGGGATAAAAGTTTTATCAATATTTAAAAAGAATTCAAATCTCACCCCCGGAATGGAAACTGGTGGACATACATATACCTATTCAGGGGTCTAAAATAGGCTCCATCTATCCACCTGTACCTATTTCACCATGATCCGATCCATAAGCATCGCTAAATTGCCAGATAACGGAAAAACCCACTATTGACCATTCAAGTTGTTCGCGATTTTCTCAAAAAACCTTTTGTAGTGAAAAATGGAGCGTTAGGGCGAAGTTTTGATACGTCCAATGGTATGTACAATCTATATTTATTATTTACAGTATTTACAACCGTATTCGTTATTTATGTATGTTCTTGGTGGCCCCCTACTAGGGACCCAATTATACCGGACTACGCCATACTCCCAGTATCCACCGTACCGCCGATCTCCACCTTACCCCGGTCTCCACCGTACCTCCGGTATTCACCCCACTACCGGTCTCCAGCATATTCACCGTACTCACTCAACTACTGCACCAGACTGACTAATTGACTGACTGACTCCAATATATAGGCAAGCCCCCTTAGAAATCTTCCAACGCCCCGAACATTCCACCAACAGCGCGAACGCACTAAATGTATCGGAATATAATCTTAACCTTGGCATGTATCGGTGACCAATAACACTATACCTTACATTCATACCACCCGGGCCCCACTAACGTCCGTGTTCGTCAAGATGCTCAACCCTCTGACTATTCGCACATGCTTTCTCTTAATGCCGTCCACACTATATTATATTGCAAATTCGTTACAATAGATATTTGAAAGCCCTTATTTCAGATTTATTTTATTTCGAGAATTTTTCGAATGACTGAACTCTTACTGTAACATATTTTAAAAGATTAATCGCATCGGTTTTATTTAAGAATCGTAACCACTTCGATCTATTGAGACATAATCTTATTGGTTTAAAGCAATTTTTCTGATTATGCAAGCATCAAGCAATACATTCAAATGTATAAAAAAATGAATTGTCAATGAAAATCATGATTATATTCAATTTTTTTAAACTTAAAAATAGTTGGAAGGTATTTTGTTTACCCGAACTAAGGACAAAAAGATGTATAAAAAAATGGTAGTCAAAAAGCTGTGATTTTTTTCGAACTTTAGCATCAGTTTGATATAAATTAGAACCGGAAAACTGCATATATAAGACTGGAACGCAACAAGTTTAAGGCTGTGGTTTGCACACAAAAATCGTGAACAGAAAACTGATAAAATTGTGTGGTGCGCATGGTATTGTTGGCTCTGTTCATGGGCACAGATTGAATGAAAAAATCGCACCCAATGCGAATAGAACAAACAAAATGATTGTGTTCGATTTTGTTATTCTTCCATAAATATAATCAAAAGAAGCGACTATGTCATGTGCACCACAAAATTTTATATCAGTAGTTTTGTGATCATGAGTCTTTTTAATCTTATCTCCTATATATATATAATAAAATAGTAGTGTCTGTCATTTGGAAATTTAATTTTCTTCACATCATTTGGATATATACAACTCTATAAAACAGACGCAAACGTATGTCCGTTTGTTTGTACGGACTAATCATTGTGCCTGAAATGACAAAAACAATTTTCACGGGAGTTTCATTAACATGTAAACGACATTTCAGAGAAAAATACCTAAGTTGGTATTATAAGTTCTGTCTTACCAATAACTAAATTTCTTGATGAAATACGTTTCAGGTTATAAAGATTCAATGTTGGCGGATGAAGTAACATAATTTTTGATGTAAGCAGGTTCTAGTCTAACGGTTCCATACATATTTCAATCGGTAGCGGATTTTATAATCCAAAAAACAACTGTGAATAATCAAAATAGGTTCCAGACTTGGCAACTTCTTATTCAACAGATTAGCTTTCGTTAGAATATCAGATGATTTCTTATCGATTCAACCATAATATAAACGACAATGCCTTATGTGCAATGAATAATGTATAAATACCATCAACATTTTATTTTCCACATTTTTATCTTCTCCCTTCAATGACTTTTCTACTGTCTATCATAACATTTGATTGATACGTTTGAGGTGAACAGTAAAAAATATTATGGTGTCATTAATATTACGGGTTCGTTATTCAAGTTCAATTTATAAGTACATATGCCTAGATGTACTATTTATAGGTAGTTAGCGGAAAATGGCCACGAAATGATGGCCATCTTAAGAAGAAAGACTAAAATGTATCTATATATCCATTCACGGCAAGCTGATAAAGTATTTTTATACTGTCTGATATAATTTGCCGTTTTTAGTTATTTAGTGAAATTAACATCTGAACATTTTTTTATAGAATTGTCACTATAGCGGTCAGATTGACAGACGGACAATTGCAATTACCTTATATTTACATTACATTTTATATTTACAATTTACATTTATTAAAAAAAACATACTTCATTTCAAAAACAGGGAGAGTTATAAAGATATGTTTATTGTATTCACCGATAGACCGACTTGATTAATTAGTGCTGGTAATTTCGAAGTAGTGCATTTATTGCTAGATACAAGACTTTCGACACCAACTTTAAAGGACCAGCAGCAATAGAATTATAATCATTTCGTAATGTTCACTGCCCCAATCTTGGCTCAAAATCGATGAATATTTATATACCTAAATACAGTGATTTCAAATATACCAACAATCTGGTACTTTTCTAGTGCTTTAACGTGGGCATATCCGATGTCAATGTTGTCGGAAGTGGTCTTTCCTCAAATCCGGACAGATAAAAAAAAATACCTCCACCCATTTCGGGGTATTTTTTTTCGGACGTCGGAAAATAATAGTAGGTAATTGAAAAACCACTCAAGTATTGTCTTGAAATTTTTCTGTGAACACTTTATCGAGCTAACTAAAATAATGGCGAATGCGATCACTTCTAGTCAGATACTAGACAACCAACATAATTCTTAATTTCAGAGATCTACGCTAATTGTTTCAACAGACATTTGTGCGAATATGTTATTCATGAGATGTAGACGATTCAAATGAGTCAATATAGGCATGGTCATTGGGGTCACGATGGCTGAGTGGCCTTAGGCGCTGGAAGTGCGTTGGTAGCTTGCTTGCAACAGCTCATCGTGAGCGCGGGTTCGAATTCCTCCTGAGCCATGGTTGTTTGTAAACTGGACCCGTGCACAGATATCCTGTATACCTCTTCGGGAGTGTATTCCAGATATTAAGAAAAAATATATCTTGAATCCACTACACAGCAAAATTTGTGCATTGGAGATAACTGCTACTGTAGGTACCTACGCAGTTTATTAAATGGACCATGTCGAAGAAGACTAGAAAAAAAAACTGAGTTTCTCTCAATTTTAATGCAGAGTTTTATCTCCTTTTTCATGCTTCGTGCATTCGAATATGAGCGCGTTTTTATGCAGCTTTTATAACGGTGTCACATCTTCACATACACTGCATTAGTATCCAACACCTAATTAGCCAGGATCGGAATTCCTGTGGTGTGAAAGAAAATTGACAGTTATTGCTTATTATGAGTTTACTATAGGTTTCTATTGGCAATACAAGTAACCCTGTTATTTGATCAAGGACGCCGCGATCTCGTGGGATATTACCATACACGACATAGGAGAATTCAGTTAATCTATTCACTCAAACAGTGTTTTGCCAGAATATGCATTTTATTCAAGTGATATTTAGATATATGCTCATTTAATAAAAGCAGCCTAGTCTTCTATGGGAACTTCATATATAAAATCAGAAATAAAGATATGCTTAACAGGTTATGTTGAATTTTTATGTCAATTCATTCAATGATTATTTTGAGAATCTGTCATTGTGACGTTTAAGAAGTCAATAAACGAATATTAGGTTATAATCTTGACATTTCGTAAGTACGTTTGTATATCTATGGCTGTGTTCGGGGAGTCGCTATCTGCACTATCAATGCAAACACTACCAAAGCTAGCTGTTCATGGAGCTTATTGTGTGTTAGTGATAACAAGCTCCATGAACACTATTTTGCGTTTGCGTTCACATTCTATCATTTGCTGTCACACTGAGGTTAAGGAGTCGAGGCACAAAAATATGAATAAGAAAATTGACTTATTTTTTGTCTATAAAGAGACAAGTCTGAGAAATATTAAAAATTGATAATGCTTTTCAATCCGGAATAGAACCGACGTCAATACATGGGATAAATTTAGGTTGAAGTACATAATAGCGAAGATTGTTCTTATATTTTATTCGTATTCTCACTAAAGCTGGAATATATACAAATTGAAACTACCTATCAGTAACTTATGTGTTGACTAGCATATCTATTTGCCATACCATGACTTTCAATTTCAAACCTGTGCAAAGATCTCTGCCTGGAGATCTGGTTTATCCTTATAATTTTATGTACGTTTGTGCAGCCCTCAATATTGGTGAGCATATTGTTAGTTTTTTCATAGAATGGTCATTCTAATATCATTGTTATAAATAAAAATTACCACTTCGAATGTAAATTTTTAATAAATTTTGGGTTAAATAAATAATATCATTCATTTCATTCTTTTTTGGTACATACTTGTATACGAGTATACTCTTGCAGAAGAATTTGGTGACCGCTGTGTATTAATTGAACCTGAGTTTCCCCATCACGTGAAAATATTTCAGTTAAATTATTTATTTAACTTATACTTCTCCGCTTTAGAAAACTGTCCGAATTATAAACGATTATCGGTTTGTTATGTCAGTGTCATTATGATGTCTATGTCAGATGTACAGTATTTCTGTCATTGTGGCTTGCAAACGCAAACACTATCCATACACTACCTCGGAAGAAATAGAGTTGATAGCATTCATTTATGACGTGACACAAAAAAATTAATGACGTCACGATAGCGTTTGTAGTACTATCATTGAGCTCCGTGAACAGCTGATAGTGCGTGATATTGCAGATAGCGACTCCCCGAACACAGCTCATATATAAGGTTTATATTCTTTTCTACGTCAAATACGTGGTCATATTGACGTTCATTTGAATTAATCTTCATGAATGACGTTTTACTGCTTAACGTAACCTATAAAACTTATATTGATTCATGATTAATTATGATGCACACAAAAAAATTACGCTGCTTTCGTTAAATGACCATATATACAAATATAACTTGAATAAAATTCATATTTTGGCTATACACTGTTTCAATTCTTCTATGTCGTGTATGGAAATATCCCATGAGATCGTGGCCTCCTTTATCAAATAACAGGGTTACTTGTATGCCAATTAAGATACTGTAATACCTTTATTCGAGATTTTGGTTAATTTTTCCACTTTTACTATTAATTGTAAGTATAGAGAATGCTATAGAATGCTAATATAATAAAATATGTTCCATTTAAAATGACGGATAATATACATGTTAAAGACGATGTAGTTTGGCTTAGTTTTTTTTAATACCTGGTTAATTTGATAGAGTCTATTTCTGGCTCTGTATACTTGAAAATTTTAAACTGTTGTGAAACTTCCTTTCTGAGGATTTTATCAAGTGATTCCCACACAACTCTATTTCACAAAGTAGATATTTCAGATAGATGGAAGTCGCATTAGAAAAAAAATATATTTCAACATGAAAAGTATATTATTCCATTTGAAGTAATTAAGTTGCTGTCTAGTTCTGGTATAAGTCGAACTAACTAAATGTCGTCATCATTGTAGTTAGATAGAGGATCACCAAAAAAACCATCAGTGCAAGTTTTTTAGGTCTGAAATCCAAAACGCTTAATATGACACTCATTTATCTTTAGATTTTTAACAAAGCAAGTTTTTATAAGATAGGCATAAAAAAATCATCAGAGCCTTTAAAACTAACTAATGCTCTACCCTGTAGCTAAAAATTATTGTTTCAAAGTTGACATTAAAAGTCGTAAGGCAATGTATTACAAACTCAAGACGCAATTAACCCAAATGGGATTCATATCAGAATTGCAGTACTAATAATAATCGCTATGAAGGTATAATATATCATTGGGAGGTGTACCTATATAGATACTATATGGATAGATAGATCTACTCCGCGGTTCATAACTATTATTACCAGCCTCATCGCTATACCATATCATCGAGCCATTGGCTGTTGTCAGCTTATTGTAAATTAATATGTTCTATTACGAAGCACTACCGCTAAACGACCCTTTCATTTACAGTCTATATCAATAGATTAATAGCGATATGTTGCACATCCCATATTATACCTTTAGAGGTGTTAACGCAGGATTATCATAAATAATATACAATGTTGGGATAAAGTATGGGACCAAGTAAATACTTATCTATAAAACAAAAATGACGATATCTGGTTAAAGCGGGTATTTCAGCATTTTATATTTAAATCGGACACCCGGTACCTATATATTAGCAGATTTCGATAGAACTTATTCTTTTGAATGCGTCATACTAGTTTAGTGAAGTACCTAGTCTGTAAAAATGAGAAATTTTTGAACATTACATTCACATTTATATTTTTACGTATTAGACTAAGGAGATGATCACCTTAATGCTCATTTATTAGAGAAATGACAGTCATCTTTCAAGAAGGTAATTGATAACAACTGTCAAAATGAAATCGTAATATATAAGAAATATACAGCTCTTATTACGTGTTATAGAAAAAAAACTTTAGATGCAAAACTTTTAGGTTCTTTCATGTAGTATCTTTTGGTAATAGAGAAAATAAAAAATTGACTATACAGCATTGTAAAAATTAAATGAGTCATATTCTTTTAAATGGAACACCCTGTATATTATTAGCTCAAATGAAAGATCTTTTTGTTCTGATTTCAAATATATATATATAATTTGTTGGCATCTGGCTCAGCCACTTTTGAAATATTTGAGTTTATAACTTATTTTCCCACAATTGGAGATCATCACCCAATAATGTTTGTTGCTTCAATATAATCAAGTTGCCTCGAAAATGTCGACGTTTGTCCTAATCATAACAACGAGACAATGTCATTTGATGTTTCATTATTAAACATTACAGCATAAATTGATTTACTTTGAAAATTATTTCAAACATTTCTCAAATGGGTAACTCGGCGGAAGAAAAAAGTCAAATAATAAGGTTATTTTATTCAAATAACAGCCTTGCAATAGTAAGACATGAATATCATCAAATTTAACCGGGCAGAAGGATCCCATCTATAAATACTATTAGGAACACTATTAGCCATTTTGAAGAGCGCAATAGCGTTGAACGAAAGAAGAGGACAGTCGAAAGAAATTTAGATGAAGAACTTAATATTTTACTTTTCTATCAAGGTAATGGAAATAGCCATTTACAGACTCTTTAGAATACCAACTTATTATATTTTAGAAAACCCTGAATATTCGATACCTGATGTGCAAAAGATGAATGGAAAGTCAGCGAACGCTAAAACGTCATAAATATCGCCCTTATAGGTTTCTTCTTGTGCAAAATTTAAACGACGAACATAGAAGACAGAGGCTTGCATATTGTGCTGAAATACTTAGACGATATCAGGAAGATGGCGATTTTTTCAATAAAATAATATTTACCAATGAGGCGTCTTTTACAATTGCGGGGGTATTTAAACGGAAAAATAAGCATTTTTGGAGAATAGAAAATCCACACCAAATACAGCCTGTTAAAATACAGGGACGAAGATCTCTTAATGAGTGGTTTGGTATGTTAAATAATATGGTAATAGGACCAATTATATACGAAGGATCTCTCAATGGTGAACGATATCCGAATTTTTGGAGAGGGAAATAGAACAATTATTATAAAATATGCCAGTTCAACAGTATACCAATTTAATATGGTATCAAGATGGCGCTCCAGTCCACAATGTTCTACATGTGACAAATTATCTAAATAATAGATACCGGCTTTGGATAGGGAGACACGGAACCGTCCGATGGCCAGCGAATAGCCCGGGTCTAAGCCCGTGTGATATATTCTTATGACGATACCTGAAAAACAAAGTTTATTATAATGGACCCGAATGTTTAGAAGTATTGAGACAAAGACTCAATAGCGTAGTATTGGAAATAAATAGGTAAAGAAAATCCAAATTTTATTACCTCTTGCATAAATAATAAATTATTAAGTAATATTCGCAAGTGCTTAGAAGCGAGGTTTATGTGGAAAACATTTAGTTTCGTATGTAGTGTTTTGTGTTATAGTTGTTCTTCTTTTTTTTTAATAGATTAAAAATCTACATATGGTTATCATATTATTGTAATTATTTGTTGTAGCTTCAAGTATTTTTTTAAACTCAAATATTTCAAAAGTGGCTGAACCAAATGCTAACAAATTATATATATTTGAAATCAGAACAAAAATATCTTTCATTTGAGCTAATAATATACAGGGTGTTCCATTTAAAAAATATGACTCAATTAATTTTTACAATGTTGTAAAGTCATTTTTTTATTTTCTCTATTACCAAAAGATACTACATGAAAGGACCTAAAACTTTTGTATCTAAAGTTTTGTGCTATAACTCGTAATAGTAGCTGTAGGTGGGTGTCAAAATATACTGAATGACCCTGTATGTATGCGTTCATAAAGTATGGAAACGCGTCAATATCATCTAAAATATTAACATATGGAGAAAAAGCTCTGACAGGTCAATTTTTGATTTTGATTCTCTACTTTTTAATACAAACAGCCTCATTTTATCCCCACCACCTTCCAAATTAAGACGTCATCATTTTAAAAAAAGGGAGGGCCATAATTTTATATCATAAATAGAAAGCTGTCATTTTTCAAAAATACCAAACACATGGGTATTAACAGGCAGACATATGAAGGGTGATAAGAAATTTTCAATTGCAACTTTCAATTTTATACTCACTATTAGTAATTAAGAACAAGTATCCGTTTGAATCGGAGTCGTTAGCAACAACTAATAACCTCTTAGTTACGACTGAATATTAATATTATTATTATTATAGGATTATATTTAAATAGTTTTTATTACTTTCGGTTCTTGTATCAATGGACTCCGCAGCGATTTCTCAGGCCCCATACGGTCTAGAGACTTGAAATTTCGAATTCGTACTTAGATCGCAGACATCTCGCCGCCTGTTAAGCTCCAAGTGTGATCCAATATTGGTAATTATAATAGTCTCATTCAATCTCATTCAACCAAGATTTTTATTTTGTCGACATAGAACGACAATGGGATCCGTCACTGGAATTACGCACGAGCATGGAGCGTATATATACGTCTCGCTCTCTGGTATATAGGTACTTTCTGGAAGATCGTCTATGGTTATGTCGCAATTGTCAGACGTCAGACGTTATTGTTAATTTAAAGTTCAATTTTGTGTTGTGGTAGACAAACAGTAATTTGTTATGGAATTGCTGTTGCTGGCAAACACATATACATAAGTATAGTTAAAATCGAGAAAAGGATAGCAATAGTAGGTACTCATCGGTACGGTTTAAATCTTAAATGCCCGATAAAAACTATTTTTAATTTTTTTTCAAAAATTTCACTTGTTTCAAGTTAAACATTGATTTCTGATTGTTCAAATTCACAATGTCTGAGTGGGCTAAGGCGCTGGAAGTGCGTTCGTGGCTTGCGACAGTTCATCGTGAGCGCGGGTTCGAATCCCGCCAGAGCCATGGTTGTTTGTATACTGGACCCGTGTACAGGTATCCTGTATACCTCTTCGGGAGTATATTCCAGATATTGAAATAAAATTTTAAAAAAATATATTCTGAGGTAGTACAACTTCAGATACTTTGAATAACTTATCAGAAAAAGAACGAATAGAAATTTTGATGATATTAGGAAGCAAGTCCAGAGTGAGTAAAATAAAGCGTAATTTTAATAAAATAGGGCATATCAGTGATAAATACTGTGAAAGTAGAGACCGGCCTTTTCTGAAGATACTAAACTGAATATTTTATTAGAAGTTGATAAAAATCCTCATTCTTCAATCACAACGTTATCCTACAATAGTAGGGTTTGCCGTGGTGCTGTTCACATAGTCTTATGGAAAGCCATATTATATCCTTATAAAATTAAACTGACCTATGAAATTAATGAAGATAATTTTGACAGACGCCTGGAGTTTTGTGACACGATTATTCTCTGAATCTCTGTAACGAAAATAATGGCTTTGAATATAATGAGCTATTCTCCGATGAAGCAACTTTTTGCTTAAATGGTTGCTTAAATGGTTCAGTAAATAAATAACATTGTAGATATTAGGCAACTGAAAACCTAATTGGATGATGGAAGCACATACCCCGTTACCCAGTTTCCCCAAATGTTTGGGCAGGGATTTTAAAAAATAGTATAGTGGGACCATATTTTTTTGAGGGAAATGTCACCGCTGCAAACTATCTAGGAATGTTGCGAACATATTTAATTCTATTTTTGACAGTAACATATCCAAGTATCCTTGAGTTTGGTGACATAAACCATAATATTTGGTTTCAACAAGATGGAGCAAGACCTCATTATGCTATGTTGGTGAGAGAATTTCTGAATGATGTTTTTCCCAATCGCTGGATAGGAAGACGGAGATCTATTGAATGGTGTGCTAGATCAATAGACTTAACACTTCTTAACTTTTTTCTTTGGGGTTATATGAAAAGTAAAGTTTACGTGAACCGACCTATTAATATAAACGAACTTAAGGAAATAATTCGAGCGGAAATGCAACAAATTACAGCAGAAATGTTGACAAATGTAAGTCAGGAATTCGTTGCTCGTATTGGATACTGTCAAGTTACTCAAGGGGCACAATTTGAACATTTCTTGTGATAAATGATAACTGTTTATTAATTATTGTTTCATAGGTTTTTGTTGTTATATTTTGTTCATCGAAAATGTTTTTAGTGTTGAATAAATAAATGAATTTGAATAAGAATATAATTTTTTATCACCCTGTAGAAAATTGCCAGTTTTCTGTTCATGATACAAAATTATGGCTTTGTCATTTTGAAGAATTGATGATGACGTCATAGTTAGGAAGGTGGAAAGGATAAAAGAATAATGTTTGCATAAAAAACTAGAAAATCTGAATGAAAAATCGACCTGTCAGAGATTTTTCGCTATTTCTATGTTAATATTTTAGAAGATATTGAAGCGTTTCCATACTTCATGAACGCACTATATACATATTGAACATCGTCATCGTAGATTGATAATGTAAGTTTAAGTAAATTCATGGAATACCAAAGGTCACTACACTGCTCTCGTCTAAAACTGGACTTTATCATTCGTCCCTATATTTCCACAGCGCAGATTTGACACGTTGAGGTACATTTTCAAGTTTTTCTTGATGGTTAGACTTATTTTTTCAAGAGCATAGACGTGATGTAAAATGTGTTAAACGATAAATCTAGTGCTTAGTCTACATCACATTTTGATCGACATGAAAATAACGTAGCGTTTAAATTTACTGAGACTTACTGTAGGTACTTTCGTATAATTTTTAATTTGTTATATAGCTACAGGATAGGTCAATGTATATGGATCATTACGAATTTGCTTTTTATGTCTATCGTAGTATCTATAGTTATTTTATCTACATGCCATGTACCTACTATGCCAAATTTACCCATAAATAAATTTTATAATTATTTCAAGATTCTCGAAAGCTTGGCAATAATTAAAGAATTTATTATTTCATTTCATTATTTCACTGAAACCCGATAAAATATATTATCATTACAGTGATATAGTTGTACAAAGGTGACATCACTATTTCAACAGACTCGCTATCAAGTATTTTGCTTGATAAGAAAGAAAATCATAGATTTTTTTTTAATCCATTTTATCTAAATTAAGGATCAACTATTCAATACCAAATTGTGATAAAAATCAATTTAATTTCTACAAACACAATCCGATTGAACTTGACTAATCCAACTAAGACCAACATGTAATCTTTCCAAATCATTTACCCGCTCTATTCGATATGAGTTCGGTTCGATCTTCTAAAGAGCTCAAGAGTCTTTCTTTCAACTAAATCCACTGCATTACCACTCAAATGTCATTGTCTAAACTCCCACCAATGCATTGGCATCTTTTCTATACTCCTAGCAGTGCTAAAAGCAGCCCGCTGGATTACACATATGGTGAAATCAGAGTACTAACACGAAAGAAAATTGGATAGACCAGATAAAAGCGGAATGAAATGTCACTATCTCTATTTGTCAATTACACTTCTTTGTGGATGGAGGACCTTGTTTGTTGGCATATCTTTTCCGACTTGGACATTTGTTAGATGTACTACTTAGTTTTAGTTCATCGGAAATAATGGTCTTTTTTTCTAATACCAATATAAAAACTGAAAAAAGTTGTTCATTTGTAGGTATAGGTATTTTGAAATTTTAATTAAGGGATACAATGAGCAATTATGAAATCGTTCCGGATGGTTCGGAATGTTTTATTTTATTATTATTAAGAAATAAAAGAATACGTTTTTATTAAGTAATAAAAGAATAAGTACAGTTTGAATACCCATCGAATGGGGTTTCATCACGATTCCTGACGTCATCTGCCATTTTACGCATGTAGTAAATAGTTTGAATTAAATTTGAATAACCAACCCCAAAACACTGACAATACTGACATATTTGTTGAGTTTAGAAGAAAATATTGAAATGTTTGACATTAAACGTCAGAGAGAACAATAACAAACTTCAAAATAACAATTAGCCGATCTGATCGAAGATGTATGTTTATGACGTTAAAATTTTATTTCACATTTACAAATAAAAAAAGAAATAGACAAGGTATGACGAAACCCCATTCGATGGGTATTCAAACTATAGTTCGTTCTGCGGTTACGGGGTAAAATATGTATCTGACAATCAGGATAGTTTAAGTACCTAAATATCAAATTTGAAGATTTAGATAACTATAGACATATCAGATTGATAGACTGCGAGTCGCCTAAACAACAGAAATACTTATGTATAAATATTAAAAAAAATTGGACCGACGTTATTACTTCGTGCACTGAAAAATACGTAATAATAATAATTCTATTGGTGATGTTACTTTTGAAGTTGTGCTGTTGTAGTTAGATTGATTGATAGCTTTTGGCACCAACTTCACAGCACCAACAAAATTGATATTATTTCGTATTTTTCCAACCAATAACGTCGGTCCAATTTTTTGTAGAACATGTTTAAATTCACACTTTTGAGTGTAACATTAGTCACGAAAATCGTTGAACGTTCACTACTAAGATAAGACGCAGATCTTCCTAAATAATGTTCCCATTCAATATTATTCTTCTGATCTTCTGTAATACGAATACTCTCATAGAATGATATGAGTTTCCCCTTAAAAGAGTAGCCCATAATTTATATAAGAGTGAATCAAAACAAAGTATGCAATCCTCCTGAAGACAAAAATATTTTTAGATAATTTTTTAACAACTCTTCTACGTGAGCTGACCATGTTCAAACCAAGTAATTTATCATTTGGACTATTATCAACAGTGTTGTTACTGGAAAAATATATTTCTCCATTCTATTTCAATTGGCTGCGAACCACCTAGAAGCATGGTCTGAAGCATCACTCTTTTTCTTTGTTAAGTTACTAATTGCTTTGTCGGATGTTAAGATTGTTGGTATCGTCAGCAAAGAGTACCTACACATTTTTAACATGGTTTGGCTAAAATCGTTGATGTAAATCAAGAATAGAGCCGGCCCTAAAACTGATTCCTTCGGTACACCGTGTTTGATAATTCTGTTGGGAGAAAATGTATTATTCAAAAATACCGCTTGTGATCTGTTGGACAAATACGATCTGAATAGTTGAAGAGGTCGTCCTCTTACCCTGTAGTATTAATTTTTTTCAAGAAGTAGAACGTGAGAGATGCAGTCAAATGCTTTAGAGAGGTTACAGAGAGTTAAAGCCACATACTCATTGTTTTCAAGACATTCAACAATCAGATTTATCAGTTTTTTACAGCTTCTCTTTTTGATTTGTTACTTCTGAAACCATATAAGTTTTTTACCAAAAAATTCATTTCGCACGAATAATGGACTAATACATTTTTTGAGAAGATTTCAAAATCAAAATTTCACGGTTTTTTAATTTTTGTTATTTTTTTATAACTTTTAGGGAAAAATGTTTTAAAGTTATAGTGACATAACTAAAACATACTTTTGATGAAATTTATTCAACGGCTTCTTTTGAAAAACTTGGTCGACCGCCATTTTGTAACTCCTATACCCTATTTATCGAATATAAATAGTTAAGCCCCGCCCCACTAATTTGCAACCAATGTGAGCAGCAGCCAGTTTCACACACAGCAACTTACCAAACTTTGACAGCGTCTGACACGTCGGTGCTCGGTACCGTGTACTTGGCAAGTTAAATTTTGCAAGTTGGGAGAGCGAGAAATTTGAAAATCTTGCATTTATTGGACAGGGCTTAACTATTTCTGTTTAGTAGTCTAATCAGGCTCATTTAAGAATTCAACCGAGATATTTGTACTACTAATTTTTTTAGCAAATTTAAACTAGATATCCTAGAAAATGCGACCTTTATCGTGATTACAAATTTCATAATAACCCATTTATATACATATAAAAAGTTCTTTTTCTATCAATAAAATTACTATTTCAAAAGAAGTTTCTTGAAAACAATAGAGACAACATGCATTTTCAATTAATTAATTCTCATTTAATTAACAAATAACATAAGAAATTAATACCTTGTTTTTTAAGCGAAAGTTGCATTTATATGTTGAACAATTTGGTTGAACCTAATCCTTTTTCTTTAATTTTCCACCTTAGGATAACTTTTAGTGCCGAGTAATACCTCATCCCACTTGAATAACAGCAGCCATTCTACGAGACATGCATTGAATCACAACTCGGATTACTGCGTGATCAATTTGCTCCAACTCATTATTAAGAGCTTCAAAAAGTTGATTAAGTGTTTGTGGACGATTTCTGAGCGCTCTGATCCTTTGCCCAAGATAGTCCCAGACATGCTCAATGGGATTACAGTCTGGGCTCCTTGCAGGCCAGTTTAATTTTTGAATTTAAATTTCTTGAAAGTACTTAGTCACGACTCCAGCAATGTGTGGACGAGCATTATCCTACTTAAAAAAAATCACCTCCCACAAATGGTGCATATGGTACTACGTGTGGCTCCAATATTTCTGTTATGTACCGATGGTGGTTTATTTTCAAACACTCTGTACACGACCTTCTGTTTTAGTACAACTGTCAAAATTTGTCACTTTGACTATCGCGTTTCAACTAATATCGACTTATGTGTCCAATTGATTGATACAATAAACTGACTGTGTCCTGTGATCGTCACGGCTTTATATATCTGAATCATGACATGACATTCATCGAGAATATTCTATGATTATCTACACACCTACGGACTGTTCCAAAATTCAAAACATTAGCCTGGCCAGGGTTAAAATGGCCGTCGAAAATTAACAGATATATAGACTCAATATAGGAATATGACGTTGACTGATGACATAATTTAAGGCCAGGCCAGGCTAATGTATTGTATTTAGGGAACACACTGCATATAATGTTCTAGAGGCTTGTCAAACTGACAATACTATGACAAAGTGTACCTCACACATAATTTCTAGAAAGTTCAAGAATAAATCTACCAACTCTAGTACTAATTAATGAACTATACATGAAACAACTATAGCAATTAAGGAATTGGAACAAATACAAACTAAAAGAAATAATAACAGTAAGTACATGATAATCTATCCACGTTACAGTTCCTTAGGTTTAAAATAGTCCATCTCAACATTCCAAAGCTGAGAAATTACTGCATGGCTGCTTCGTCCCACTAACAATGACAAATAATACTCAAGAAGCAGAATTATCATGTCAAAAATAATGTTTTATTTTTTATGTCTATTTAACCAAAATTATGCATCTGACAATATTCAATTTTGCAATAATATATGTATAAGATACATTCTCAGAAAAAAAGATAGATATAGCTGAAGGAATATTCAAGAAACCGACATTTTCTATGTTTTTTCTGAATTTTCTAGATGGTGGATGATTCTAGAAAGACGACATTCTGAATGTTCATTTTCTACAAATCATCTCATTGAAGTACTATGATCGCTTGAAGTTTTTCCTGGTGGGGATGCTGAAAGGAGACTTTAGGCTTCGGAAGCACAATTATAATATGGGCCTGCAGATGACAGCCTTTGTAGGTTTGGTCAGGAAGAAGAGGAAACCGCGATGCACATACTTTTTCAGTACGAAGACCTAGCAGGGGTGCGGTTTCCTCTTGTCAGGGAAGAAACCCCGAAGGTAGAGAGCTACGAGAAGGAGTATATATTTAGGCTATCAAGCCAGATAAATATTTGATAACAATTTATCTTTTTTGATTTTAGATACAAACAATAATGGTCATGTAACCTTTTTTCGCAAGACGTAGTGTTTAGCCAGAATACGAAATAATAATATGAAAATTAATTTGAGAATAACTCTTAAATGTAAACATTTCTTGATAACCAAATACCGAAAATTTTACATCGGTAATTACAAACCTTTCTTTACATTGTTATTTGAGATGGGATAATAATTAAATTAATTAAATAGTAAACCCAAATAGATCTGGAAAGTTCGCAGTGGGATAGGAAAAATAGCCATTCCATATTTTATCTATATCATCTACAGTGATAGCTTATAGCTGTTAGATAGGTACACACGAAAAGATAAAGGAAAAAGGATATTTATTAGAATTTCTTGTCAACTGACTGTTTCCGAGACAAAAAATCAAATCTGCTCAGTTTAAATTATCGCGTAGTTGAATGTCTAATAACAATTGTACTATTTCAAAATCTCCTCGGGGCAACAGTGTACTTTCAGTCCCAATCACGGAAGCAGCAGATGTGGGCGAGTGTGCAGATACTAAAAAAGATCATTGTTTTCCGGTCAAACTGGAATATATGTCGATCAGCCAGCATACAAACAGATAAAGTGGAAGGCAATTGAACCATTAAAACACAATTAAATCGAATAAAAACGATAAAACGCAAACATCTGGGGAATTCCCTCGGACAAATCCATTCCATTATACTCTCGCTACACGTTCACAACAGCAGCAGTCTCACTTTAATTATGAATTTACACACACGCCAAGCAATTATAATACATCACTTAACATCGTGAATGTCTGCATAGTCTGTGTATTGTGTATGTTGACATAATTTGTGCGCTGATTCGGTTATATTTAATTAAATCATCTTTAACTGCACGTTTGCGTTGGCGACACACGATGCGACTGAATTGTCGACAACAATTTTCAAATTTTTGTGATACAATATCATCCTTTCTAACTACAGACATAGATTTGCAATAATACATAAATATGTTTTACCAAAAATTGTACCGACTTTATTAGTTGTTGCACTGAAAAATAAAAAAAATATATAAATTCTATTGGTGCTGTTCTAGTTTGTTGTTGTAAGCATGAACTCGAAATTTACCAGCAACATTGTATTATTCAGGCACCTAATAAAGTCAGTCCAATTATTTTGTTAAATATTTATTTTAGTCTTGAATATTGTTGAACGGTCACATATACCAAGAAGTACTTATCCTGTTATCCATGTATAGGCTTAGCTTGTACTTACTTGTTATTATTCAGAGATCTCAAAACATCGTAGCGCAGATATCCGACTTTACTGTAACTCGAAAACCGTAACTATTTTGAAAAAATGTTCAATTTAAACGTTTACGGATCTCGTCTACTATGCAAAAGGCGCGAACAGCCATGAAAAGACACACATACAATTGAATTATGTACCTCCTCCTTCTACTACAGACAGGTACTCTTATAGAACCTCACGAGGTACCTAGGATGAATACTTGTTTCAAGTGTAATTCAAAGAATTTGAGATCATAGTAGCCATGGAAAAGACAAGTTTAGCGTTGACTTATTTGAAATTCGGTGACAAATTTAGTGTCAGTTTTTTTTTGAAGTTATACTTTTTTGGGCTCTTTGGGATGGTGTGTTGGTCGAGAAACCGCGTCAAGCTAAAAGTGAGAAAAATCGTCGATTATACGTTTTCGTATACTTTTTTGTACGTTCTGGCTTTTAGAGAATTTTTTAATGATTAAATTAAATATTAAATTTTCTTATTAACTAGCGATTTTTTTTGAGGTATATTGTTTTGATCATCATGTCTGTCTGTCTGTCTGTCAACACGATATCTCGGAAAATACTTAACCGATCGACACCAAATTTGGTACACAAATACGTAAGGGTAAAACCTCCTATAAGATTGATTTTCAGCTGTCTGACTGTCTGCCTGTCTGTCAATCAACACTATATCTCCAAAAATACTTGACCGATCGACACCAAACTTAGTACACAAATACGTAAGGGTAATACCCCCTATAAGATTGATTTTCAGCTGTCTGTCAGTCTGTCTATCTGTCAATCAACACTATATCTCGAAAAATACTTCACCGATCGACACCAAACTTGGTACACAAATACGTAAGGGTAATACCTCCTATGGAATTAATTTTCAGCTGCCTGTCAGTCTGTGTGTGATTACAAGATTGAGAAGAAATTATTGATAATGATAATAAGACACAGGTTTATTGTATAATAATGAAGTCATTTATAATAATATATCGAAGAGAAATATATTGAATAACAGAGAAAAATATTTCATTTATATACCCTGTCTGTGTGTGAGAGTGGGTGTGTGCGAATAGCCAAAGAAGTATAACTTCCACCGTCTGGGCCGACGCAGACCAAGTTTTTTTTATTCTTCATTCATTCATCTTCTACTGAAAATTTTTGCATAATTTTTAAATTTAGAAGCCGCTGGTGAAGTTTTGCAGGCTCAAATTTCACTATTCAACCATTATAAGTAGGTAATCAAAATTTTGAAATGTTACATTAAACGCGATTGTTGAACTTCAGATTCTATACAGAAATAAATTATCTTTATATATATATATATATATATATATATATATATATATAACCAAAGTGATAAACATTCATAGGGTTGCGGCACTATATATATATTCCACCGCAAACTTAGCGTGTGATGATGAAAGGAAAGAACATTTTGTATTATTTTTTTTAATTTTGTGAATTTTATTCATTCATTAAAGAGATCATTTTATATTTTTTGCAACCTGCACATCAAACTATACCAATTAAATTTTTTTCAGAGCTTTTACTTCGGTATTTTCGCAGATTGGGGGGGGCAATGTGCATTAAAACGCGTGTCTATAATGGTACCGATACACATGCTTATAATTAAGCATGCTTATGAGCATGCTCAAAACTAGCAAGCTCTTAAGCTTTTCACATTTGTTTAAATCAACATGCCTAAAGCAAACAAATCCAAACATATGCTCTCTGCCAAAAGCATAACCAAAAATATGTGATTTTTAAGTATGCGCGAAATAACTATGTTAATTACTAGCAAGGTATGGATACACATGCTACTAAGTAGCGTGCTCATTAGTGGCATGCTTTTGTACTAGCAATGAGCATGTGTGTCAGTATATTAAGGGTTCCTCTTGTCACGTTTTAAGGAACCCTCAAAAGAAAAATCCTCGTATTTATGTAATCTATTAAAAAATACGACCGTTTGCAGTTGCTGAAGAATAAGCACAGCTAATAAATCCCAGGTACATTTTGTCATTAAAGCGTACTCAAACTGGTAGGCATACACTTTATGTTTTCAACTTTCTATAATACCATGAATCGATCCATGCTGGAAGCCGTTTTTACTTATAGCTATCGAGTTGATTATCGGAGTATCCAAATTGCTTTGGCGTCTTATATTTACCTCGTGAACTTGAAAAATAATCTAAGCATGGCTTTCAACGCGGTTATTACAACAGATACCTACATAATCAGATTGCGTGCATTCTGCATAAAGTGGCGGGGAAGGAATCCTCTTATATAAACAGAACACTTTGCTTGCGCAACGTGTGAAATATTAAGTGTAGATAAACGAATAATCTGCAGCTCATACAGCGAAAGCGCGATCTCTATGGGTTATCTGGAGTGCCCTGTGCAGATATATTTCAAAGATTGGGCGAGCTCTATACCTACTATACGCAACCAGTCATAACCGTTGGGAATATGCCTTGGGGAAGCCAATTGCGAAGGGAAAAGGGGGAGGAGAGGTATTATATACGTAGAATCGGGATAGGATGTAATATACGGCTCACTCGATTTTGCATAATACAATAGAGGATAAGATAACATCGAAGTTATTAGAAGCGAGGAAACGGTTGTCGTCAGAATGCGAAACCGGGGAATAATATATGTAGATGGCGTTTTCTGCCGTGTATAATATATCCGTAACATAGTAATTATTTTGCAAACAACGCCAGAGATATTATTATAATTTAATTTCACACAAACAGTCAAAGAAGGGGATATTCAGAAATGGTACATTTCTGTTCTAATACAAAGGGGTATACAATTTCGTTCAAATGAAAACATACATATTATGAGATTGATACAATACGAGGTGTCATAGTTAAAGTAAAAATTAAAATTAATATAATTTATACGATTAACAAATTAACAATAATGATCGCTCTCTTTTTCTGAACAAATAATATAATTGAACAGTGTGGAACATTTCCGGTTTGCACGTTTGTTAAATGATATATAGAGATAAAGAACAGTTAGATGATACATCACTGTTCTGCTTTTTCTGTAAAAAGGGAGGGAGGCTCCATTTTCAATTAGCCTCATCAGCAGATCTGAACAGATTAAGTTGCATATTTAGCAATAACTGCTGTCCAACGATAGAGCAGATAATGCAGGCGTAGCTATAGCTTTCCTGCACTCTTTGGATGTACTCGATCGTATTGACTTAATTACCCGAATGGCCATTTTTAGGATTCCCCTACAGTCCATTTGTTTTGGGGATCCTCGTTTTCCCCAACTATTTTGCATTCAAGGATTATGAGCTTAAAGGACAGTAGGCTCTGGGGTGGATAGCGAACTTTGGCCCTGAATCGATTTGCATATAGCTCGCCCAATGCCCTACTTTCAATTGATCCACCAAGGCTTCGGCCCATAAGGTCGCTTACTACACTTTCATTGGAGTCGATGGTTACTCAGTTAAAGTACGATACAAATACAAAAAAGGAGGTAATATTCATATACATATAAAATAATGTTTTGAAGTCTGGTTTGTTCATCAACTTTTTTTTTGCAAAATTATTATTATGTGGGCCTTGAATAAGGCACTTATATCAGCTAGAAGAGGATAATTTTAGAGATATATAAATTTACCTATCTACATAAGTGCAAGCAGTTTTCTTAGAGACTTCAGGCCTGGACACAGTCTAATGACATATATGGTCATTTTGGTAAATAATTTGATAGTCTTGCGAGCATATAGAAATCATGGAACAGCAATGTAAATGGATGATTGCTATATCAATATGTTATCCAATTTAAGGTGGACCAGGATAGAATTTTAAAATTAATTCATATTTAACACTACACTAAATACCCTAAGGGGAGGTTAATAAAATTAGAATCAACGGTAGAAACTTCCGTTTGGAAGAATGTTTTTAGAGTGCCATATTTGCGATGAAAGAACAGAATCCTCATAAGATCACTTTGGTGTCTATTTGAATGTCTATCTAACACAGCCTATTCTCTCTGAATCATGGGAAAGAATAGAAGATTGGGTGATTTCATCGCGGTCGTATTTTGTAAATTAAAGAATTCTGATGGAGGGGTTGATTATGTGTGGCAAATTATAAAAAAATATATCAAATGAAAGGGCTCATGAGTAATTTGTATAAACTAATTTATAAATTAGAAAATATAGAAGAAAATTGATCACTGATCATCGAAACTACTAAGCATAATTTTTACAAAATATAAGAGTAAAAGGCTACACGCATAGTTTCCAAAATCTAAGATATCAATCATCAATAAAGAAGTCTATACATCTCGATCTCGACTCGCATTTGACAGATTTAAACTTTCCTACCCCTACTCAAAGTAGGATACGCAAGGAAAGTATTGTGATCGTGTAAAACTTTCGGTATCCGGCTTTTTGTAGATGTTAATCTTTCAAAGCTTCCTCAGCCTCAATAACATATTTTCATTTATTGGTCCGTCCGTACGTCCGTCTGTCTGTCTGTGCCAAGATTATGTTGGTAACATAATGAGTACAATGCTTGCAACAGTGGTAGGCTGTGGAATAGTGTGTGAGTCGATAAAGAGAAGATAAACACCCGAAAAAACGATCTGCCACGCTGCTGCTTATAGGCACTCAGCTACATATTCATTATGTTTAATTCTATCCATCTATTTATCCTTAAATACACTACAAATATTTACTGCGCAATAGCAAAAACGTGTTTTGCCCAAGAGTGTGATTAATCTTGCCCAGGGTATTCTTCTAGATGCCCTTGACCATCTTCTGATGTACATCTCTGATGACAACAAGTTATACTCAAATCAAATTTCTACCAGTAGAAAACTCGTGCGAAATGGACACACCAGATTTTTTCTTTTCTGCTGCCGTATCCTGAGGTGTTTCTATGTGTAGTGAATTCAACACATCAAAAAGAGTAATTAACTTAGGAGTAATTATGAGGAGCTTGCAGGAACTACTTGGACCTTAAGTGAAAAAATAGACCCTAGAATATATCATGTAGGAACTGACAATTGGAAAATTAGATAATAAAATTATGATGAATGAAACGAAACTGAGAAACAAAATAAAAATTATGACAGGTCGCTGTAAGGCGAATATATAAGCAGAACAATCATTGTCTTCCAATACAGGATGATTCCGATAGATTAGTTTTACTATGAAATAAGGGACATATACAAGGCATGGTGATTTGCAAAAGTCGAATAGTCAAAGGAGAGATTTTACAGTTCATTGATATGCATGTATCTTAAAAGATAGCTCTGATTATTATCATTATCATTTATATAAAAAAATATTGTGTACTTATCTTATTATGCCTGGTTTCTTAAATTTGATGCAGTATACTGGCCAGTATTGAGTGACATCATCAACAAACACTCTTCCATTCCCATAACAATAATAACATAAACTTGTTTTTTCCCTTCAGTTGATGACGTCTCTCCATTCTGGTCGGTATGCTGCATTTAAGTTAAGAACACAGGCATGTTTGGAGAATAAGAATCAATTACAAGTAAAGTTTCAAAGTACAGAATCAAAAATATTCTAATCCCATACCGTATTATGCATGATTGGTTTGATTATTACGCAGCTGACAGCATATTATACAGTAGGTATTAGAATATTATCTTCATGAATTTATCCTAATATCATAAATTCTAACCGTAAACTGTTGAATGTATAATATAACACATAAAATATATATTCGTGTTGTTCAGCGGGTTTCCTTCGACATGGAAGCCTTCCTATTAACAAAAGTCTATACACCGAACATTGCAGTTCCGTTAGTTCTGTTGGCTTTGCTAAAGATGAAATGCAAATTTCGTTTAGACGAATGGCTTACGTATGCATTTGTGTACTTAGTGCCTAGCGCACATTTATATGTATATATGTATGAATGTATGTGTGTATCCCGAAGTTTGTCGGGATACCACATGCCTTCTGCGACCCGTATCTGTATGGGTTAACAAAGAGTATCTAATTCTGGAAAATTCTACATGTACCAACACCACTACGAACCTCGAAACTTGTAGAAGTAATTTACATTTCTGGAAATGATATATTTATGGAAATTAAACTTTTAACAAAAACTTATTTGTGGGTGCACAGTATCAAGTGAATTTTTAGAAGCTTTCGATTTCATGTTCAGTCAAATCTGTAAGCGAAACACATTTCCATTGAAATATGACCAACAACTGATTCACTATTTTGCTATTCAATATAAATTATTTGCTTCTTTTTATATAACAGAATATCAGTCACTCTTAAGGTAGATCAGCTGATCCAACAATTTACCATTTAGATAAACGCTCGGGAATTTGTCCTTGAATGTATACAGAATATGCATTGAAAATTTCAGATTCACTATCTCATGAAAACATGAAAGCCCTCACCTTAACTACAAGGTATTTCTCTATAACTTGGTGCATCAACCAATCATACTTTTCAAAAACAATGTTTGAAGTGGTGTATTAATAGACCATATGAATCCATTTCATTCGTGCCCGCTATTCAAACGCAAAATTATGTTGTTGAATCTAAAATGCTAACGTCAAGTGGTATCATAATTGCAATTAGCCGATAAATCATGAATTAATTTTAAAAAGAAAATAATCTAAATTGATAACTGAATTTTGTATAATAGAAAAATAATTAATTTTGAAGTTATCTTTCAGATACGCATCAGACTTAACAGTCATTGCTGAACTACTAAATGTACAAAAAAACAAAGAAGATAAAATTTCAAAGTTATATTGCACTTCTAATACGTATAGCTACCTACCCATCAAAAGATTATTCAGTTATAAAACCATAATATAATTATTTTATTATTAAACGTTTTTTCTCTCAAAAAATTATTGTGTATTGCCGTTTCATAATTGAGACATTCTGAAATAATTATAGGAATATGAACTTTATTATCAAAGAATAAATAAAGCTGCACTCGTTTTAGTCTATACAGGGTGGTCAGGATTATAATGGAGAAACTTTAACATCGTATCCAGCAGATAAAAATAATTATAAAAGTTCATATAAACTTATCTACAAATATTGCGAAAAAAGTATTTTTCTTATTTTCAAAAAAAAGTTTTCTAAATTTGCTTTTAAACTTAGTAGGTATTATTGCCACTTAAAAAACAATTATAGCATAGGTAATAAACTTGATTATGTTTCACCAGTGGCGTTTGTGACGCCGATTTAATTATTTAAAATAATAAAAAAAAGTTGTAAGCCAATGGTTTATTGCAATTTTGTTAATAAATTTAGATATCTTGATCAATTCTAAACAAAAATGATCTCTTTAGTCTTTTCGCTGAAACGAACGGTTTTAGAGAAAAAATAATTTTTGTTTGCATATGCACCTAATATCTGAGGTTTGAAAATTAAATTAAGATAATTCCAGCTTTTTCAGAAATTATAATAAGTGATAATTATTATTAGAAAAACATTTTCAATTATTTTTATCTGCTGAATACGCTGTGGAAGTTTCTCTATTATAATTCCCTATATATTAATACGTGGAGAGAATAATTTGTATTTTGGACCCCTTTTTAAGCATATTGCGTTCACTGACAAATATGTGATTTGACACAGTTAAAGTTTATATGGAGAATGAGTGCAGAAAAACAGAAATTATAATTTGTTTCAAAAATATATTGAATTAAATAAATTAAATTTACATCGACCATCCTTTTAAACATAGCGATATATCGGATTATCTACTCAAATGCTTTGGTGTAGTGATTAGCGTCATTGCCCTTTCAAAAAACATACAATTGACTCGGTTTCCATTCTTAATCATCGCTCTTTTTTCATAACACCTATTTGAAATTGAAATAAATTCTGTATCGATTCGGCTAAATTTTGATGGCAATTTTAACTGTGTACAAGGCTTTAGTGTAGCTATTCTGCAAGCTTATGACATTGAGAAAACATAACCTTCTCTTTCTAAATTATCCGGGTAACCACTAAATCTTGGTGGTAGGTCAAAACTATCCTCCGAACTTTACCCGGCAGAGAAAACGTATTTGATTGGTCAGATATATGCAAATGGCTACGTGTTATCAAGTGTTATCTTCTTTTTCAATAGTCCTTCCTCACCCACTCCTGGATATAGGCCGCCCCGTGAATTTTCAAACTATTTGGATTATTGTATAAGCGTACACCATATCTTGTAGACTTTAAAGCGTTCAGTTGTTCAAAACGATTAGGAGTATTATTGAAATACAATAATGTTCGAAACAGCCAGAAGAATCTTTGAAAGATTCATGTTTTCATTTATAATTGAACTCTGCACATTCGGAGACTTGATCTGGATTATTTAACTTCCGAAAGTAACCTAGCCATTTTTTTGCACTGGAAGCGGTACGAAGCACCGCAGAACACAGAAATATTTATCATTTCTCTTCTATTTTTCTTACGATACATAAATACAAAATACCAATTCCCCCGGTCAGTTTTGGAAACCTAAGAAATTAGAATTCTAAAGACGTTAAACTTTAATTAAAAAGATACATAGTGGACCCATTGATAAACAAAATTCAAAAAATTATATCCAATAATTTATAAAGGTATACTCTTTGATCGAAGAGCCTCAATAATATTCAAACTCTGAAGGATCTAGTCACTTATTTCCTTCTAAAACGAGCTTTTATCTACCATACGTATTATCTATCCCATTCTAACCTAGCCGTCAACCCTTAACCAAATAATTTGGTCGTAAACTTCAAAACAACATTACCGAAATAAAATTTCTCTGTGTCTGACCATCCAGAAGAATGTGAAGGTGGATCGTTGTGTCAAGAAATTCTCACCCGAGTCCAAAAAACATTTATTTGCCACTGAACATTCGCCAGTTTAATTAAATTTTGAATCGTAAAAGCGAATGTCCAAGACTTATCGTGGAAATCTAAATGACCACAACCACACCATAAACGTTAAACTGCTCTGCCACCTATTTTTAGTACAACTTTCATGGAGGAATAGAATCAGGATAGTGAAAAGGCAGAATAACATAAGAAACATCGCCCTTTGAATCCTTAAAATGTCTCACACGTTGGAATTTAATGATAGTGTAAGCAAAGAGAAGCAATAAATACCTCAACGACGGGATCTACACTTTTTTGAGAACTTCTAAAAACATGGGCTTTAAAAACACATTGAATATATAGCAATAAATATTCGTATATTCGCAACAGTCTGTCTAAATCAACGACTGTCTGATTTGCTTTTCCAGACCGTGTTATGTCTTTGGTAGTTTACGCACGATTCAAAAATAATGTCAAAGAAGATATTTAATTTTTACCAAGAAATGTAGCAGCAGTAAGAAAATAATCCAAACGAGTTATAAATAAACAATAATATCGTGTTCGTGGTAAAAAAAATCTTTCATTCAAAAAATGCAATATCCGCAAGGACACTGAAAGAAAATAATCTTTGCTTCTGACCTAATAACATTTGAGTTGCTGAACGATGCCCCGATTTCAAAAATACCCGGAGACGTTTTGTACTGCCCCCATTGAAGGCGCGGTTGCTTTTTATTGCTGGCATTTTTAGTAGTTACCAGCACCGCTTATCGTCAGAGGCGCAATTAAAGTTCTTTTCTCGGAAAAATAGGAATACAAAGTTAATTGCATTTTCCTAATGATAGAACATGAGAGTTGAAGAATGCTTCGAGGGTATGTAGTTAAGCTGTTGTTGTTCAAAAAGTACTTATGTATTGAACAATCAGGCAAATCTTTGACTTGATGCAATCCGTAGCCGCATAATAATTGGAAAGCTGGTTAAATACGTTAAATGTCAGCTAGTTATAAATTTTGTAGGATTAATTAATCGGGCAGCATTTATTCCTCGAAAAATTTGTCAGAACTGAACATTTCTTTTTTCTCTAAATAAGTAAGAGGTCATGAATTCGCCTCTTGCGGGAGGTGGTTACGGCTATTGACTCAAAATATTTTTTTCCGACAAATCTTATCTGACTCTTTCTTTTACTTCGATTAAAATTATTATTAATATTTACTTAACCGCACCTGATACATGAATTGGGGAACGTCATGAAGTATAACTCCCCATTTCAGAGAATTTTCGCAAATAAGGAAGTTCCTCAAAGGAGCGGTTTTCGCTGAACCCACTGACATAGAGACATAGACCGCGCATCTTGCGCTTATCTTGCTAATAAGTGGAAAATGGCTGAATAGACTGATTAGACCAGAGGTTATTTTATCTCAACTTAGCCAATTGTGTCAACTTTCAAAGGATAGGTTACCTATGTTTTTCATGGACCGCACAAAAGATGCAGGTATTGGCATTTTGTGAGAATGTTGCGCAGCCAAGTTTATGGTTGAACCCAAAGACTATAAAGTCCACTTTTTATGTAATTAGATAGATTTACTTTCCTTGTCCCCTACCCCTCAAATAATATCCGAATAATAGTCCACAAACTCAGATTGATAGTTTTTCAGGAAATTCACTGCATTTGTAGTTTGAGTAATTTATAGTTAAATTCAAATTCAAATTCAATATATTACGGATATATAATACAAAAAATATCTTTCCGACGTCGAATATATCAAAACATTGTAAGCAAACAATGACATTAAAATATAAAAAAAAAGATAAAATAAAACTTTTAAAATATAACCCTAAGTAATTAATAACTAAACGTACATAATATATATATATATAGTACAGCATACAAAATGACAAGGGAACTAAATATACATGTACAGTTAAGATTACATCTAACAGAGAATGGTTGCGCTTGGTCTCTCAGAGTGGCACATAGGCATTGTTCTAATGTAATTCAAAGAATTCTTGTATACTAAGGAAAGCATTCTGTATTAGAATTTTTCTTATGTTTCTGACGACACTATCCTCTGGTAGACTTTTTAAATGCGCAGGAAGTTTATTATAGAGTTTCGGGCTGTAATAGTTTATCGAAATTCTGGACGTCTCAATCTCAAGCCTATTCTTAAGAGGTCGCCTGTTTAGTAAAATAATCATGGTAAAAGTTGTTGGTGTTATAGGCAAAAGCGTTTTTGTGACAATAGAGAACACATTCATAAATATAGCGGCAAGGCAGAGTCATTATAACTATAATAAGTCCCTGAAGATATTTTTAGTATGGGCTGTATATTCCAAACCAGCAATGACCCTGACCGCTCTCCTCTGCAACCCGAAAATTCGCGCAGCTTGTGCTGAATGTCCCTAAGCTAGGACGCCATAGCAAGCCACGGACTGAAACACACTATGAAAAGCCTGTATAAGGCTGGATTCAGGCAGCATCTTTTTGAGATTCTTCAAGAGAAATATGCTCTTAGGAAGGCCATGTGCCATATGTTCTATATGTTCATCGAATTTTAGGGTTGGGTCCCAGTAGATTCCCAAAAACTTCACAGCATGCACATTTCCCCCCTCCATATCTCTCAGCCCAAACATGGTACGCTCCGTCTTCGTCTCATTCAAAGCCAATCTATTAGCTCTAAACCAGTCTTTTAAACCTTCTTCCAAGATCTCCATCTTTTCATTCAGCCTTTCTCTGAAAGTGCCTGACTCTATAATAGAGGTGTCGTCTGCGAACAAAAAAACCCATGAGGATGGAACCGCTACGTTTATATCGTTGATATAGATGAGAAATAGCAACGGACCCAGTACTGAGCCCTGTGGTACCCCGAACCTCATCTCAGCCTCGCCAGACCTTTGATTGCCAAATTCAGTCAGCTGTTTCCTATCGCGCAGATAATTAGCAAGAAGATTCAGATTAGCTACTCCCAAACCTTAACTCTCCAGCTTACTAAGGAGAAGGTCATGAGAGACGCAATCGAAGGCTTTTGAGAGGTCACAACATGTAGAACTCACATATTTGCCCTCTTCAAAAGTCTCCGATATGCATCTCAGCAGCTCCATGATTGCCATTGTCGTTGACCTGCCAGCTCTAAACCCGAACTGGCTTGCCGAAAATAGGCCATTTGTCTCGAAGTATTGGTACAATTGCTCCTTCAACACACCTTCAAAAACCTTTGATAACACGGGCACCAGCGATATGGGTCGATAGTTTCCCAAGTTGTTCTTGTTACCATTTTTATAGATGGGTACAACCCTTGATTTTTTTAATGCAGAGGGAAAAATACCATCACTGATACTACGATTTATGATCTTAGTAAAAGGAATTACAAGGAGATTTTCAAGTTTCTTCATCAGAGGGACGCTCAAGTTGTAGATATCCTTACTATTTTTATTTTTCAATGAGTCAATGACTTCTCTCACCTTTACAAAAGAAACCTCAACAAACCGAAATGATAAGTCCGGGTCCACCTTCATCCTATCCATGTATTCACTAGAAGTCCCGGCAGCGGGCGGAATATTCCTCAGGGTCTTCTCGACTATACAAGAAAAAAAGTTGTTGAACTCTTCGGCAGTTAAAATTCACATCATCGACACTCGACCTGCCACTTCCTCTGAAGTCATTTACCACCTGCCTTGATGCTCTTACAGTATTTGAGGAACCAAGCACATACCGAGAATAGGCCTCATGCTTTTTCCTTTGGATATGTTTCCTGTAAGTTTTTCTAAAGTTTTTTATAAGGTCTTTTAAGTTTTGTGATGGTCTATTCCTGTACAGATCTTGAAGAAATTTAAGTGTTTCCCGCATTTTACCCACTCTGTCTTCATCCCATTGTACAATATGACTATTATAGTTGTTTACCTTTTTACGAGATATTGGAAAAAATTGTTCACAGCCTAATGTGAGAATGCTCAAAAACCTGTCAAACCTTTTATCGAGAGTATCTGTTACATCGATAAAATTCCAATTTTGACTTTCCAAGTAAGTCAACATACCACCTATGCCCCGATTGGTGAAAGGCCGGCAAAAGCGAAAGAATGGGGCCCCAACCTCCTCATGCAAATTCCATCCGCAGGTCAATAGCTAGATGATCCGAGAGCAGAGGGTCAAAGATAGTCGTACCAAAATCATGACTACCAGCAAAGTTTACGAATATGTTACCTATGCAATTAACGTTATTGGTATTATGAAAAATTTGCTGAGAGAAATTAAAACTAGTCATTAAATCAATAAAATTTTGCTTCCTATGATTGTTAGAATAAAAGATAATATTAAAGTCGCCCACATATACTACATGCTTGTACCTTTTCTGTTCGACGCAGCACAGCATACTCTCTACAATCAACATAAACACATCAAAGTCTCCACGGGGCGGGCGATATATAGCTTGTATTGCCAAGCTATGCTCTTCTACCACCATGGCTGCTACTTTGCAAACCGACTCCACTGACATTTCCTCCAAGGCTTGGATTCTTTGCGCCAATCCAATAATAATCATTACTATAGTTAATTTAAGTAACGTTATGAAATCGTGAGATCGACACTGATTAGGATCAGCTGATTACTTATTTACCCATTTTTAAATTGTTTTGATAACTCTGTGAAACTGTATTATTCAAAATGATGAATTTCAAAACAATTATCTATACATTCATTCTCAATGATGTTGGAAGTTCATTAAAAAAATAACAAAAAGTTTCTAGCTGATGAAATAGTCACTAGTAAATCTATCTTGTGTACATATAGGTACATCTACTTCCAATAAAACTTTTATCTTCACAACGATGCTATATGAAGAATGAATTACTGAAAATTTGAAAAATACATAAAGAAGCAAGTCTCGAAGAGAGCGTTACGATTCTATATGTGAGCTCCACGTGTAGTTACTGATAAATAAATAATTGAAAATAATTTAACACTAAAGCCTAGCTGGAAACGTTACGTAAGTTATTTCATATTTGCTGACAAACTTGATCAAGCTCAAGCGTATATTTGAAGAATCAAAATCAATATATTTTCTCAAACTAATGCTAAATGAACTATTTTCCAACATGAGTTATAAAACACATTAAATATGTTCACAAATATCCTTTCCTCTTGACACTTTCAATACAATTTAATACTGGAAAAACTCACTTTGTAATATACGGCGCAAAGTGTAGGCTTAGTGGATGATCTGAGAATCATAACTTCTATTCACTGCACCATGAAAACTTCATTTAAAATATCGAACCATACCTACATACCGACAACAACTAATAAGCGGACAGGTTTATTTATCATTTTAATGCATCTTTTTGCCGAGAATAAACATAAACATAAATTTTATTTATCCAAGAGTTTTAATTTCAACTATGTAATATACCACTACAAACAATCAGGTAATAGACACTCAACTATTTTCAGAGACAATGAATAATTCAAAGTATTTATTTAAAAAACTATGTATCGTGTGCGTTATTTGTCTATTCATAATCGGCATATCGACAAATTTCTAGCTCCACTTAAGAACTGCGATCTAGATTAGGTATTCCAACTGAACTGGTCAACAATTTGGTTGGAAAGTTTCAGCGTGTTAAGAGTTTAGAAGTCTCGTAGATAGATGCGTTTAAAATATGAAAGGCACAGTAAGAACTGAAAAAGGTTACTTTTCTATAGAACGAGCAATGCCGGCAATATTCTGACAAAATACCCCATAACAAAAATAAAAAATCAGCTCAAAGTTAAGACAAACAATGCAACTCATCCTATACTTATGCGTGTCGCGTATTTAGGGTCTATATTCCTTGCTCGGACGGGGATTGAAATCGAAAAATCTTGACGATGGCAAAAGCAGTTCGATAGTGGAGAGAAATAGGTTTGAAAACATTCGCGTGCGTAGGACACCCATTGTATGTGGCAGCAGTATGCATATAGATAGGGAACATTTCCCAGGACTTTGCGCCAGTAACGACTTTCTTTTATTTCGGTCATGGCAGCGCCTTTGCGATTTTGGCTCGCCTTAATGACTTTAAGGTGGGAAAAGGGACTGACGGGCGGGTGCTTATGAATGCGTGTGATCATTGACTTCGCTTTTCGGGAAAAGGAACTCCCCTCACGATTTCTATTGTGTGTACTTTGGAGACGACGAGAGCTCTTATCGACTGAAACATTAAATGAAAACACAAAGTTCAAAGGGGAAAACAAAGCATAGAAAATAATCCCCCTCTATTTATGTAGATAGAGATGGAAATACAAATATTGACTAAATAAATAGAGGAAACATTTAGGAGGATTCTATATTTGTGTGTTTATATTAGTAATTCGGCTATTTCTGGAGTATTATGTAAGATAACAACGATGTAACATTTTTTTCCAGAAATAATGACGTCTTGTGCTAGCAAGGCTTTAAGATTGTATATATATATATATATATATATATATATATATATATATATATATATATATATATATATGTATGTATATATATGTTATATATATATATATATATATAAATATATGTATTTGTTGGACGTGCAGTCATTTAATAAATACACTTTTTAAGATTTCTCCTAAATTCACGATTTTTTTCCAATGAAGATAATAAATATTCTCGAAAACTCGGCTGAACCCAAAGAATAATTGTATTTATTAAATGAACATTTTACAACTGATTTTTTGTACAAGTTTTTCTTGATAAATTATTTTATTTTATTTTAATGTATTGTGATGTCTTTAATAATATATAACGTAAGAGAAGAAAAACACTAAACTTGTACTATCTTAGACGTTGCTCATGTGAGATGATAAAGACAAACTTTGTCCGAGACTTTTCTTTAATTCTTCTAACTTCCGAACGGTTTTGATGTTTCGCCAAAGAATCACGCTTCAAAGCTTCATTATAAATAATTCAGTACTGCTGAAATAGCACACTCAGAGAAGCAAATCGAACTTCCACTCTGCCCAAGTTTATAAATATGGATGGATATGTATCAAGTAGGGCAAATTCACAAGTTTTTCCTTGAATGGAGAGAACAAGCCTTCGCTATTGACCTCTGAGATCTTATGACTATTTAACACATACAGACGATGTTTGATCTGAAATTCAATAATTCATTAGTACGGCTCGTTAGTTTCGATATGTTTGATGAAAAAATTATAAATTACAAGCAACAGGTTAATGGGTATTTTATTGGTTACTCAAACGGACGAATGGATCACAGAGCAGCATTGAAAATATACACTAATAAAATTACAAGTTAATGGTGAATTGCAAGCTTATTTATTTCACATTATAATAGATATATACTATGTTACAAATGAAACATACCAGTAAAACATAATGAATATTTACGAAGTTTTGGCAACTACGGACTGCGGAAGATGCTATTTCCTATAGATTTTTTTTGTTTAGTTTTATAGTATTATTCGCTTAAAACAATGGTTACTATGCTACCATTGAGAAAACATGCTAATTCTCAACCATGACGTTCATTTGGATAAGGTTATGGGCAGCGGGATGCCGGAGTTACGTATCGGGAACTTCGAGCTCGAAATGACCGGACCACAGAGCAATGGCAACAGCGTCGTAGTGGTACTGGTGCAGTGTTACGAATGCCCTCAGAGAGAGAACGATTTCCTACCTCTAGGTCATTGGTACCATATGAATACGACTGTCACAATCGTAGGATTAGCAGCCGTATTCACAAACAAATCTTAGTTCAGTACTAGGTTAGTTTGATAATAAGACTGCCACTGCAAAAAGAACTAAACTAATATCGATTTGTTTATAAATACGGCTGTTCCTCGTTTGGCTTGAAGTCATATCGACCATGTTTCATCTTCTCTCTGACTCAAAGACATAGGGGGAGGTATTACAGGGGTGTCAAGATGGTGCCCAGTGGAATATATTAAGCGACATAGAAAAAGTTGAACATAAGAAGTAATAACGAGATTGAAAAAAATGTGTTGTTCTGAAAGAAATACTGATAGAAATTTGGTTCAATTGTAGGACTATCATGTTTTTTCGAAATTTTCTACAAGACAAAGGGATGTGAAATAGCAGAGCAACAAGAATGTCTCCATTGGGAACAGGAATTGATTCGAATTATGTTCAGTGACGCATCTTGATTTTGTTTATTAGCCCAAGAGGGACCAAGAGGAGTTGGCCCTAGACGTGGAGACGGGAAATTGAATTTCGCCTAGAATGTGAGACCAAGTTTACCCAAGGAGATATGATATGGGGTGCAATTACATATGGAATTGTCTCTCTCAGCATTCCTTGAAAGAAAAATTAATACGCAGGACTACATGTTCAATGTTTTAATACCAATTGTTTGTAAATACCATATCTTCAGCAACTTGAACCTAATTTTCCAACAGAATAATGTAAAACCTCATACCTCAGCAATCACCTAAGACATGGAAATCACGTTGCTTGGAACACAATTCCTCAAGACGACATACTTCTGAGAGATGAGGAATATAAAAGCTTCAGAGGGGCTCCAACTCAAGCCCTTTCATTTACCAAATATATACTTATTGAAATATTTACAGCCGTCTTCAAAGAAAAATCTTAGTTCGATACTAGTTTAGTTTGTTTGTTAGCTACTATGGTAACGGTAATATAATATATAATACAATACGGGACAGTTTTAGTATTAAACTAAACTAGTACCGACCTTAGATTTATTTATGAATATGGCTATCTACGTTTAATGGGCGATGCATTTCCAAGGTGGCCCAGTAGGTATATATAATATTTTGAACATCAAAATTATCTACATGGGAATGTATTGAACAAAATCGTATAATAGAGACTTCGATTCACACTATTTCTATCTAGCCTTTATTCTCTAAAGACTTTCATTATCAAATAAACAAGAACGATTCGACCGCAATTTTTCAAGTCAGTGACGTTTCAAGAGCCCTCAATTCTTATCTATCATTTCCTCCCCAAAAGTATCTAATTCTCGAACTAAGCTCACTCGAAACTTTCTAATTGATGGGCTTCATCGATGTTTACGTTTCTGAAACTTTTTTTTCGTCCTGTGCGGATTCAGCACTAGTTTTCTTCACATTGGCAAAAAAACTGTAATCTCTGGAATTATCTGCTGGTGAACATAATTTGATTTACTATCAGATAAAGATATATGGAGTCCATAAATTCTATTATTAAATTTTGATTTTATGATTAGTTCAACAGATACATCTCGATACAGACACCTATGAAGATTCATAATGAAAAGGGCAGCAATAAGGGATTCTCTCAATAGAAGTTTTATGAAAATACAATCTAAATAAACTCGGCCATGAATCAAAAATGTAGACATTTCAAATTTCACGGGCGGCTAGCTGCTATATAATGAACAAACACAAATGCACTTTCTCAAGAGTGATATAAAATATCGCGTTTCAGTTTTCCGCGAGAAATATATAGCGTTGATTAAGTCTTCAGAATCAAAGGCAATTTCTCAGTCGTTGAAAGTTTCGTTGTGATAATAAATCTTTCTTGATTAGTTTGCTCGACAATTGGAAAATACTCTTGAGTTCATTGGGCAAACTAGTGAAATAAATGGAATTTCGGGACAATACGACATACCGAATTTTGCGTAGAATAAGTGAATGTGATACATACAATCATTGGTTACAAAATGATATTCAAATATCCTAAGAACAAACAAATTTTCTAGCACGAATTTCATATCAATGAAATGAGATTAACATTAGCTAAGCTTATTGTAAAATTAAATTGTTTGAGGTTGCCATCGAGAGTATAATAATATCATGTTACTATTTTTTCACATTCTGTGTTGGTAACCAAAAGAATTATAGCTATGACTCATTCAAAATTAGAAACATTGAAATTTTCATAATAGTAACCTACACTTGAGTACGATTTTTTTAACCTGACATGTCTTTGTTTATTAATATAACAGTTATCATTCATTCTTGTGAGTCGCATAGAGTTTGAGCTCCTGAGTTAACAATCAAATACCTACAGAAAACTACTTGCCTTTTTAAAACGTCAAACTGATACATACAATTGTGATACGTCGTTTAAAAGATATTCACATTTTCTATTCAAACAATTCAATTAAAAATATTAAATTATTGGATGTCGAAATTTGATATAGTGCACTAAAGAAAAAGTAATACGGTTTAGTTCTTGATTATGTAAATTAAAAAAATAACATAAATAACTTTGATCAACTAAATAACATCCAAATGTTAAAAAAATCTTATGTTATTCAATATAAGCTAATCGCGTGCGTAATTGTTCTTCAAGAATCTAAATAGAGTAAGTAGTAGGTATATACTTTTCACATATCCTAACAAGAAGTCTATCAAATAGAGTAAGATCAGCTGATCGTGATGGCTATCAAACCATATTTTATTAAATTGACGTCACTATACAGGGTGTTAGGTAAACATGCGGCATTAATTCAAGGGGTTATTCCTTCGCCTATTCTATGAATATTTTGTCCTATGATATTTAAAAAAATCCCTTTATTTTGAAGATACAGGGAAATAAAATTTGCGACAATAGCAACATTTTATTATCAAAAAGTACATTCAAAGTTGCTCAATCTACAATAAACGTTCGAAATGACTTCCTCCAGCAAACAAGAATTCAATCTTCTCGTCACTGACTGCCGAATTCTTTCAAACACGCCAGGGTCGTTTCTAATTGAGTTACCCCGATCCGATGTCGCAAGTCGTTCAAATTCTTCACTAAACTCTAAAACTCTAAACTAATGACTTCAGATATCCCCCAAACGTAATAATCCAGGGGGTTTAAGTCTGGGGATCGAGCAGGCCATGCGTGTGGTCCACAGCGATCTCTGCGTAGCTTCGAAACAAAGGGGTTCTTAAAAAATCATCATAGGACATAGGATATTCTTAGACTAGGCCAACGAATGAACCCTTGAATTTTTGCCGCATGTTTACCTAACATCCCATAGAGTAAAGTGAGATTTCTATGTGATAGTATAACAACTTAATAAACGATTTGGGATATAAAAATAGCACCCATTATCAGTTAAAATGCGAAAAACTATTGTAGTCGAAACCAGCGAACATGAAAATTTAAAATATATCAATATGTAATACCCACAATTTTCAATAGTAGCTCCCCAGCAGCTAATACAACAACTTCCTACTGTATCCATGAGGATTTCTTAAAATACATAGAAATTCACTCTCAATAATTTTGTCAATCACTACTAGTGATGCTGCGAGACTGGTCTTGGTCCAATACCAAGACCATATCGGTCTTGGTCTTGGTCTTGCTTTGCGCATCACTAATCACTACACAACCAAAACAAGAGAGAGACACAAAGTTCTATCTAAAAAAATATATACACATTTAATTCAATCAGAATAATCTCAAAGACATATACATAATGTCAACTATTAATTAATTTATTTTAGACACAACGCATTTTGAAAATACTAAAAGGATCATACCAATTATTGAATTTAACCATAATCTCTACACAATTGAATTTTGAACGAAACTTTGTCACGATACTTTCAGAAATGCAACCTCTATCGTGTTCACGTTTTCACAATTGCATAGAAATACCATTTATCATTTAATAAATACCTAATACATTTCAAATGTCCGTAGCCAACAGAAAGTTGAAATTCATAACATTGATATAATTTATAGTTTTGAATATATTTAAATTTATTTACATTTTATCTAACTTTGAATTAGTGTGATTCCCGGATCCCGATTTGTTTTCTATTTTCGTCTAGATAATTACATCAATATTTACATAATTTCCATCACATTTAGAACTAATGTTATAACTATGAGTTTTGTAGAAGATTTTTTGTCTGCTTTACGTGTCCCTATGTGCTATAATCAGCTCACTACTATAAAAGTTATGCATCGCGTAGAAGTATCCCTTCGACACAATCATTCTCGAGATAAAACAAAATTTAAATGCAGACTTCGTACAAACACTGACATCTTCCTAAAATCAATATATCTATCTACATCAACTTTCAACTTCAGAATACTGGAAAAAACTTTGGCCATTATTCAATTGCATGTTTTTAATAGATAAAATTATGCTTCACTATTTGATTATCAAGCTCTAAGAATGATTCAATTTGAAAGGGTATCGTCTGTGTTCGTGTTATTTGCATTAAGACTGGTCTAGTCCTACCTACTACTATCTAGACATTTATCGAGCGTTGTGACCCCAAATGCCACACCTCCACTGATAAGAATAGCATGGCAGGTAGCCTCCTATTGGGGTCAAAAAATCAAATCAGTTTCAATTAATTCCAGACTAACATGACTTGTAACTTCCTATGCATTTTTGTATGCTAATCCATCCAGAAATTAGATTGTTCACCACATAATAATATCGAATACATAAATGTGGATAGACACACAAAATATAGGCAACTGTCCTACTTTCAAGTACTTAGGGCTAACGTAACATATCTGGATAATAGAACTGATGCTCATAATAGAATAAAAAAAACTAAGCAGGCAAGACATTTTCATTTGGTTAATATTCTTATTTTATTAATTTTTGATTTAAAATGTGAGTCTGAAATACTTGCGAAGATTTGGGCCAGTTGGTTACCATGATTTCAGGAAAAAATATAAGAGTAATAGATGGTCAAAATTATTATTTATCAAATAGGGGGGCCTAAAGGGCGGATGCGAGTCATAAAGTTCTATATTATACACTGTGGCTGGAATATCTCGAAACACCTGATTTCTGACTAAACCATACTTTATTTTAAAAAAATATCCGAATAAAAGTATTTGCAGAACATTTTTTTTGTGACTTACTTTGATTTTCAACAGCTACGCTAATTTTTGGGATTTCACGTCATTGTTGTTTTTTTTCCAAAGTTTCTCCCCAGGAATATATTTTTGGATTCTGATAGATACTCACTTTCACAACAATTTATTGATATTGGGTTTGGGTTTGGATGTGCGACATGTGTTTTAAATAATAAATAAAATAATAAATAATAAACTAGTGAGTAATTATCCAAATATGTAATTAATAACCCATCATTTTTTCTTTAATTCGGAATTTTCAATGGTGTAAACCAATCATTATTTAATCATGTTGAATCATGTTTAAATAGATATATCTCATAGTACACTAGCTATGATAAATTTCGGACAAGAATGTCAGCAATATATTGATTTGAAAATCTCTCTAGAGAGATTTGTCATTTCTTATATTACATCGATCAAAAAACATCTCAACAAATTTGAAAAGCGAATATACGCGGTAAACACTAACATCCATCTTATAATAAAATAGCGGAAAGAGTGTAACCTTTCGCGACCATTAAGGGCATAACTCTTTTTATGGCGATCCTTCATATTTATAGCGCTTTATAAAGTTCTCTAGCTACTCCAGGGACCTTCCAGCCCTCCAACACTCGAACAAAGTTTCAGCTGGCTGATATAAATCTTTGGGTGAAATAGTCCTGCCACCGACAACTGTCAACGAAACTACCTTCTTAGCAACGATAACGGCACTGACACTACTTCGTGTTTCTGATAATTGGTTTCTTGCTCATTAGACAGAAGAGAGTTGAGTCTGTGAGAGAAATTTTGTTTGGTCTATAATTTTCGATGATATATTATGAGGGTGCTCAATGTTCATATGGAAGTTAATGTTTTAAGTAAACTGTATCTATTTCATCTTATAAAAGGTGCATGAAAATAACATAACCCCCCCTCAAAAAAAAGAATAAACCTTATGTTTTATAAGGTAATAAAATTATATTTTATCGTCGAGTTGTTTACTCTTCCAATTCCTGACAACGGGAAAAAGCAGAGTCAGAAAAGTAGTATTTTAGCGAAAATCCTAGATGAGGATGACCAGCACTTACTTACGCTACGATTGCATTTAAATGAGAGTTAGAAGTCGATATCATTCGGATAATATTAAATTATTGCTATATGAAATACTTACCGATATAGGAATATACAGTTGGAAATAAGCATGCTAAGTATCAATTTAAAAAAAAATCGAATTTATCTCACAACAAAAAAACGTTAGGCTGAGAGAAGATGTCATTTGCCCCTATGTCTAATCAAGGGATTGATATCTGAAACTATAATTTAATAGAAATACAGAAAATATATTTTCCTATATCTCCTAATTGGAATAGTTAGAATATAAAAGCTCGAAATTTTCAGATAATTTTCATTTTATCAGAAGTATGAAAAGCTCTTATTATCTCTCTCTTATTATCACAGTAAAAAGTTTATTTTTCAAAAATTTCTTTTTGCATGTCTAATTTTGTCCATGCATCACACAAAATCACTAAAAGGTTTTCAACAATCGATCCATGTTGAAAGTTTAGTTAGGTTCGTTAGTTTTGAAAACTCTCAAAAAAACATTTTTTGTGAAACTATTTTGACCTTGGTTTCGTAATTTCTTGAGCTCAACGAGATTTTAATGATATTCAGAAACAAGCATTGTAGGATATCAACAACAACTTTGTCAAGTTTACAATATTCAAGGCAAATGAAGTTGTATGCCAATTGGAGAGTTAGACCATATTTGGGGCTTCAGTAATATTTCATTCGGATGAAGAAGTTAATTAGGTTTTAAACAAACCTCAACAAGAGTACACAGACAGAGATAACAAAGAATTAGAAAACCAAGTTTTTAATTGAATGGCCAAAAATCAGTCTTGAAATTGGCCCAAAGCTCTTTAATATATTAATTTCCATAAGAAACCCGCTTTATATATTGATGAGTTGAAATGAAATTATGTCATTTAATATAAAAATAAAATAACTTTAAGAATTAGTAGACTAATCTATAAAACCAAATATCAGAAAAATTACCAATAAATTAGATAATTATAAAATATTTGATGACTTACTTTCCTATTCTAACCAATTCTCGCACATTGGATAAAAGGTACGAATTTACGAAAATTCAGTTGCACATGCAGATCCGAACCAGAATTTTTAGAGAAAAGCCGGGAAATCACCGCATTTTTGGAGCACAATGATAAAAAAGTGACTTTTCTCACTTACACAAATAAGCATGATTCTTTACTCTGTTAACATCTCAAAAAATGTTATAACCATTTTTTAATTTTTTATTGTGTATTATCTAGAATCGACGTTTTCAAATAAACAATCAAATTCAAAATCAAATATCATTTCATAATAACATACAGTGGGAACGTTTAGAATTGAGATCACAAATAAAATACGTCATGTTTAATTTATGCAAAATCGTTTGAACACGTCATTTTCTTAATTTGAATGCGATTCTTTTAACGCTACTCTTTTTGTAATGATGTCATCAGGAAAACCCTGTGACGTTATCATTTTGTTAATTGGAAACATGCATTTGTTTGATTAAATCGAAGCATAAAAAAACATTCCTGAAAATTAAAAATTCAACTATATGACCTTGAGGTTGATAGTTTTCAAGATAAAAAGCTTTTGCTATTATAATTAACAAAATCACATTAATAGTTTGGGTAGTAAGTATCGTTTATGGTACCGACTCCCCCATTATATAATGATAATGTTTGAGAGCTGAATTAAGACTGTAAGGTATTTTAAGGTATTTATAAAGGAATTATCAGTTGAGAGGGGAGGGAAGACCAGTCCAAATGCTTTAATTAGAACGAAATGAAGCATATACAGAAAAACTTGCAATAGATCAACCCTGAAGGTGTAAAGAAGATTCTAAAATTTTGAATTTCAACAATAACAATGTTTTCCAAAGAATTTTTATAAAATATTTTTATTGTTGGAAATATTCGTTCAACTGTTTTGATGATATACATAGTTGTAAACGGATCAAATGAGCGAAATAGGATAGTACATAATATAGAGAACCACTTATACCCATTTACATGTCCCGACCTCGCGCATGTCATGGACAGCTGATGGATCCTGAACCACAAGCATTTCCTTACCATTGTTTGGATTCGGGGTTAACGTTGTGTCAATGTCAAAAGATTGAAAATATGGAATTGACATTTCAGACATTATTTTTAATTCCAAATGTCTCAGATGATTTCTTTTATTTAAGTACACCTGACTTGTCATTTAATAATAATAATTGATCATTACACAGAATATTTCATTTGCAAACTGATAGTTAAAGAGTTACAGGTAGGTAATATCTATAATTTACAGACATCGTTCTGTTATAATTTTATTATATGTATAGATAATTTAGTTTGCTGAAAAACTTTAGAATGGAAGAAAAAGAAGACTTTTGGAATTGAACGATATGAGAAGGGTTCACGCAGTTCTGGAGGCAGTGAAATGTACTGTCATCAATCCACATAATACCTAAATCGCGTGATCGCAATTCAAGATCACGTAATGGTGAAGGTCGTATGGCAGATCAGAAGAATATGTCTTCCTTGGGAGGCAAGCGTGAAGATTAGGACAAAAGAATGCAAGGAGCTTTACCTGGCTTAGATTGACGAATGGACTTGGACGATGTTTGATCGGAACGATCAAAGCTAAGAAGGGGCCAGTGTTACGTGAATGAATTATTGCGTACTTATACGGTTATTGTTCTTTTTAGTATCTATTTGTGATACTGTCTTGTTTACTATCGTTTCTTCTTATGTATTTCAATAATTAGATCTAGAATTAGTAGATTTATTCTCGGACCTTCCAGAAACTATAAGTGATGTACATTTTCTCAGTTTGGTCAGTTTGACAAACGTCTAGAATAATCTCGAACGATTTCATGTCAAACTCAGCTATGTAAAGCCGCGCCGATCACGGGTCGCCCGCTGAGTGGACTACTGCAGACTGCATAGTGAAATGCTTTTCCTACAACCGCTGTTGACAACACATTGCCTAGTACTTCTTCAACATCTGGATATACTGTGCCTTCTAAAAGGACTTTTTGTTCTGCTATTGGACTATATCTAGAGATACTGCGTTCCCTCGGCCTACGCCCGGCATCTTCCCTCCATCAGACTCGCTATTGGAGCTGTCCTTGTTGGAGTGATAATGAAGTTTCTATTGGACGCTATTTTCGAACTTATATTGTTATCTAATTTCTAGCCAGTGCTTCTTTATATTCTTATCTAATTCATCTAATTCAGTTCTTCTTTGTATTCTTGCCTAATTCTTGCCTGTTCTTCTTCATATTCTCGTCTAAATATTTCATGTTCTTCTTTATCTTATCTAATTTTGGTCCATTCTACTTTATATTCTTGTATAATTCTTGCATGTTGATCTTTATGTTCCAGTCTAATTCTTATCCAGTCTTCTTTTTATTGTTGTCAGATTCTTTCTTGGTTTTCTAGGAACTTTGTAACATCTGCAATAGCTACCATTTCGTCGTAATCTTTTTATCTGATGTTCACCATAAATTCTCAGCTATATGCGAAGGCTCCCACTTCTGACACCAATTGTAACGTTTAACCAAGTGAACTCCCCAACAACATTAAGCACATGGCTCATATATACAATATATATATTGCAATTATATTCTCTATTTCAGTGTTCTAGTATTAAAATAATATCTGTTTAACATATAAATTTCATTATCTAATGAAAACTTGTTGTTTCTTAAGTTATTTGAAAAAAAATGGAGACAATTGTTCTTTGATGATAAATAGTAATGTTAACAGAACATATTTTCACAAAATATTACCACTCATATGTATATCTACATATTGTCAGATTTAATTTGGTTTATTATATGTGTGGGTTTTGTTATAATAAAAAGTCAGTGACCACAGACACCACAGTCTAAGGCTTAACAGTTTAATAATATAATAGAAGCATGTAATTTGGGAACTATTTTCTTTTTGTGAAGTGAAAACTTACTAAGAAACAATTTCACGGAACCAAACCCCTAAAGGTGTAAATGGGGATAGCAAAGATACTATGGAGGACAATGAAATACCCCACCGCTAGGCAATTCCAATCGGTGTTTATATGTAATTTCCATAGCGAAGGATTTTATGCTATACACTTTAACATAACTCGCCAATAAATGGTGCTAAAACACCAACTTCTGCACAATTTAATCAATCGTCATGGAAGTTTGTATTCGTAAGGTGTTTTTTATAATTACTAGCCACTGGATGGCGCAGCAGGACAACAACTGCCGGTTTCCACCAGTTATGCGTATGTATACGCTCAGGGTACAAATTCGACTCTTACTTCAAGAATTTTTGTATGATTTTGAAGATATATTGGGAAGTATATAACGTGGACCTCGAAGATTGCGCCCGCTCTGCTGGTTAATTTTGGTACCAATAAAATAAATAATAGTTTGAAATCTCCAACCAAATTTACTTTGTTGCATTTTACGAGTTAATGCATATTTTGTTATTTTCAATTATAACATATTAAATTGGGTTGGTGTATTGTATTGAGAACTGAAACAACAAGACGACTCTTCCATTTAGAATAAATTCTTTACTTCAAATAAGAGTCGTTTCAAAGATCACGTCAGATGAACATTTCTCAGCTGATAACGTTAACATTCTTTATATACTGTGTAATTTTTGGACAACAGCCACGAAATGATAAGGGCAGTGTTAGCTGCTGCCAAGGTTTTCTATAAAATACCGCATTATTCGTTACATTCTCGACTATACACAGTGGTACATACTTTGGAACATTCCCTTTAAACTTTTCGCCATGCCGCCTCCAGCTTATGCGAGGGAGAAAGTTTTCAAATGAAATTTGAAAATGTTCACCGACGGTTCATTAAGTCGACTTTTAGGACGTGTACATTCCTATTTCTTCTGAAAATTAAAATTATGTAAATTTTGGCATTATGTTTACCTGCATTTCTGGAAAATGGGGAGCAAAATTACCTTAATTCTATTATTCTCTGACAATAATTAGGACCCTGTTGGGGTGTAGAGTCATAATATTAGAATTTCGTTTTCTTTCTTACTTTCTAACTAGAATGATACAAAAACATTGAAATAAACATGGTTAACGAAATTGAATTTACGGTTCAAACAATAATGTATGTCCGTTTTCTGGTCCACGTAAACACCCTATTTAATTTATAAGACTTCAAAATATAAAGCTACATTCTATATACCTACTGAAATTAATCAAAAATCAATTAAACTTCTCACTTCTAGCAACCTAACGGAAGTTGTTATTTCATTGTAAATATTCTCCATTATCTGACGATTTAACTTCTTGATGATAAGTATACGTTAATAATTTTCAACAAATCTAACATAACTCTGGTACAATATTGTGCTTTCTTAAGAAGCTCCGGATATAAAAGTATTCCCATCAACCTGTGCGACCATTAGTTTTTAAGGCAACCGGAAAAAACAACAATGGTCGTGGATATAGAAGGAACATTCAATAATGCTTCAGTCATATATATATTATACGGTGTTTGGAAAGAAAAGGAGTAGAGCTCTTAATTTGCGGATGGATAAAAGCGTATCTAAAGGGCAGGGTAATCACATCCACCCTGGGAGAGAAAACAATCATGGCAGAGGTAGGCAGAGGATGTTCTTAAGAAGGTGTACTATTGCCCTTATGTGGGCAGTTTTAGTAGACACTCTTCTAGCTAGACTGTCTGAAGAAGGTATTCATTGCCTAGGGTACGCGAACGATCTAACCCTAGTCATAAGAGGACGAATTCCAAATACATTCTGACAACGTACCGAAAAGGCATTAAATATAGTAAGCTACTGATGTAGGGAGGAAGAACTCTCAGTGAAACCACACTAATTATGAGTTTACAAAAAAACGAAACTTGCAAGACACTTCAATGGCCGCAGATTAATGGAGTGGGGATTCCATTTGCTGAGGAAGGTCAATATCATTGGGGTAACATTTGACCAGAAGCTAACGAGGAACTCACACATGGAATAAACCATACATAGGGCCCAAATTGCCTTAGTGATGTGTAGACAAATGTTCGAAGACTTAATGGTTATATACACAGGTCGTGAGGCCAATGATAACCTATGGGTCAATATTATGGTGAAACAGGACACGGCAAAAGGACCCTTACTCAGAGGCAGCTCATTGGTATTCAGAGCCAAGCCTGCCTAAGTATCGCAGGGGCCATGAGAGCCAACTGTCGCCATAGAGGTAACCTACCTCCACTACATATTCTAGTTCAGGGTAACGCCAGATCTGCCTGCCACAGACACTACACTACAAGGACCTCCACCGACAAGTCAAAAACACGGTAAGGTCTACGAAGAATTATATGAAGAAATAATGGCCGATTTAATATTGCGAATGCCAATGGATAAAATGGCCTCACAATATAACTTCAAAATATAATATGCACTAGTCGTACCAGATAGGAAAGACAAGGTAACAGGATCGCCCTTGAAAGTAAGTCTCGACTAGTACACTGAAGATTCTTAAACTGACTCAGAACCACGAGCTGGCATATACGGAGTACTGGAGAGGTAAATGATCTGTCTGAGCATAGGGAACTGCGCCACGGTCTTTCAGTTGGAGATAATGGCGATATAATGATGTGCGGAGGAATTGCTTAGACGGAAGGTGAATAGCCAAAGAATGATCAGCCAAGCAGCACTAAAAGCGCTGAACTCATGTCATACAACATGACTGATATGGGATTGCCGGATTGCCGCAAGGTTCAAAACAGTCTCGGTAGCCACAGTAGACTGATCTTACCCTGGATTCCAGGGCACCAGAGAATTGATAACAACGAGAAGGCTGACAACTAACTAGCCAAGCAAAGAGCGGACCAGAGCCCTCCTGCGGAACTGCTAAATGCCATATTGAGGGACATCTCCAACAGTGGATTAAGAACCAGGCATTGCACCGGTAGTAAGGAACCACAGGACAGAGACAAACCGAATTATTCTTAAAAAGCTCCTCAGCCAAAATGTACTGCGAAATACTGAATCGGAAAGACACAAGGATATTGGTAGGGATGCTGGCAGGGCACTGTAGGTTTAGGAAGCATATGAAAAATATGGGCTTGGAAGAGAAGGAAATCGCGGTTCACATACTCTGTAAGTGTGGAGCCTTCGTAGGAGTGAAGTTTCAATTATTCGTGAAGAGAAACTGAAGGCAGATGGCTAAGCGAAGGACTCGGTATCTAGACTGCTGCTTCTGTTAAAAATGATAGATATGAGCTCTAATGCAATGGAGAAACGCAATAGACCAAAATTGGTAGGAATCGGTTAGGACACGCAGCCACTACAACTAATTTAATATTATCTAGTAAAATTTACAAGAAATATGTAACAGTAAGTTTCATCAAAATCTTAGTTTTGCTAGAGCTATAACGCACAAGTGACAAAACAAATACGGAAAGAAAGCAACAAAATTTTTCCATCCCTTCCAAAGATAATCTTGGCACAGACAGACCCACAAACTAATGGTTGGAAAAAACGTTTTTTGGACTCAAAGTGCTCTAAGACACGAAAATCTGTTGAAGTCAAATCAATACTCTCTGTAAATGAATTGTAGAATAGTGTTATCAAATAAATTTCAGGTAAATTTCATTAGCAAAAATCCATTATCCACTTCTAAGTAGCGCCAACCTATCATTTCAAGAATTCTCATGAGCATTTTGAAACAATTCTGCTTGGAAGTAAAATCCATGATGTCAAATATAGAGGGCGTGCGAGGGAGTACGCCATTTTCGTAGGGATAAAACAGGAAGCTGTATATAATTGTCAGCGCACGTAATCCCTGCTAAAATGTCCCGGGAGCGCGTTGCGGCCTCCTCGGGATAAACGACTACAATTTACGGGAAAAGCTCTTAATGTTCGCCTCTCCCTACGTTACGTTCAACTTTGAGCAACATCTCTCCGGCAACTACGTCTTTATCTGAACGTCTAAATATTGAATAATAATCTGGGCTAGAAATAAAATTCGACTTTCTATGGTCCCTTCAACCCCTACCGAAATGCAAATAGCATCTATCTGTAGACCTGAGCTATACTCTATTTATTTACAATCCAGCACCTTAGCAGCATCTTTATCTACAAATTAACAAACAATCCTTATAAACTGTTTTTTACCAATACTAAATTTTCATCTATTTACTCCCAGTGACTTATGTCTAGAGTATAAAATTCCTCCAGCAAGAATATGGAATATAATAGTTATAAACTGATAGTAAATAATCGTTCCTCAACAAAAAAGCTTAGATACATATAACTATAATTGTAAAAGCACGCTTTTATATTCTAGCAACTGTATTTTTCAGTGCATCAACTAATAACGTCGGATAAATTTAAAAGAAAAATATTATTTCACACTTTTGAGTGTAACATTAGTCACGAAATTCGTTGAACGTTCACTTATACCATTACTCTAGTATATTCTTTGCTTGCACTTGTTATCATTCAGAAATATAAGAACATCGTCGCGGAGGTACGCATATTTTAGACTTTACCATGGCTGTAACTCGAAAACCGTAACTCTATGGAAATAATAATATGAATGAGAAACATACCAGAACTCAGCTGTATCACCAATCGACTTCTCGACCCCGAAACACCATAGTGAAATTTTTATCTACGGAACGATTCCCGATAAAGCTAGTGTGGACCTCGAAGGTCACACCCATTAAATATGAAAGTATCGTCAATCGATTTCTGGACTCCGGAAACTCCTTTTTGCTCATTTTTACCAAAATCTGCTAACCCTTCCACGAAATAGCTAATACGGACCTTCTTCGCATCCATAAAATATTTTTTTTCTCGGCCCCGAAAACACCTTTTTGCAAATTTTTTTCGAAAACTGTCGAAGCATTCAAGAAAACGTTCATGGGCCTCGAGGGTGACACCCTTGCGTTTTGTCAGGAAAGACACTTATATAGATAATCTTGAAAATTAGAACCTTATTTATATACCGAATTTGATCAAAATCGTTATAGTCGTTACCGTAAAAAAAATATTTATATATTATATATAATTTGCTCGTATTAATATATTAGATATTTAGAAAATTTCATTGAAAATTTCCGATTAAATTATAGAAATTCATCTTTTTTACAAAAATGGCTTTTCTTGAAAAAAAAATTAGTTTGATCAGGATACGAACCGAGGAACTCCAGGTTAATTGCTGAAAGCTTTACTACAAGACTACTTTGCCCTATAATCGTATTGGACATAAACTCGGTTATTACATATAATCCGTAGAAGTCGGAAAAAAAGAATAGGGATTGCTGAAAACGATTTTTTTGTGAGTGAGAATACCACTAATCGATTCAATACACTCTAGAGAACCCATACATATGAATTTTCATCGAAATCGATTGACCATTATATATATATATATATATATATATATATATATATATATAATTGAATATTGAAATTCATCAATAAAATAGAGAGAACAGTATATAGGAAGAGTATTTGAGCGAGGTTGTGATTGATCAATATTATTTTCATTTAAAGACATTTCCAAAATTCTATCAACATTATTTAAATTAGGTTGGGTATGACTCAAGAGCTTATTTATCAATTTAATAGGATATGAATTTTCGATTAATATACTTTTTAATTTTGATAAACTTTCATTAACAAAAGTTTTGTGGGATAGTTTTATGGCTCTGTTTTTTAAAGCATTAATAAGGTTAATTTTCTTTAACAATTATAATGAACATCTTCAATTCACTGTTGAAGTAGAACAGGAGCAAAGTCTTCCTTTCTTAGATATGAAAGTTTGTAGGGATAATACAGGCTTACTACGAACAAAGTGGTATAGAAAACCATACTGTAGCAATAGGTATATTAACTACCACTCGTATCATCCAAATAAAATGAAAATTAACCTTATTAATGCTTTAAAAAACAGAGCCATAAAACTATCCCACAAAACTTTTGTTAATGAAAGTTTATCAAAATTAAAAAGTATATTAATCGAAAATTCATATCCTATTAAATTGATAAATAAGCTCTTGAGTCATACCCAACCTAATTTAAATAATGTTGATAGAATTTTGGAAATGTCTTTAAATGAAAATAATATTGATCAATCACAACCTCGCTCAAATACTCTTCCTATGTTCTCTCTATTTTATTGATGAATTAACCTATAAACTTATGAATGTTTTTAAAGGATATAATATTTTATTTGCAAAAAAGAATATAAAAGTAGTTTCTAAGTTATTTTCAAAAGTAAAAACACCTTTAAAAACAACAGAAAAATCTGGAATAGTATATGAGATCAAATGTAATGATTGTGATTTATCATATATAGGTCAAACTTCTAGGAGTTTATCAGGAAGAATTACGTCTCATAAAAGTGATATAAGATGTAAAAAGCCGTCATGTGCCTTGACCGAACATGCCGTAAACAAAAAGCACACTATAGATTTTGAAAACTCAATTGTTCTATGTTCTGAAAAGAACATTTTTAAACGATGTTTCTTAGAAATGATTCATATTCAAAAAGAAACAAATGTTATGAATAAACGTTCGGATATAAATGGACTTAGTTCCATTTACTCATATATTTTAAAATTATATAATGATAATTATCATAGTGTGCCATCTGATGTTTCTCTAAATTAATATATAGTTTCATATTATACAAGATAATGCCATATTTTTATATTATATCCATTTTTTAAATGATATATCCTGTGATAACTTCTGAAGTGTGTTCCGTTTTTATTAGCTACATACATAGATTGATCTTAGTATGCGTAATTCCATAGTAACTTTTAATTATGAAACATAAAAGTTCAATCATAAAGTTAAATGCATAATAACAAATGTTTTTAGCTGGTAAATTTCATTAATCTCACGATTTTAAGTAGTTCATATTATTAATATTTTTTGTTATAATTAATTTGTTCGTTATTTTAGTTTGTCCCGATGAAGGTAACAAGTGTTACCGAAAGCTCGACATTGATTAAAGAGTTTTAATTTTATTGGCATTTTGACTGCAACCCCAATCATTAAAAATTCATCATTAATTAGACAGTCAAGAATTTACAATTCATTTTATATATATATATATATATATATATATATATATATATATATATATATATATATATATATATTGATTTTGTATTCAGGGCAAACTACAAAAGTTACAAAATTATTTCAACAGCAACTTAGTATTATAAAAATACTTACAATCGTAAATTTAGAATAAATTAGCTAAAAACAGAAAATATTTCATAGCTATCAATTACAAATGTCATTATTTATATTTGTCATGGTAACATATTAAGTTAGAAAGTATCTAGATTTAGTTGATAAAAATGAATATTACTGAATTATCTTTATATGTTTGTAGCTATTTGAACAAGGAGAACACTTAAATTAAAATTATTATTAAGGTAGAAAATATTATTCAATTTAAGAATATTGCATAAATACATAGATATATACCCATACATAGACTAAATTGTTTTTATTCTGGGCTTAAGCTGACAGTTAAAAGAAAAAGATATATAATATAATTTAAAATTTCTATTTAAGTGTAATCATATTCTCTCACAATACGACACACATAAGTTAAACTGATTTTATAGTAATAACTTTTTGAATCTTGGGTTTCCATAAACAATAGAAATATTTTGATCAACTTAATAGTGAGAGAAATTTAGTTGATCAAAGAGAATTATTCTCTTAAAATGATTCACTTCATTATATGTTTATTTAAGATTAAATGTATAATCTATTTATGAAAGATTTTCATAACATTTACTGTTTTCGAAAATATGCATGTTGATTATTGAGCGATATCAGCTTGTTTCTGGAAAAGTGAATGGTTCTCAAAATGTTTCATTCTCATATCGTATAGTGAGAGAATATGATTTTATATATTATTTGAAATATTTATGAATGTTTGTAAGAACATTAAAGAGTATTTTGTTCAAATGAGTGTAAGTCTAGGATTTCAAAACATCTATTTCACCCAAAAATGTAGTGTTTGATTAGTGAGAGAAATCGGCACTTTCCAAAATAATCATGTTTAACTTATGTGTGTCGTATTGTGTGAGAATGTGATTACACTTAAATAGAAATTTTAAATTATATTATATATTTTTCTTTTAACTGTCAGCTTAAGCCTAGAATAAAAATAATTTAGTCTATGTATGGGTATATATGTATGTATTTATGCAATATTCTTAAATTCAATAATATTTTTTTACACTGAACCTGTATCTGCCTTAATAATAATTTTATTTTAAATGTGCTCCTTGTTCAAATAGCTACAAACATATAAAAATCATTCAGTAATATTCATTTTTATCATCTAAATCTAGATACTTTCTAACTTAATATGTTACCATGACAAATATAAATGATGACGTTTGTAATTGATGGCTATGAAATCTTTCCTGTTTTTAGCTAATTTATTCTAAATTCACGATTGTAAGTATTTTTATAATACTATTAAGTTGTTGTTGAAATAATTTTGTAACGATTTGTAGTTTGCCAATGTGCAATCAGAATTAATCACCAAACAAAGCACCGCCACCCTGACAAATATCATGATTTCAAGGTTGCCTATCTTCAGTTTGCCGCAGAGCGTGAAATCATGATATTTGTCTGGTTGGCGGTGCTTAGTTTGGTAATCAATCTGATTGAACATTTATAGTGGTATTATGCAATATTGTGACAATGTGAAATTGTAGGTATTGCCCTAACAGTTGTTGACATTATTCAATGGCGGAAGGGGTGTTTGCCCTCGCAGTAGTTGTTATCGGCACAGTTAGACGTCCTAGCGTAATATAGTTATCTACCAGTAACAGCTTATGTTATATAATCATCTTGATTATGTATCAATTAAATTCATATTCAGAAATATCATAATATGACTGGTACAGGATAATCTTGAATTATATATATATATATATATATATATATATATATATATATATATATATATATATATATATATATATATATATATATATTCTATTCTCTTCCAAAATAAAACTATATATATATATATATATATATATATATATATATATAATGATGAATTTTTAATGATTGGGGTTGCAGTCAAAATGCCAATAAAATTAAAACTATTTAATCAATGTCGAGCTTTCGGTAACGCTTGTTACCTTCATCGGGACAAACTAAAATAACGAACAAATTAATTATAACAAAAAATATTAATAATATGAACTACTTACAATCGTGAGATTAATGAAATTTACCAGCTACAAACATTTGTTATTATGCATTTAACTTTATGATTGAACTTTTATGTTTCATAATTAAAAGTTACTATGGAATTACGCATACTAAGATCAATCTATGTATGTAGCTAATAAAAACGGAACACACTTCAGAAGTTAATCACAGGATATATCATTTAAAAAATGGATATAATATAAAAATATGGCATTATCTTGTATAATATGAAACTATATATTAATTTAGAGAAACATCAGATGGCACACTATGATAATTATCATTATATAATTTTAAAATATATGAGTAAATGGAACTAAGTCCATTTATATCCGAACGTTTATTCATAACATTTGTTTCTTTTTGAATATGAATCATTTCTAAGAAACTTCGTTTAAAAATGTTCTTTTCAGAACATAGAACAATTGAGTTTTCAAAATCTATAGTGTGCTTTTTTTTTACGTCTCATTAAAGTGATATAAGATGTAAAAAGCCGTCATGTGCCTTGACCGAACATGCCATAAACAAAAAGCACACTATAGATTTTGAAAACTCAATTGTTCTATGTTCTGAAAAGAACATTTTTAAACGAAGTTTCTTAGAAATGATTCATATTCAAAAAGAAACAAATGTTATGAATAAACGTTCGGATATAAATGGACTTAGTTCCATTTACTCATATATTTTAAAATTATATAATGATAATTATCATAGTGTGCCATCTGATGTTTCTCTAAATTAATATATAGTTTCATATTATACAAGATAATGCCATATTTTTATATTATATCCATTTTTTAAATGATATATCCTGTGATTAACTTCTGAAGTGTGTTCCGTTTTTATTAGCTACATACATAGATTGATCTTAGTATGCGTAATTCCATAGTAACTTTTAATTATGAAACATAAAAGTTCAATCATAAAGTTAAATGCATAATAACAAATGTTTGTAGCTGGTAAATTTCATTAATCTCACGATTGTAAGTAGTTCATATTATTAATATTTTTTGTTATAATTAATTTGTTCGTTATTTTAGTTTGTCCCGATGAAGGTAACAAGCGTTACCGAAAGCTCGACATTGATTAAAGAGTTTTAATTTTATTGGCATTTTGACTGCAACCCCAATCATTAAAAATTCATCATTAATTAGACAGTCAAGAATTTACAATTCATTTTATATATATATATATATATATATATATATATATATATATATATATATATATATATTATAAGCATTGCTTGTTTAATATAATTAGATAAGGCTCGAACATCAATTAAAAAAATGCAGACAAACATTCGAATTGTATACCTCCTCCGGTTGGTTTGTCGATGAAAACATTTTTAACAAAACCAAAACTGTTTTTCTTCCAATTTTCATCCAGTATTTCATTAATATCGTTCACTCCATTAATTATTTTTATTGTATATAATTTACCATTTGAAATAATATCACAACCAACTTTATTTATTGGCACTAGATTTTGATATATGTTGAAAAAGATGTTGTATGAATCTTCAGCATGCTGTGACTTCATCCACTGTCAACTCTACACATAATGACTGTGTCATCAGCAAATTATAACAACCGGTATAATAGGGATATATACCCAAAATAATAATAAACACAAAATTTAACACTGAAGGACTCTACAAGAGAAATGTCTATAATTACTTCTAAAACCAATAACGACTACGCTTAAATATATTTAAAAGATAATTCTGCATAAATTAATTAACAAAGCCTCTTAGATCAAGATCACTCAATATAATCGATAGTGTGTCAAAATATTTATATTTCTTTCAGTGGATCATCAGATAAATTCGACTCTAAATTTCAAATTATACAAAAGTTATTTTTCATACGAATATTTTTGAAAATAAAATAAAGAAATTGACAAAATTTACATGTACGAAAAAGTCATCATAACAAAAATAAGTCTAATTCGGAGGCTGAGTTTTTATATTATGTAGAAAAGAGGCACACTTTGAAAGTGAACACATTCACCAGGAAATCAACTTATCAATATGGTCTCATAAAATGGACAGGGAATGGGGCAATAAAAAGCACAATTCGCATTTTTCGAAAGATGGATATTCGAGTTGGGACGTTTCAGGAACCATTGCCGAAGATATACATTCGGCTGTGGTGCAGCTGTTCAGGTAACGTTTGCAGCTTTAAACCTTCTGCACTGTCTCCATACTGGCCACTTTTCCCGGGAACATTACCCCGGTGGTGAATCCTGGCAAAACCCATTCAGGGGGTAGTTTGCATGCTATGCTTGCGGAATGCTAGATCTCAGATTATATCTAGAGGGAGTGTGTATTGTTTAGTGTAATTTATCCCACAAAACCTATCCTTGAAAATAATATTTCATAAATTGAATATCAAGATGAATTATTAAATTTTTGAAACACTCAATTTGAAAAGTACAATATTCTGTAAAATAAGTCATCATTTTATTACACTATTGCGTGAAGTAGTTTTTACCAACCATGATTTGTTGTATGATACGTATCTCTGAGAAAAAGTAAGAAAAAAAATTTATACTCAAATTAACTATCGAATTTTCGAAATATTTCTTGATATTCTGGCTAAACTGTTCCTCCTTCATCAAAATTGAATATGATCATTGTTATTTGTCTACGCATGCTGACTAAAATAAATTGTCACTTGACCTGATCAGACGATTTGTTTATTCGATGAAATTCGTTTATGGGCGTTAGGAAAGTCGTGTGAGTGGACCAACTAGATTTTTTATATAAGCGACTACGACTGTGATGCCAACGTCATTCGACATTGAATACTGACCAATGATAAACTTATTATTTTGGAACTATTGTTAATGACTTGACCTAACAAATTGAGCTTCCAAAGCAGGTGTTGTAAACAATTATGTTATTCTATAAGTACATGAGTGAGGGGAGAAACCGACTATGTGATTCACAATACTTGCTTCTGGGTAAATGTTAAATTCGACCTCAGACTCTTATGATCAAAAGCATATTATTCCACAATGGTCCTTCAGCAAATCTAACACGTACCTTACTCGGCTTATGTTGCAATATCACGATTGTCAGCTAGCTATTCATCCCGTTATTAGAGTAAGAGTGTCTTCACCTATGAAATCTTAGTATATTAGCCCACATACATTTTCTAATTAATGAAAATGGAAAACAGTTTCAAATTTCTGCTGAATCACCTGGTCCCGATCAATATTATGATGCGATATCACGATTGTCAGCTATTCACACCGTTATTAGTGTTAGAGGGTCTTCACCTATGAAATATTAGTATATTAGCCCACATACATTTTGTAATCAATGGAAATCGAGAACAGTTTCAAATGTCTGTTGAATCACCTGGTTGCCATCAATAAAGTGCAAGCTATCATGATAATGTAGCATCAATTCACACTAGGAATCGACCAAAGAATACCCACGTGTATAGCCCCGCAGTAATAGTATATACTGAGCTCTGTCGTAATGGCATAAGGAAGAGCGAATTCCCATCGATTATATATCCGAGCAAAGTTGGTGTGTGTGTGCATCGTGCGGCTATATGCAAACATGCAATTTTAGTTTTAAAATTTATTGCTCCCTCGAGCTATTTTCAGCATAGTTTAGATTGTATTTGTTTTGTAATGGGGGGATGGAAACGAGGAGGCGGATTGTTAACTCTTATTCTAAAAGAGGCCCATGATGCACTGCTCTGCTGTTACCCGAAAAAGAATATTCAAATATTGTTGGTAATATAGTGTATGGGTCAGTTGTGGTGGCCATTTGTACACAGTGTGTACCAAGTCTGGAAGTACCTACGTATCAGTAACTTGTTAAATATGAGTAGGATGAACAGAATTCAGTTAATGAAAAAGGAATAAAATTAAACCCAAGGTGTTTGGTTAATTATAAAAAGTGGAAAGTCACTTATCTCAAAAAAATAACCTAATACCAAGTACACTGATGCTAAGTACAGATAATATTAAACATACAACAATCATTACTTTTCAGATGTACTAAGCAGGGGATGCACATTTAACTTACTGCTAGTGACTTTTTGAAACTCTAAATTAGTTCTTATATTATTCCAGCAAACCATAATTTCCAGAATTGCTTCAGAACTATTTTCTTTGCACTTGCGTAGTACAACAATTCATTTTTTGTCCTAAAGTCTATATCTGTTGAACACTTCTTGAAAAATATGTTTACGGTAGCTCTGTAACTTTGGAATTACAAAAATCGATTAAAAAAATACCTTTAATATTTTTTGCATTTTTTTAAATGCACTATTGAATTCTTCGAACTATGAGATTGAAAGTGTAGGAACCACTAAGGAAAATATAAAAAGTTAAACTTTTTGATAACTTTCTCAGAAACAAAAAAAAAGATTTAGAACGCGGCTGGAGGTTCTAACGAAAATAAACATCTTTTCCGATTAAACATACTCTGTAGTTGCAATATTCAGCAAGATACCGATACATTCACCTCGAATTTGGGACACCCTGTATACACATCAGGGCGGTTTGCTATGTAACATCAGGAAATAGATTTAGCAAATGTTTGCTCTGCTGGCCGATACCACTGCTACAATGGGAAACAACATTGCTTGGATTTCGGTCGAGATTTATAACACACTAGAAAGAGGCGCTCCCAGCATCATAACATTGAAAGCTAGAATATGAATTATAAGATACATCTGAATATTGATACTGGCTCAAATACAGTAGAATTTTTACGAATAATTTGTATAAAGATTGCCAATGCGATAACTTACAGGAGCTTTATTGCCCGAAAAAAATCTTGCGTCAATACCTTATCTAAAGTGCTTATAAATAAGCAAAATCTATCAGCAATTTATTCAAAAGAATTTATTAAAACTTTCGAATGGACAATGGACTCCAAAGTGATTCAAGATTCATTGAATTTAAAAAAATCACACATTTTAAAAATTGGCTTTTGATTCGCTTATTTTTATTTAACTGTCGATCAGTTTTCTTTGTAACGATACTGGGCAAAAATTTTGATGGAGAGTTTTATTAGAGATAATACGGGGTAAATGAATTGAAATTAGTTTTTTAACTGAAATTTGCAACACCCTCTGGAATACAGCAATTACAACTGGCGGTGTCAACTGGTCTCGAACTGTAACCCCATGTTTTATGAACATTTCGTTGTTTATTCACGTTTTAATCTCTGTTATTAAATAAGTTAAACTCTTTTTAAAAAAATCAGTGCAAACGCATAAAAAGAAAGACACGTAATGTTGAAACGTTTTAATGCTCAACATAAAAATTTCATAAAAGAATAAATATATTTGACAAAAAATTTCACCGACTTTATTAGCAGTTGCACTGAAAAATATAAAATAATATTAATCCTACTGGTGCTGGTACTTACTTTTGGAGTTGGTGCCTACAACAACAAACTATAACGGCACTACTTCAAAATTACCAGCACTAATAGAATTAATATTATTTTGTATTTTTCAGTGCAACAACTAATAAAGTCGGTCCAATTTTTTGTAAAAAATACTTATTTCACATTTTTGCGTGTAACATCAGTCATGAAAATTGTTGAACGTTCACTAATACCAAAGAAGATAGCACTTATCCTATTACACATGTATAGGCTTAGCTTGTTATTTATTATTCAAAGACCTTAGAACATCGCGGCGCAGATATACACATTTCAGACTACTGCTCGAAAACCGTAACTCTTTTGAGAAAATTTTCAATTTCAAGCGTTTCCAGATGTGGTCCCATCTTTAATTATGCCTTATAAGATTTTCGATTTTCTAGAAAAATTGCCACAACCCTCAACCCCCTTCGGGGGCGGTTTTTGGAGGGAAGGAGATTTCGGATTTGAGTTTCTCTAAATACGAGACCATTTCTCAACTTTCTTCTTTCAAATGAAACAAAAAGCGTCTAAATCGGAGTACGTCTATTATGCAAAACGCGCGAAAGCCATAAAAATAAACAAACATACAACCGAATTGTATACCTTCCCTTTTTTTGAAGTCGGTCAATAAAATGGAATACACTAATATCCGGTGTAACCTCTTCCCTTAGAAAATGACGATGTGTTGTCAAATTAGCAAGGGTATTAATAATTAATGCACGAAATCGTCTTCAATAAAATGAAAATAGGAAATTACATTAAGTCATTTTGGAGAGATATTAGCGCATTAAATTTAATTAATTTTCAAGTTTTCAATAGGTTTAAGGGAAACTAGGTTTCAATATAATGGTTTTTCTATTTATGCAACTGAAGTATTTATTTCTTTTAAAAGAGTGTTACTTTTTTAATAACCAAGATGATAATGTGAAGAAAAAAACTAATTTTCATGAGGCTATTTTCAAACGCCAAGTTGTAGTTGCTGTATCCCACAGGATGTTGCAGAGTTCAGATAAAAACTACTAATTCATGTACCCAGTTTCATCTCAATTTAAACTCTGCATCAAAATTTATAATACATTCTTGTTACAGAATTATATATCTACAGTAGGTACATAAAAAAAATCATCAAAACCAAATGAATGGTTCGAGAGATAGCAAATTTTACAAATTTTTCGTAGCCGGGTGTTTTGAAGGTCAGTGTACGTATATGAAAATCCTATTAATAAATTAATGATGTTGTCTAATTGAGTAATAGTACCTAATATAACAGATCTAATGGATACACCTTGGATGGCCATTTCTCTTCGTACCAATAATGAAAAATGACGTTACTTCTGATTCATGTCATGAGATACATCAACAATAGTCATATAAAAACGATAAGGACTACATGCCTATTTTGATATATTTTTTTAATCTTTTACGAGTATTTTATTGAATATCAAATACATAGATAGCATTGAATATCAAATACATAGATAGATTTTGTTTATACTTATATATATATATACTTGGCAGAGACGTCTGTCTCATTTTATAATATTATAATCATGCGAGCGAAGTATGTTATTTCTCTAGTGTTAATGAGACAAAATGGGTTTTATTCAAATATTCCGTTAACCGGATCTTCGATTATCCGGACCACTTCCGACAGCAATTACACTCAATAATCGAGTCACTACTACTACTGATACTAGTATTAAGGAATGCGAGAAAACCTTCTTTTTATTTTTTCAGAAGATATATACTTTTGACCGCGTTTCGTAAACATTATTTTTGTAATCTGTTAAATTGATGAAGAGTTCAATATTCCAGCATTTTTGAAGAACAAAGTTCCCTAAATTTAAAAGATCAACTTATAATTACATTCAACAAAACTTATGATATGGTTTTAATGTGTCGTGTTTTTTTCTGGGATCTAACATTGAGCATCCGATATCCGATACATAAATGCTTAGATATATTTGGAATTACTGGAAAACGAATTAAATAACAAATCTACGGAAAAATATGCTATTAGCTGAAATAAATAATATAATTCAGCTAGAATGAGCTCCAAAAATTGAAAAACACACAGAAGCAACGAATACTGATTGTATATGGTATTAATAACATCATAACATAAACTTAGATCTATTAACATGCACAAACATACATGGCTCTGGTGGAATTGAAACCCACAGCCTCGCCTTGCGCCGGCAAGTACTGACGCACGTACCAACTAAGCACGGACAATAATTCTCATAAAAATAGTTTTACTAGTTTTTTATATGCTCAAATGAGATTTAATTTATTGGACTAAAAAATCCTTTGGTTCAATTTAAGAAAATAAGTTTGAAATCCGCAGAAAGTGCATATTATTTGGGTTTAACCCTAACTAAAAGAAATGGGTCAAATCAGTTTCCCCTGTACACCACATGTCAGTAATATAACACTACTTTCATGGTGCCGTTGTCGTCGTTGATGTTTAGTTATTCTGGGGGCGGCATTATGAAATTTTCGGAGACGTAGATTGCGCGGTTACAATGAATGTGAAATTTGCGAAGCCCGCCATCGCCTCTGCTACTACTACTCTCCACCAACCGCCGCCCTGTAATGGCCATGGCATAAATCTCGTGGCTTGAATATGAACATCGTGACGTACGACCCTTAGTAGTATACGTATCAACACGGACATGCCCCATCTAATATCAAGCGTCTTTTTTATCCGCCCACCTTAAAGCCGAACAGGGTCGGCCATAAGTAACTGAACGATGTGAATCACCTAAAGTTTATAAGAAAAATCATTTTATTATAACGTGTTTCATCAATCACTTACGCGTTCGCATTGTGAGAACTTTGAATCAAAATAAAGGATCCATTAAGGCTACTTCCTGAAAATTATCACAAAAAAGAGGTGAGGACATGTGAGTAAGCAAGCAGAATATCTGCATATAGGGGGTCAAAAAATCCACGAATGGCCATTGCAACCCTTTCGAATTTGTTTGAGGTCACTTAACTATAGAAATATATGGAATAGGCATAGGCACTACTATGCCAAGCCAGGGCACGCAAATAGATGGTAACTTGTGGAAAGTCTTCTTTCCTCCTACAGGAGGACACATCATCTCCATGGTTACTTATTAGATCGACAATGACAGACTCTCCATAAATGTTCATCTCTCTCGGATTGCTTTTCATCGTTCGTATTTGAGGTGGGGTTGGAGTAAGCGCATAATTAATTAAATATCATAATGCTATAGCCCTTACCGCCACCAGGTTCGTCATCAACATATGATAATGATAAAAAAGTCAACAACTTTTTGATGGTTCAATTAGACGCATCGAGCCTGCAAAAATGTATAACTGTTTCCAATATTGCATAACATCGTTTAGCAACTGAAAACCCAGATTTGAGTGCTTTCAAAATCGAGATATCTGACACAGAAATGTAAGTTTAAATACAGGTTTGCATTCGAAATCACTCAATTGAAAACAATATTTCAGCTAGCACCACCCTTTATAATACGGGCATGCTGGTAAGGCTAGAGGTATGAAGGAATTACGTGACAAAGTGTCCGTCAAATTACATTAAATAACGTAGGCAAAATTTAGCAAAATAGTATTCTCTGGATTTATGTGTAAGCGATGAAGTAAAGTTTGCCTGAGAAAAAAGCTGAATCTAAAAAACTCATAAGAAAGAACATAAATGTGAAAAAACTTGTGACAAAAAATTGCAAGATTAGTACTTGGATAACGTCTTCGCTAATAAATGAAGTAAAATCTAACTGGATACCATGTTCTTTCAAAGTTCCTTAAATCATAGCTCCTGACATGCACCAAGTTGTTTCCAAACTCGAAAAAATAAATTTGGTGGGTGAAAACTTGTCAAGTCTCATCAGTGAGTAGCAAAAAACATGATAAATATTCTTTTAAGCGAGTTTTTATGGCAACTCAAGTATTTAACTTCTCTTCATATACCGGGTGTCCCACTTAGGTCAGCGAGGTAGGATAACATGGAAACCGTGAACCCTACGACTTCGGGAAAAACAATTCTAAAGTAAAGCCGCCAAAAAAAATTCAGCTAAAATATTTTAAATTTTCTAAAATGGCCGCTACGTGGCGTAATTAACATGGTATGAATTCTCCTAGACGCTTTATACAGATTTAACGAGTTTAGTCTTGTTTTCAAGATAATTCGACGCTTATTTCAGAAATAATGTCGGATATGTTCCCAAGTTCACACCTTTACTCCTAGATGGCGCTGATTAGCCAATATTCAGTTTTCATCTTTTTGTAAAAAAATATATGGCACGATACATTTTTTTATTATTGGTATGAGAAGCCATATAAATAGCTACATTTTGGTGAAAACCGCCTCGATATCTTTATTCGTTTTTGAGTTAGGTATTGTAAAATCGATATTTGTGTTTTATTAAAAAAGTAATAATAATTATTACTACCTGTTTAAAGATATAAGTTACTTATTGCTTAATCAATGAGTGTGCACTGAGTCAAAAAAATAAAGTAACTATTCCTTTAGGTACTTTAAACATAATATCCCTAAAATTTTTGATAGCTGCGCAATTTTAATTTGCCGATAGACCATTGGATTATCTTTATCCGTTTTTAAGTTAGCGTAAAATTAATTATTGAGAAAAAAAATTTAAAAAAACAAATAATTATCTATTTAAGCAGTATTATTGGATTAATACAAACGTAAAATAAAACATAAAAATAATTATTTAATTGAATTGATAATTTTAATAATATGGACATGGACATGAAATTACGGTCAACTTCGGATGTTGAACAATTAAGTAGAAAGATTGTGTGTGAATGTGTACTGTGTGTGCTTCTATTAAGATTGCACCGCACGCCACTGCTCATAACAACAAGTAATGATAACTAATATGTGTTGTTATTTCGGATTTGCTATTTTCCAACAAAAATAATAATTTTATTTATTTTCTTTCTAATAAGTATTTTGCTTCGAGATTACATTTTACAATAATTCAAAAATGTAGCTATTTATATGTCTTTTTTACAAAAAAAATGAAGACTGAATATTGGCTAATCAGCGTCCTCTACGAGTAAAAGTTTGAACTTGCTAACAAATCCGACATTATTAAACTCGTTAAATTTGGATAACACGTCTAAGAGATTACAGCGGATTAAGAAAGTACTGTTTCTCAACTGCCCCCCCACCCTTATAATCAAAAGTACCGAAAAGTATGAAGACCAAAATTACACAGAATTTCATGATCTTTCTATTTCCGGTACAAAACAATACGTTAATATATCGATTTGTTGGAAAAAAAATAATTTTAATTTATACGACGGTAATTACGCCACCTAGCGGCCATTTTAGAAACTTGAAAATATGTTAGCTGAATTTCTTTTAGCCGATTTACTATTTTTTTCCCGAAGGCATAGGGTTCACCGTTTCCCTATTATGCTACCTAGCTAAACTTAGTGGGACACCCGGTATATTTAATGTGAGAAAGTAGCCGTATTTTCTCTTCTATACCAACTACCAACCCTCAATGAGATGATTTTTGATTTATCCTATTTATACGAACTACGATTCTTCTTCTACTAATCAGATGTTCCCAATGCGCTATATTAGTTATTACATTACAAAATTGTTTTAAACCTCTGATGCTATTGATTTGATTCAGAAATTACCAATGGCTTCGTTAAGTGGAAAGCGACTATATCCTCATATCACATTTTTTTCTATAGTTTTCTTATTTGATGTAAAGTTTTTCAATGATTATCAATAATTATTATGGTAACATTTGCCTATGTTCTAAACCAAATTAACGGCCCAGAATCTCGTACTTTCGAACGGGATTTAATTTAAAAACAAGGTTACCAAATGTTTTTTGTCGTAACTGATATATATTTTTTGAAGCATGCACATCAAAAAGCTTTATTGAAAACTTTCATACCTTACCACTCAAATTGCTAACTTGCCAAAGTCCAATCATCTCTGCTTGCTTACCTGAAACAAAAAGAAGCACACTCATAAATCTACAACTTCCGTATATTCCTTTTTGGATAAACGAGTTAGGTCTTCTCATGCGTGCATACAATAAAACACAATTTTATATAGAAAGAGTACAAAAAAGGCTCTTCACTGTTGGAAGAGATCGAGTAGCGTTTCAAGTAAAAATCGCGCGGTCATCCAAAAACGAGAACGCCGAAAGCCTTGAAAATATATATATATATATATATATATATATATATACACTTGAAGGTTAAATCGTTCGAAAACATACTATTAGGAAGATTTATGCGCGCAATAGGTCTTTCCAAACAGCTTTCTTTATTGGATGCGTAGGGAAAAGCTGCAGCTCCAAAGGAGAAATTACATTAATATTTTAGTTTATCTGCCCTGTCATCTTAGAAAATATTACACTCACGCATATTGCCCATTTCATAATAGGCAAAAAGTTGAATTCCCTATGAGAAAATTGATTACATTGTGAATCAAACATGTTCTAATAAGTAAAGACAAAAGTTTGTAATTGAAATCAATAATCAATCAAAATACACAATATAAAACAACCTCAAAAATTTATTTGGATACATCAAATCTAAAAAGTAGGTAGGTATATATTTCAAGATATTCAGCCCTACTCATAATATTTCTGCTGGCCAACGAATATGTTCTATTATATATTTAAACTATTTTTCAGCGGAGTACGGAGCCGCCAAGTCAGAGATCATACTTGTCGTATTTGTTTCTCATCTATTTGAGTGTAGATCTACTAGGAAGTTTATAATATCGACCTCAAAAGTCATCCCTCTATCAATGATTCAATATTAATCGAGGAAGGCCTAATAGATCAGCAGATCAACCAGTTTAAGATTGAAAAGTTATAGGTTGTGAGATCTAAATATATCTATTTATATTATTTATTCACTACTACTACTAATTAAAAACAAATGAATAGGTTTTATAAGGACGATACAGTATCTCTCAGAGATGATAACGTTTCCTGCACATAATTTTTGGAAAAACTCCTATCAATCAGCATTTCAGAATTTGGACAATAATTGCTTACTCTTGAACACAACGCTTAGTTTTATTTATTTTTATAAAATATAATTCAGAAGCTAATGTCGATATTGAATATGAAATAAGGATATAGAAATCTTGACCAGGCCAATATACCATCATGTCAACGTTCGACACAATATTCTACTACTTCGTTACATGAGAAAATTGTAGTTGGAATATAAATGAAATTATACTAAATATGATTTCATACGCCCCTAAATTTAGCGGAGCAAAATTTGCAAATTTTAAAAAATGGTTCTTGTAAAGCATTTTAAGTGTTAAATTAATGCTCCATTCTGAAATTTTGTATTTTTCCAGATAATATCTGCTCAGCCAGCGCTATAAAAAGTTAGCAGAGCAACCTCTAAAAAGCAGTTTAACTGAAAATCCTTCTGCGTGCTTGTAGGTTAGATTAAATGCTAATTTAGTGCTATATTCCTATATTATTAGCTATAGAATAGATGATCTGCTAGCTTAAGATAAACATAGCAAAGAAACCTTCAAAAATCAGTCTAACTCAAACAATTTTTATATGCTTGTAGGGTATATTAAAAGTTAATTTATTGCTGTATTGTGAAACTAATTGCATTTATATTTTTTCTCATAATGGTTGCTGTGCCAACTTCAGATGATCTTAGCAGAGCACCTTTTATAGAAAGTCTAATTGAAAAATTGTTTTGTGTGCACGTACATCCTTGTTAAGCACCAAAAAGTTTGGTTTAAAATAATCTATTTTTGAAAGGAACAATGCTATAGTCTGAAAAATATTCCCAAATGGTAATTAATTTCTGAAAAGAGCACTACACTTATTGTTAAGGGCTGCTCTGATAACTTTATCGAAAACCAACATTATCTGGAAAAATACAAAAGCAATTAATTTCAGAATAAAGCACTAGATTAGCACTTAATATAACCTACAAGCTCATACAAACGTTTTTCAATTAGACTGTTTTTCAAGGTTGCTGTGCTTACTTGATCTAAAGAGCCATTATTTGGAAAAATACATCAATTATTCTAGGAAGTTAGCACTCACAGCAAGCAAGTAATAATGTTTTTCAATTTGACAGCAACTATTATCGGAAAAAATACAAAAGTAATTAATTTGGGAATGGAGCACTTAATAAATACTTAAAATGCTCTACAAGCACTAAATATATTTTTTAAATTTTACTCACTTTGATCTGCTAGCTTTAGGGCCGTCGATTTCATGTTATCATGTTTCTATTAGTTCTGGACGTTGTTGTGAAAGGCAAGATATATTTTTTTATTAGAATGTAAATGAATAAATTGTTTGTTGTCGAAGAAAATCAAACTCAAGATCATCATAATGTAGCCAAAATCTGACGAGCATAATGTAACTCACTTAAAGAATATCGATGATAATAGCGACGAGGCTGAAGAGTTTGGAAAGGCTTCTTGACGAAACAATTTTATTAATTATCCATATATTAATGTTAAATTATTACAATAAGTTTTGTTAAAGAGTACAATTTATAAATGTGTGCCGAATGAATTAGGTGTATAGAATAATAGCCGTGAAGAGGTCACATAACGCGCGCATTCTGTGAACGGATTGGACGATAAGCTTTCTTCAAACCAAATAACATGTCAAGCTTCAGAAAGTGTTGTGAATGTGAAATGTTCATGCCCATATATCTAAATTTGAAATTACGAATCTTGAGTTTCCAAAACCAAAAACTTTTTCTACCAGAAGAAAAGAACAGCCAAAAGATATCCTACAATTCAAAGATCGATTAATCTGGATGAAATACCGCTTATCACCATCTATTAGTTTTGGAACAGTTATATTGGCGATCTATTTATATCCCCAGGATTTCTGCACCGTTCGGCAACTTGACAGTCCCATATCGGAAAGCCGCCAAATTTATGGGCCTTAGACTACCACCATTTTGAATTCCTAAGGACTCCCGATCCTCTAACAAATCTTTTCCGGAGCTTAGCTCCCAAAAAAGTTATTACCTAATGTTGTTTCGATCATTTTCATTATCGCTCTCCAGGTGATAAGGCAACCATAGTAACTCCTCTTCTATTATGGAAAATGGAATGAATATTGAATTTTCTTGAGATCATAACAGTAATAATTTTTATTAAAGTAATAATTATAACGGTGCAATTATAACGGTGCTACTTGATTTGGAGAAGAGGCAATTCTTTTAAAATAACGAACATGGATATACTGATTTAGTTATTTTAATACTATTGTAGTTTTTTTTCTATATAAAGATAATATTGAAGCATTTTGTTTGGGAATTCAAATTATAAGGAATCCTGAGCACGTTGATCGAATACTAAATGATCATTCATCGTCATGGAATTTATTCAACTTGAAATACCCAGAAACTTAAATTATTTGCGTTCTTCCTCGAATCACTGGAATATCGACTTCGCAAGTCATTAATCTGTAGGTACTTGTACAAATCTTATAATTACAATGTATTCGAGTGAAAGAGACTTCAGTCAAATTCTATGCTCTTCATTTATACACTTAAATATGTCTGAATTTATGCAAGCTTGATCAGTTTAGAATTTCCATCATTATTTTTTTATTTAGAATCAATAAGAATTCCAGAAAAATCTTAACAGCTTTTGTTTACAAGTAACTACCAAAAAGCACATTATAAATATTGTACTGGAATGACAGATTCAACACACTGTAAAACGATGAGTCTCCACACACATTTTAGATAAGTTTGTTCTCAACATTTAACAATGAATGTCTGCAAGGGCAACGGAACAAAAAACTGTTTGAAATTGAATGAAATTTCCGATCAACTTTGGATATAAACTTTCATTCTATCTCAATGGAAACGTTCTGATAAATTGGCAGATCTAGGTAAAATTGCATTTTTATAACCATTGTTTGTCTACATCATATTTTTTCTGACCAAGCTCTCGCAAATCTTTGACAAGGATTTTCTCTTCAATTCCCTCATCGTCCGTTGGTGCCAAGAGATTATGTATCAGCTATATATAAGACACTGAACCAACTTCAAAATCAAAAATGATTTCTACAGTATGTGTTGTTCTTTCACCATTTTTAGTACAACATCAAATGAATTGGTTCTAGTTTTTGAAAAGTTTATTTCAAAATTTATCGTGGTTATTAATTCACAAAGAAGTAATTTTCAAGCCTCTCATCAATAATCCCGTTACTTAAATACCAAACTATTATTTTTTCAATAATTCTGTAAAGATTAAACTATACAGGGTACAGGGTGGTTCTACAGGAAAGACATCGATCGATTGTGGGCAAACGGTAACGACAGTCTGAAAATTTGGTGACATACTGAAGACACTAGGGAACATACGTTTTAAATGCTTCAATGTTGTGTCGCATTTCCGGTTATACCGAAAGTGGATACCAACTTTGTTATTTTTAATAGAATACCCTGTATATTACCAAATTTCTAGATTTTTTGTAAAATTTTGAAATAATTTCATGCATTTAGTTCCATACCTAAGTCTAACCCTTTTTGACATAAGTATTTTAAATTCTATGTCAAAAATTAAGTTTGTAGTCCAAATCATAATGATCAATCTCTCCTATAAGGAAGCCTTTATTATTTAATTTGGGTTGATTTCTTATAGAATAAGTATCAGTATATGTATGATATTTTGATAATAATTTGTACAAAGTGATCGAAAATGAAGCTTGAATACTAGATCCAAAAAATGTCAAAAATATTTTTTTTAAATGGAAACCCCGCGTTTTTCATTATTTTATTGTATTAAAGTTAAGAAAATTATAGAAAACTTTAAGAACGGACAAATAAACCAATTGTTAAAAATGAAAATATTGAAATCGCAATTTTGGGGTATTTTGCCGCATCTCCAACAAATTCTACAAGGCAAGTGGCATGCGAATTAAGAACATCTAAGGCACAAGTTTCATCCATACGCATTTTTGACAGTTCAGCATATGAAAGAGAACATTATTTGGTGGGACGAAGCTAGATTCACAAAAAATGGGATGTTTAACTGACGCATTTCCCATTAGGTATTGGAGTGAGCAGAGAGCAGAACTTTCAAGAATCCTGGCAGTTTAACGTAGCCACCTCGATGCCCCAACCTATCAGAACTAGATTTCTGTTTGGGAAACAGTCAAAAATAAAGTTTATAACACCGATTTAACCACTATAGAAAACTGCATATGAAGAGTCAGAACAGCATTTGAAGATCTTGATCCGCAATTATTAAGAATAGCCACACATGAACAGTTTCTGGAAGTTCAAGGGCGTTATTATGAACATTTATTAGAATAATACATTTTTAAATTTTACATAGAAAAATGATGATTTGCCAACTATTTCAAAAACGACGATTCAATATTTTCATTGGTAACAATTGTGTTAAGTCGTGAAAGTTGGATTGCCTAACGTTCGGAGTAATTCGTCCCGATTCCTGGCCCCTCTTACAGCTGTCTATTAAAAAAACGGGTAACAAAAATTCTTGGTTCACGAGACAATTGAACGACCTTGTGCTCGCGTTCTCATTCATATAAAGAGTCACGGAAAATCAATCTTCTGTATTCCTCTTATAAAAAAAGTTATTCGCGATCATCTCTTCATCTCACCAAGCAAATCGAGCAATTTAAAGTGAAGTGCCTAGAGCCATCGGTGAAGTGACCGCCACGACGCCAGTGCAGAGGAGGTCCGCATCCCTTTTTCCATCCCTCGAAGCCCTCGTCTGCTGCTGAATTAGTGGTTGCTTCTTAACTTCTACCTCTGGGGTAAGTGCCTTCATTTAATTTCTCAATTGTCAGCCTTAGTCATCACCTGCTGAGATCGGTTCCAGCTAAATCTCGCTGGAACCCTTCAAATTGGTTTATTTCTATGTACTTTAGCCTTTATAGTTCCAAAGTTCTCGAGGATTTCTATAATTTTCATAACATATTCTGGTGTTGGTTTCTGTTTCTGTGGATATCGCATAGCGATTGTATTATGTGTTCTTGAAATAACTTTATGACATACTCCATAATAATAATTAAATTCAAATAATCTTCTTATTTATAAATTATCAAATGAAAATTATTATATTGACTTTTTTGACTCCAGCTTTATTTTTATTGACAATCGATATTATTTTCTAACACAACTTTAATAATATGTAGCATTTTCACTCAATTATAAATCGCCAATTAGGTATTTATAAAAACTACTAATTTTCAGTATAGAGAATCTTACAAAGTTCCCCTTATTTTTGTTGCTCGATACAATAAAATAATAAAATGGGGTTTCCATTTGAAAAAAAAGACTTAACGTTTGTTTGGATCTAGTTCTCAAGTTTTTTTTATCACTCTGTACAAATTATTATCAAAATATAAAAATTCTGATAAAGTAGATAATCTTCTACAAGAGAATCAACCCAAATTAAATATTTAAGGCTTCCTCATAGGAAAGATTGATAATTATATTTTGGACTACAAACTTAAATTTTGACATAAAAGTTGAAATATGTTAAGAACGGTTAGACTTAGGTATAGGACATTATACATAAAATGTTTTTAAAAGTGTACAAGAAATCTATAAATGTGGTAATAAACTGAAGAATTCTATTGAAAAAACAAAGTTGGCATCTACTACCAGTATAACAGGAAATGCCCCTAACATGAAAATATTTTTGACGTATGTCCACCAGTGATGTTACTATGTCACTAAATTTTAAGATTGTGTGTTGTTATCGTTTGCCTACAATCGATATATGTCTTTGTCGGAGAACCACCCTGTATAAGATAAACATAGGAATTCAATTTTTGAAAAATAATATTTTTTTAGCATTCGAAGGGCTCTTAAGAAGGGATAAGCTTGATCAAACGCTGAAAATTTAAAAAAAATACCATCTCTAAGCCATAAACGGAGGTTAAATAAATAAAAAGAACATACACACTAATTTATAACTATTTTTTTGGGAAATCGTTAAAAAATGGTGGACGCCGGAAGTAAAATAAATATGAGAAATTGCTAGTTATCAGGTATATCGTAATGAGAATATTTTGTAATTATCCATAAAACTTCTAGCTACATTTTTGTTCAAGACTATTTTCTTGAAACTATTGAAAAAAGAAAATAAAAATTTTAAACTAAATATATAGAATTGAACACCGCACAATATGTTTTATAGCATGGGGCACTTATGTGTGGACATCGAGGGTCGTACAGAGACATACATACTAGTTTGATCTTGGGCACTTTCGGCCAATAATTCATAATTATGAATTTTAGAATATTTTTTTCAACTTTATCGGCTAGTTGCTACATCGAATCCAATCTTGAAGATGATAGGAACGTGCAACTGGATGCTCGGATCGGCACGTCAATTATCTCAACGCAGTCATTAGAAACGGGTTGTGAAACAGAAGAGAAGAGTCAGCGAAAATTCTCAAGACCGGCTGTCATCCCATTGTTATTGGGATTGCCGTTCCCCATCTCTCTCTCTCCTCTGTGTCTCTTACTTCTCCGGAACAACTTAACGGAACTGTTAATTAAAATCGTTAATGATTGTTAAATATTAAGAGAGAGCCAAAGATTATGTGCATAGTTTCGCGTGAGCGAATCATTTTACTTTTGAGTAAGTCACCAACATCAGCGCATTTGCGTTAAGGATCTAGAAAGCAAGTTTTGTTTCTTGGATTAATTAAGAAATTACAATGAGACATCTTCATAATTAAATGAAGTTGTCGCCAAGATAATACGTCATAATCCTGCTTAATAAATAAGGGATATAATAGAAAAAAAGTTATTCACTTTGTGGTTTCAAAATTAAACGTAAATAAGACATATGTCTAGTTTTTTTTGTCTCTATAAAGATTAGAACTTATCAGACATTATGTATCAAAACTCTTCAAACCACTGGTAAAATTTATGGGGAAATAATCTAGACAACTAGCAGAAGAAGAATATATTTTTACCGAAGACACAATATTGATCCAACAGTAGTAATAATTAAGGAAGATATCGAGCAGAAGGGCCTGAGTCATGATAAATACATACTATTGGGTTTATGATAACAAAATAATAATAATTATATAGACCCAAAAACGTGGATAATAACTGAAAATGGTGGCTTGGAAATAACAAAAGTGATTGTGATCGTCATATTGGTTACATAAAAATTACTGGAAAGCAAGTAACAGGAACACCTGGACTATTCTACGATGAAATTTACTATGAAAATTACAATAATCAGAATCTAAACTCGTAAAAATAAATTTTAGAACTATCACATGTTCATAAAAAATCTTTAGGATACATTATCAGACCTATGTTTGGCCATGAAGGTTTGGTCTGGTTCAAAAAATCGCCATGGCTCGCAGCCAGCGGATGGGTAAGTAAATTGCATAGTTTTTAGTTTTGCTGTCACTTTTTTGAAAAATTCTTCGAACAAAAGTTGTAGTAACAAATTATATCTATAGCTTAAAGATATTTTTGACAAACTCTATTCAACGGCAATTTCTTTAAAGTTTGGTAGGCCGCCATTTATAGTCGGTGTGATGTAAACACATAATAAATCTGAGCATTTAATTATCAATCATTCTAATGTGATGACAGCAAATGTTTGTGTAATCCACCAAGATTTTGTATATCTTTCTTGTATTTGTTTTTGGATACGCGACTTGCTCGCTGTCCTGATAACACCATTCTTGTCGATTGGTACAGAAAGGAATGTAGTTCAGGTTGATACATAAATTTCCAGTCTTATCATAAATATAACATGAAAAATAACCTTTTGAAACAAATGAAAAACAGAATACTTAACATCGCATATCCATACTTCCACATCAAGAATTTACAAATTTTATCAGATCAATTTATTACCAATGGTTATCCTCCAAGGTTGGTCAAACACATTTTATTTAACACAACGAATTGCATAACAACTCAATATCAGATGGGAGTAATGTACTAAGTCAACCCGTTAACATAAAGAATAATAGCTCAAACCAAATCTCTGGATAAATATAAGCAACATATTATCTTCACTAGTGAACGTTGAATGATTTTGATGACTGATGTGCGAAAAAGATATTTTTCACAAAAAAATTGGACCGATATATTAGTAATTAGTTAATATACTTTTGAAGTTGGTGTCAAGAGTTTTCAATCTAACTACAACTGCAGAATTTTAAATTACCAGAACCAATAGAATTAATATTATTTTGTATTTTTCAGTGAACCAACTAATAAAGTCGGTCCATTTTTTTTGTAAAAAATATTTCTGTTATTGGTTTTGATAATTTTAACCTAATTTAGGGTGCTTGAACAATCCATATTTGTAAATGTCGAAGCAAAATCATGTCAAATTCCGTACGAATATCTTTCGAACAAATCCGTCTTTGCGCATTTAGTTCTGCGCAACCAGTCATTCTCGCTTACGTAGACAGCTAATTATTGTCAGGCAGGGAACACCTCTGATATGCAACTCATATCAAAGCATAGGTAGTGTACTCTCCTATCACATCCAGTCTTCTGGAAAATAAACTAATAAAATGACGATTAGAATGACAGCACTGTAGTGTCGGAACCATGTAGTAGCAAGAAATTGATAATATTTGTAGTCCTTAATCTTAATATAATTCCCGATTGAGAATAACATATTATTAATTCAATGGTTTCTATTCAATCGAAAAAATATTCAAAATTATTCATGTAATACAATATATTTGCTCCTTCAATATCATCCATGACGTTAATCCTGATAGTTTATGGTATGGCTATATTCAAGTCGCCTTTCATACCATACCATAAACAATATCCACAAACTGAATATAGGAGACTATCCTGCTAAAGCCATTGAACGTTGTAATAGCGGAAGAGGCTGTCAATACGTCTACCAGCTTGAATTTATGTTGGAATCCCTCCGATGACTCCTTTATGGGTTTCGTGCAACACCAATTTGCGGTACAAGAGGAGGAGGACGTTACGGAGTATTTTCGGGATCGCGTAGATCGAAAGTTTACCAAAACGGTTTCATTGAACGCAGATGCGGCTAAACACTTTAGTGCTAGTTTCAACGAAAGCCATCCTCCACACAATTACTTATGCAACAACGTGATGTAGTATGCCCACTTCCAGACCAACTAAACCGGAACATGTACACCTAAACTGCACATAAATAAGTAACTTCATGCAATCGAGAATCTCCGTGCTTTGAAGCTCATAGCCAATTAGTCCCACAAAATTACAATTTATTGTTTTAAAGAATTTTTAAGATACATCCAAGATTCAGTAATCTTTTTCTGAAATGCCCCAGTAAATGTATCCAGAAATTTCATTTACACCTAATTATTCAATCTAGTATATTTTGTTTCAGTTTTGGAAACTAATACAAAGTTCGATATTTAAAAGTTCTTGATAAATCAGTAGCTCATGTTCTTGATCGGATGAATAAACTGAAATTCTAAGTTATAGAAAATTCAAGACCTAGAAAAGATCATTTCATATAAAAAACAGAAGTATTTTCAATTATGATTGGAGAAAATATTAATGTTATAAATAAACTAACCCAAAGTTTGCAGTCAGGATGTTCGGAAACAATTTCATTGAACTAAATGTGCACAGAAGGTATATATATCGCCCCGGAAACTTTTTTCATAAATATTGGCAGATTGGCAACAAAAGTTACCTCCAAAAAGATAAAGACTATACGTACCGCGCTAACGTCCGATGTCATTTTTACCGGCTAAAGTTTCCAGTGTTCCAGGGGCTTTTTATATTGTTCATAGAGAAAAGTTGGTCCAGGGCGCTGAGGGACAAAAAGCAAGAGTCATGGTCTGTATCTCAATAAGTAAGTTTTGTGGTGTGCAGTTGCAGTGGGCCGTGACTTCTCTCGCCCAGCTTTTATTTTGCGCTGTTGCCGTGCGATATTTCTTACGCCCAATGTGCACGCTAAGTCAAAAACATTGCTCCTAAATCAAGCCGACACTGGCGCTCCACACAGATACACCACTCCTTACCACCATTATTCGGAGCTGAAGACAGTATCGGACTTGTTCTAAAATAGTTCTGTTAAGATAGATGAAAATATCCTCATTCTATTTTTTTAATTATTCTCCCCAATTAATAACAAGCAGCTTTATGAGTTGAGTTTGCCACTGAATGAGTAGTTATTTCTTACAATGTTTTCTTCTATCAAAATTTGCTTGTTACTATGAAATCATTAAAGGTTTCCCTTGTGTAATGTAATACTTCCATTGTATTATTAGACATTTTGACATATTTTCACTTTTAAGGTATCTATAGATGGATGCAATGTTATGTTTTCTGTGTGGTAAAATTGTTATATTCATATTTCTTATAATCATGACCAAATTTAGGATAAAAATTAATCGTATGAGGATTAAGGTAATTTTTTTCATTCTGAATAGCAGTATTTGACATTTTCAAAAGTTCTTCTTACGTGGATCGCATGTAGAATATTTTTACTTCATTTACATTATTTCTAGCTAGACTTGTCAAAAGCTTTTCTCAAGACATTGAGAGAATATAAATTAAAGGTTATTGGTTGCGGGACCCTACTGGTAGAATCATGTATTTTTATGATTCATTTTAAATCAACTGTGAAGATTATAGAATTGAACCTCAAGAATTGCAGCTGGTTCAGTTCAATACTGCCCAACTTTTCAAACTTCAAGCACTACTCTACATTGTAATAAGATACTTGTGCCCTGTTATTTCATAGCCTATTTTCTTGATCTAGTAATAATTGTTTGAAATTTGCAGATATAGAGTCTGTTTTCTTTTTTGACCGAACTCCAAACGAAGGGGGTGTACAATTCGAACGATTTCCTTCTTTTTATATATATCTGTTCGCGCCTTTCGCATAGTGAATGTGGTCCGATTTTGATGATACTTTTTTCATTTGGAAGAGAGATGGTCCTGTCCCCCCAAAAAAATGAATTACAACAAGTTATTCACCTCAATCATTTCCCCAAATTGAATGAATATTTGATACATAAATAATGAAAAAGTCAAAATTGTTAGATAAATATTTTTTACAAAAAATAGGACCGACTTTTATTAGTTGCTGAACTGAAAAATACATAAAAATATTAATTGTATTGGTGCTGGTGCTTTTGAAATTAATGCCAAAAGTCTTATATCTATAAATAACTGCACTTCAACTTCAAAATTACTAGCACCAAAAGAATTAATATTATTTTGTAGTCTATAGTGCAATAACTAATAAAAGTTGGTACCTTTTTTTTGGAAAAAATATTTATTAAATACGATAAGGTTTTTTACCAAATTTTTAGGGTACAGCTCTGGTCAAAAACGCCATTCAGATTGACGATATATATCCAACAGAGTTCAAAAGTTTTTCCTCAGCCATATCGTTGTTTCCTATTTGGCACATTTACTCGCTCTCATATCTATAAAAATGGATATCATGTCTATGAAATCTGGACAAAAATAAAACATTACATACATATAAGTGTATACTTTTCTTCACAGATAGAGAACAGTTTTCCAATACAATGTGAATGAGCAAAACAAAGTTTCTCTTTGAGACTAAAGGATATAAGCTCAATACAGTTCCGAGACATATTGGAGGATAGAGGTTATTGAGAGGTTTGATGGAATTTGAATTATATGAGTAAAAGAAAAATTATTATTATTCAAGTTAGGTGGTTGCTTGCCTGTATATTAGTATTATCAATCTAATAAGAACAGAGAGCTGTTCAAGTTTTTAATTGGACAAAAATATCATATACCGGTAATTTTTTAATTTCAATAAAAAAACTCAGAAATTGAGAATCTATCAGTCAGTGAGAAAAAAAATACACGATCTAAACCAGAGGTTCCCAAACTTTTTTGCTCGTGGACCACTTTAAAATTTTTACTAGCTTCCCTACTCCCTGCTGCTACATTTCCACCAAATTTTTAAAACTTAAAAGATGTGAAGATTAGATCTAACGACGGAAATTGACGTCGCGGCTGAGTTCCAACCTTAAATTCGGAGTGGCAAAAAAATGAAAAATAGTATATATTTGTGTTCTATTGATTAAAATAATATATCAGACTGGTATTTCAAAAATGCAAGTCAACAATTTTTAAAAAAGTAGTCATAATTCTAATGGGAGGGATGAACTTGATGGATTGGCAGCAAATTAGCAATATATGGCTTTAGTTTTGTAAGGAATAACCTCAAATCTCCCGGTTTTGTGATGTTCAATCTCCTCCATTTTTTGTTAATAGGTTTGTAATGAGACAAAAACTTTTTCCCACAAGGTATGACTAGAAAAACGCTATCAAAAGTTTTCTCTCCCAGGATATTTTTCGATTATTTGTGCCTACAGCAAAATGTTTGATAGCCTTTTTCAAATTTCCCTTTCAGTTCCTCATTGGTGCAAAGCTCGAGTAGCTCCTTTTGTAATACCACATTCGCCACTTCCGTTTCATCAAATTGAATGGAATATCTTCAGATCTATTTCTTAAGTCATCAAGCAAGACATTTAAATGTTGAAAGTATGTCTGAATATGCTCATAGAGACATTGTGCCTGTAACAAGTTTGAAAACTGGGAGAATTTACGCCGACTAATATTTTGCAACATATATTTCAATTTTCCAAAAAGCCGAAATAACACACTTTATTTCTATTAAATTTAGGTTGTCTCCTTGTAACTACAAGTTAATGTCACTGATTTTTTTAATAAATGAGTCGGATACGCGACGTCTGCTATCATTTTTTCTTTTATATCTGGATCCTTACTTTCCAGAAACTCTAAAATTGATTCATAAAGTGAGTTAAATCATATTAAAGATGCTCCTTTCGACAACCAGCGTATTTCAGTATGTAAGAGCAATCGTTGAAAGTCATCAATAAACGGGTAATCAGCGCATTGCTTCTAATTTTGTTAACTGTTTTAATCGCAAATTGCAGCGATTGGTGCAAGCTATCTCTCATTTCTTTCTCTACCAGGTGTTTTCAGTGGATGAGAAATTGCTGTTACTCCTCTAATTCTTTTAAGATGGCTTATAACCCCATGATATCGCCGAAACATGCCAGGAGCTCCATTTGCTCTCACGGCGACGACGTTTTCTTTAAAATAATCACTCAAGACATTAAATATTGATTCGCCTTTAGTGTCCGTCCCCAAAGTTTTCTTCGTCCATAACAAATCGAACATATGGCAATAATTATGCTTCATTACCAGGTAAAGTTGACTCGTCCACTTGAATTGAATTGGAACCAGATAAATTTTCATAGACCCCCACTAATAACTTGTAGCCCCCCATTTTTTCTTTTTCATGCCAACTTAGACCTCCGTCGAGTCTCCCTCCTCATGCTTATTTTGAAAACTCACTTTATTCAGCCAGGGCCCCATTTGAGCAGCCTTGAAAGCCGCAGTTGAATGCAGCAGAAAAGGTAAAATTAAAATTATTTTAATATATTATAAGGAAATGAATGCAAGACTATTATTTTATTCAAAGAAACTACGATTATCCCTTTTTCGGTCACGATAAAGGCGACGACATTCTCCAAAATGGCTTCTCTTTTTATTTGAACGATTATAGTCTTTTTATATAATTTTTAATTGAGTGAATGATGAAGAAGCACCAATATTAAAAATACTTATTGTTTAGTGATTAGAATCAAACTACTAATGCTACAAAATGCATCAATACAGATATTCAACAGCGATGCATTGTGCGAAGCACATGCGATACTATGTACACGGCTAAATGCAGTGCGAAGTGGGTCATATCTTAAAATTTCAATTACACCGAAGTGGGAACGAGAGCGAGATGCAGGCGGGACCTTATTCTACAGCGTTATTATCGCCCCAGTGTGAACGCTTCCATATACCACAGTAGGCCTCGGGGCTCGGGGAGAGTTACACAGGGTCGGTAAATGCCGTGCTCAATGGTGCCTCAGTATGAGGCGTGCGCGCAGTGGAGAAGTTTATTGTGATGCGTTCGGTACGCGGAAAGCTGAGCAAGGAAAAATCTATTGAAATAATCCAATTATATGAAAGCCAAATTATTTTAACACCCTCAAAAACGACGCCTGGAAAACAATTCACAACAAACAGAAATAACACAAGTTTCATGAATAATTTTGGAAATAGATTGTCAGGATATTCCAGTGGTATTATTGTAAACTAACAAACGAATCACCAGTTGTTAAGAATTTAGAAGCATCTCTTTTTAATTAGACTCAAGCTTTGTGCATAAAAGTTCAAAGTGGTGTAAATTAATCCTGGTATTTTTTTTTGTTGTATCTTCTACGCCTAAACAAACCAGATCTCCTAAAATTTGTCTTACATGATCATGCCGCCGACGATATAGTTATCCGGTTCATCACCAAAGTTTTCGTTTCTGTTTTTTTTTGTAGTAACTGATTGATATTGAGATTGCAGTGACGATAACTCACAGTTTGGGACATGGCAAGCTGTGTAAGCTGCTGGTCATGATCAGGCTGCTCGCCACGAGGCTGTTCTCTACTTTCTAGATATAGTTTTTAACGATAATACAGAATATGAATTTTATTTTATTATATTATCAAAAAAATTCTGCCAAGTGCGTGTTGAACTTGCACACTAAGGGTTCTGTACCATTGTAAAAGGAAAATGCCACTGTCTACCTATTAGTGTTCATGAGATACAGACGGCACACAGACCAGCGGACGGAAGGACGGATTTGGTATTTGTTGTTATACTGGAAATTCAAATATACAGTTTGTGAAAATATCAAATGTCTACTTATTATGGTTCATTAAAGATAGCCTGCTGACGGAAGGACGGATTCTCAGTGGTTCATAAGGTTTAGTTTCAACAATTTTTGTACGGAACCCTAAAAACAACTCCACAGATATGTTTGCCGTCGATAGCATTTCTGGTTTACGAGTAAGTTGAGCAGAAAATTCACTGCACTCCACTACTGGTTCTTGAATATATTTGTAAAATATTTCCCCATACTTTCTCTAGCGGTTTTCAAAATATTGACTATTTTCCAAATTTTTCGGTCAAAATGGAGACCTATTTAAATCATATTGCTGTGGTATTTGGCTGTATAGAGAGCCGAAATTCTGGCTGCTGTTTACCGATTTCCTGGGTACTAGTACTTTGTGAGAAATTTCTTCTACAATTTACAGGGGGGTTCGAAAATCTTGATATTGCCACCTTATACAAAAATGATATAGTGTCAGTGTTTTGGGGTTAGGAATTAAAATTTAATTTAAATTATTTACGACATGCGTAAAATGGCAGATGACGTCAGGAATCGTGACGAAACCCCACTCGATGGGTATTCAAACTATAAAAAGTGCATTTTTTCTAATAGAATACTATGTTTATCAGATATTCTGTAAGATAATGAATGTCCCTTTCAAAAAATATATTACCATTTTTGTATAAGGCGGTAATATTTTTGAAACCCTCGTAAATTGTAGAAGAAATTTCTACTAGTACCCAGGACAATGATAAACAGTAGCCAGAATTTCAGCTTTCTATACACCTAAATAGTATAATAGTACCTAAGAGTAAATAATAATTTAAATAGGTCTCTATTTTGACCGAAAAATATGGAAAATAATTGATATTTCGAAAACCGCTAGAGATAGGTATAGGGAAACATTTCACAAATATGTTCAACAACTAATAGCGGAGTAGAAAATATGAGAATATATAGGATGTCTCATCTAAAAAAATTAAGCTGCTGCTACTTTTCGATATAAGCGGCTACACTGCAACAGTAAAAATATTTTAAATCGATAGAACAGTGTAGATAACTTGTATGACCAGATTTTAAGCAAATTCCTACTTGCCGTTTTTCCAAAACGTCTAACGTTCCATCGACAGTGAGACACCCAGTATACACAGTCATATTCCAGAACAGTGCAGAATGTTGAACTTGGAATTTTGGCAAATTGGACTCTTCAATAACGAACTATTGGGGAATCAAATAATAATATATAGATAGAACGATGACGCAGATAATTTCATCAACATATTGCCCATGCTGCTATATTTCTATTTGAATTGAATTAAGCCCAAATTGCTTTGGTGTTTTGGTTCAATTCAAGAAACCATATTATGTAATGCCCCGTATAAATAAATTTATTAATTTCGCAACTGTCTGCACACAATCAGACATAACAACAACAACAACAGTAACGAAAAAAAAAACAATGAATCCAATTACAAAATGGATTTCGCATCCACGGCTCTGCAATTTTGGCTGTGTATGTATGTGTGTTGTGGGTCTTTCGACTGGTGCAATATTGCAGCAGAGCTCGTAATAATGTTATCGATTCATTTGCAGTATCTATTTGGATAATATAAGGCAAATTGCATACACAATCGCATTTCACAGTCTGAAGACTGTATCCGCAACGACACTAGGAGAGGAGATGGTATCATCGTATCACCACCACCTCCCGTTCCTCTCATAATATCAATGCGCCAGATCCTTCAGACTATTATTTTTGCTCCATTCCAAGTGGCGGAGTTCCGGGTAGGGCTCATGCGATATTTTCTTTAGCATCTATTACAATAATAAGGTACAACTATTATCTATTAGGCCACGTATGCACTGAAGGGAGGTTTTCTTAGCACCTAGAGTCTAGTGAGTCAAAAAAACGTTCTAGAATGTAAGTAACAGGTCGCTAATCGCCTGGTGTGTACTGTCAAGCTTGCAATACTTTGATAGACGTCAAGATAGTTACACAGAAGTCGTAATTATACAAAAGGAATTACTTCAAGCTTGCAACCCTTAAGAGAATTGAAATTTTTAAGAAAGACCTATCTTTGATCATTCGAAGGGGTTTTGCGGAGGGATTAGCTTGATCAACACATGATAATTTGAAAATTGGAAAAGCTCTAAGCCATCTTCTTTCAAATGAAAAGAATATCAAAATTATAACACGTTTACTATATGGAATGAGATTATATACATAAAAGAGTCGGGTTATAATGAAGAAAGAAGATAACAATAACCTTGGTGATAACATGAAAGCAATCTGATTTACCAAAATGATAAACTTTTTGATAGAAATTACCTAAAAAACACACAAAAGAAAAAGTTTAGCACCACTTCAAACTTTGAATATCTCAAAGTGAATACGTATAAAAAATAAACATTTTCGGATTTTTAGCTTTAGATTTAAAGATTTCTGAGACCAAAATTTAGTTAAATAGAGAAATAATTTTCACACCGTTTCATGATGTGAATATATTACTTTTGGTTTTTTTGAAAAATCAGTTTTTTGTAATTTTGATCCACAAATACCATAGATCATTTTTACCTATAAACCCTTTTCTATCATTCTAACGTTTTAAATTTTTATGTAATTTCAAGTGACCATTTGCAAATCACTGGATAATACTGTAATCAGTCCGCCCAGAAATTTGATGGTACAAGGAGTATGCTAATCGGTGTGAATATGCCCATGAAGGCATACTGCCTTCGTTAGTAGTTCAATATTTCATTTGTTTAATTTGTAAATAACAATGAAAATCACAGTTCTGTAATTTGTTACACCGCCCCTAGCAAGACGACATTTCCTTACCCTATCTGGCTATAGCTATCAATTAAACTATCCAGCACTCTTTGGTTCAGGTTTTGCCATTCTTGCACCACAGCTACACGAAGCTGCTTTAGGGTAGTTGCGAGGGTTTTCCTTGATGCCAAACCGCCCTTTCTAGTTGATTCCAAGCAGGTTCTATTGGATTCATGGCGAGTAAATTAGCATAGCAGACCAAGTTTTCTTTCAATTTGTACAGCATCGAAATACTTCCGGATAATGTGAGCTCGATGCGATCGGAAAATATCATTTTGAAAAATTGATTCCTGGCCAACTTGCTGATAAATCGGCTCGACAGTGGGAATAAGAATAGCTTATTTATAATATATAGCAGCTGTTAGTATGCCTTCAATATCAATGACGTTCGATGATCATGCAAGGTACCAGCCCAATGTGGGACGAGAGGTACTGCATGTGCGAGAAAAATATATTCCATTTGTATCGTACTGTTCGCAGGTGTGGGGTAGTATTCTCAATAACAGTGTTGATCAAAGGTTTTTAGTTTGTGAAGAAACAAATATTCCAGTAAATGAAAAATTATATTTGAAGCTCAGTAGCACCCATTTCCGATTTCTGGGAGCCAATAGGGAGATATTAAATGCATACCTCCAGTACGACGCTTATTTCTCACGTTTTTAGTATTCACTCACACACACACTCTCAAACAAAAAGAATTTAAAAAAATGGAATTCCTAAGACTATATTGGTCCAGAGTTATACAAAAAATCCAAATATGAAGATAATAATATTTTCATTTGTAAACAACTATTCCGTTTTTAAATGACGGGAAAATCTTTTTTGGTGTTTACTTGGAGGGCGATTTCAATAAAGATGAAGGACGGCACTTTTAATTATTTAAGTATTAGTATTTAATATTGACGATAGTATTGATGAAATTATTGTTCATGATTATATCAATCAATCCATCTAACATGTATTTTTCTAACATAAGCAATATATTTTTATGTAACATGATTTACCTATGTATAGGTAATATATTATCGAATCAATATAATTAAATATGAATAAAGTATAAACATAGTTTCAGTATTATACGGGATGCGTTTACTCCCTATTGTGTTCAATGAAAATCACCGTTGAAAAGTAAATTTCATTCGCGAGTCGAAGCTGAATCGCACAATTTTTTGTTGTATCCTATATTGTAGAATTTGATTTCAAAATGACTTGTTTTTTGTCTCTTTCTACCAATCACCTATTTTTGACCGTCTTACCAAACGCAGGAGGTATACAACTCGACTGTGTATTTTTTAATATTCGTTAGCAATAAAATTTAAGAACCGACATTTCCTTGTCCCCGAAAACTGCCCCCAAAGGGAGTTGAAAGGGCATTTTTTCAGATATATAAAATTTGAGAAGACGGCAAAGTTAAAGAAGAAACGATATTCGGATATTTGACTAATGATACACTTCAACATGTGAAATACTTTGTTGATGCACTAAAAAATACAAAAAGATTGTTGGTACTTTTGAAGTTGGTGCCAAAAGTTTTCTATTTACCTGTAAATACACACTAGTTTTTTTGTAAAAAAAAGTTATAGTTGATGAGCTGTTATTTTAGTCGAATTAAAGAATCTGGACTAGTAGATTCTCTTATTATTCTAATTTTGATGAAAATCATTATTGCACTGATTAAAAAATAACAAGCCGCCATTGAGAGGTGCCGCCTACCACGTTTTATCCCATTGCGATGTGTGGATTTAATTTGGGAATGTATATATGTATGTATATGTATATATAGACCGGTTGAATTGTAGAATTTAGCTAATGTAGCTGCCACAGCTCGTTACGTTATGATGGTTGGTGGAAGCCTTGAACTTTCCCTCATATCAGATCGCTCCAGTTTTATTTTAAGGTAAGGTCACGCCATTGCTTTATAATATGGATGGCTGAGAGTGACAAAAACCGAGTTTTCAATGCATACAAAATTTTTAGGGGAGCTATAACGCATAACGTAACTTGAATTATTAACTTGTCTTATTTATTTATCGTATGGCATAGATCAAGTACACATGAAAACAAGAATTAACCATGTATATGACAAAAATACAACACATGGTCACAGACAAATGTCCGAGTTATTTAAATAGTCGATTGCCGCGTCTGTAGTAGTCAGGACCTCGCCAAAGTTTCCTGCATATGCTCTGAGGGGGCACTCGCTGATGAGGTGGTGCACTGTTTTTCTCGCCGATCCGCAGTCGCAATCCGGAGAGTCCACTTTTCTGCATTTATGAAGAAAGTCTGCGCATCTTCCATGGTTTTTTCTTATCTTATTGAGACGTGACCATGCCATTCTTGGCTATTCCATCCCCGGTGGTTTATTTGTGATACATGGGGTTTTGTGTATGTGGGGGTAGATTAGCCGTCGAGTCTCTTTTATTATTTATTTATCTTATTGTATTCCCTTCTCTTGAGGGTCGCCCTTTTCCGGAGGTCAGGTGGTGAGATGTGGTTCAGGACAGGTAGCCAATAGGTCGCTGTAGATTGTATGCAGCCTGTTATCATGAGCATGGTTTCATTCATCTGAGTGTCAATTTTGGGTACTGATGAGCCAAACAAGAGATGCAAATACAGCTGATGAGAAAATCAGTCCAAGGGAACAACTGTCTCAGCCGTAGATCCCCAGGTGGTGCTACATAGTTTGTGTAGGATGTTGTTTCGTGTTTTCATCTTGTCTGCAGCCTTTGTTAGATGAATTTTAAATGTCAAGTATCTAGCGTTTCTCCTAGGTATTTGGCGAGTTTATTGTGATTTAGACGTTGGTTTTCAAAGAATACATAGAATCCTCTGTTGGCATACATGTTGTTCAAGTGGAAGCAGATCGTTTCTGTTTTTTGAGCATTTGGTCGCAGCCTCCAGTTATTGAAATACTTCCTCAGGGTCTCGAAGTCTGAGGTAAAGGCGGACTCGGTTTCCTTAAAGAACCGGTTCTGTGCTGCCACCGCTCAGTCGTCTATATAGCCAAATTTTCTACATCGAGTCTGAGGCATGTACGCGATGTAAAAGCTCAACAGAAGTGGAGCTAAGACTGAAGCCTGAGGTAGTCCGTTATTCAGCATCTTTATTTTGCTTTACTAGCTAACCATTGTAACCTGAAAAGATCAGTCGGAGAGCATGTTGTTGATTACTTGTTTTATTGATGTTATTGGAGCCTAATGAATGAAATCTCTTTGGCCCTTTTTTCATTCCAAATCTTTAATTACTCAGAAAATTACTGATAAAGTTCATAAGCAATCTGTAATTTCGAATATGCAACATTTTTATCAGGATATCTCAGTCAAGTAAAAACATGATTCTCCATTCCACAACCAGCTCAAAAACAGTTTTTTATTTCGGTATTCTACGTCTAATAATGTACAAGTATTAAAGCATAATTCAAAGCATAAGTATCCTAAGACCCGAGTACTCGTAAGCTGGTAAAGGTAAAAGAATGGTAAAATTGCAATGTAATGTCGGTATATTAGGCCATAAAGAGAATTTAATGGTTATAACTCTCAAAAACTCATCTATTCAGTATGTAGCTCAACCGTCGCATATTCGCGCGTTGATGCCGATCAACATACATACAGAGCGCGAAGTTTTATCACCGTTAAATTCGAATTAGCCGCCATTTGGAGAAGTTGAAATGTTTTCTCATTAGCGCTGCGGCCGCCGCACTGAGGCTAGTCAAGCTTTGAGAATTGTTAATTGAATACGCAACAGTCCAACCAGAAATGGAACATATATCTACCTATTTGAACTTAGAAGCCATGATTTAGAACAAATCTCTCACGTACCACAAAACAATTATATATTTGTTAAACGTAGTTGCGTTTCTCATACTCATACTCAATTCGATTAATCAATTGTGATGGCATAGAACATCCAATTCTATTTTGGACATATCTGGACGTTTCAAGCTTTAGAGCATCGAGTTCGTTTAACAGGCTTGGCAACTAGTTTCAATATGGCGACCATCAATACTGAAAAAATGTCTATTTAAACCATTGGCCATTATGTAAACATTAATAAAAATCTCATACTTCTAGATACATTTTTATAGGAAATAATAAAAGAAAATCGTTCAAAAGCAAGAGGATTTTAAGTGATGCCCTATATTCTTTATTTTGTCAATTTTAGTTTCGAGAACAATAGGGGAATAATCAATATTATGCTGTTTCTCTTAATATCTCCTATTGAAAATCTTGAAAAATAGGTATAATCATAACCCCATATTATTATTTATTATTATACTGATCAGTAAAATGTGTCTGATGGCCAGCTAGCAGAAAACTGAATTTAAAAAAAGGATAGTTTAAAAAATATAAAGTTTATATTCCATTTCGAATTGAATTGTTTGATAATGCTAATTATGAAAATTTATCTTAATCCTTATAAAACATGAATTTCCGAATTCGGTCACGTTTTTATTTAACAAGCTACACCAGAGACTTGCAGCAACATCTAATAACCTCATTGATGTAAGAAGTAGGTAGGTATGTTTAAAAAATATTGAGTTAATAAGTTATGATAATGAAAGGATTTCTATTGTAATCTGCCATATAAATGCCGTGAAGCAATAGTCATCCATCAATATTATACCCGTAAAACCCTCCAGATGAACGACAACATGCAGTCCCTTCGAACGGCGAGTAACAACAAAATAGATAGCGTTATAATATTCTCAATGTTCAAATACCTAAGTAGGAATACCAAATTTCAACGATCGGTTAAACAGTGTAGAAGATGATGATGATGATACTGCAGCGCCATGAAGTGATGAGTTGTTTCAAACTGGTGGGCATTAGAAATTTCATCATTAAAAATTACAAAAAAATACCAACTTTTATGGTGATCGGTCTAACGTTGTGGAATGTCTCCCATACAATGGTTGCCACCCCAAGAGTTGAATTTAGACAAATTGCTTCTTAGTGATTCTCTACACAACTGAAAGAATCCAATATCCAAGATTTATTTTTATGTGTTTAGGCTTTGCATTGATGAGTGAGCTTCTGAAGATTACTCTCGGTATTTTTCCAATAGATAATTCTGCATTCATTAACACATACCTACAAAATTGATTGGTCATATGTGCAAAACGATTAAAATTTTCTTCAAAATTTCCTATACGAGTAAGATTTTTTTGTATCTACATGGTGTTACAGTAGGAAATGGCAATATTTTAAATACTTATCCTTGAAGCCAAAATAAACGCAAATTTTCAAGTCAGATTTTTGTTTGTTTCAGAGATGCTTTTATTAGTTGTAATTTTATTATCAAAGAAAAACTTATTATATAACTAAAAAAAAATTAAAAGTTTGCTATCGCACTAATAAGTGTATCGAAGTGAACTGTTTGTTTTCGAAAACTTGTGAATTGATGCTCTTTGTTTATATTATGAAGCTATTTTGCTTATTTTAAACACCCCATATGTTCTTTAACAGGTACAAGAAATCAATTAAATTTTATCTGAATTAGTCCACAGCTTTTGTTATTACATATTGCCGTGCACAGACACATAGGTAACAGAAGCGATAAATATTATGAATTTTTTGAATACAGTTGAAACATTTTAAGTTCAGTGAAATGCAAAAGAGTTAATAGGAAAAAAACGAATGTAGCGGTCAATTTTCCAGCTGGTGTGTTATAATATACAGGAACTATATAGCTACGCAACAATAATTTATTTAAATTACATTTTCCGGATGGGCCCGCGAAATTCGTTGTACGCGCTCTACTCCTCTCCTAGTTGGAAATAATTTCTGTGCGAATAATAGTGCAATTTGAGCGCCCGGAAAATTTATATTATAAAATGCAATGGAGACCGGCGCGGAAAATGGCCTGTTATTGTAAAAGGCCCTTCGCATATATGCTCTCGCCGTAGCACCAGAACTAATATATATTTCCTACAGGAATAATATTTGGCAGCATATGCGATATAGCGTATTTCTTGAAAATTTACTTACACAAAAAGGAGCACAAATTCTATGTAATTTTATCTCATACACCGGATGACGTTCAGACCCCTATAAAATAACAGAAACATTTTGGAAAAAGAGTTATTTATTTGTAAAGGCGAAATATCATATTAATAAAAAAATAGATACAGTCGAAAGGCACACACCCAGTAATTGATCTAAAATCCACATGGGAATACCGCAACTTTGTGCGAAGAAATCAGCAGAATCCCCTAGAGATGAGTGGTTCATTCATACCTAAGAATATAGTTTGAAACCCCGTTTCCCCTATGTAGGATTTTAAATTTGTATCATATTTGTGTTGGACTTTAAAATAAATGCCATTTTCGCAATCAACGATCGAAAAAAACTCAATAAGGAAGGACATATCGATGTTTAGATTCATTTATTTAAATTTTTCTCCCTAAGGGATTGAGATTCTGAGAATCACAAAATACATATTTGCTTATTTGTTTATGGAATCACTCATATGGACTTTAAAAGTCTTTTTTCCGCCTTGATGAAAACCTCGTTTATAGTCCCCAGTTCCCGGTAGATACGCGAGACAAAAGTACCTTATTCTCTCCCGGCAAAATTATACCAGTGCGCCTGCGCTCATCTCACTTTACTTACCGGTAACCTTGCAACCGCATGTTTATCAAAGTGTTTATAAAATGTTGATACATGAGACTAGTTTACTTTTTTATCAATCCTTCAATAACGCACAATTATAATAGAGAATGAATTTAACGACAATTAAGAAAATCCTAAGTAAAATTATTGATAAATCTATCTTTGATTAACTAATATTCACGCCAAATATAGTCTTATATTTATTTGAAAATTATTTAGTATAACATTGTATTTGTCATTGTTACAGAGTTTAAAATGTCACTAGATTATATCTTTGAATTAATTAGTAGAAAGTTTTGATAACATAATTAACATATGCAGTGGAAAATTATATTTATTACAGCTCACTCAAGCAGAGTTTCTATATAAAAGACAAGTATAAATTTAAAAAAAACTATTTAGGGTGAGATATCAAACTTTTCATTGAGGTGGGAAGAATGACAATCTGCGAGCGGAAATGTCCTACTTTTCTCCCTAGGAGCGTAATGTACTATTTTCCATAAAAAAATTGTATCCCCATCTACTTTGGGGGAATAATATGTTAAATGGCGAATGTTTTTTCATGGAACTAACCGTTTCAAATGAAAAAAGAATCATGAAAATTGAAGCACGTTTACTATTTAAGAGGCGCGAACAGACATTGTTTATATCTGTTCATGCAAACAAACAGTCAATTGCATACCTCCTCCACATGGGAAGTCGGTCAATAAATAAGAGAAGAGAAAACAGAGTTTTATTGGGTTGCCTACGCCACGGTTACATGTTAGCGAGAATTGAAAATATGCATACATAATTCTCGTGATTAGGTGGTTCTGGCAAGGAAATATAGTGAGGTATAGTTCTTTTCAAAATAAATGGTATTGTCTTTATGACTGCAATAAATCTACACATACATTATGTACACAATCCACAATCAAATACACCACAGAATCGGATCTATTTAATGTATACCTATTTAAGTCGGTATATTATATACAGATAATTTTATTAAAATTAAATTATTGAGGTATTTAAGAAACAAGTAATCTTACACACATTGTATTTTTATATAAAAATTTTAATGACATGAATACAGTTTATTGCATGTTTGTGGACGACTTCTGGAAAAACGTCCCAGGTAAAAAAAAAGTTATCAACCATTTATTGTGAAAAGACCTATACGAGGATAGTCTGACAAATAGTAACATTATAAAAATTACTAACCTTGGGCGTTACATTTCGTGTACCAATTATTATTGTGGTAAAAGTGCTTGATATCCACAGCCTTATGATAACTTTAAATATAAATTTCACATTTCACATAGAAGATTACGTGGCTTTTGTTAAATGAGCATATATCTAAATATCATTTGAATAAAATGCATATTCTGGCAAAACATTATTTGAATGAGTAGAGTCACTGAATTCTCCTATATCGTGTATGGTAATGACGCACGAGTCCCCGGCCGCCTTGATCAAATAACAGAGGTACTTGTATTGCCAAGAGAATTTTCAATGATCATGGAACACAGGAAGTCAATTATAGGTTCTTTTTCCAATATCAAGATAATTAGACTTACTACTTATTAGATATTGTGGTAATGAGACTGGAGAAAGTATGTTTTATATCTAGAGAAGGTGAAATCAATAGACTTTATTACTGCTTTTGTACATATAAGTATACATAAATTATGTTCTCATAATAGTTATATAAGTGTACGTGAAAACGAAACAAAATTGATAAGGATACCCAATTAGTAACAGTATAATCACGAGCTGAGGGTAAAGTCGTTCGGCTCGTCTTATGTGTAATGTGTATACATGTTGGTATACTTATACACAACTTACAGGTACCTACTTTGGGCCCAGTGTCGTTAAGGCGGAAGCGAAAAGCAAATTGCTCACTCAATCGCATTCCTGATAACGACTTCCTCCCAATATAATCAACTGACACCTCTGCTGCCAGCATCAGAAGATGCTGGCGATGTTGCTGATCTTTAGATAAGAAACTCGTACAGAATCGACAACATACACACACGCCATCACGCGGGCTTTTCTCACACAGTTTTCTATTACCTACCTTTATCCTTACACTTATATAAGGTGAGAGGAAACACTTTTGTCGTAATGTGTTTGAACCGCACTATTACTTTCTGGCGCTAAAAGTACCCGCAGCACACAGGCAGTTGGACAATGCAGAATGTGAACGCAAATTAACGATAGAAAATAACTTTGTTTTTGAATTGATTGATTGATGATCCAAAAAGAAAAATAATAGAAATACGCTATAGAAATGAATATCCATGTCGTTATTTTAGTCAGAGATTTCAATTAGTTGTCATTTCATTACCGGATGTTGAATGCATTCAGACAACTCAGACAAATCTTGTGTTCAGCCATCTGAAACTACTTCATTTCGATTCACAAATACCTAACGAATGAAATTCTATTTTGCTTATGCCGGGAAAATTGATTATAAAATATAGAAAAGATTATTGGACTATATAATTAATATTTTTTTCTGAATTTTCTTAGAATGCAGTGCAGACTTCTATCAGTCATGTCATATTTAATGTCGTCTTCTTAATTCTCTGGCTTATTTGCGGCTATTCCGTAACCAAGACGTTAATTTTTAAGTCTCATTAAGAAAATAAAGGGCCGTAAATCTAAATAGGTATTCTGTATCCTGCATCCGATCTTTCTTGATTGAAATCCATAACTTTGGTTGCTATTCTGCAAGCCAAAACCAGGCGTTAAATTTAACGTCAGTCGTTATCTTTATTTTTCCTTTCTATACTCAAGTTCATTATAATATTAAGACACAATAAATATACGCATCGTTTCTATAATCGCTTTTCATTATTTATTTTATAAACAAGCAGCAATCAAATCTCAAAAGAATTTTGTTCACACTTTTGAAATTCTACATTCAGGTCTTATTACAATATCTGAGACTGAGACTGGTCTCAGATCAATCTACATATACCTATTACCTACTTGCTTTCATACTTCAGATTATTCATTTAAAGAAACTACAACAGAAAAATAATAAATTCCTAAATGAATCGATTCACAATTCTATGATTCTCATGTTCATATTCTATATCTTTAAATTTGTATCAAATATATGATAAGAAACGTACCTACAACTGTGATTACTTTCCATATAAAACAGCATGTTCCATGGCATCTTCGAGACGATTTATCAGATGCCTTAACAGCAATTTACGTTAAAAGTATAAAATATTAACGTCCGATATTTTTTAACGGTTGTCTATTCGTTCGTTTGGTAAACATCCACTATCCATTTGATTCAAAGGAACTAAAATCTAGAATTAAAGAAGACCGCCAGATCTGCAGCTGTATGTAAAAGGCTTTAGGCACCAATTTGAAAAGTACCAGCACAAATAGAATTAACCTTGTTTTGAATTTTTCAGTGCACCAACTAATAAAGTCGATCCAAATAAGGACATATTAGATTTGTAAAAAAAATTCAGACCATCTCCCAACAACCCACTTTGCAATGAAACAAGAATCATTAAAATCGATGAGCTCTTACTATGAAAAATACGAGTACATCCAAAGCACAAATACATGTTGTGAAGGAACCTACTTGTTTTTATGATGTATATCAAAAATGTGAGAAATCGAAATGGAGTTATAGTACACATTCCCGAAAGCCTTATTAAATAACTGCATATCTAAGGATATCAAGATCTCGGTCAAGTTCTTTAATGGGCATGAACGAACAAATAATTTACAAATGGCGGTATCAAAGCATAAGCAAAAACTCTCTTAAAGTAGCCATGTAGTACCTACTAAGAAATCATTCTGATTTATAAATTATATGATTCGCACCTAAAACTGTTGTGCTTAGAGTAGGTATAAGTTGTGCGTACACGACAGGAGATGCTGCTCTGTATAGCCGCCGTGAAACGAAAGTGAAGCCAATTTTTCGTCGGCCGGCATTAGTTTCGTCCTAACCTTGGCGTATACAGCTTATTTTAATTTTCATTTTTAATGAAAACGACGATTTTTTTATCTCAACACAATGTTGAAATGCGAGGCTCTTGGATACAAGAGTCGCTGTCGAAAGAAGAATATAGTGTTACTTCCGTTGGCGGCCATTGATTTCGCCCTGATTCACTTCACTTGCTCTCCGAATGCGATGTCTCCTTAGTAATTCCATGCTGTAAGCTTTTGTGTAAAACATTTTAAAAAACATTTAAATACAAAATAATAAAACTTTTCCAGTCTACATTTCAGCAGGCTGCAGGTCGTCGAATTATTTAAATTAGTATTAGCGTTCTTGATCGTCGGTAAGCGTCTCTTATTGGCGTTCTTGAATATTTGTGGAATATTTTGTTCAGTATTTTTAGGGAGGCTGTTATCAGTCGCCACCCATTGTGTTAAAACTTCTGGAATTTGCAGCAATAAGTTTAAAATCAAAGCGTTGTTCCTTATTATTATTATTTTCTTGTACGTTTTGTTGGAATGGAGAAGTGCCTCAATTTCAGGCAAATTCAATCAACTTTTTTCGGTTGTATTTCCGTGACAGTTATTTTCGGAAATGGCAAAGAATGAGCAACAACCGGCATAAAAAACATAAATTATCAATCTGTCATTCCCCTTTTTCCAGATCTGTCCCAAAAAACATTCTATGTTTATCGTATATTTTCCATGATAAATGCACGGTCCGGAGAAACTGAAAACATTAAAAATTATTGATAAGGCCTTTTCTCGGGATTTATACTGACATCGCGTGTACACAACGAATATCGTTTTTGATAACTTGTTTAGAAATTTGCAATTTATATTTTTTTCTTATACTCTCTTCTTGTTATATATATATATATATATATATATAAATGGTTTTCATATGAAGTAAGTGTGGTGGGATGATTCGCTTTCGGGCTAATAGAATGAACCCAATATTAAACTAAATTAAATTACTCTATAGATTCTACATTCAGGGATTCTGAGTGAAAAAATACGAGGCTTACCTTAGAAATACATGAAATTAATTAAATACACAAACAGCCCCACAGAACATTGAATATGAAGAAGAGTAATAGGAGAACAAGAATAAGTTTATGAATTTTGTTCCTGAAGAAGTTTGTTTCGAGCTAGTAGCGGATACTCCTATATAATTCAAAAATATTGTTAAGGCATGAATATTTTAAATACTACGAATCAATAATAGTTAATCAATAAAATATCTACTCTTTACAATAAAATAATATTTACAAACTTATAAATCTCGTGTGAATGAAGAAGAAGTTATTCTTGACAACATAATATTGTGAGAAATATAGAACTATTGAATTTTTACAAGAGATGGAGATTGGTATATTCCAGGCAGCAATTTAAAAATAGCCGCACTCTAACAAATTGAGAAATTCGAGCTACAGTTTTCGGAAAATGCAAGTATTATTTTGAAGTAGAAATAAAATAAATATTTTATTATAGTTTTTCTGATTTCCATCTCTTAATATGCCGTTTCTCCAAAGACTTGGAATAAACATAAGATATTTCCAATAAGGTTTTGAATTTGTATGTATGTTTGAGAATTAGATTAATTATTATACCTAATAAGGATCATAAATATATTATACTGTAGTAGAATTACAAACTTAAAAATATCGTGTGAATTGAACGAAATGTAATTATAATTTCTACAGTCCATATTAAGTTTAGTTCGATTCGCGATAGTTATGTTTACTAATTACTTTATCAAGGCGTAGATAGAAAGGTTGAAAAATAGAAGCGCGAATATCGGAAAACTAATTCCGCTCAGCATGACTGTACGATCCAAGTGGGAATACTAGCCAGAGCACACCTGATATCAAATACCAACGGTGACTGAGATTACAGGTCTTTGGGGTGCTATTTATTCAAACGGTTAATAAGTCAGGCTACCTAGTCGATATAGCAGCTTTCAATGTACCTAGAGAAATCCTAATGGTTTTTATCGCTTGGAAAAGTTTACTGAGCGTCTATGGAAACAAGAGAAAATGAGACGAATAGTTAATACCTCAATAAAGTTTTTTTTACTAGTATTTGTTATTTATGATACAATATGATTAGATAGTCTCATTCATTGCAAACTGTACCTGATACTCGTTTTCATTTTATACTTACTGCTTAGTACATGACAAAGGGTCAAAAAGTATTATAGATCATAGACAAACACTTATTATAGTCGACAACTGGCAGGGCCTTCTTATTTTACGGAATTTTATTTTTTCCTAAGCCCACTAATTAAATTCCTGTAGCGCCAATGAGTTTTATGATTCTTTGTTTCTATCAATTATATAGTATTTACCTACTTTTATGTAATCGATAAAAGTATAATAATTCAATAATGCAAAAAAATAATATATATATATATATATATATATATATATATATATATATATATATATATATATATATATATATATATAAGTTTTCTGGTAGAACGACTGTCTAGTTAAGATACAAGATTTAAATTATCAGGTATTGCAGTCTGTTGGCACAAAGAAAACTCTTTATCTTTTATTCAAGCTTTCGAAACGTTTATTGTTTCTTCGTCAGGAAATCTACAATATTTATAATATAATAAAATATGTAACAAATGATGATTACTTACAAGATTTGAGGTTGCATAAACTATTGTTGTACAGATACATAAAATAGAATAACTTAAAACTTATTTTAAAATATTCACATTATCAATTTATAAATGTACCTATGTCTTATTATATTAAGATATTCAATTTGTCAAATTGTCAGTAGATACATTCAACTTTTTATAATTTCTATTTTGTTTTGATGTAATATAATTGCTATACGGAGTATATTTAATTTAATAATAAATATATGATTATAATGAGCTATTTAGATCCGTGTTTCTATTATTATCTAAATGTAATAGATACGTATAAATAATGTTCATTTGTCCTATATCAGTTCGGGCATTAATATAATTTGTTCTTTGGTTTATATGTACCATCTCTAAAAATTTTCGTTTGTGTAAATTATTTTCAATATCAAGAATTTCAACTCCTTCATAGTTAACATTGTGATCATTAGTAACTGCATGATTTGCAAGTGTACAAGAAAGCACAGATCTTCTTATTTCACTTCTGTGTGATGTTATACGATCTATTAAATGTCTGCTTGTTTCACCGATGTATACTTTATTGCAATCCATGCATGGAATACTATATACTATACCTGACATCAACATTTTGTCTGTTTTATCTTTTAGTTTTGAAAAAATATTTTTAAGTCTGATTGTATTTTTATAAGCTATTTTAATATTTTTAAAAGGTGCCAATATCTGTTTGATTTTAGGGGTTATTATATTAATATTAGGTAGAGAGAAGTATTTGATATTGTTTGGTTGTGTTGTTTCAATTCTTGGTTCTCTTAAAGTAGTTTGAGGACTACTAAATAATAATTTCTTGATCAATGGAATCGGATAATCACATTGAATAAATAAGTTTTTTAATTTATCAAGATCTTGTTCTCGCATAGAAACATGACTAATTTTATATATTCTGTTCTTCATTGTCAGTACCAGGTTAATTTTTTGGCGTATTTGATGGTCAGATTTAAAATGTATAAAACGACCTGAAGATCCTGGTTTAGTATACCAAGAAGTTATAATTTTGTTATCAGTTTTACGATGTAGCCTGGTATCTAAGAAAGGAATAGTTTTCTTAATATCTTCTTCTTCTAAAATCAAACAGATATTGGCACCTTTTAAAAATATTAAAATAGCTTATAAAAATACAATCAGACTTAAAAATATTTTTTCAAAACTAAAAGATAAAACAGACAAAATGTTGATGTCAGGTATAGTATATAGTATTCCATGCATGGATTGCATGGAATATACATCGGTGAAACAAGCAGACATTTAATAGATTGTATAACATCACACAGAAGTGACATAAGAAGATCTGTGCTTTCTTGTACACTTGCAAATCATGCAGTTATAATGATCACAATGTTAACTATGAAGGAGTTGAAATTCTTGATATTGAAAATAATTTACACAAACGAAAATTTTTAGACATGGTACATATAAACCAAAGAACAAATTATATTAATGCCCGAACTGATATACAACAAATGAACATTATTTATACGTATCTATTACATTTAGATAATAATAGAAACACGGATCTAAATAGCTCATTATAATCATATATTTATTATTAAATTAAATATACTCCGTATAGCAATTATATTACATCAAAACAAAATAGAAATTATAAAAAGTTGAATGTATCTACTGACAATTTGACAAATTGAATATCTTAATATAATAAGACATACATTTATACATTGATAATGTGAATATTTTAAAAGAAGTTTTAAGTTATTCTATTTTATGTATCTGTACAACAATAGTTTATGCAACCTCAAATCTTGTAAGTAATCATCATTTGTTACATATTTTATTATATTATAAATATTGTAGATTTCCTGACGAAGAAACAATAAACGTTTCGATAGCTTGAATAAAAGATAAAGAGTTTTCTTTGTGCCAACAGACTGCAATACCTGATAATTTAAATCTTGTATATATATATATATATATATATATATATATATATATATATATATATATATAAATCTATATATTTATATATACCTATATATAGATTTGATAGCAATCATTCCAGTTTTTAGCTTATTAATTCTAAATTCACGACTTTATGCTTATAAAAACATACAGAAACATAGACAGACGCGGTAAAATGAAACCTATATTTTATGTTAGAACTCTAACAATACATAGGTGAAAATTTATTTTAGAAAAATAATTAGCTGGGTGCTGCAAATGATAATATTTTTACCAATATTGCTCAATTATATTCTAAGCAATTAGATTACCAGAATAGTCTATTAATACACATTTTTGAAATTAACTTGTCAATTAATGCATAAACTATGAATTTATACTTTATTTAAAAAACATATTATTTAAATAATGCAACTCAAAAACGATTACATTTTCTCCTAGCAAGTGCTGAAAATGCCTGCCTTGTGTTAAATACATACATTCATCCAACGCATCATTGAGTCCGTAATACGCCAGGATAATTACTTACATTAGATGATGGAATCAGCCGATTTCTTAGGTCGTCGATATCCTATATTGGGGTAGTGTAGACTAATTCTTTCAGATTTCCCCGGAAACAATAATCCAATGGATTTAAATCTGGGGATCCAGGCGGCCAATGATAAGGCCCACCTCTTCCTAACCTACTGTTTTCATAGGTACAATTTAAAAACCTTGGCACTTGGCACATTTAATGTGCTGGGCTCCATCATGCCCCCCTCCCCACCGAAATCTAATGTGCTTAGCCCTAACACTATAAACTTATCAACTTATCGTCTCCAAAACTTGTAGAGAATCACCCATTACATTTGAGGTATGGATTTTTGATTATTAATAGAGTATTTTTTGATGTATAATTTATAGTGAAACTTTTTTATGAAGTAGATACTGGAAAAAGTCAGCAAATATGTGTCATAACACGGCATTATACTTCTTTATATGGATTTACTCTAGAAAACTATTAGTGCCAAATAAACTCGGCAGCCGTTATTCTCGAATTTCCAGATACTATACTATCGAAAAACACAGACCAAAGCTCATAATACCCGAAGCTCTTAAAAGATCCCGACTGAAGTAATATCCATTCGAACAAACAAAAACGACCACTTCAGAGCATCTCTATGGGTATCTTTCTCTATTTCTCTTAGACCCCGCAAACATAATAAAACTCGCATATACAGTTGCCATCTCCGGCAATTCGTTAGCTCAATAAGTAACTGTAGCTCATTCTCATCCTTCGAAGTATGTTTATCGCCACACAGTAAAACCACCACCACAATGTGCCGATAACATTGAAGTAAAACTATCCGTTGCGACCTGAAGACTCTTCCACTAGCACGAAATACCCTGCCAACGACATCCTCATATCATAATATAGGTAGGTAGGTAGGTAGTTGTATACCTACTAGGGCCGGTGATACGAGTAACAAAGCAAGCGGTGCTGCTGAGGCCTTTAGACTCCAGCTCAACAACTTCCATACTCTCGTCGATAGCAAATAATAGCAGGGTGTATACTTTCATTACAGTTTACAGTTTCATTAGATTGCCTTGTGTTAATGCAACCTCAACAACTGTAATTCCAATATCTGCGCCAAAGGACGACAACGTATTCGAGTATAAAATTTTGATTAAGCAGTTTATTTACTAAGTATTTATAAAACGGTACCCAGATAAGACATGATCTCTCTTTTCTTTTATAGCATTGTTGCCATGTTGTCAATGAATTGGTGGCAAAAGTCTTCTATTTACCTATAACTGCACGACTTTAAAACTACCAACACCAAAAGAATGTTGATTTTCTTCGTGCATCAACTAATAAGTTGGATTCTAGTTTTTATAAAAAAAAAAAACGTTTTATTATGAAATGTTTTATTTATACGTCTATTCATATTTTAGCTGAATGACTAATCGAGTATCGAACATTGTCAAGTATACATTTTTGTAGTAAATAAATCCCAACTTTTCGTTATATAATTTCGCACAAATCAACTTATTTTGATTGCAGGAGCATGTGGTATCAGTTTGTAAAGACCTTTCAAGGACACCTTGAATACTTTACATGTTTCGGAAAAAAATATTCCTATTGTTCATACGACATGTAAGACAATTTGTGATATTCAGTAAGAGACTTTGTAATATAAATCATCACAGAGATGCAGGGTCCTTTTATATCATATTTTAAGACTTCAGACTATAAATTGTCGTTTGTATTTCACGAACTTAAATCTTGAAATTGCGAAAACTATCCATGCTATTCACAGAAAATAACAATTATTGCAGAATGATAGAATTACACCAGTTTTTTTTTTAACTTTAGTTATCGATAAAGCGTAGTTATTGCATAATAAATATAGGAGTTTTCCTAAATTTAATCGAGTATACCGGCCAGTAAAAGTTGACCTTATCAATTCATAACTCCTCTTTCGTTCGGAAATAAAACCACGGCAATAGTTCGTTAATCAAATACTAAAAGTTTTTTTGGACTATCTATTTGCATTTACCAGTGCAACTCCAGCAGAATATTGTACCCAAAGTTGGTGATGTTGTACCTATCAGCGTCTCAGAAACTATATGATATATGTATAGAATAAATAATAACTAGCTGACCGGTGCGAAGTATTCGCATTCTATCCTACTTAAATCCCACTTAATTAAAGTACACATCGTATATTTAGTATCGTATAGTACGTATAGTGCGTATTTAGTGCGTCATCAGCATAATTTTTTTTCAACTGAATTTTTCCGAAACACGGTTGAGAGTCTGTGTCTGTATTCTTACTCTACGTGGTGGTCTGCCTTCGAAAAACAATTGAAATGTGAGTGACTTATATATTTTCCCGTGTAGCGGTTAAGAAAAACTTTAAAATGATGCCTCATAAAAAATAAAAATATCAAAATTAAACAATACACAAACAAAACAGAGTCAAAACTAAAATTTAAATTAAAATTAAATAAATTTATATAATATAAAACAAAAATATAAAAATATAAAGATGTAAAAATATAAGATTATAAGAATAAGAATGTAACCTACAGCTGTATATTTAGTCAGAAGATAAACACTAACTAAATCACAAAAAAACAAAAACAAATTATGTACAAACAATAAATCAGTGCGTGAGCTGAACAGAAACGTGCCTTATTGAAAAAAGTCGTTAACTGCATAAAAGGCATTATCTAGGTAGTACGTATTTAATTGAAAGTTTGGCAAAAACTGGGAAAAGCCTTTATAGATTTAATTTAGTGTGACAGATGATTTTACATTACAAATGACCCTTAGGATATCAAACATTAAATAATATTCACTAAACCAGTGGGTATAAGAAGCTTAATATTAAGTATTAACAATTTTTAACAATAAATATTTTTTACAAAAAATTGGACCGACGTTATCAGTTAGTGCACTGAAAAGTATAAAATAATATTAATTCTATTGGGGCTGTTACTTTTGAAGTTGTGCAGTTGCAGGTAGATTGATAAATTTGGCACCAACTTCACAAGTACCAGCCCCAATAGAATTAATATTATTTTATACTTTTCAGTGCACTAACTGATAACGTCGGTCCAATTTTTTGTAAAAAATATTTATTTCACTCTTTTGAGTGTATTATTAGTCACGAAAATCGTTAAACATTCACTAATACCAATGAAGATAGTACTTATCCTATTACCCACGTATATTCTTTGCTTGTAGTTGTTATTATTGAGATCTCAGAACATCGCTACGGAAATACGCTTGAATATTTTAGTTGTTACCATTTTGACATCGATTTAACTCGAAAACCGTAACTCTAAGGATAAAATGTACATTATAAATGTTGCTACAAATAGTTATGTCTTTCATGTACTGCAAACAGATTTTCAATTTTCGACAGAAATCGCCCTCTCCATATAGCGAAAATAGGTATATTTGATAATTTAAAATGCACCTAACTCAAAAACCGTTACTCTTTTGAAAAAATGTTCAATTTAAACGCTTCCGGATATGGTCCTATCTTTAATTATACCACCGCAGATTTTCAATTTTCGAGAAAATTTGCCCCCTTCTTTTTCCTGTTGTCTAATTCTTTCCCGTTCTTCTTTTTCTTGTTGTCTAATTCTTTCTTGTTCTTGTTTATCTTGTTGTCTAATTCTTTCTTGTTCTTGTCTGCTTCTTTCTTGATTTTCTAGAATTTGACTTATTTTTGTTTGGTCTTCCTTTCTAATTCTTTCTTGATTTTCTAGAAATTGATTCATTTTTGTTTGGTCTTCCAGTCTAATTCTTTCTTGTTCTTCTTTATCTTGTTGTCTACTTCTTTCTTGATTTTCTAGAATTTGTGTTATTTTTTCTTCTTGTTTTTGTCTACTTCTTTCTTGATTTTCTAGGAACTTTATTATTTCTGCAAAATTTGCCATTTCGTCGTAATCTTTCGATCTGGTATTCACCATATATTCTCAGCAAAATGCGAAGATCCCACTTCTGACACCAATTGTAACGTTTAACCCTGTGCTAAACGTTGTGGGGTGAGTTCACTTGCGTAAGACTCAAAGTTCGCAGATTGCTTCCAATGGTTTATTTCCAAACACTCTGTACACGAGCTTCTGTTGTAGTACAACTGTCACCACTTGTCACCTTGACAAACTATACTGTCACTGTCTTCACCGACAGAACTACTATTAACATCTGATTTCACAGACTGACTGTTATCAACCTACTTTATAAGACTCACTCACTTCATAACACTGACTGACTGTGTCCCGTGATCCTCACGGCTTTATATATCTGAATCATGATATGACATTCATCGAGAATGTTGTCAAAGTGACAATAGTATGACAAATTGTACCTCACATATAGTTTCTGGAAGGATCGAGAATAAATCTACTATAATTCTAGAACTACATAATGAAATATACAAGCAACACTATTGTAAATAAGGTAGTAGAATGAATACAAACTAAAAGAAATAATAACAGTAAGTACATGATAAACTACCCACGTAACAGTATATTATATTTAAAAAGAAAAGATAGAAGCCTTTTTTAACCAATCTTTCGATGATCTTTGATAATGTGGGAAGGAGTGCAATTGGGCGAAGCTTGATCTTTATCTCCTCCTTTATGCAAAGGAATAATTATTGTCGTCTTAAGACAGTTTGGAAAAACTCCATTTTGGAATGATTTGTTAATTAAAGTAATAAGATGGTTTAATGTGCATTCCGGTAGGTTCGAGAACATTTTCAGAGTAAGCCCATCAGCCCGAGATGAGGATTTGTTTTTAATGTCATTTTGTACTGTTAAGAAATGAGAGGGGCTCATCGGAAGGAGTTATGGTGTTCATTGAATTTTTTGCTACATCTACAAAGTAATTATTTAGGTTCTCGGGTGAAATAGAGATTGTGTTAGATGAAGAGGTATTATTTCTTAAGTCATTCACAATAGACCACGTTTCTCTAGCAACATTACCGGAATTGGCTAGCCTCCTATTATAATAAATGTCCTTGACAGCTTTTATAGTCTTATGATAGTTTTTTCTGTAACGTTTTACGTAATCATGGTAGAAGACGTCCGATGATTTTTTTAGGTAAGATAATGAGCGCATGTTCTTTGCAGATGTACGTAAGCCTTTAGTAGACCAGGGTTTAAGTTGTTTGATTTTTGGAGGCCTAAGAGAAAAGGATTTGAATGCCAAGTTAGATGAAGTTTTTATAAATCTAGGAAATTTGGTATTGACATCGTCTGAGAGGACAAACCAGTCTGTTGTGAGACATAGGTGCTTGAAATTACGAAAATTTTTATCAGAAAAAATACGGCATAATTTGCGCGAAGCATTTTTGCACTTAGATTTAGCCGAAAATTTTGTTAGTATTGCTTCATGATTCGAGAAACCTGAATTAAGGACAGTACAGTCAACTAATTTTTGGATCGAAAGTTGATACGACGTAGTCTATAGTACTAGAACTAGTTTTAGTTATTCTGGTTGGTGAGTCAACATGCATGATTATACCAAAAGAGTCGAAAATGGACTGAAGAGATTCTTGAGCAGCACACACATTGGAAAAGTCAATATTAAGGTCGCCACATAAAATTAACTTGCTTTTTAAAGGCAGGGATTCAAGCAAGCTCTGTAATTTTTGACTGAATATATGCACGTCAGCGTCAGGTGTTCTGTAAATACAAACAATATAAAGATCAGAAGCATTATGATAGACAATGGAAAATTAGATTATCGAATTTAGTTACAGCCGAAAAGACGCTATTAGTAGACATTATCATAGTACCTCCATGAGATAAATTACTTCTATTAAATCTAGTTACCGTAGTGTAATTTTTGATAAACACAGGCTAACCAATGCTCAGTTATGGCAATGATTTCTGGAAAATTAAGTTCTTCTAATAAGAGAAATAATTCATCTGTTTTGTGTCTTGTGTCTATGTGACTTGTGTGTTGTGTCTATGACTGGTAAAGGATGCGCATCATGATCATGAAAGCAACTACTTCAGATTCTTAGCTTTTATTTTGATACAAAAATTATTTTCCAATATTTTGAACAACAGTCATGAGTTTTCAAAATAATCATGATAAATTATTTACTTTCTCAGAGCCCTAACAAGTAAAAATATTTTAAGAAATTATGTGATCTATATTTTGCATTCGAAAGGCTTTTTCGAAGGGATGGGTTTATTCAATATTTGGAAAATAATAATATCTACATCGTACCTATTTGAAAAAGTCCACTATTTTTTTAAGCCTGAGAAACTTTTTACGAAAATTCATTTGTTTACAGAGCTTATAATTTCAACCTCTCGGTTATCTAAAATCATCTTTTTCTATAAAGAGGGTACCATTGTATTATAATGGATTAGACGATTTGTTGCAATTGAAAAACAATGTTACATTTGAATAGAAAAAAAAATGATTTTGATATCAGTGTGATAATATGGGTTAAAATAAACCTATAGAACAGATAGAGAAAAAAAATTATAATGCCTTAGAACCATCCTTTGAAATTATGAAAAATGAAAATGTCTAATATGGCATGAATATATAATAATAAGAAGAATAGTTGGCAGCATTGTTTAATATTGAAATCAAAGAAGTGTGACTAGGACTGACAATAATTGTTTCGAAGATTATTCGGATAAAAGACCTAACAATATTTCTACAAACTTTGTCACAAGATGAAGCCTTTTAAAAAGAGTTTTTTTTTTAATTATATGAAGCAGAATGAAAATTGTAGCAGGAATATTCATGATTTTTTCAAGAAAATCCTATACAGCCTCTAAAAGATATTTCGATATTAAATAAAGCTCAAGCAAATTATTATAGAGCCATATTTTTTTATTGAACGACTTCCCAAACTGAGGAGATATACAATTCGACTGATTGCATCTTTTTTTATGGCTGTTCCAGAGAATATATACCTACATGAGAATGGTAACTCCCATGTAAAATTTGTTGACTATGTTTTGACCTTGAAACACTAGCGCTGTGACGGCTGCCCTGCTAACATTGTAGTGGCGGCAAATTTAAACATACTGATGTAGGCAAATTCGAAAGTAACAAGCTAGCTTAGAATTAAAGAAAGGAATGGAAACCTTCAGAAACTGTTGAAGAAAGTTTATAGAAAAAAACTTTTCATTCAACTTTTCATGATAGTGATCAAAAAAAGTAATATGAATGCTGGAAATGTTTGTTATATAACTCTACTCCAACAGTTTCTGAAGGTTTCATTGCTGTCACTATTTTTCTATATAGATGGATTAATAGGGCCATAAAAACTGAACAAATTGTTAGAAGTTCATTCTTTAATATTACATAAGTTATCACATATAAAGTATAGAAAGTAAATTGTTCAAAATAATTAATTGTATCATTTTTAAGATATAGTTATAAAGAATTTCAAATATATAACATACATGTTCACGCTGCTCACGCCTTCTAAATAGAAAACGTACTACTTTTATAAAAAAAAATCATTTGAAAGAGGACTATTGAGAGCTGAACCCATTAAAAAAAACTGGGTCTACGTCGGACCAGACAGTGAAAGTTATACTTCTTTAACTATTCGCACACAATTCTAATATTTTTTTTTATGCAAGAATAGAGAGGAAAACTACCGAAAACAATCTTGTAATCACACACAGACTGGCAGCTGAAAATCAATCCCCTAGGAGTATGAGGTATTACCCTTACGTACCAAGTTTAGTGTTAATCGGTTAAGTATTTTCCGAGTTATAGTGTATAGACAGACAATAGACAATAGATTTATTCATGACCGAACAGTATAGTTTTAACAATGGTCACCTAGCCTAAGATTAAACATTTCAGTTAGTTATTCTACATAAAATAGACAGTAAGAAGAAAATTGATAATAAAAATTCACAAATTTTACAATGAAAAGACAAAGAATAACATTACAATAAATTTCGGTTAAGAAAAGTCATCATCTCTCATATCACATGTTAAAAACTCATCGATGCTATAAAAACCCTTTTGCATTAAATACTTTTTCACTACTCTTTTAAATGAGAAGAGGGGCATTTCTCTCACCCGTGAAGGAAATTTGTTGAAAAAGGCCGGGGAGTAGTGAAGAGTTGCATTCCACGATGTTTTGAGTCACAAGAACCGTATCCTAAAGTCATTCTTATTTCTTGTTTCATGTTGATGAATTTGGAGAGAGGTTCCATAATCCTGTACTGTGAAGGTAATGTAAGAACACTAAGCTGCCTGAAAAACTCTCTCATATCATCCCTATATCCGATCCCAGCCAGAATCCGTAATGCTCTGCGTTGTAACCCAAACACCATAGAAGCATCCATACATACACACCAAATGGATAAGTGAGTGGTATGCTATTAAGCACACTTTACCCTCAACCACTTTGGACAAATTTCTAAGAGCAAATATTCCAGTTGTTATTTTTTTGAAAATAGTGACAACATGTTGTTCGAATGTTAGTTTGGGATCTAAAGATTTTCCTAAACACTTTATTTTGTCCGGATTATCAATAGCATCATCCCTCCTCAGGAAAAAGGACCATTTGTTCAGTCTTGGTCAGATTTAGATTCAGGCGATTCGCCCTAAACCATTGTACATTCACCTGCTCGCTCCATCAAGGTTCCATGATCTTTTGATCTTACAAGAAAATTTGTATCGTCCGCGTAAACAGTCACTTCACAATCCAACATAGATGATGTTTTGTCATTAATGTATATATGAAAGAGTAGGAGATCAAGAATCGAACCCTGAGGTACCCCATGCCTCATGATTCTCTCCTCCGACACATTTCCCCCAAGACTAGTCACCTGTTTCGGACCGACAGATAACACTGAAACAGGGCGACACTCTTCACATCCAGACCATAGAATTCAAACTTTTGCAGCAGTATATCGTGAGAAACACAGTCAAAGGCCTTGGAGAGGTCGCAGAATGTGCCACACACAAAATCGCCATCGTCAAAGCCTTCAACTATGCAATCACACATCCTACACACTGCTCCAGTAGTCTACCGCTCTCTCCTAAAACAAAACTGTTGTTGAATCAGCAGACCGTTTTCCTCAAAATACCCATAGAGCTGGTCCTTGAGTAATACCTCAAAAATCTTTGAAAAAACTGGTAAAAAAGAGATAGGACGATAGTTATTAAAGCTGCGCTGGTCGCCATTCTTAAAGATTGGGATAGTCTTGCTTAAGTTAAAGATAGAAGGGTAAACTCCCTCGACAATACAGAGATTAAACAGTCTAGTAAGAGGGCAGATAAGGACGTATTTCAGAGAATGTAATAGTAATGTATTAAAACCAAATATGTTCCTAACATTTTTCTTTTTTAATTTACCAATAGCATCTCTTAATTCAATTAGACTAACTTCATGAAAAGCAAAACCAGTCTGTCTAGGGTTTGGTCTGAGCTGGTCCAGATAAAAATCAAATGGTAAATTTGATTCAGGCAGAGCCAATATTAAACTATCAGCAATATCTGCAAAAAAAAGAATTTAAATCATTCACACCTAGATCCGTAGTTATTCCACTAGTCGACCTATGCCTATTGCTGTTGACAGACAGGATGATCAAAACAATAACTAACCCAAACAAAAATCGATAGTTAATAAGGAAATTTAATATATAATTTAATTATTAATAATTTCTCTAAAAGTCAGAACGTACAAAAAAGTATACGAAAAGGTATATTCGAATATTTTTCTCACTTTAAGCGGGACGCGGTTTCTCGATCAACACCCCATCCCAACGAGCCCAAAGAAGTATAACTTCAAAAATCGACTTTCAACATGTCCTTCCCCCCAAAAAGTTCTCCTAAGGGGGTGGAGGGATTTTTTTTCGAAAATCGATGATTCGAGAGTATAGTATTAAAGAGGCCATATCCGGCGACGTCCAAAAATCTTTTCCGGGTAACTGCAGTGGTAATGTCTGAAATACCTATGTGCGTTTCCGCTTTGTTTTGAAATATCTGAATAAGTTTAAGCAACGTATTTATCTTCTTTGGTGAATGTTTTGGATGAGTAATGATACACCCAAAAGTATGAAATAGACATTTTTTACAAAAAAAATGGACCGTTTTATTAGTTGGAGCAGTCACAAATAAAATAATATTAATTCTATTGGTGCTGGTACTTTTGAAGTTGGTAACAAAAGTTTTCTATCTAACTAAAACTGCACAACTTTAAAATTACCATTAACAATAGAATTAATATTATTTTGTATTTTTCAGAGCACCAACTAATAAAGTCCATAATTAGATTTTCTACCAAAATTGTAGTATCGCGAAAATGCTAAAAACAGTTTCTTCACCAAATCAATCAGAATCAAATTTACCATCACTAAATATGGACCCACTCAATATGTATTACTTATATCAGGAATGAAAATAATAAAAATATTAAAATGTAAATATACCGCAATTTCTTGAGAATACACCAAAAATTACCTGTAACTCTGTATGCAACATTTTAACCTTCAAATACTATCTAAATGAATTTCTAAATGATCAATAATGACAAAGTAAGTATGAAATAATATAAGTCTTTAAGGGATTATAAAAAATCACGAACAGGTCCATGACTGATGACGGAAACGTGTTGCTTTTTTGGATGCCTACTAAATATACTTATAATAATAATAATAATATATATACTAAATAAAGAATATAAAATTATAACTAAATACACAAACACAATACAAAAGGATCTTTAGCCAGATACCTAAGACAATTTAATTATGCAAACTAGGTATGTCCTATTTTACTCTAAAGGTGAACATTTTCCAGCAGTACATTTTTAATTATTCATCCTATTTTTTATAGCTCCCTTAAAACAAATTGTGCAAAGTATAAAAATATTATTAAAAATTTTAAAATTTATATAGATCGTGTGAAACATGTTCATTATTCTCAACTTCCATAGTTAGTGGTTAGAGCCCACAGCAATGCGCTATTCAATCTATGATGCAAAGAGTTCTGCTTAATAACTCATCAAAAGATCTGGCGAAAAATTTATATACTTATCATAGCAAATACAGGCTCTTCAGGGTCATGGTTATCCAAAACGAATTATCGACGAAGGTATATTATTTAGAGATATAATACTGAACAGGTAAAACTGAAATCACAGTTTTACTTGATTTGGAACATTTTAGTTTGAGAGCCCACGGTTTGAAAATTATAAGGATACTTAATATCTATGTCAGATCTAGGGGGAGTAATGCTGCCCAATTTGGTAGTCATGATGAAATATGCCATGCAGTTCATTTACAGATGATAAAATAAATATATGTATACCTCCTTCTTTTCGAACAAAATTTTACAACCACATGATTATAATATCGTCTATGATAGTGGTATTCACTCACACAAAGTTATTCATGGGATTTTCATACCGCTGGGTATATAATAAAATATTCCAGGATATATTTATATATATGTTGGTGGTCTTTTTCGGGAATACATCCGTTGTTCGTTCCTTTTTGAAATAATTGCTTGACGTTTCTCTCAAATCTCATTGGGCATCTTCATTAGTATGTTTCCTTGATGTTTCGAGCAGAATCAGCACCAAGAAGTAGGAGATAAAACGGGAAAAACAGCAAAAATTGGTCAAATTGGATACTCTATATTTCACATATATTATATTCCTATATATTTAGAATAGATCATAAAAAAATTATTCCAACTGCAAATGCTCGAGTTTTTGAAATTTATTACCAGCACTTCAAATGTATTAATGAACAAATATCAGCGATTGCCGTTTATTTGTTATCAAAATGTATCTCAATTTTTAACAATAACTTTGTGTTATTACTGGAATCAATGGAAAAAATATTTTAAAGAGAGATTAATGTGATCATAGCGAATGGATATAGTTAATAAGTATAGTAAAAATATTTCAGTTATTATGAATAGGGATATTTTAAAATCTAATAATATTTTAACATCGATATTTTCTGTTGAATATAAATTTGGAGGCAGGTCATTCTTATTTATTTATATTTTATCATTTATTTATAGTTTATTCTTGAAAAAATATTTTCATAGAAATCTAATGACGTCAGTTGTTAGTACGCGGTACTCAATAGCGCAAAAGTTACTAGACAGATTGAATCGAAATTTCGCAAGAGATAGGTAGCTTTTATGCCATTAGTAAACCACTCAAAGCAGTTACTGGAATATTCATAAATCAATATTATGATTCTGCGAAAGATAACAAAAGGAACCCTTTTCGATTCTACCGAAATTCGACATTAACTCGCTTATTGCAAATGAAACATGCTACTTTTTGTTTCATTTTTGAGCTCTACTATGAAATTAAAGTTAAGTTTCATAAGTATATTACATCATAATTTCTCAAAAAATATACTTAGGTACATTTATTAAATACATATTAAATATTTGAAATTTTTAAGGAGAAAGTCCAAAATGTATCTTAATATTTAGATAATGTGGAAACTCCAGGAAATTGTACACGGTAAGGTTATTTAGATAATTTTCGGCAAATCTGTCATACTGTCAGCTTTAGGTGGGTGCACTGTATGTGTGGGTTTTCCTATGATAAATAGTATAAAACCACCACAGTTTATGACACAGCGTTTTTATGATATAATAGATTAGAGACAAACTAGTATTTCTTACTTTGTATCGTGTATAAGCCATAAATATGACAAAATATTTCAATGATATTTGGAAACTCTGCAAATCTCTTCTATTTAAACTGATAAATTCAAGAATAAACTTCAATATATAATTTTTACGTGATCATAGTCGATGTTTTATGAAGCTCTAGAGAAAAATAACTGCAGTCACCCTAGATGATGACGTAGACGAGTTGCCTTTTAAATCGAACATAGGTAAATGTATTTGTGAGCCGGGAGAATTATTAAGATTCAGTCAGTCGTAGTATGCAGTCAATTTTGTTAGTGCATATCGAAACATACAGGCTGACCCGGCGAACTTTGTACCGCCCAAGAGTCAATGAGTGTGTATTCTATAATAAGTTGCAGCTAAACTTAATTTATTAACGTATATATTAGTCTTGGCAACTACACCTTTTGAGGATTAGATGAAACTCACGATCCGATATGGTAGTGGTGTTTGACTTATCAGCTAGGAATATGGCAGATTTCCTATCTTAATTTATATAAAAATTAATTACCTTTATATTTTTTCAATTAATTTTCTGATATTTTAATAGTTATTCTGTTATTCTATGCGAAATGGAATCCAAAAAATAAGAGATATTTAAAATCGGTCCAGCCAATCTTGAGATATAAATGGTGTAACTAACACCACTCTGTTTTATATACATATATAGATATTTGGATTTCATGATCAGAAAATATTGCATTAAGCATAAGTTTAAACTAATTTCCAAATGAAAAGAGCATCATCAACTATTTTTTAATTATTCTGAACGAAAGCAATGGAAAATATCAGAAAAAGAAAAGAATACTTATGTAATTTTTAGTTATAAGCTCACGGAATTCATAATGGATTCTACTTAGACAAAATTAAAACTACTTTTCTCTAGTTTGACGATTTGGGTATAACTTTGAAGGCAACGAGATTGTTATGAAGACATTTAATAAGATTCAAAGGTTCAATAAAATAAAGTAACCTTTGTACCAACGATATTTATCAATTGAATTTCGACAAAGAGAATAGTCTACACACGCGAAGATTTTCGATCGCCTCAAAGAAGCATCTCAGCCAATCAAAGAGGCATGTGGAAAACCTTTTGATCCGGAACTTCGACGTATCCTGCCATCCCGTATACCAAATTTCATTTGGGTGATAAAAATGCGGTGCGGTATCTTTCACCATAGAAGCGCGTTATAAAATATTTTCCACCAGTCGCCGGGATTATATTCCTTATGATTCCCATTGAGATTTTTATGAGTGGCAGCTGCGAATTGTTCGTATTTGAATGATGGAAATGAACCGATATATGTGTAGATGGGCCCCCGCCCGCATCTCAAACTTTTGCAGCCATCAGCACATGTAAGATTGCCGCAGACAGCATTGTCCAGGGGCGTTGCATTTTATAAAAGGAAATATATAATAATTTTTAATGATATTTTTGAATAAACAAATAAATTGTTATTATTTCACTTGTCAATAAATCATAAACGATGGAACAGACAAATAGAATAAATATATATTTATGCAAAATCCTGATATCTATATGTCGCAAAAACAACAACACATTATAAAAATTCCGACGGCCTGTAGCCAGAGGAACGGTAAATTTCATTGAATTTAAATTTGAACATCCATAGATTTTTTCTTTATTAATTATTATAATTTTATTTTCTTTATGAATTTTTATTTTTGTCTGTGCATTTTATGAAAAATTACTTCGAACAAGAGTTGTAGGTACTAATTATATCTATAACCCAACCTAAAATACAGTTACAGCAGTGGTCAAGTCTGAAGTATGTGTGTTTCAACAATGTTTTAACATGTGAAATAAAACTTTCTTATAAAAACTAGGACCAGCTTGTGCAGTTATAGGTAGATATAAGACTTTTGGCACCAACTTCAAAAGTGTGGAATTAATATTATTTTGTATTTTTCAGTGCACCACCTAATAAAGTCGGTCCTAGTTTTGTAGAAGAGTTTATTGAGATTTTTGAAAGAGCTCGAAACAATAACTCACGATTCAAATTCTTTGTTTGTTTCGTTCTGTATGATCCTTCATTTACAATGAAAAGTCGGAGAATTTGAACAATCGTCAAAAACCGTATTTATCTTGTTTCGTTTGTTTTTGTCATAATTCACCCAGAATAAAAATTATAAATCTTTTCAATTGAAAAAACAAATAGAAAATCTGGAGAATGATATGAAAAACCGCGTTTCAGCATAAATGAAAGTGAAATTACATTTCTTATTTTAAAATAAATAGATTATTTCTATTTTTTCATTTGAACACACATTTCCAATACATTTGTAAAAATATTGCAAACAAGTTTATTGAAATTTGGACTGGACAAAGCCTGTCGGGTCTACCAGTCTTTAATAAAAATGTCGTCTAACTTTATTCCATAGAGGCGGCTTGAGCAACTTAATCGAGAAAGTAATTGTTCTTCGGTAGGTAAGCTAAACCGAGTGGTTTGGTTTCGTATACCTTCCTTTACACATATCCTCATAAGAAGTCTTGATGATTATTGAATTTTAATTTATTGATTTTCACCGTCCTATCCACCGATAAGCCAAAATAGGCCTGAAATAAATAGGGAGAAGGGTGTTCAATGTAGAGATAACAATTTTTCGTTGCAGGATGCCAGGATTTTTTAGAGATATGCACTATTATAAAAATTATAAATTTATTACAATTGACTGTAAATGCAAATGCTAATATTTTTATCATTTTCCTTTGAAGATTGTAGTAAAAGAATGAGCTTAAACAGCTTAAAATCAAAAGTTAAACAACTGAATCTAACGCACTAACCTTTAGCAGAGAAAAAATAAAATGTCTAATTCCTCAGACACTGGTTTTAACTTTTCATGATACTCAAATTTTAGTACTTAAATAAAATTAGACAATTAAGAAAATATGGATTCTGAAAACACGTTCTAAAAAGAAAATTGAGGACACTGATTAGAATCTAAGAATCAGTCCATTCTCTAATGTAACGCCACTGTAGAGTATAGATTAGTGGAGTGTGGAGACGTAAGATAAGAGAAGATATAGAGCTATGAAAAACAAAATACCTCATTCAGAGGAAAGGAATTACGAAATAGCACTCAGAGTATTTTCAAAGGGCAAGACAAAGGTAGGCTGTTATGTTACTAGGGAAAAAACAACAAATGTTTTTGTAAGAAACGTAGATAATCAAATCATAAACCAAACAACAAACTAGTTTATCTTAATGTTATTCTTATTGATTTCTCCTTAGAATAAATAGAACCCTGGAGCTCGAAATGCTTAATGGAATGGACGAAGAGAATTTCACCATCCACACATCTCACCTGCTCCGTAACTTCCCTGAATTCCTAATCAATATAACATTACATCCAGTTAATTTGGGTTCAACTCATTTTCTCCAAGCACCAAACTTTCGATTCGCCACAACGTTCATTAAAGAGGTGAGACGATGTTAAAATGGCGTAGAAGAGAACCATCCCTTCGTTGTTGGAGTTGAAGTGCCTCAGGAAACAGCCTCTTTCTCTCGTATCCCCCTTATTCACTCTCTCTCTCATTCCTGCTTAATCCTATTAGAATAGCCGAACCAAGGAGGTTGGATAACATCGACTGTTTATCAAGTTTGTTGTACTTGTTACCCAGTTCGAGTCATCCGCCCCATAGCCGCACTTTGGCAGTCTGTGGCGGCCGGTACAGCTGGGGACGGCCGGTTGCACTTTCGAAGCAATGGAATATCGAATGAAGCATTTAATCATGAGGAAATACTAATGAGAAGGCACTCTTGTTGCTTTATTGGAACGGTTGAATAATATAAACAATGATACAACGAAGTCGTACTCTAATGAAAAGTACTTGTGAACTTGTATACTATACTTCGAAAATTAGCGTAGCGTATCAATTTTGTTATGGTATTGTTTCAGTATAACGTATAGTGTTTCCACACATTTTTCCAATCCTGTAGAAACATACAGTTACCTAAATAATAATAAAAAACTAGAACCGACTTTGTTCGAGAAGGCAATAAAAAATAAAATAACAATACATAATCATCAAGATTTTAAAGATGCTACCAAGAGATGGCTTATCAGCTACAGAAGATTATTAGCGAAATCTTAATGATCCTTACATTATGTACTGTTTTATTACTCTTTATAGTGCATCGTCAAAGAAATTGTTTTTTAAAATTATTTATTTCGCAAATTTGAGTGATCATGATAGATAACAGAAAAATCCATTCAATAAATAATCTCAATAATTCAAATAACCAATTATTATTTCTCAATAAAAAATAATTTTCATGTAGTGTTATCAGTCAACGTATGTGAGTAAAACAGGCGTAGACCTTAAGCTCAGCACCACAGTGACCGCATATTTTTAAATAATTAATTCGATTATTATAGGCATGGCAGTTCCTTTATATTCCTTTATAGCTTCTATATTGATAAATACATTTTTTTAGCATTCGAATGGCTTTTCGAAGGGGTGAGCCTTGTAAAACCCTGAAAAAAAAACGTGGTCCGACGTTAACTATGTAAACCTCTTTTTTCGGGAAGTTGGTCAAACATCTCGGTTGAACATACTCATAACATTCACTCCTCAGTATACATCATTCAGCGGTTCATTGCTACTTTAGAAGAAGATAAGTATGTCGATCTTCAATATTTGCAACAATAATATTTACGTTTCCGTCCACATTTATGCATTCTATTAATATGTTATTCCAACTTAATAATCCTTGTACCTACCGTTGTAAAAATGAGACAATATAATTTTTGCACAGTATTCAATTGGATATGAGCAATGAATCATTGTCTTTTTTGATGTAAACTAAAATTCAATTTTTAAAAAGCAAATAATGTTCTCGAAAGAAGAAACTTAAAATGCTTTGTTGGTGCCTACAACAACAAACTACAATGGCACAACTTCAAAATTACCAGCACCAATATAATTAATATTATTTTGTATTTTTCAGTGCACCAACTAATAAATTCGGTCCATTTCGGTGTAAAAAATATTTATCCTTTCCAATCCTTTAAACGATAGATTTAATTGCTACTAAATCAGCGATTTGTTTAATGGAAAACAAAGGATGTGCATTCGCCACTGCACAAACCATAATTCTCGTAGTTCAAGTAGAGCAAGAGAAGGTTTGTTTCTAAATTACAATTCAAACAGCTGGTGTATTAGTCTCCTAGATTTTTTTTGAAAATAACATTTCGGTACTTTTGACGTGAAAACATTCATCAGTATTAAACTGGTCGGTGAAGGCAACAGATTTTTGTGAACTGTTATAGGGATAAGAGTCTCACATATTGTTGTTGGTTGAAACAGCACCTGAAGGTCTTGCTGGTCTTAGTTTTCTTCCTCAGTGTTACAATTGTTACTTTCAGCTTCTGCAAGAATCTCTTCCTCAGTAGCTAAGGTACACACGGCAACATTGTCATCTATTTTAATAAATTCTTCTATTTCAATCCTTGGTTCTGTAGCAGTAGATCTGCGCAACTGAGCAACTAATTGAGCTAGTTGGTCGTTATTGCTGATGAATATCGATAATCGATCTTTCGTTATAAACGATGTCGTTACATTCGGTTTCGACTGTAAATTCATTTAGCCGAAAATTATGAAATGCTAAAAGCAAAATGGTTTCCCAATGGGTGATTTGGAAAGTTTGTTGAAATGTGCCATTTGTTAGAATTTGCTTTTCTAAATTCGCAGCTTTATGAACCAAACCTAAAAATGATGGATACTACTGAGTTTGAATCAGATATAGAGGAAATTTAAAAGGTAATTTAGGATATTCGATTAAAAGTAGAGAGGTAAGTAATAGTGTTTGTTATTTTTAATGAGACAAATTGTGTGTTCCTATAACAATTAAGGATAATCTATTCTTGGTAGAATTTAAAATCATTTAAATTGTCAGATAGGAAGACTATTAAGCTTATTCATAATCAATCTTACTTCAGCATTAGTTTAATTTGGCACAAAAACTGTCACGTTTGATATTATTGTTACTATCGTGACTAACAAACTAAAGTAGTCACGATCTAAGATTGATTATAATTACATCTAAATGTTTTCATGGAAGCATAAGAATGTTTAAATTACAAGAACTATTTTGAGACCATTATTCTACAAGTTTTTGTATTCCAAGATTGAGATAAATAGTTATGGGGACAAAGTGTTATCCTGTCGCACATCCCTGCCAAGGATCATTCAAAAACAGTATATTAAGTATCAAGAACGGTAAAGATGGTTTACAAGTTAAAGAAAACGTTTGAAGACCGTGCCCAGTTTATTTATGTACTTCAAAATGTTTTGATTCACTTAACGTTTTCTGAACAGTAAGTAAATTACTTAGCAACGAGTTTTGGTAGCAACAAGCATAGCAACCAGTAAATCCAACTTAGTGTCATAGAGACAAATGTAGTGAGCAATCAAAAATAGTTCCGTCTTACCAAAATACCTATATTCCAAAAATCTGTGTAAAATACTCACTAATAATACAGTACGATGAAGAATAAAACTAATATCCTATGCAGAAAAACATTTTGTCTGAAAAATTGCATTAGTGGAGAATGCAAATAACATAATATTAATTCAGTAGCGATATCGATATCTCGTAAATTCAGTTCCTGAGAGTGCAAATAGTACTAGTTCAAATATATCCATGTAACATTAATACTCTCTCATGGATGTGATATTTGTATGTACAATGTATTGAAGGAGGACTACTACCTGTTGGCAAATAGTGAGGCACAAACATTGTAAATGCCCTTTTGCTGTTTAGTTTATTTACCAATACATTTAGTTTACACATTTTAGCCCAATTGATATATTCGCAATCCTGTTTTACTCGTATGCCAGAAGTATATACATACCGGTAAAACTATATATTATCAGATTTATTCGGGTAAATTTTATTGCCAAATCTATATTTCAGCTGTTCTATTAACAACGAGAACCCGATTTTTTCTTCTATATACCTATTCTATATTATATTATCGATATTATTTCACGGCTAGGATATACATATAGGTTTGTAGCAATTTCATATTAACGAAATGTCATAAAGACTGGTAGAGTAGAATCAAACTTCACTATCTCTGTGTATATATCCATAGATATACCGGCAAGTGCGCAATGAAACTAGATTAAGGCAAAAAAATGATACAACTAATAGAGAATTTATCGCAAACGCTTAAAGAACAAGCATGATTAAAATTTCCCTTCTTTTGGCATTGATGCATGCGCGGACGTAACATGTTTTAATATTGACTTTATTGAGGATGAGGAGGAGCAATATGGACGACGTTGTTTTTACTGCCCCTACATTATTTTGAAAGTTTGGACATTTTTGTTATATGAATTACCAAGAAATCTATCTGTCGGGTCTCATTAGGTTAGGTGTCATTAGCATTAGATTTAAAATTTTAAATATTAATAACAGCCATAAAAAACAGCTTTAACCATTTGTTGATACTGACATGTGAATGTGATTGCGATTCTCGATTCCAGGATGAAGATCCCTCAGGTGACTTTGGCAGGTATCTGTTTTTTAAGTTGAACTTGATTTAAATGAATAAATGATTAATGGCAATAAAATATATTACACCTGGGTTGCCTAACAAAAATTAGCAGCAACTACCTTTAAATTGCACATTGATATACGTCTGACATTTAATATACAAATATTAGATTGCTAAAGACGGTAGGATGGCTAGCCTAGTTGAAGACTGTTCCCTCAAAATTATTCAATTCTTATGAACTATTTTATTGTTGGTTTGATAGTTACTCAATTTTATTTGTTTAAAATGTTATCAGTGTGCACCGTATCTCAGCTGAAAAGATTGGAGGAAATATAAATATTGGTTATTCAAAATATTTTTCAAAAAATAAAACCTCTCTCTCTGGTTTAGAAGAAGGTAAATAAAAAATAAATGAGTTTCATTAAATTTGAAAATATAATAAGTAAATAAATGTATCCTTTTTATACAGAAATTAAATTTTATTTTTCCCTCAAAAATAGTTACGAAGATATTATTATTATTTATAGTAATATTATAAATACGTTTATTACCCAGTTTATTACTCTCTCGTTTCATCTACAAGTAATTTGATCATAAATCAATTAATATATATCTAATAAAAGAAATAAGAGAATAATTGCATCTAAACTTCGAAAGTTAAAGCGTTACTGAAGCGTAATAATTGTTTAAAGTACCTAATTACTAGGAAATATATTTTTCTTAACTCTGAATAACCAATCTTCAGAAGTATATAAATGTGCCTGTCAGCCTGATTGTCAATGTGCAATTTAAATCAAGTTTCATTTAAAAAAAAAACAGGTACCTACATGGAGAAATCAGCTATCGCATTTGACAGTAATTGGAGAACATTCAACTATATTTGATATGGAAAGAGGTTCAATCAGTTGGGTGGAGAATAAATGATATACTTTTGAAATAAATAAAATTCAGGATTACGCCTCTTGTAGTCTATAGGGCTTATGGCTGGAGTAATTTTCGCATGGAAACATTAGGATTTTATTCATTCCACCTAGATAGCAAGACAAGCGACTTAATTTCACAACTAGAGTACATGTTATTCTCCAAAAATATAATCGAGCCCGGATATAAGTCTTTCATCATCTCGAGCGCTGTTTAGAATGTTGCAATTGAAAATGTGCTATTATTTTTTTCTTCATTGCAAGCCTCATTCACAAGTCTTATCGATTCTCAAGACGGGATGAATATTATTATAATACCGCCTAGTCATTTTGAAGCAATCTATTTTTCGCGTTTGCTCTTTCGTTCCGTTTTGGCAACATACACCCACCTCCCCTTCACATCCTCGTAACCATTAACTCGCTGCGTCTCAACAACATAACAAAACTAATAATTATTCAAATGCGGAAAAATATTTTGCGGAACCACTGTTAATGGTTGATAAGATTTTTCCGACCATCTTAGAATTCTTTAGAATAATTTATCTAGAATGTACCATTCAGTAATACCAGCGATTTTTTATACTATTAGGGTAATGTGGTTTTGACAGATTCCGTTTAGATTTTAGTTTTATAATATTTTATAAACCCTCTTCCTGTTGGCCGAGTATCACTGACAAATAGTGCGTTTCTATTCTACATACTTGAGATATAGTGAATGTTTTTTATCTCCACATTTTTAGGGTTCTGTACCTGAAAGGTGACAGACAATATTTCCGGAAGTGGAAATGTCACAATCAATTTAGGTAAATTTTCTATAGAAATATCGATCGCAAAAAGTATTCATTGATTGATTGTCATTAAATATATTTTCAAGTTGAAGATATGATGACTTTATCCAAACATTTTTCCCTAAAAGTGAAAAAAAAATTGAAAATCGTGTAGTCTACCTATCCGCTGGCTACGAGCCGATGGAATTTGTATTAAATATTCCACGCCTCCAATCAAAGCAATTCAAAAATACAGGTATATGTTAACTCATGTGAAAGCTACAAATGGTTTCGTTGCTTTCGCCCAAACTCAAACAATCAATTTATTTGAAAAATATATCGACCGCTGAACAATATAAAGTGATTATCAGCGCTACATAATAAAGTTATTGATAACCAATATACGACGGGAGAACAATGAAGGTATCGTAGCCGATCATTAGACTGTAAACATTAATATGTGAAATGCACTCATCTCTATCCAGTTGTTTGAGTTACGCATCAGATTATTATTAGCACAACAACAATAACCAAAAATCTGAATGTTTATAATGGTTATCCATTGATTTTCTGTATAACATTGTAGTTTTATGAAAAGTTACTGATTATAATAATAAATTCAATAAGAATATAGATTTAGAATGGGTTATATATCAAAGGGTGCATTTAAAGGAAAAGAGCTACAGATGATGACAGCTATTCACGCCCTCACTGCATGGTGATCGCCATTTTTTCTCTAGTGACTTCAATAGCTATTTCTCGACTAAACACAACCTTTATTCAATAATAGTTTTATATCAGAAAAATAATTTCAGATAGGCATTTTCTACCATCCCTACTGAAATAAGCGACTCAAAAAATTGATACGATTGCATCGATGCAAGAACTGAAAAATCTTTCATCCCGTTCTATACCTACTCACATACTCCTACTGAGTATAATCCAATTAATGCGAGTCTTGTTATAAGAATAAGAAAAAAGAAGAGATAAAGATAATCTTTTCACCAAAATAACGTATCTTCTGGCTGAACTGAACGTCAGCATTCAGAGGAGGACGTGAAACTTTTTGTGAGTAAAAGAGAACGTGTCACGACCTCCCTCAAAGTCTGAAAGAATTAACTTTGAGGCTTGAGAGTTATAAGTCTTGGAAACGATATGTTATCTGAATACTAACTAGTAGATATATCAATGGATATATGTCTCACGAGGACTTACATTCCAAAGAAATGGTATTTGAGGACATTTTCAACTTAAATCATTATGGCTTTATACTAATTGTAGTAAATATAGTTGGGTGAAAGTTCCACCAGTCTCTTGAAATTCGTAGAACTTTTTTGATTTCTGCTTTTTTATTAAAATTGTCAATGGTCTGATCGACTGTAATTACATACTGACACAGATGAGGTTCAACACACACTTTAGAGTTCGCGATAGTAAATTATTTTCAATTAAATTTTACCCTAATAACTATACATATTATAATCCCTTAGCAAGAATACCTCGGAATTTTAATGATATTCATGGTTCTATTGATCTATGATATTACATTAAACCAATTTAAGAATAAATTGAGATCTGTAGGTACTAGCAATTCAAAATATATGAAGTTTTTTTGGACTGTATTATAAACTTTTTAGGGAATTCTGTATAATTAATTTATTGTAACTAGTACCTAGCTATGTATTGTTTATATAGATGTTATAACCGTATATATAAGTACAACAGTTTTTATTAGATAATGCAGTTAAAATACAGAATAATTTTAATTCTACTGGAGTTGGTAATTTTGAAGTTGTACATTTCTAGGTAGATACTAGACTCTAGGCATACCTTTCAAAGGTACCTACCAGCAAAAGGAGAATATTTTATTTTGTATTTTTCAGTGCACCAATTATTAGAGCCGGTCGTAGTTTATGTAAAAAAGGTTTATTTCACAATCTGTATTATATCATTATTCATCAAAATTGATGAGTGTTGACTTACATTCAGAGATTTCAAAACAAAGTTTTTGAGAAATATCCAGTTTATATATTGCCGGATATGCTCTCTTTTTTAATGTTGTCGTTTCAAAATTTCGATCATTGAAAATTGTTTGTACTGGGAGTTTGAAGTTGTGCAGTTTTATGTAGATATAAAACTGTTGAAACTAACTTTAGAAGTACCAGTATCAATAGAATTAAGATTAATGTATTTTCCAGTGCATTATCTAATAGTCAACCTTAGATTTCTTAAAGAAATAATTATCTTAATATTTTTACAATATTATCAAAATAGTTGAACGTTTCCTTCAGTGATTTTAAAATATAGTGCACTAATTCGAGAACCCTTGACATTTTGAGAATTTAAATTTTGACTGCAATTATGATTTCTTCAATATTACCAAACAATCGGCAAAGGAGTATAATTACTTAATTTAATCATATCTACCATTTATAAATGCTTAATTTATCGCTCATACTGATTTCCTTCGTCAGTTGTATGTTGTATGCTGAAGATTGATACATGTATGAGTTCCAAATTAGGAATGATTATTAAATATGACTGTTCCTCCTGCGCTATACTAATGAGAGGCGAAAATCATGATATATGTCTGGGAGACTGATGCTATGTATGGTAGTAATCAAACTGACAGCAGTATAGTAGAAAAAATGCATCAAACGCAATAATCGATGACAAACAATCGTTGTTGTTGCGGCACTCTACGAAATGTAATTTACCAGGTAGGTATTGAGTGTATTCCTCTAATAAAAACAGTACGTTCGGTTATCGAATTATCAATTTTCAAAAACTGGCCTACTGAAAGCAATGGCTGCGAAGTTAAACTATACAATAAAGGCGCAAAACATCCCAAATTTATCGATAAAATAACTGTAACTGAATCATCGCCTTAGAACCAAGTTGCTATCCGTGTCTGTCTGTGCTCATTTCTCTTTCTTCGGTTACATCTTCAGAACTTCTTTGATTTTCAGAGATTGTTTTACAGATATGTGCAATACATTCTCATTAAGCGTTTGTAAACATATAAAAGAAAAAAATAAATGTTTTTCAATCTAGTCGTCAAAAATGTCGCCTTTAAGGCTTACGCTGGCTTTACCTTGCAGATATACCTATCAAAATAATTTCGTGAAGAATTGTAATTCTTTAAAAAGATCATGGAAAAATCACCGCGATGGTAGAAATCTCCTTAGGACCCAAATTTATTATATTCCCTCTCCTATATATTGGAGTTTATTGTATTTGTATACTTATCTCAATCTCCTAAGTTTTCTTACGTCTTTACAAAAGAGGAAGATATACATAGGGGATCAATCTGATTTTCCACTGTGGTGAAGTAGCGGACAAAAGATAGTAGATTATAAATTATACTACGATATACCTAATTCTAATAATTAATTAATATGTTTAAAGCCCGTTAAAAATTCTACGTGCTATTAACATGTTACCATTTACTTACTAAACAGACTCTAATGAACCAATATTAATTTTATGTTCCTCTAATCAAATTAGAATTATTTAAGAGAAACAGAAAAAAGAAAATTCAATTTAGGGATACCTACTGATAAAAAAATAGAAAACAATTTAGGTAGTGCATCGTACACGTTATGGGACTTAATCCCATTTCCCATTCTGATAGATTCATCACTATCAGATACAAATCTGTTGGTTAGTAATTTACACGTAGAGCATTATTTGTCATCTAAGCAGATCGACAAAACAATAGCGGATTGTTTGGTGGTTGGCCACTGCTTTGCAATAATCTATCTAATGCGAGAGAACAATCGTGACTATCTTATCTGATTATATAATTCACATAAACAGTATCCGATCATATTCGGCCATTGTCCTGCAGTGGGCAGCGTGTAGAAGTAAATTGTACCCAAAACAAGAGAACGTTCCACCACAAATCCTTGAATTGTTAATGTAGCCACAGGCATTGTGGAGATAGGATTTTATAAACAATGTAGGGAAATGGGATCTGAAACAATTGTCTCTGTGTTTGCATCGTCTCATTTTCTGTTTGTTATGGGTAGATAAAAATATTTTACACCTGCACCTGCAATGTCAAAATTTATTCAAATACTGCTTTGCTTTAAACATGCTATATTGACGAACAAGTTAATCAAACTTAAATATAAGTTCTCAATTTATTATACAAACTACTGTACTGTAGCAACAAATACCAACAATTCTAGATTTTTCCCAGAAGAAATACTCAGTTAAGATTTATCAGTATTTAGTATGAAAGTAAAGGGTAGACTTAGACAATTCATTTTTATTTCAGCGTACCAACAGAAATAAGAATGGTCATACGTAATGTTATCGCAAGACGAACCGTTCAGCCAGAATATGAACAAATAGGTAGAAAATATGAAATTCCATTATAAAATAACTTTTTTTTCAACTTTTCTCAGATATGTGTCTTCAAAGGATGGCCAAGAGACTCTAAAAGAATGCAGGTTTTCAAATATGATGTCCAACTTATGCTGCAAGACAACGATCTCCGTAACCTACAAAACAAAAAAGAAAGCAGAAAATCGGTCCATCCGTTCCTGAGACAATCTTGGCACAGATAGACGGTCACACAGACCAATGGCTGAGAATATGTTCAATCAACTGAACACTCACATATTAGATTCTTAACGATAGCTTAATTCAATTTGAAGTCGTTTTTAATACTAGTGGAGTAAGTGTCCTGAAGGTTGAGGATTGTTTTAACGCACACGCTTTCTTCCAATCTTGATCCACGATAGTTTTGAACTATTCGGCTGGCTGAGTTACCGATAACAGTACAAGAATTACATAGATGTAGCTCAGCTGACCAAAAAGCTCTGATAGTTTAAATCAAACAGGGATCTGTGATTGGAACAAAGACATGTGAATATATGATCCTTTTTTATTTTAAAAATGGGAAGAAAATATTAAAAATACTTATGGGAGCATTTTCATTTGATATGTCACATGCTGTACCGGGTGGCCAAATAAGAATGTTCATCGGCAATATCTCGGAAACGGCTTACAGTACATTTCAAGAAAAAAATATAATTGGAAATTTGACATCCAAGATTCTGAAAGTCATTAACTTTTCAGGACTATAAGTTAAAAATAAGAGAGCATCAAGAAGCTGAATTCGGTTTTATCAAACTCAAATAATTATGTGTAATGATCGGGTTTAACCATTCCATTTTAACTACAAACAAGATTTTTTTATTATCTACCGCTAACCTACGTACCTATGTAATGAATTGTGAACAATTTTCAATAGAGCTTTACGTTTAATGTTCCCCTTGAAAAAGACATATTTTCCGCTTTTGGTCTGTCTGTCTGTGCCAAGATTATCTCCCGAAAGGATAGATCGCTTTTGTTGTTATCTTTATTTATTTTGTAGTTAACGATATTTTCTGTCTAGGGTACAGAACTGGCATCTTGCTCGCACAAACTGCTGTATAATATATGAAAGATATGTTTTGTTTAAGATTGTTGAGCGTAGGTAAACGTCCTAAAACAATTTGATGACTCTTATATAAATATTCCTCTTAAAGACCTCTTCCTCCCTCTTAACACGCAGACCTGGAAGAATGCAGGTTAAACAGTTCTTTCTACGAATAGGTATCACTAATGTTGGTCTTACCATGGTTTCAAAAATGATTGGTCGCATGATTTGTTCGCACAATTCTTATATTGAGTGGAATTCGTTTGAGTGCATTAGTACAGTCGTGTGAGTAGATTTTTCCGCACTGCAATCTTCTGATATCGGGGAAGATTAGATGACCGGACATCGAAGTGTTACCATAAATAAATATATAATTTTCTTCAGCGGAAAATTGCTTATGTGATAGAGATTCTAATAATTTTCAGATTTTAGTTGGTGATCCTTTTAGAATAAGTTATATTCCCAAATTTAAACTGGTTCATTGCGTCAACAACAGTTGCCCTACCCCAACAATGCTTCTTATTTCCGGTCACAAAACACTCAAATCGAGAGTGAGGCGGAGGCAGGCATCTCGAGAAACGTTAAATTTAAAGTTCTGGATGGCACATTAAGAACATTCGAAGCGTTAAAAGATTTGTGCAGGTGTATATTCGCTTTGGTCTTTTTCCGTTTTCATTCCTCGCCTCTAGGAAGGAAAAGTAGTAGGAGGAGGAGCCGAAGAAGGACAATTCCTCGCGTTGCGGCACAGAAAAGAAAGAAAGATTTGTGGCGAATTTTATCGTTCGGAACACACTTCTATCTTTGGCGCCCTCGAGGAGAGGAAAGAAATTTGTGAGATTACAGATCATGCATACATACCTGGCCGAGAAATGAAAGAATCCTTATTATCATAAATTGCCGAGGCTCTCTCTCTTTGGCGAGCCAAGCTGCGGTTATGGCGCTCTAACTTTTAAACGGCCCTCAGATTTATGGAAGTCTTATTTACAACGAGCGCACAAATTTTCTCAGTTACATCTAGAAACTGTGGCTGCAGTTTTGACTCTTGATGGATAGACTTTTTTATTATCTAACTCATTCGAATAATATTTATGTCAGACGACTGTATCGCATGATTTGCCAGTTAAAAGTTGAGTTTTTATTGAGAACACCTTTCTGTCTTCGTGTTTTTAGTATTTTTATTTTGGTAGGCGATGCCTAATGTATAAATAATTTTTTCAAAAAATTGTACGACGTTATCACTTGGTGCACTAAAAAGTAAAAAATAATATTAATTCTATTAGAGCTGGTACTTTTGAAGTTGTGCAGTCGAGTTAGATTGAAAACTTTTGGCACCAACTTCTAAGTGCCAGCACCAATAGAATTAATATTATTTTGTACTTTTCAGTGCACCAAGTGATAACGTTGGTCCAATTTTTTGTGAAAAATAATTTTTTACACTTTTGAGTGTTACATTTGTCACGAAAATCGTTGAACGTTCACTACTATCCATGTATGGCTTTACTTGTATTTGCTATTATTCAGAAATCTAAGAACATCGTCGCAGAAATACGCATATTATAAACTTTACCACTCAGTTAACTCGGAAATCGTAACTCTATGGAAGAAATGTTAAATATTAATGTTGCTACAAATAATCTGGTCATTAATTTTCCATTCTCAGATTTTCAGTTTTAGAAAGAAATTGCTTCTTCCACATAGCGAAATTACACATATTTCATATTTTAATATCGCAGAAACTTGAAAAAATGTAAAATTTTAACGTTTCCGGATATAGATAACTATGCCAACTCGAATTTTCGGTTTTCAAGAAAATTTCCCCCTCCACCCCCTTCGGGGGCGGTTTTCGGAGAGAAGGAAATTTCGGATTTGCGCTTTTATGAATATGGGGCCATTTCTCAAATCTCATCTTTCAAATGAATAGAAAATCATCAAAATCCGAGTACGTTTACTAAAAAAAGCAAACAGTCGAGTTGTATACCTCCTCTGTTCGGGGTTCGTCGGTCAAAAAGGGAATAATTTTATATCAAAATATAAAATTTTGCGATTTTTTTTATTTTCTTATTTACCAATGGTGGTGTTACAAAAGCAAACAAGTTTGATATGTTGTGCCACATTTAAGGAATTCAAAAAACTAATTCGTTTTATTTGTAATAGTATTTTAAATCTTAATTACTTACATATGGTGTTCAAACCAATGAGAATTATTTTAAAACATCGCTTCATTGTGAAATCCAGAACTGAAGTATCTAGGTATTTAAATCTATTGAAATGCTTACAAAACATTGACCAAAGATTGGTGTATTTAATCTTTGCTTTGACGATATACCTTCTCCGTTTTAAATCAACGTTGGTACACACAGTTTTTTATAAACTCACAAAGATAAAAATCAGGAGATGTCAGATTTTGTGGTCGCAAAGCTCGCAACTCAAATAATAACTAAATATTCAACACGTTATTTATTAATATCAAATCATTCATTTTTATTAAACATCGCCTACTAAGAAATGTCGTATGCAATGTGCTCAAAAACACAAAATTAGCGTTGGAGAAAATGTTTTGGTTTGGTTATTAAAACTGCTATTTTGGTTCATATGAAAGAACATTGTTAATGATGGTTTCTAGAAAACAAAACATCGTATTGTGACCGCCATTTGGTAGAGCTCAAAAAGTTGCTGTTAAGAAGTTTACCCGTTTCTTGCTAGCTCCTTTTCCAACTTCAGATAAAAGCAATTGAAAATTATATAGGTAAAATCTGAAATCTCGAAAACCAAAATACATTCTTTATAAATACGATAGAAAGATCATCAAATCATTCAGTTTTTTCCCATTTAACCGTCTTCATATCTATAACTGGTCTCAATATAGTAATACTATCCCATTCTTATCTTGAACACTCTATACAAACCCATACGAAAATTTAAGAAATATTTATCCATAGACGTCGGACATTTATTTTTTATTCATTCAATATCGCCAAATTGCACGCCACTTGAAAAATATGCATGCAATTATTTTATTTACTACAAATAAATATTTTCGATAACCTTCGGTATCTTATAAAATTTCGATTCTCATAACTTGCTGTAGGTGATTTTAAGCAACTAAAGCTATGGAAAAACCAAAAATATGGTTCAAAACGTCTACCATTTATATAAACACAAATAACTTTTTTCACCACTAAAGTAAATCATTTCTTAAAAAATGAACGGATTAAAATTACCAAAATAAGAAATCGATATGGAATGTATAATGTATAATCATATAAGAATGATTGATAAGAAGTGTTATTTCAATCTGAGAGAATTTATTTCTTTTTTGGTGACTTAATTTTCTATTGTAGTGGTATCAAAATACAAATTTTGCAAAAACTGTAAGAGAAATCCAATCTTATTTTTCTTTCAAGAAACAAACTGATCAGTCAAAATTTCATACTTGAATTCCTTTTGATCCATGAAGAGATTTTTTTAGTATTAGATACCAATTTCATACGTCTCTAAAGCTAGCAGAATAAAGTGAGCAGAATCTAAAATACATACTTGGTGCTTGTAGAGCTAATTAAGTGCAAATTAAGTGCTGCATCCCGAAATTAATTGCTCGTATGGAAAAACTATAAGAGCAATTAATTTCGGAATGCACACAGACACTTAGCTCTGCTAGCTTTAGGGACGTATGAAATTGGAAATACAAAAAAAAATCTCTTCCCATGGATAAATATTTAAAAAAAATTATATGGGTTTATGTGACTTAAAAAAATCTTAAGAGCCCTTTATAACAGGAAAATAATTTTAAATTATAACTTCAGAGGAAAATACTCAACTTTTTACTACTTTAAGTTTGCATGAATCATTTTATTTTGAATCAGGAGGAAGCATTTTGTAATGAACATTTAGAGACAATCTTACGACTGGAACTATTTACAGTGTTGATGAAATTCAATCAACTTATTTGATCAAGACAGAAGCATGTGAAATATTTAAACAAAATATCAGTTTACAAAATCAAGTATGTGTGTCAAATAATTCGAAAGACAAATAACACCGATACAGCTTTCGCCTCTTCGCCAAGTTGACGTTGAGAGGATATTTTGCAACGAGCGAACGAAAATTGTTCAACAAATAATACGGAATCTAATAAACGACAATGTCGTAGGAACAAAAGCAGCATCTGCGAGACTAAGAGTAATGGAAACAAATGAGTGTCCCTGGGAAATATAGTTCCAGTTTGGGCCCTCATGGTAGGTATTACGTTGCAGTAGCGTCGTCACAATTTCGAACTAAATTACAAAGGGGTATGGAGGCGTTAGGGGCGGTAATGTTGGTGTGGTGGAGGTTTTATGTTTTGTGCCAACCGTTCTTTAATGGTTATGTATGTGGACGGATAGGTGTCCTTTCTATTTTTGGGCTTTATCGTTGGGGTGAAGTCAGTAGTAGCCACTCATTGTATTTATACGAGTATACTCGTACAGTGACAATAAACATAAACTGAATAATTATCGTTGTGACACACAAACACCCAAAAGTCTATATATATATATATATATATATATATATATATATATATATATATATATATATATATATATATATATATATATATATATATATATATATATATATATATATATATATATATATATATATATATATATATATATATATATATATATATATATATATATATATATATATATATATATATATATATATATATATATATACGGTTAGATAATAATAATATATGAGACTCAAGGGATTGAATTGAGAGATAGAAAGTTTATGCTTAAATTTACGATGACAGTAGATATTTCAATGTTTTAGGTATGATTAAATTATCTTTATATCTATGCTTCATCCTATTTGGACATGATTCTTTTTTAACTGTTTCCATTTTAACTTTCAACGTCTAGCTACTAACTAATAGATTGATACGTTCAGAAGATTTGCGTAAAAATTGTTACTCAGCTTAAGATCATTACTGCATGTTAGACAGACTGCACAAGGATCAATAACATAATAAACTGTTACAAAGGCATGTTATTATCAGATTGAAAATTAATGGGAAAAGAAAGCTGTGGGAAGGTTGCGCCATAAAGAGGGTTTTTCTAATATACCAAAACTAGGAACTATTCGGTACTAATCTCCAAAAATTATGTGCTAATAAGTCACGTGATGCTAGCAAAACATAATAAGGAATAATAAAATTTTAAAAAATAGCAGTATAATTTTTGATTGCTAAATTGTTTTTTCCCGTCTATACTTAACACCAGTTAAAAAGATTCAAGCTGTTTTCAATAAACATTATTTACGTGTCCATATTCAAAGATATTCTTATCACAACACTTAGCACTTAGCAACAGTCGCGACAGCTATAGTAATTTGTCATTATGTAAACGACGCTTCAATCTCTGATTGGCTAGCAACAATTACAGCTCGACTACATACAACTTAACTGATAAATAGAGGATACTGCGGTTCGAATGAGTGCCATTTCTATGTACTTGGTCATTTTTACTTTTAATCGCAAATCTCCAGAATAATTGTATAATACTAGTTGATACCATGTTGTACTTCAAAAACTCCCAAAGCAAGATGTCATTACATGGTCTTGGGAGATCTCATAGCTAAGATAGGTTACTGGAAAGCATATAGGGTCGTGGGGATTGGGAAAGAGAAATGACAGAGGGAAGGTAATCATCATGTTTGCAGAAGAACAATAACTACATAGTAGTCACAAATACCTTCCACCCGAGGAGACTATACAACTGGACCGCACCGGCTAATAGAGAAGATGCTCTATCCAGACTGACTTTGTCAATAGCAGATATAGGAGCGCAATCTCGCCAGTAAAAAAGTCTTCGAGAGTAGACATACATGCGAAGCTTAATTCGGTGGTAGATGTTTATAAACTGGTGGAAAGTTATGACTTACAGTAATTAAAAGAACTAGCAAAGATGAAGCTTATTGAAAATCATAAGAACCCTGTTATATGTAAAGGTAAATCAGGAGATTCAGGACCTGTATGAGACTGTCCTACGTTAAAACGACTTAAAAAAGTGACGGGAAAACGGAAAACTCGGCAGATCCATTAGGAAATTGATTACAGATGCAAAACCGATGGAACTGGAGCTTGAATGCTCTGAAGTAGAAACCCTTAGCGTAGGATATGACAGCTTCAATCTACATCGCAAAATCAAGGAATTAACAGGAAAGACCAAACCCAAAGCGGGGAGCAGATTGGTGGGTCGAAACGGCAAAGTCATTATTGAAAAAGAAAATATCAGGGACATGTGCAAATACTACATCAAAGAATTCTTCCAAGATATAAGACCACCGCTACCAAAATTTGATGGTATCGGGGACCTACGATGCTGAAAGAGGAAGTGCAAGCTGCTGTAGACGGACTCAAAGAAGGCAAAAGGCCATGACCTTACGGGATACAAGCGGAGTTTATCAAACTGGTGGACCACAATTATATTGAATGGTTGGCGCAAACTGCAATCACATTTATAATGTAAATACAGACCAATAAATCTGAGGCATCCACAGAAGGAATTACAGGCTATGTGAAGAGAAATTATAAAGCTCCACCTAGTTTGGCTTCAAAAAAGCAGTTTACTACCAAAAGGCATTCGAAAGAATCCAGCACTCAAATTTGATGGAGGTGCTGAGGAACATCGGACTGGACAAAAAAGACCTGCGAATTACTGCGAACCAGTACTGGAACCAAAAGTCCAGTATTGTGTGCAGGAAGACCATATGAAGCCAGTCAGAATTGCTCGAGGAGTCCGAAAGGGATGCATATTGTCTCCATTGATGTCCAACATATATTCCGAATTCGTCTTCCGGGGGGTTATACAGAATAGTGAAGCAGTTGTGCTCTTGAACCGATAAAGGTTAAATAACAAAGATATGCAGATTAAACATTTGTGTTCACCAATAACATGGCAGATCTGTTAACCCTGATGATACAAATCATCATTCATGAGCCATGACTTGAACATAAACCTCAAGATAAGCTTGTTAAAATGTTATAACTTTTCGGTGTTGTAATACGGTGTAAAAGCTTGAACACTGGCTACTGCTACTGAAAGGAAGTTGAAAGCCTTCAAAATGTGGAGATTTTTTGCGTCTAGCATCGAGTCTGCAACCGCCACGCTACCACAGTACAACTGGATTGCTTAAATTTTAATAGATTTTGTCGTATATTTTTAGTTTCTCTTTTTTCTAGATAAATTATTCTATACTTTCCCATAGATGAATGTAGAAAACTATCAACTTCAAAAATCTAGAACAAAATATACAAAAGCGTAGAACAGTTTTGACAGATATCATCGAAATGATTTATTTCATTTTAATATTGTTAAATGAGGATAACCTATTATCCTGACATCCGATTTAAATGAAATAAAGCTTATATTCTGCTCCAAACCAAGCTCTGTAAAAATCCAATTAAAAAAACAGACAAAAAATACAATTATCGTTGTTTCCTGTTTTAATAACTTTCTCTTATCGTGGTCTTTCCATTTTGATGCATACATACCTTCAATGTAAGGACATACCGGGTTCTACTGTTTCAACTCAACTACACACTAGGAATAATATTTTGATTCTATAAAACCGTAATAAAGTATTCCAAAGTAATTATAGATTATATGTTAAATTATTCGTAACATAAAAAGAGCAGTGGCCTTATTCTGTAAGCACTCGAATTCAAATAGGATTGATTTACGAAATAAGTTGATTTTTATCGAGCTGTAACCACATAACAAGGCAGTAAGTGTGGATAATCTGTACTGATTGGCTAGAAACAGTTGCAGCTCAACTACTTACAACTCAATTCGTAAATGAAGGATCAAATTCAGATTTAAATGCATTCCAATACACAGAAGAAACCTTACTAATCCCGATAGGTCACTTTAAGTATATAATGATTGAGTTGAACAAACTGAAACTAACAGAAATACTTTCTCATCACTATTGCATACAGTGGTAGATTAATATATGTTTGTATAAAAGTCATAAAGGACCCATTAAATCCAACTTTTTCGTGTGATTATTCCATCAGGGCCCATTCATTCTAAGTTCAGACATAACAATTTTGCTATCCCTTGGGGAAGCTACAAAAGCACAGTATTTCAAGTCAAGACAAGACACTGTGGTATCCCGTATAATATATATTTTCATCCGCTGTACAGTTTCCTTCATTGTCCTTTCGGGTCAGGGAGTTCAGAATTCGAGGAAATTGGATAGTTGTTGCATCATGAGCCACTTGCGTCTTCAGACTTTCTTTGCACGCCCGAGTTAAATGTTGTTGTTGTTTTTTCTATTTTCGGGAATGGCGACTTTGCTGATGAAGCGAGTTATTAAAAGGGACGTTGCCTTGGAAACGTTGTCTTCCATTTATCTCCCGGGGATTTCTTTCGCCGGTCTTTGTAAGCCCGTTATATTCGGTCTATATTGTTTTATTTTCCCGTTTTTTATCGAGGCAACTGCCTCTATATTTTTATGAAAACAATTGTTACACAACGGTCGGCTACTTTGTCCTCCCTAATTTCAACTATTGTTGTTGGAGAATGAAGAACTTATCTTACTAACTGCCTCCTGGATCAGATTATACCAATGGCGATGATTTTTTCAACAATGAGCTGGCATTCAAATGTTGATTATAAACACTGGCATAGGTATGAGATAGATTCGTTTTTACAAAAAAAATAAAGGATTTTAGATGACAAAGTGAAAAACACACTATGATATTGAATATATTGGTAGAAACTATAACAATAAATTTAAGAAACACATGAGTCAAAGAAAATGTGATAAGAAACTACATATTTTGTGGAAATCATAAGAATTTTGCCGTTTTGCAAGTAATGAAGTATAAATGATAGATAGATAGATAGAAGACTTTTGACACAAGTAATAAAACAAATTACGATTATGTTTTAACAAGTTTGTAACTGAAGTTCCAAAATAATAAATATTATTTTTAATTATGTACAAACATGAACATATTAGAAATTTATCGGATTTTTTGAGTTCTTTAATGGAAAAAAGTTCCTAATTTATCCATCCAATAGTAACAAATAAATTCTTTCTTTATTATATTCAGTGATTTCAGAATATAGGGGTAACTATCAGAAACTGCTCTAACTTGGATAACCTTACAGTTTTTGAATGATTTAAATGGGGGCCATAATTAATCTCATAAAACATGAAAATAATAGCAATAGTTATATTATCGAAGTGCGTTTCCGCTGTCACAAGTGATTATTGGCAATACAAGTAACCCTGTTATTTGATCAAGGTGGTCGCGATCTCTTACACGACAAGGGAGAATTCAGTGAATCTACTCATTCAAACAGTGTTGGGCCAAAATATGAATTTTATTCAAGTTATATTTAGATATATGCTCATTTAACGAAAGCAGCGTAGTTTTTTGTGAGCATCATAATTAAAATCATGAATCAATATAATTTTTAGAGGTTACGTTAAGCGGTAAAACGTCACTCATAAAGATTCATTCCAATGAACGTCAGTATGACCACGTATTGATATAGAACAGAATATAAACCTTATATATAGATATACAAACATACTTACAAAATGTCAAGATCATAACCTAATTTTCGTTTATTGACTTCTAAACGTCAGAATTTAAGATTTTCAAATTAGTCACAACTAAATTGACATAAAAATTCAACATAACCTGTAAAACATACCTATCTTTATTTTTGATTTTAAATATGAAGTTCCCATAGAAGACTAGGCTGCTTTTGTTAAATGAGTATATATCTAAATATCACTTGAATAAAATAAATTTTCTGGCAAAACTCTGAATGAGTAGATTCACTGAATTCTCCTAGATCGCGGCCTCCTTGATCAAATAACAATATTACTTGTATTGCCAATATAATTTTGTCTCTCATATTACTTTTCGTGTATTATCATGAAGGTGTAAATTATTTATAAATGTTTAATACCAATCCAAAGTTTAGAGCATATCCTAAGTGCTGTTATTTCTAGCGCCCTGATATTTTAAATATACCTTATTCTCAGTGCAATAATTGTATCATTTTATAATGGCTAAGTCCAAAGTTAAAATTAGACTAATGCAAAGTTTGATTCTGCAGTTTTATAGTTTGTAAGTATATTGTTGGATGAATTGCAATTAAATGTATATATCCCATTTAAATGCTGTTGAAACTGATATAAACATATTTTAAAATGTTCAATATTCGACAAAAATGTCTTCCTCCAAACCGTTTAGTTAGAAGGACATGTTGGATATTAAAAAGTTGAATATGAGATCGGTGCACCTTGAGTATGTACAGCTCGTGAACAATCACAAAAAAGCAAACAAACAATCCAATTGGATATCTTCTCTTTTTTATGTCGGTTAAAGATTATACTTACTAGAAACAGAGACTGAATGGAATAGTGAAACTCACCTGAAACAGAATTATATAAATTAGACTAACTAATTAAAGTATATATTCATACAAATTTATATTTATTCGGATCTTTGTTTATAGAAAATAAAGCAATATAGAATTTAAGTTTAACCAAAATTTTTATCTTTTTTACATTTCAATACAAATCTGTAGGTATTTATTAAAACTACTGCAAAGGCATCGAAAGCTTATTCACACAAGCCACCATAAGAATTAGTGCCACATCAAAGCCAACCATTTGCCGTCGAGGATCAAACGGAGATATTCCGTTTTTCCTTTTTCACTTCTCATGATAAATGCGCATCGTGAAATATTGTAATGGTATGCAGATGCACTCCGTGAAATGAACATTTCGAAGCGCGAATTCGGCGCATTGATGCGTTTTCGATCAGCAATCTTTAATATCTGCACCATGGACCATCATCTCCAAAGGCTCTCCATTACCATTTCGATGAAATATTCAAATATGAAAGCTATAGGAATAGGATGAATTTGCCGAGAAATAGTTGGGCGAGTATGAGTGTGCCAGATGCTCGTTTGAGAAACTGGAATCTACAACATTTTATATCATGAAAAGACTGAACATTATTGTACACCTGCTCAATTTGAGAGAAGTCTTGGAAACTATCATAATATGGAACAAGTCTTACGATAGAGAAATGTTATTGGCATCGCTACTTTTATCGATTTCCGGATATTTCTTTAACTCAAATATCTGAGTATTTAATTTTCATGGACACATGTGTTTTGAATCGGTCAAGTTAATTTTCCAAATAATAACATTAACTACCAAAATATATTCAATACACTGTTAATTAAGTGGTGTGATTCATTTAATTGTTTTTGGCATGTACTTGCAATAGTCAAGAGCTCGCAACTTTACTGAAAAATTAAAAAAAGTATAGTACCTAGGTATTGGAACTACATTTAAGGGCGCACCAAAATATATTTATTTTGTACTTAGTAAATAGTTACCATTTTTGGAGTAATTTCAAGCTTGTTACTTTATTCATATGGTTGTGACAAAAAATGTTCCGCAGAGAAGTCATCAAAAAATATGGACAAATTCAGACCCGGTGTCATACTCCAGTCTTGTTTGTGTTTCTCCAAAACCCATTGGTTGACTAATACTCGTACTGTTCGTTTAGGCACTCCTAGTATCATTCTTTGTGTCGTCTATACTTACCTACTGCACCTCGTATCTAGGACGTCCCATCGATAGTTGCACGCGCACGCAGTAGGGCGAGTTCATTATGGTTATAGAGGGGTACGGATGCAAGGGTGTGTGTAGATAGTAATCGATGGCCAATCAATAAGTCAATAAATGTATCCTACAGCGTTTAATGGAATAATAGTATTAATAATAAATATATGTGTTACAAAAGAAAAGTGTTTATTAATATAGATTACATTTGGTTTTGGTTATTGTCTGCCCGTCTTCTCGCAAGTTCGTCGGCTTTTTCGTTGCCTGCCGTGCCCTGATGTCCTAAATCAGTTTTAAGTGATACCGATTCGCCAGATTTTTCAGTTCCTCCAAGTTCATACCAGCTGTGACGTTACCTTCTGATATTTTAAGACCTTAAATGCCGCCTGACTGACTATATTTAGAAAATAAAAAATTGTGGGGGTCAGCTCTGACACACGACTGGAGTTTACACTTCGAGTGCGATTGTTTGATATAATATTGAAAGCATGTTAAATACTTTTATTAATATTTAATTATATTGATTCCATAACATATTATACATAAACCATATTCAATACAAATATATTGCTTATTACATATTACTTAAACACACTGATTTCCTTCACTACTGATATCAACTTAAATAAAAAATGTATCGATACTATCATCAATACTGTGACAAAATGTTTCTGGTAATTAAAATACGATTCGTGAACGACGAAAGATATATGATTTACGAATCGTGAAAACGTCGCATCAGTGGATGTACAATATCTAGCAGGAGTGTCAAGTATTCTACCAAAAACAAATTCTAAATTAAGCTCAGATTTAAAAAATTGCACTAAGCGCAGTCCTTCATCTTTTTGACCGACCAAGCCCGAACGGAGGAGGTATACAATTCGACTGTCTGCTTTTTTTTGTTTGATCGCGCGTTTTATATAGTAAACGATCTTCGATTTTGATGATTTTTGATTTATTTGAAAGAGGAGGCTTGAGAAATGGTCCATTCATAAAAACACAAATCCGAAATACACTTCTCTCCGAAAACCGCCCCCGAAGGGGGTGTAGGGGGCAAATTTTATCGAAATTCGAAAATCTGATTTGGTATAATTAAATATAGGACAATATCCGAAAACATTTAAATTGAACATTTTTTCAAAGGAGTTACGGTTATCGAGTAAGAAGCATGTTAAATTCTCAAATATGTGCATTTTTGCGATGTGGAGAGGGCGATTTCTTTCAAAAATTGAAAATTTGTTGGCACTACATGAAATACAATAGTATTTGTAACAACATTTATAATGAACATTATTTCCTTAGAGTTACGGTTTTCGAGATAGTGCGGTGGTAAAATGTTTAAATCTAAAATAAGTATTTGCGCAGCGAAGTTCTGAGATTTCTACATAATAATAGTAACAAGGACAAGCAAAGAATACACATGGGTTATAGGATATTAGTGGTAGGCATTAGCGAACGTTCAACGATTTTCGTGACTAGTGTTACACTCAAAAGTGTGAAATAAATATTTTTTACAAAAAATTGGACCGACGTTATTAGTTGGTGCACTGAAAAGTGTGTTGGTGCTGGTACTTGTGAAGTTGGTGCTGAAAGTTATCAATCCAACTGCAACTGCACAACTTCAAAAGTAACAGCAACAATAGAATTAATATTATTTCGTACTTTTCAGTGCACCAACTAATAACGTCGGTCCAATTTTTTGTAAAAAATATTTATTCAAAGTCGATAATGAAATCGCAGCCAAGTGTGAGTACAAGTTCAGGATAACGTTTTTCAACACTTTAGAACCAAATTCAATAAGTGAATTCTGCTAACAATGTCTCGTGAAGAAAATTTATTATGTCAGTAAAGTTCTGATTGAATATAAACTTGGACCATAAGATTTTTTTTCATCAACACTTAAACTGGTTTCTTCCATAACTTACAATATTGTATTCATTTATTCACTTCACTGTGTATAAATATATAAATATAAATAAATAAAATAATATATAAATAAATATTTAACGTTAATTCCAAAGCACCACAAATTGATTGTTGATATATTTTTGTATAGCAGACAGAATACCAATATTACCTATACGTATAATATAACATTGCTTTTGAAGAATAATAGGTACATGTGCTCCCAACTACTGTCAGGTAGGTACGTATATTGTGACGAAAAGTTTTTTTCTTCAATTTTGAAATATTCACCTTAGTGCTAATATTAATTAATTTACAAAAGCACCAGCAAATCCCTGACAAATTACGCCCTAAAAACCTCAATGACGACACCTATATCGATTTTTAGATATAATGTTCCATAAGACACATCTATGCCAAATTTTAGTAGATACGTCCTGGAGTTCGTTTTGTGATAATTCCACAGGAACCTAATATTTTTCAGATAAAAAAGGATAAAAAGTATCGTATGTTATTATACCAGGTAGTATTCATGAACAACTCTATGTTTGACACTGATTTAGTTTGTTTATTAGTTACTATGGTGTAATTCTTTATTATTCCAGATTTGGTATATATATCTGTTGTTATTTTACAGCTTCCTATGCTAATTATAATATACGTGAAAGTTTTGGTATCAAACTAAGCTAGTACCGCACTTGTTTTGTTTATGAATACGCCTGACAGACTATCACTATAATAACATACGATATAGGATAATGCCCTTTGTTAACGCTCAAATCAAATTTTTGTGCCGGCCTATAAATGAAATCAATTATTCTTAAGGAGAAAACTCCATAAATAAAAAAAAATCACTGCGTTCTGTGATAAATGCAGACGATTTTTTAATAACACTTCACACTACATTCGATTATTGGAAATTTTCTTAGTCACCACCAATTCTCAGATTATCACATTATGAAATTCAGAAGGCTTGAGCGAGATGTGATTCGTTTGAATAAGAAGAAGTTCATAAATAATGCGGAATGCGGCTGCATAAGAATTCAATCGGCAAATGAAGACAACTGCCAATGCAGCACATCCTTGAATAGAAAACAAAAATCTTCGCATCGGGGACTATAAATGAAATAGATTATTAAGAAGTAAACTCCAAAACGAGTAATACTATCCATGTTTTGTAGTAATAAATACAAGAACGAGTAAAACATACTGCAGGGTGTTATGCGAACATGCTTCGTAGCCCTGCTAGGAGCGTGCTCAGAGGATGTTTGTTGTTAATGAACTGCCCCCATAAGTTTTGTGATAATTTCATTGAGCCTAACGTGTAAAATAACCATCAATTAGTTTTGTATGAAGAAGCCCGACCTACCGATTTTAAATATTATCTCACCGGCCAATAATATAAATTGTTGTTGCTTTTGCAATTTGTTAATATTTTTTTATTTACATTTACGGCAGTATTTGCTCAGACATAATTGCCTTTTTGATCGACAAACCCACACAGAGGAAGTATACAATTCGATTGTCAATTTTTTCCTTGGTTCGTCCGCACCTTGTATATAGTTAATGTACTTCCGATTTTGATGATTTTGAATTCATTAATTTGAAAGAGGAGACGTGAGAAATGGTCCTATATTAGTAAGAATTACGGTTTTCGAATTACAGCGATGTTAAAATCTCAAATATGTGTATTTTCGCTATGTGGAATTAGCAATTTCCTTCGAAAACTGAAAATCTGAGGGAACTACATGAAAGACCAGATTATTTGTAGCAACATTTATGATGAACAGTTACAGCGGTGGTAAAATGGTAAAATCTAAAATACTTATGCGTATTTCCGCCGCGTTGTTATGAGATCTCTAAATAATAAGTACAAGCAAAGAATATAAGTACTATCTTCTTTGGTATAAAACGCTCAACGATTTTCGTGACTAATGTTACACTCAAAGGTGTAAAATGAATATTAAAAAAATGGACCGACGTTATTAGTTGGTGCACTGAAAAATACAAAATAATATTAATTCTAGTGGTGCTCGTACTTGTGAAATTGGTGCCAAAAGTTATCAATCTAACTGCAACTGCAAAACTTCAAAAGTAACAGCACCAATAGAATTAATATTATTTTGTATTTTTTACTGCACCAACTAATAATGTCGGTACAATTTTTTTATATCTATTATTTTTGAAGATAGTATTTCTATAAATTAAGAAAAGTTACCACACATAGTTCGATAAGGGTATTAAACAAGCATCCGTCTCCCATACTATACCTATATAATGCGTGTGTTAAAGCAAGCTATACTTTCACAGAGCAGCATATGTTCGGTTTACACTCAAAGAATAATAAATTGGTGGAATTATAAACGATATCAATTTCTTAGAAATTCGACCTTCAGAATTAATTCTACGAATGCTAGTCAACCATTCTTCACAAGAAACTCAAGAAACATGATGCACATCATCCTCTCACTAATGAATGTATTACAAGATAGATATTCGACGCAACTACTCGCATGTCGTATTGAGTATTCTGAGAATTCCTATTTTCCATCTGAAAAATAAAAAAAAAACAGAAAAAAGTACTCTATCTCCAAACAGCTAATCGTTTATCCGCATAGGTCCATTAATTTTGATAAGAGTAAGGTTTGAATTTTCACCCTGTAAGATAATTGTTCGAACCACCGTCTTTTTTCTTCAGCACTATAGGAGAGAAAAAGAAAATACGCAAAAGCCAAATCATGCGAACGACAATTTTTTTATTCCTCTTTTCGAGGTTATCACAGCGTCGGAATTAGTTACGTGTCACCGGTGACGATGTATTGCCTCCGGAGCTCAGCCATTCATTCCGGTACTGATAAGACGTCGAAAGCAGGAAGTATTGATGTTTGTACGAGGATTTGGGATGTATTTTATCTACTACATTTGACGCTTAGCATTAACTCTCGATATCTGAGAGCTGGTAGTAAAGCAGTTGTGTAAAAGTTCTCAGAATTTATTGTATGAGAATTAAAACTCTCCCTTTCTTGTGAAGGAAAAATGTCACAATAAAAAAGCATTAGATAATTTTATTCCAGAATAGAAAGCAATCAACTTCGCGACAAAATTAAAACTGGGAATACAAACATAATCTTCGGAGTCTATGCTTCACGGTTGGACATCCACACACTTTTCTGTATCTTTCCCAATTCTAGTAGATGTCGAAATGTACCCTGATGAGAACCTTTGCTAGTATGACAGCTTACTATCAATATCATCGTCTATTTCATTCATACAGGGTTAGTAAAAAGTACTGGTACGCTTGAATATCTTCAAAACCGCTAAAATTGCTCCCATTTATTTTTATTGCACTAAATTGGGCGTATCAAACTTATAATGATCCTATTTTTTTTAAATTTGATCTCTACTAGTTGCTGAACAATGAAAACACTAAATGTTCGGGAAAAGGTACAATAAAATATCAAAATCTTAAATGACTGATATCATTGTTGTAGCATGGCGACGCGGTAGTTGTGTTTTTTCAATGAGCTGAAGCAATGCCTACTTCATAACCCATAAATATTTTCGGGCGTTTACCAGAAGTTCATTGCTTATTTTAAATTAGATAACTTTCCAAGAAAGTGTCTTACTGGTACTTATTTTTGAAAATGTGGGCTTATAAAATTATCATACGCATTAGCAATAACAAAAAGTGGGGCATCAATGTAGGACAAAAAACGCCTTCGTGTAGCGCGAAACTGAGAAATCTAGCAACAATGTACTGTTCAATTCCACATGCCTAAAAAACCCCCGAGAACTTTTGTAAGTGCCATGCGGTTTGGAGTTATTTAATCATTCCGGTACTTTTTTCTTTCAATATCAAACAGCTTCTGTGGCATCTAGAAAAAGATTAACGGATGCCTTACAGAATAAACCCAGATAACTTTTGAATAAAGATTTCTATTGGTTATAAAGATGCAAACGTATCTTGATACTCAGTATTATATCTAGCAGGATACAACCTAATTGACAAGTAAATAAGAATATGCAGGTGGACAGATTTAGTGAGTTCTAAGAACTAAGAACTAAATGTAAAAATGAAATAAAAAATAAGGTATATTTAAAGAAAAAATATTCTATTTCAGACATAGGTTTCTTATTTAGGGTGATCCAGTATACACATATTATATTATTATAAAAAATTATTACCTATTTCTTTATCGATTTGTTCCATACATTTGCACCTCACTGTATCTATAAGAATTTAATAGCTGTGAGTAATCAAGAATTCTAGTTCATTAACACAACAATCAGAAAGAGTGATAAAGTAGAAATAATTTTACAAAAAATTGGACCGATGTTATTATTTGGTGCATTGGAAAATACAAAATAATATTAATTTATCTTATTATCCACGTATATTCTTTGCTTGTAGTTGTTATTGAGATCTTGAAAAATTGCTGCGGAAATAAGTATTTTAGATGTTACCATTTTACCACCGCTGTAACCCGAAAACCGTAACTCTAAGGAAAAAATGTTCATTATGAATGTTGATACAAATAATTAGGCCTTTCATGTAGTACCCACAGATTTTCAATTTTCGAAAGAAATCGCCCTCTCCACATTTAATTTAACATGCCTCTAACTCGAAAACAGTAACTCTTTTGAAAAAATGTTCAATTTAAATGTTTCCTGATATTGTCCTATCTTTAATTATACCAACTCAGATTTTCTATTTTCGAGAAAATTTGCCCCCTCCACCCCCTTTGGGGGCAGTTTTCGGAAAGAAGGAGATTTCGGATTTACGTTTTTATGAATACGGGGCCATTTCTCAAGCCTCCTCTTTCAAATGAATCAAAAATCATCAAAATCGGAGTACGTTTACTATAAAAAGCGCGCGAACAAACAAAAAAAGCAGACAGTCGAATTTTAGGTATACCTCCTCAGTTCGGGGTTCGAAGGTCAGTAAAATGCGCACTAACATACTGTAACGTGAAGACTTACCCGAATAATGAACTACACACACTCACAAATGTCACAAACATTCCAGAAAACACGGGAGACATCAGAGGCAACGAGTCCTGGCCTATTCTCGAAGCCATATATTGAGAAATAACCTCCAGAAACAAAAACAACACTGGAATCATCTAGAGCTTTTTAGGTTAGATATATAATGCTGAGAACAATGACAGGACAGTTAGTTAGTGATGGATAGTCAGTCGGTCATAGATCATAGACAGTAGAAAAGTCGTATATAGTCCGAGAAATAAGTGTGAATATAAATGTGTATATAGTCGTGTAGTTATTGGTATAAATAAATAAGTGAAAATAAATCGAACCCAGTTTTAATACAAATTCCCGTTACAATACTTATGTATCAAATGGTAAAAAACGAATAACAACGAAACCACAATATTTGAATTAAAGCAATAATAACTTGGAACTTTGTCAGGGATTGACTTACTTAGATGGATTTGGTTTCTACTGGACGAAGGTGATCGCTGTATAATCACCTAATCATACCTAAATATTATTATCTTATTATTATTATTTATCAATAGAAGAAAATTAAATTTATAGGTATATAATATAAAGCCAAAAGAGATGAACGGTGTCATAGGTCATACGAAAACTCAAAAACAAGAAAATTCGAAGTTGAAACAAAAACAAATTCAAACTAATTTCCAAGAAAGCAGAATGAAAAGAAAAGAATCATCTTGTACATCTTCCATGAGTAACAAGAAAGTTAGAAAAGCTTAAATAATAAATCAAAAAGTAACCAATAATGCAAAAAATTGTATGGCGTCAACAAAAGAAACGTATGTATTATTAAAATATGAAGAATTCCTGGGCTCAATCATTAACTTTACATATTGTTTTTATTAAATATTTTAGAATCTATTCTATTTTGTGCTGTCTTAAGGTATCATGATAATGAACAAGTTCATAACGTCAAACAGAAGTGTAGTCTTTCAAAATTTCGTATTCCTTTTTAATCTGCATACGGATAGGCGGTGTGCCCTCAAATGAATTAATTATCAACCCTGATATAACTTGGCACTCGCGCCTCTTGGCAGATGATTAAAACAAGTGTTTGCCGGAGATTCTGGACAAAAGACTTAATGAAATTATTTATACTACTGCACAGGATAATATTGTGCACCTACAGATATATATCCCAACAACTTAGCATAGCTAAAAACAAAAAGAGGAATATAGAAAAATATTTTGTTTGACTAGGAGATGTACTCTTTGTCTAACTATTGTGTTAGAACAAATGATCTTCAAATTTCATCTCAATAAGTCAAACCAAAATGTGTGACAAAACAATGGGATCATTCTGATAGATATAGAGACTTGATTCTTTCACAATTAGGTTACCATGTGAAAAAAGTGTAAAATATTCTTATATCACCCATTCCAATCAGTGACAGCTTTAGATATATTTTATCTAGCTTGTCGTCAATAGCTTGTTCAAATTAAACATCTTCAAAATTACCCTACAAGTGTTTTACCCATATTATATACCTTATCGCAATATTAATGATATACAATTAATATCCAAAAGCTTAGCTACACGAAATTCGACAGGCACAATAAATCACACTTCGTTGTGCTCATATACTTGGGAGAGCGCCCTCGTTTATCCAATTCCCATAGGATCTACCCACACACAAAACCCATAGTCCTCCACCAACTAACCTAGACAAGTCGACTTGATGATGACATATTTAACTGTTATAGTTTTAATAGTATTATCTGTATTTGCATTTAGACGAGTTGATGGTCAATTGGACCTGCATCTATTGTTAATTATTTCATAGAGTTCAGTAAGTGGCCATATTGGCGAATTTCCATGGATTGTCCTTATTAGACATTCCCGGTCACGAAGATATAACGAGGTTGTGTGATTCTAATGACAACTACGTGTGATGTGGCTACTATACGTATCTACATCGGAGAATATGAAATTTGAATAGGTTGCTTGTGGACTATATGTAGCAGACCCAGATACTATATAGGCGTGCTATTACTACAGTGCTTTCAGAAAATATTGTGACCGCGTTTTGAATTTGCAGCGGTGAATTGTTCATTTTATGTTGGCGTTCATAAGAAAATCAGTAATTTTAATGCACCACCTTCTCAGCGTTAACCGTACAGGTAGGTACATGGATTTTTTTTTATTTCCGGGCATTTTCTAACGTAATGTCAACAAAATTGGAACATTTTGTTGTTCAACATATTTGTAATTATTTTAGGCGCGCCTTGTATGTCATTTTTGCGTGACAGTGAATTGGCCTGATACACTACGCAGTCATGTAAAAAATCCAGCCTACAGCTACAAATAGAAGTGAAGCGCTCATTCGAGTGAAGACGGAAGTACTGAATTTAAGCGAGCGAGAATAGGAATAACATCTACTTTGGGTTTAGTAATAAGTATATGTACTTTGTAGTATATCGAAAATACAGATTTTTTTAAAAAAGTGATCTGCTAAGTTATTTGACAGATGAGTTTATTTCGAAAACATTACCAAAAATTAGAGAGACGACTTTATTAGTTGGTGCACTGAAAAATACAAAATACCTAATATTGATTCTATTGGTGCTGGTACTTTTGATGTTGTGCAATTGTAGTTAGTTAGTTAATAAAGTCAGTCCAATTTTTGGTAAAAAATATTTATTTCACGCACTTTTCAGTGTAACATTAGCCATTCCCATCGTTGAACGTTCACTAACACCAAAGAAGATAGTACTTATATTCTTACTCATGTATATTATTTGCTTGTACTTGTTATTATTCAGAGTTCACATAACATCGAGGCAGAAATACACATATTTCAAACTTGACCACTACTGTAACTTGAAAACCGTAACTTCTTTCGAAAAATGTCCAATTTGAATGTTGCTACATATAATCTCATCTTTAATTTGGCCATCTCATATTTTCTATGTTCGCTAAAAATCCGCCTTCTACATATCGGAAATATACATATTTCATTCTTTACCATTGCTATAACTCAAAAACCATAGCTTTTTGACAGACTTAAAAAAAAGAGAAGGTATACAATTCGGTTGTGTTTGCTATTTTTTTGTAAAAAGGTTCAATTTAAACGTTTCCGGATATGGTTTTATTTTCGATTTTAGAGAAAAATTGCAATTTTAGATGGAAGGAGATTTTAGATTTGATTTTTCTAAAAAAATTTTCGACTCTCTTCTTTCAAATCAAAATCGAAGCACGATTACCTACTATGCAAACGCGCGAACAGCCATACCTAAATGAAAAAAGGAAACATACAACCGAAATCCATCAAAAATGAGCAGAGCTCAGTTACACAGTTTTTATATATTCATTATAAATTCATAATTGGATATTCATTTATTTTTTCTATAAACTAAATGTTTTGAGATAGGTACAAATTCTTTTGAGTAGCGAAAATATTAATGTTTGATTATTAAATAGTTTTTTTATAGATGGCATAATTTGATGATCTACCCCAATCTAGAGCCTGAGAATAAATTGAAATGAAAAAAAGGATTAGCAAACAAATATTTCAAAGAAAAATCGTAATGTTTTACAAATAAAGAATAAAGAAGCTCAGCAGCACCTCATAATTAACGCTATTGAAATTGAAATAGAATAGAATAGAATATGTTACCACCGGATATTGGGAACATGGATATGAATGATCAGAATATTTGAACAATGCTTTAATATTGACAAGTCAGAAGTGGATGATGAATTATATTTCCTGACTGTCTATATTAGCTCAGTATATCTTAACACAATCATTTCTTATTTCATGTTTACTTTTATGATTGATACTTATCCTGAAGTCCAAATCAGCTTCTAAATAACAAGGTAAACATCATTTACTAGCTACGCGTACCCGCTCAGCTCAATGACAAGAGACGATTGAGAAAACTCCGGTGCAATAACCAATCAAAAATTTTAAATTCATGTTGTGATTTCAAATTGCATAATTCAACTGAGTTATTTCATTTAGCAGATAAGAAATCCTACATTAGATCTACTGAATTAAAACAGGGTTACAGGGTTAATTTGTGACCTAGGTATGAAATATTTTATAAGCAAATTTGTAGACAAGGAACTAAAGGAATTAAAAAGCAAAGATATAGAATACAACTTACCAACTTTTTCATATTTTTTTTAAAAGCTGAAAAACCTGATAAGTAAATAAAACAGGTTGAGTTTCTGACTACCTTCTAAACAACTTTAACTACAGTTCAAGCACATATGAAAATATCAATATCCAGGGTTTCCCACGGTAGCCGTTCGTTTTCGTAGTTAGAAAAAACTTCTGAATTTTTGGACTCTACTCTAGATTCTCTTTCATTTTAAAATATTTCAAGGCCGTACCACTTCCGGTTATATCGGAAGTCACCATTAATTTACTTATTTAAATGTTTTATTATTTTAGTTTTAAAAATCTCGCATGCATTTCAGCTGGTTTACCTATATCTAAATTCAATAGCTCCTTAGATATTATACCGAACATTTTTTCCAATGGAACACGCTGTTTATTATTGTATGGTTTGATACAGAATTTAATTCTGCATCGATTCGCTATGTTTTTCGTTATTTCCATTTTCAACGATTTTCTTGTTATTCCATATTTTCTGCTGTAATGGGATTTTTGGCAGAAACCAAAACTTCTATTCTTTCACTAGAAGAAAATGATCATAACTGAATCGCCAGATTTTTAATATATCTAAGCATGAAAACAAAACAACAGGAACATCTAATTATTCAGATCCGATAATGATGATTGAAGTAACCATAATAAGATTATTTTATATATATATATATATATATATCTGTTTAGTACGTTATATGCCATATAGAATTGATCAATATAATGAAATGAACATGAAATGCTAGTCATTTGAAAAATCAAGACTACCCATCATCGATCTAGCTAACAACGAGTGACGCATTGATCTATCTCATCGATACGTAGTAGAATTTTACGTTGAAGATGCATTAGGGAAATGAAAGGTGCTAACTTGGGCGGCATCGTTTCGCGCCCTCCTTGTGTAATAAGGAAGTATTTAGGCATGGAAAGATCGAGTAGAGCTCATCAGTCATTAAACTTGACATACATACAAACATATGATGGCGCGGTGAGGTAAGTAGGTACCTAATAAACTCCAATGAAAAGTTAGGCGAAAAATTTATGGGAATAAATTATGTCTAAGTATTTAAAGAATATTGATGCTAGTTTGAAAATTCATAAAAGACTGACAATCAAAAAAATGTGAGATTGTCAATGGTAGATTTGGTGCTAGGGATTTTTATAATATTTTTGTACCGTTTTCATTGAATACTGCTAAACTAGAATTTTGTGGTATTTCGCCATTTTTATAAATAACTGATAACGTTTACAATGTAGTTATATGGAATGCAATGTAGATCGATAGAGATTAAAACAATATTAATGGTATAACATACCTACAGGATGTTCCGTTTGAAATTGACAACTGTTTCTTTGTAATAAGTGCCACAGTTCATTCTAATGTTTTGATTTTTTTGTACTTGACTAGAACTGTGTCTTCCTTAAACATAGTTTATCAAAATGAAAGCTAATAAATATATAACGTGAGTTATATCTAATTTTCGCATATTTTTTACAAAAATCAAACTATCTCATAGATATGTTGTTCTTTTGTCAAGGGTCTAATAATAAAGTATATGAAATCTACGAGTTATATACAAGAAGTGATAGGTACTCAATTAAGTTAAACAAAATAGTAACATAAATTCACGGCTTAAAATTTTCAGTAAGCCGTTTACGATGAAGCATCCTGTATATTATCGGCTTCGAGAATTCTGATCGAAATTTTTTTATTATCAAGCCGACATGAACAGAGCATCTGACTTTCAATTTATTTACATTATCTTATAAAATTGCAGATTCCAAGAGTCTGAAATTGTCTTGTAAGTTTACATCACGCTAACATTCAGCAATAAATTAAATTATATGAATGTAGTAAGGCCATTTTAGTTGAACGATTTTTTTTGCAAAACAGATCACTCTGGGGAATATTTAGGGATTTTAGAAGATTTTCCAATATTGAAAAAACATGGCCAGTGTCTTCTTTCAAATGTATACAAGAATTATGTTGTTATTAAGCAAAACGAGATACTCTGAAAGTTTCCTTAAGTTTGTACTAGCAAGAATTTTGAAGGAAGACTATTTACTATTTGTTTTAATTTAAAGTCTCATGGAACTTCTTTACCATTCAATAAAATATGATTGAAATCTGGTAACTGAGAAAACTAACAAATATTTATTAAAAATATATGTTTTCCATATTTCTAAAAAAATATCGAGAGGTATTATTCAAAATTTAAAAAAAATACTGTCTACTAAACCTGAGATAATTAAATATGAAGTAAATGAAAACCTTAGATCTTGATATTGCGATATTGCTGGCGATATTCTTATCAAAAACGTTTGAATATTATTTATCTATGACAGTTAGTCAGTAAAAACTATTACAGGTAGTGTTCCTTTCAATAAAGACCATTAATCTTAAGATAATTAGGTCACATGAGGTGGAAACGTTTTTATCGAGCAGTGTAGTATAGTATAGTATCGCTGAATTTACATAGGTACTGATTCTATTGTAGTATTTCTGAAATGGTGGTTGATAAGAAAACGATTCCTGTATTTGTAGAAATTTAAAATAACTTTTTATCATAACAGGGAACAAAACGGTTCAGCTCAGTTTAAATGCGATTAACAGAAACATTTACGAGACCAAAGAATATCTTCTGGGCGTCACTTTATATCAAACACTTGAACATCAATAAACCACCCATACCACTAGGAAATGTATAAAAAATGAAATTTTCTCAATTGTCTCAATCCGCATACCTTGACCAAATGAAATTTCCTGAAAATAAAATGTATTAGGGCTTAAATCGAACCTAATGTCTTAATTTTTTTAATATTTCAATAATTTTCTTCAAATTCAAATGTCAGTTTAGACAGACGTTTTATTTGATAAACAAGGCATACAAATTGCAATTGGTATGTCTGTCTGTCTGTGTCAAAGTGTGGAGAGAGTAAAAAATGGACCGGTTTTATTGTTTTCTTCTTTCGTACTTGATTCAAAACTGTAGGACAAAAATAAGGATTCTGAAAGTTGCTTTAAGTATTATTCTACAAGCCTTTTTATATACGGTAAAAATCAAGAAAAAATTGATTCGATTGAATTTGCAAATCATCTACCTGATTATTAATTTTCTGGATAAACAGTTCGTCATGTTTCTCCCGGCTCACTTAAAGTTTTATTGATCACAAGAGTCAATAGAAAGATTCTCATATTTGGTGAAGTTTGCTTGAGAGCGATAAGAAAGCCCTGTGAGTGGACACATCTGATTTTCTCAAGTAAAGATGAAAGATGGATTCAATATATTCATAAATTCCAATTATGTTTGCAATACTGATAATTTCCTAAAGTGATTTTTTTGTTCAACAGTGCTTGTAACTAAATGCTGGGATAGGACTCATGTAGTAGGTAACATATGAGTAGTAGTTATCAAACTATCAAAATATATCAACCTTGAATATTGTATAATATATTTTCAATATTAATACTACAATTTAGCTTTTTCGATTACCTACTGTTGCGATTCTCGAAATTGGAATATCGAATCAGAGATATATCACGAACCGGATTGCCCTTTTTCCAAAAGGCCAGAGAGAATGCAAGAGCGCATAACGGCACCACTTACTCTACAGAAACGTGATTCTCTGGAAATGTTCTCCAATCATGCCACACAAAAACCCTATTTATTACATAATTTCCGCCACCGGCGGCGGGAAATTATTTATTTCCAGATGTGTTATCCCTAACAATGCATTATCGATGTATATATATATATATATTTCACTGAGAAGTTTCAATAACTTGAAGTTAAGGTAGGTAGGTAGAGAAAGCGATTCAATAGGCCAGGTGCACGGGGTGGTGGGGCTGTAGTAGCGACGTTGGCTCCTAACTCCACAATCTAGAGACATAAATCGCGAAAGCCATGCATCAGCCCGCCGCCGGTAACCGCCGCGCTCTACGCCGCCCCGCACACTCCCCTCCCCTATATATCGTTCCAGATACGTGGTGCTGCTGCTGTTGCAGTGGCACGGCATCCAGCTTCAGCAGCAGGGCGCCGAAGGAAATTGCATCGGTAATGTGGTGGGATCCCCTTCAGAGCGCAGCTTGCACCAGGCAGGTGACATCCCTTTGTATGATGATCGATGACATTGTCAGACAGTACCATGACGAAAAAGAATGTAAAAACCAACTGTCTACTGGCATCCAAATAAGAATAAGGTTTTTTATGAAGTAATATCAAACAGCACTTTGGTTTGGAAATTAGTATCTATCAAATATGTGAGTTTGAAAGAATCAGTTTTACAAAAAAAAAACATGAAAATAAAAATAAGACCAAAGACATCTCCAGTCGGAATGGCAAATTTCGTAGTTTTTTTATATTTTCGATTTCTTTGTTGATCTTATAGTATCTCGCCTTTAGAAGAAAAGATTTCCTTAGACAAACATTTTAATATTAAATTTAGAAAGACTTTATTTAAGTCAACAGTAGGCATAAGGTAATACAGTTACCGTGCCTACCAACGATGACAACAACTACTCGGTGAGCTAAAGCTCCAGCCCGCATTGCATTACATCATCGTTGATAGGTGCAAAATGATTGATTACAAACCAATACATTTTGCATACTTCTAAACCTTTTGCTTTAATTTTTCGGAACACATCACAGTTGTGTCAAGCGTAAGATCACCGATTTCGTTCTCATTAGAACTCATCAGATACACATATGACTCTGGGATGTGTCCGAAGAAGTCAAAGCGCCGTTGAGAAGTCGACATATGCCAACATGAGCACAACGGGGTGCCGCTATTAGCGCCACCTAAGAGTTAGAACTTTGACTTCTTCGGACAGATCACAGTAGAAATCTTCAAATCAATTTTCGATATCGAACAACGTGTATCACGTTTCAACTTCTAACCCTTAGGTGTCGCTAATAGCGGCACCCCGTTGTGCTCATGTTGGCATATGTCGACTTCTCAACGGCGCTTTGACTTCTTCGGACACATCCCAGAGTCATATGTGTATCTGATAAGTATGAGTTCTAATGAGAACGAAATCGGCGATCAGGCGATCATACGCATTAATCAACTGTGATGTGTTCCGAATGAAATTAAAGCAAAAGGTTAGAAGTATGCAATATGTATTGGTTTGTAATCAAGCATATTGCACCTATCAACGATGATGTAATGCAATGCGGGCTGGAGCTTTAGCTCACCGAATAATTGTTGTCATCATTGGTAGGCACGGTAATTGTATTACCTTGTGTCTACTGTTGACTTAAATAAAGTCTTTCTAATTATATATTTCACAGTAGAAATCTTCACATCAATTTTCGATATCAAACATTTTAATGTTTCACGAGGTCAGTTGAAATGACTGATTTTTTTAAATCTTTTTCATGCTGCCGCCATTTTGAAACTAACCGACAAATTTTGCTCATTTATGGACTGAAAGATGCATCTGCCAAATTTTATAAAAATTCATAAGAAATGTGACCTCAAACCTTTCCATAAATTTAGTTATACTTAAATCTATATACCTACAGGGTTATTTCGGGTGGGTATCCTAATAGAAGTATTGATTGCTCTACTTATATTTTAGTTCGGAAAATTTGCATTCGGGGCTTTATGGGAAGGCTCTATCTAACTAAAATAATGGCGATTTATAACGACAATTGCAAATGGGATACTATAGTTTTTATTTAAAATTCTGAGTCTACACCTGTTTTACGGCAGCTATATTTTTTAAGATGATTTGATTTTAGTGAACATTTGTACAAAAACGGGCTTATCTTATTAAATAAATTAATTTCCTGAGATTGAATGCAGATGATAGAAGAAATTCCTATACCTATATCGTAAAGTTTTTGAGTTACATAAGAGATTCGGAAAAAATTACTCAAATCTTATCATTAATAGTATGTATCCACTTCCGGTATAATCGGAAGTGATTGTGAGTCGCCATTATTTTAGTTTGATAGAGCCTTCTCATGAAGTACCTACTACAAATTAACAGAAATAAAATACGAGTAGTTTTCTCAATACTTTTGATAGGCCACTCACCGAGAGCAACGCTGTATTTATCAGTAACTATCATTATTATCACTTTCAGCCTTATTCATATATGGCCTTCCCATCGTTTTATATTATAATTATTTTATATTTAATGAAAAGTTATATAAACAAATATTTGGTTGCACTATGGGATCAATTATTAATTCAAATTATGATAACTATTGACACCGCTAATGACCAATAGGCTAATTACTGCTTACGGTTTACTATTAAATAAAAATCAATCAATCATATGCATCGGTTTGAAATTTTGAAAAACATAGGCAAAGGCATTTTTTTATTTTTATAAGGCTAATTAAATAACGTTAGAAAATGACACAATGTTATTGTTTTTGTTGTTAAATTTTATATCGGGGTATTTCAAATGTAATGACCCGCAATTTTCGATGACAATATACAGGAAGTGCCATTTGAAAATAAAAAGTAAGGGGTAGCTACCACAGGGAAGGTATTTTGATGCTATTCAAAGCAGTTTTTATTTTTTCATTACCTTGTCGAATAATCGAGATAGAGTAGATTAGATTTAATTGACTACATTTACATACATGTCTGATGTTCGCAGCAGGTCACTAAAGCTGAATTAAAAAAACAATGATATAAAAGATAAAAATAAAAAAAAAGAAAATATTAAGAATCTAATATACATAAAAAATAAACTTAAATAAAACAGATAGATCGGGTAAGTCCCGCAAGTGACGAACAATAAACAATGAGATATAAAATAAAATACCATCAACGTAATATGCTACAATAGAATAATCAGATAAGTAATATAAATATAAAATGATACAAAACATATTAATAAATGATCTAACACTAAATCACACTAAACAATGATGAAATAAAAATATAACAATAATAAAAAAAACTGGAAATAACAAAACCAGGAGAGCGCATGTCTTTCACAGAAACTAGTTAGATCGAAATTCTAAAAACTGATTTACCGAGTAAAAGCACTTTTTAGACGAAAGGATTTAACTTTCTGTCTGAAATTGTGGAAATTTAGTTGCCTTACATTAAAAGGGAGCTTGTTGTAAAAGTTTAAGTTCAATGAGTTTTTCTGGGATATTGAAAGTATAAATCTTAACGTTTTGAGAAAGTTTGCTGATGTTGTTGCATACAGATGAGTTTCTGATTGTGTAGCAAAGTAAGATATATTTTTGTTTATCTCCAGAAGTGTGTAGCAAATTAGAGCAGTCGGAAGTGGCATGATTTGTAGCTTAATAAATAGAGCCTGACAAGGTTCTCTATACCCAGCACCCAATATCAAACAACTTTTTTTTGAAAAACAAAAATCTTGCTCGAAAAACAAGAATTACCCCATAAAATAATTCCATAGGTAACATGACAATGAAAAAGTCCGAAATAAATAGACCTAAGAGTAAGTACTACTACCTATTAGTTTTTTTAATCTACGAAACAAGAATATCACACTAGATAGTTTACTTGCTAGCATATCAATATGGCATATCCAGTTGAGTTTATCGTCTAAATACATACCAAGTAGTTTGACGCTCTTTCCTTTAGATATATGTATATAAGATGATATGATGATGTTTTGATTTTTTTTGCAGTTAAGCAAAAGCTTATTTGAGCTAAACCACTCGGTTACCGACTACAAGGTGTGATTGGCGGAGGCTAATAACTCACTCAAATCACTATTACGATCGATCAAAGTTGTGTCATCAGCAATTAGTACACTATTTTTCTACTCCACAGAGCTCAAGGTCGATTTCCCTGGAATAATCTTTCAAGCACAAGGGTTTTGACACTAAAGAATTTCTCACGAAAATTGCCACACCTGCATGAATATGAGTTTGTTTACAGAAATAAGTGGCCAAATAGTAACCAGGCAAATTTATAGTCTTGATATTTTCCTCACTGAGCCAATGTTTAGATATACAAAAAACATCAAAACTATGTATATTTTTGAAAACAATCAATTTATCAACTTTATTCTATAAACATTGAATATTAATGTGAAAGACATTCACCTCTCTGGGGTTGCAATTGCGAAAACTTTGTGAGGGTGCTACTTTATCGTTTTCGTAACCTGCCTTATGTGAGAAAACTTATTCACCCACGTTCTCTTTGGCCATACAGAGGGATCCATTGCTTTCTCCAAGTTGACTTCATGGATACTAACTTTAAAAGATGAATAAAGATTCTGGAACCTCGAATTGAGTTGATCACATTGAACTTCTGGGAATAATGGTTTTAGTATAGAAGTAAGATCTTCCGAAGTTCAGAATGCATTTTTTAAGCATGAAGAAAATACATTTTAGGTGCACACTTGATTTTCGAACCGCTGGGAAGGTCCATCTGGCCAACGATTGCAGGTCTATTCGGAGATCTTTTCTTAAAGGAGACGAGAGTGAACTCGTCTGATTTGCCCGAAACGTTCTCGTTGTTACAAATATTAATAATGTCACTGCACTTCATCTGTGTATTGGCTTGATGTACTGCCATTGAAACATCTCTTTTGTATATTCTCGATTGACTAGATAACTGGATTGGTCGCGCCTTCGACGATTTTTCAAATTCAAATGATGGATCATTCCCTCTAACGGAGACTGCCAGACTTTCAGTATTGACTGTTTTCAAAGATTTCGATTTGGACGAAGCAGGCATCTGTTGACCGATTGCTTTTGATTCATCAGCTGATCTCCGCTCCTCACCATTAGATGTTAACAGCTGTGACGATTGATGTTTATTCAAAATGTTATTACTCGATTCTTTTAATAAAACGATATGATCACTAAGTGTGTTTATTGCGATTTTTTGGTTATTAATTATCAAATCTTTCAGTTTGATTATGACTTTTAGGTAATGAATTTCCTTTTTAAGCAAATCAATCGGAGTTTGATATTTTGCACTGTCCAAGGATACGTCAAGGTCATCACCGAGTCCATCTTCATTGATAACCTCTGAGCTATACGTTTCACAGCACTTCACTGATGCCTCGTCAAAATAGATGGTATTCTTCAGTTGTTTTAGGCAACTAACATGCGATAAAGTACCACAAGGCACTGTTTTACAATACCGTATTTTGAAATTATCTAGAAATGTACAGGATATCCCCCAACATAGTCGCAGATCAGTCTTATGATTTTTGCAATGAATGAAAATTCCGCTCTCATTGAAAAAGTTCAATAGAGATAAATATAAATTTCGTTACATCAAAAAGAAAAAATCATAATGATATATTGGAAAGTTTGATAATCATATAAGCCATGGAAAAGTTTTCAAGATAACTATACCCGAAACAACACATCAAGATTAAACTAATACAACTTCATGATTAAATCTTAATCCCGCTATAAACGACAGTGTGCCAATCACAAAATTGTCCCATTATCATCTTCTCTCTTCACCCTCATGAAGAGTGTAGAGAGGCACACGCTACAACACGACATCGACTGCTAGTTAAGTCTTGCGGTGAATCCTCTTCATCTCAGGAAGTCCTCTTCTATGGGCAAAGTTTTGTTCCAAAGGCACTTTCCAACAACAGTTCGGTTTTGACTTTGGGGCTTTGTATTTTAGGATACGTTCACATAAATTGAAGATTAGCCTATACCCTCATAACTGAAAGTTTCGACAGCAAAGAAAAATCTGGATTCATTATTTTGTAGTCAATTTTATTGATAAATAATCAATGAAAATTAATTTCACTTTGAGCATCACTAGTTGATCTATGAGGTGGTCAACAATGTTATGGAATTTACCTTTTATCAATTTATGGAGTTGTAACCGGTCGCGATAACAAACGACATTCGGATGGGACAAAAAGCAGCATTTTAGTTTTCCAGTAGTCCATTGCTCTAAGAAATGAGTATGTTGGCGTTCCTAAAACATTTTTAATTTTAATGCACCACCTCATCCAATCAGCCAGAACCGTTCGCATACAGACAAGGATTCTTTCCTGGCAGTTTCCTCCGAATTGTCATCAAAATTGGAATTCTGTTGTGATTATTAAACCGTTTTATCAGTTTAACGGCTTACACCAATATTCAAATATTTTTCAGAATTGTATTACCCTATTGTTTCCATAATTGAATATTTGTTTTGAACTATTGCCTCATGTAACATTACGACGTCACGTGAGTTACAAAAGCATTCAAGACGTTATAGTAATGGTGATTTTCCAAAATTTTAATTTTCACATACCTCTGACGCTTCTAGGGCCTTAGAGTTGGATGCCAAGATGATTGGGTATATTTTTGACCAATTTTGTCCATCGTCAAACTGACCTAATTCAGAGCATAAATTATATCTATCACTAAATTCTGATGAAATTTTCATCTAAATTCGAGAATCAGTTCCTTGTTGAATAAAAACATGGCCATATACATAATTGATAATACGTAATTTACTCATGCAAGTTCTAGGCATGGTTACAGTGTTTTTCTCGATTAATTGTTTGAATATTATGAAAAATACTTCCATTGTAGTTTCACTATAAAACTCAGATATAATTTACACAATACTAATTCATAGAACAACAAGATATTGGCAACAAGAGTTAATCATTGAGTAAAAAATATGTCAGGTGTGGTATGGATTTTTTGAAAGTAAATTAATTAAACTATTACTCAGGTGTACCACGAAGAGTTCGAATTCTAATACCACTGATGTTATTATTTTGAAAACGTTCTTACGGCAGTTGCTCACAATTCCAACCTATCAAATATATTGACCTTTTGACAGGACTTCCAGTTCTAATGGAAATCGATATCAACTCGCTTATTTGAAATTGAACATGTTACTTTTTGTTCCATATTTGAATGCTACTATGAAACTGCAGTCAAGTTTCGATCATTATTTTCGATAGTACTCAAGATATTCATATTTTTCCCGAAACTTTTCAAAAAACATTGGTACATATCCTGGTCTATATCTGTTAGTTTTTCATATAAATAGTTGAGATTTTAAAGAAAAAAATCCAAAATATATCAATATTTTGAATATGAGATAACTCTTGAAAATTTTACAGGATACAAGGATAACGGGTGCCTAGGAGGAGATCACCTGAAGGTGGCCAAAACAGAAGATTGACAGCGCAATAGTCTATGGGTGGCCTCGGTGATGGAGCTTTCTTACGAGTTTAGTAAAATCTGTACAAAGCTACCTTTAGTTAAATTCAATATGGTAGGTATAGTTGTCATTTTTTCATTTATAAACACAGGTGAGAGAATTTCTTTAACACATTTAGGACAATAAAAGAAATGAGTAAACGGTATATTTGAGCAAAATGCTCAAACACATGCATATATTCCTAGATCCAGTTTTTTCCCACAGAAAGTGCAGTTAACATATCGCGTAGCGCAAACTCCACTAAACTTATGTTTTAGGTGTGTAACAAGAATCAATTTTTCTCATCTAATTTGAAGAGTAAATCAACTGAGAAGTTCATGGTGTAGACCTCGATCATCTCACTCATACATACCTATCAGTTTGTGAATTAAAATCCGTTTATTATGAATAATTATAATAATAAGTTTCTTTATGATATTCACGGGTACATTAACATAATCATCACCAATATAAATATATTTATCAATATAAATTTTTTGAATAGAACAATGAAATTTTGCATTTATTGAATAAAAATATATTCAATACTGAATTACCTATAAAGGTACTTTATTTCACTCTTAAAAGACTGCTTTGAGATAAGATTACCTCGTGTTAATTATTCAATAAATACAGAGCTCCTTGTACACTGGCATAAAATTTTCAGGGCTATCGTCTGATATATCTACTTTGAATAAAAGCAGTTCAATACACTAAACAACACACCGGCGATTTTTTATAGCCGAAATGGCGTCGCTTGATAGCCCTCGATGGCGGGGTATAGTCACTGCCATAACCCATTTTGATATATTCCCCAAAGAAACCCTGAGTTATGGATCCTTGAAGTTTCCAAATAGGACATGGGAGAAATGCTTCTCACATATCACGAACACAAATCTGGCAATACTTCAAACTCCCAACAGCTAAGCCGTCTTTTGTTTATTCCGTCTCGACTCCAACGACCATTCGGCTTCCTTCTCGTCCGATAACTAAATGGGACACATCCAGGGGCATTTCAAAAACTTTTCAATTGGAATTGAAAACATTTAATTTTCTTTCCAAAAAGTCGATTTATATACTCGACGGGTAGAAGGATTTTCTTTATCGAATAAAGTAGAAACTCCACCAATCGTCTTCAACTTTGTGTACGATGTAAATGAATTGAACCAATAAAACCACAAGATATTAAGCCATTTTCGCTAGTTCTCAATAAGATTTATATCAAGAAAATTCACTTATTTTCTCACTATCCCAATGAAGTACCACACTTCTCATAGGAACTATTGAAATGCGAATTTTTTAATGTTATTTCTGAAAATTTCCTAATATGTAAAGGTATTTAAAGTTTTTAAAGTTTTTTTTTTTTAAATAAGCAATGTGATTATGTTATCTGCTGGGAACCTTTTAGTAAATTACTCAGTTTGTTTTGATATTCATTAGTTTGAATAGTACAGTTTTATAAAATTGTCAGTTCCATTCATTACTGTTTATCCTTCTTGTCATGTTTGTAGGTTATGTTTCGTATTTAATTGTAACTGTACTTGTCAATACAAACCAATCACAATACAAAATCCTTTATTAATGTCAAATATTTGTAGAGTTGAATATGGCAATAGATTATCATAGCCAATTAAACAAGTATAATCCGATGATTCTAATCAGTGTCGATTAGAATCAGAATCGGACACGTTGGAATTTTCCGGCAATTCAACTGTGATTTAAATTGACTATATATATTCAAAATATATTATTTTGACCAAATCCATCTAATCTTAAATTATAAGAAATAACGTTGAGAATATCATTTTTTTAAGAATAAGAATATTTGGATATAAAATCTTGAGATGGGAAGAACTAATAATTAATAAATTTATAATATTTCACATGACCAGGAGTTAATCCACTTAAAATGGATCTGGCTCTGAAAAGTATAAAATAACAACAATAATGTAAGAATCATTATGATTTAGAGTTCCGTATCAGGTGACAAAAGGAACCCTTATGGACTCCCTTTTCTTTCACCCGATCTTCACCCCCCCTAATCGCCGAATATAGGACAGAGAAATCTCTGATAAAAATCAGGGTGGTATTGTTGGATGTTTAAGTTGCAGGAAAAATAAAATGGTTTCTCGAATAATCGAAAATGAACGGAATTTGAATGCATGAAATCTATCTTTTCCCAAATGTAATCCTGGTCAAAAACAAACATTATGTCATTACCACGACCAAAACAGAATTATATAAAGGAGTAAAACACAATATATTATTGTGAAGCTTCATATATGGCAAGTCTGATCTTTGATATATCAGCTATACGAAATTCTGTACAATATATCAACGTTTAGAGCTTCACTCAAGAACATATTCAGACAGGACGAGTAACTCTGTATACTGAAATAATGTAGGTGAATAAGTAAATAAGTTGTCATTTTTGGGCGTTGTCTACTAAAGTCATTGCGTATCTATGACCACGAGTGAAAAAACGATGTTTCTTCCCAAATCCTAAATGCAAGCTCACCAATACTATTAATAATGTATTAGAAGATCTGGTTTTATCAGTGGTTACTCTGTGGATTTTTAAAGATCAGTTGCTATTTAATACTCAATACTTTTGAGCGAATGAGTTACATCTTCGTTGCTGATCTACTAGCCATTCTTTTTTCTTATTCCGGAAACCCTGCCGAACTGCCATGTCAGAATTGCAGGATGAATGGATCTCGTCAAGATTCAATGGTTCATACAATTTTTATCTGTAACTTCAAATGTAGTTTTAGTGATGGATTAAGAGCTTTCTTTAGTTGATTAACTCTTCGTTATTTCTCAATTATCTGTTTAATATATTTATATTAATGAACAACCCATGAATGTATATAGGCAAAAAGACAGAAGGATGCGCATTGTCATTTTGCGCAACGCTCCGATATGACATTCGGTAACCCTCCAATTTTCATGCCACCCTCAACACTAGTGTTACTCATCCTGTCCTTACATGCTCTTGGCTTACCCAATCAGCCCCCACTGCTCCAGGGGTGCGGTTTCAAATCCCATGTACAATGTTTTTCAATCTTCAATGATTTTTTTATTAAAAAAGTGATAATACAAGTAAAGAAAATAATAGATAATATAATGATAGAAATACTAACTCTTCTATTTATGAAAATATATTTTCCCGCTGCCGAAAATGTCAATAATTCATACATGCTTAGATACAAAACATGAAAATAGCAAATATAATTTGTGTATTATTTCTTCTAGACGACAATGTAAATACTGCCATTCGCATTCCTAGAAAAATAAAAAGAGTAATTTGCCATTTTCAGGTTTTGTATCTAAGCCTGTATGAATTCATTACCGGCAGCAGGAAAATGTAATAAGTAACAGGGAATGTATCGATTCATTCATTGTTAATATCCTCGGCAAGTGACAAGCCTCGGTTCGTACAACTATCATATAATTTCATTAACTCTTACTATAAAATCCTTGTGTTTACTATGCTTTACTATATTATATATGTAGGGAACACAAGTGGTACGAGTTTCAATCGTACTTACCACATTTTATTTTCAAAGATTTTATTTCATCATTTTGAGTGACAGTGGTTAATAACTCACACATAAGTATTTTGTTTTAAGATAGTAAAACACGCTTCTTTGGTAATGTGGAAACGAGTTCCACTAGACACTAGACATTAATAATTATATCACACAGGAAAAAATCTACAAGAAAAAATGAGGTTAAAAAACTTATTCCAATGGATAAAAACATAGACCTAGCGAAAATCAAACCGTATACATTGCTACGAAGAACCAGGCGCAAAGTATATCGCCTTGTATTTTGGCATTATCCTCCGTTTGTAAAGTGTATCAAAAATAGGGATCCAGATAGATTGGCTGAGATTTAAAAAAAGTATTATAAAAAGTATTCTCTATTCTTTCCTTGTGCAATTAAATTTTCACATCTAGAGATACAGCATACGCCTTGAAATTTATAAGATGGCTCCGAAGATATTGCGGCAAATGAAAAATGGGATCAAACAGCTGCTATTGTCTCGAAAGGATGAACTTATTGCGATAAAACTAAAGTAAAAAGACACACAGACAGACTTACATATATATATATATATATATATATATATATATATATATATATATATATATATATATATATATATATATATAGAAAGAGAACAATAGTACAGATGGCATAGGACGTGTGAATTTTACTTAAGAATAGAAAAATATGAGAGATTCGTGCATGTTCCGCCTTCGTGGATTCCAGCGTACTAGTGTTGCTAATAAATGAAGTTTTGCTTTTTGAAACCAACCAGAAATGAAACGACTTTCATTCTACATTCTATTCTCTGGGTCTACCACAAGCAATGTTAAAATAATCTCATTTCATTTAATAGAAACAGAATTTGATAACGGCTAGAAAATTGTAATTCAACGTAGGATTTCTTCAATCTTACATAAATCGAATATTCTAATAATTGATGTTTTTCAAAATTTAACAATAACAGTAAAACGAGAGGAAAACAATCAATATGGAACTTGCCTATATTTTTTTTTATTTCATTAATAAGTGTGTTTATGTATAAAAACACCATATACCCAATATTAGCCCTTGAATCACAATACTTATTTTACAATAAATTATTAAATTTGAAATCCTCCCTAAGCTAATTCAAACGAGGCCAAACGCAGGGGAGCTGTTGTGACGTCATTCCTTGCATTAAAACGAGTGGAGCCACCGCAGCCATGCTATTTGCCATTTGATGCACATTGCTTTTGTATTCTGGTGTGATATTTGGTTTGTTTATTCGATTTGAGTTATTTTTGTATTGTATGAAATGGAAAATATATTATAAGTACTGCATTGTGCCACTTTGTAATAGTACAACCATAAAACTCCATATAAAAATTTTAATCACGTACCTGAAGATAAAAATAGCTGATCAAAATGACTAATAGCATGCAGAAGAAATGTGGGGGATATTTATCTAAAGAACACTGCTATTTTTGTATGTGAAGATCATTTTAATGTAAGTATATTATATCCAGAGTTATTTAATTCAAAATTACTGTAAAATAGATTCTGTACATATATTCTTAACTCTAAAGAAATTAGAACTGGAAATTCATTAATACATCTAGGAGATGATTTTGGCAAAATGCTTCTGAAATATTTTCTAAATCTTTACCAATTATTAGTAAATATGTAAAAAGAATATTATAAAACCCCAAATTTATTTTATAAAGTCAAATCTGCCTCTGGCTTTTCGAACTCGATATAGGTACTTTTTTGTACCATTGATTGCTTGGAAATAGGGATAAAAAAACGTCAGATGCACTTGAACAGCCATTAACATGATCAGAATATAAAAAGTGTAACACTCTTAATACTTAATTGCTGGTACTCCGGATAGCAACATATGAATGACGCAACCAAAAACATATTAAAAATTATCCGATTTTGCTTTTGTAAAACCTGCATCAACTATTTTTATTCAAAGTATTCACACTCACACAAACATATCAATAAATAATATAACATCAACACATTGAGATCAAATCACCAAAATTAAATTACAACCATGTTTATTACTATGGGCTTTTACGTGCTGTCCGCCGCCGTATCGTTCAGCAAGCAAGGTCTGATGTCAACCATTGGCAGCACGTTTAAGGCCCGCCGCAAATTGAAACCAGACCATGAACATCCCACGCACAGCACAGGTGTAACCGAAACCCAGGCCAAGTACATGTTTTTTTAAATTAACGCTAATTGAACAAAGCCCACACCCAAGACTATACCGAAATCTCCAACACGTCTCTCAGTATGCAAGATGACAGCAAGCCAGCTACTTCTTCTCGAATTATCATGATGCACCTACTTAGCCAAAAAAGAAAAAGATGTAAAACAAATGAGTATTTACGAAAAAGAAAGTCATTGAGAGTTCAAGTTATCCAGTGAAATTCCAGATAGTCTGTTTAAAGAGTCATTCCGGTTATACAGACAGTTTGTTGAGGTCCATGAATTAATTAAGAAGGATAACAGATCAAGGGTTTATTATATTTCTGTGGTACCCATGATCCACGAAACAGTGTATTTGAACGTATAGCTTATTTTAATAATTACATTGTTTTATTTTTTTCTAAGTGACAATTATCAAATAAGATATTGGTTGAATTACCTACTTTACAAACTAATTGAGAGTTTGGTAGCAAAATCAAAACCGGTTCATATTTCATTTGATCTAAAATAAGGCCTAATTCATTAGAATGAAAAATGTAGGATCTGGCAAAGATTCCTACTGTAAAACAATAAAATAATATTTTTGTGGCGAGCCCGGAGAAATCCCCTACGCATGCCGATGGACTTTCTATTAGCCAATGAAGGCTGATCTAGATGCCGCGGAATATTCCCCTTCATTATGGAATGGTGATTATAAATTGAAATCTAACACGAGTATTTTTGAAAAGCTTCAAAACATGAATAAAAATGTTTGTGAATAAGAAAAGCTACGTAAAACTTTTTTCAACAAAGCTAAATTATAGATAGTTCATCATATACTCTTCTGATGCATGTTTATCAATTCCAAATATGCCAAGTATAAAATTTACAAGCTATGTAGTTTGTTTCTCTTTTAATAAATTATGATAGATGTATACAGAATCCTTAGGACACTTGCACTACTTGCAGTTGTTCATTAGGTTTATTTTCTATCCATTCATAAAATTTCCAATCAAATCTTCTGGCACATTTTAATGGATCAAATACCTATGTATTTCGAGAACGGCCTACACCATTTGATTTCAACAAATATGTATAATAAATAAAAATATTTTCATAAAACGTACGTCGCCCAGCGACCTTCTAATTCGCGCCAATGCGAAGTGCAGTGGATCCGTTCATCTTTGAGGTGCAATCAAGGACCCTAGAGCCCTGCCCGACTGGCCCAGTTAAGGCCCTTTCATTATAACTGTGTACTTGATCTCTCATCTTGCCCATTCGAGCCTCTTCAATTCTGTTTCTCTGCCTCTCTCTTTAATCCAACGTCTCCTTTTATCGCATTTTTTGGCGTCACCATCCTATATAGATCGTACTACACAGGAACAATAGCCGAGTTGGAATTCAACTAATACAGTCACGATAAAAGGGAGTCAGGACGATAAAAGACAATACGGACAAGAATATAACCCAGTGATTTAAATTATTCAGAAAGGTTATCTATCTGCAGTTATAATAAAGGGAATTAACAGTTATTCAAAATTAATGAGCAGGTATACAATTCTACGGTATCTTAATTTGTATTCAGAGTTTTTTTATTTAAAATACGAGTATATAAATATCTGGTGTGTCCACTCAAATGTCGTCTCTACATCTTTCTTTAAAATTTCAGTCGAATTATTTATTTCTCCCATTTTTCTAAAATGCAGCATATCTTTCCTGTTCTAACACTAAATTATTTTAGGATTTACGATTTGTTTGAGAAACTTTCTCACATCATTCAGCGATAAAAAAATCTCGATGGCTCGTAGCCAGCGGATATAAGTAAATTTCACGGTTTCTAATTTTTATTTTATTTTCTATCACATTGAGGGAGAAATACTTCAAACAAAAGCTAGTAGTAGTAGGATCAATCTAACACACGAAAATATTTTTACTGACATTTAGTCAATGGCTAGTTTTTGACCTTTGAACCTTCGTCTATCCAATGAAAAATAAAAATTATGAAAATCGTGGCAAATTTACTATGTAAAAGGCGAGTACATACATAAAAGCAAACATACAGATGAACTTTGGAAGAACGAAATGGGTTCATTCTGGCGAAGTAGATTAAAAAGAGTATAATTCCAATTTGAAGTCAAATGAATGAAACGAATGATGAAGTAATTGTCTAGTTCCGATGTTAAAACCGGAAATGCAGATTTTCAAGTTTAAAATATAAGTTTTCCCACAACCTCCCAATAGGCCTTTCAACGTAAAGTGACCTGTATTTAATAAATAAGATGTTTTGTGACTTGTTACCTTGTTCCCCGGAATTGGCTAAGGTAAACAAATATATAAAAGAGAGACCAGCGCTAGCTGACCACAACAACGATTTGGCTTCTGACAATTGACCGTTACCAGTTTAGTAGCGTAGTGCAGAAGGCTCGGGTTGTTAGGGTTTCCAAATGTTGTCCCATGCAGATAAATCAAACACAACGACTTAAGATTCCCTGGCTTTATTCGCTGAGCAATTTACTGGATATATATGGTAATTAGTGCAATGCAATTTTCTGTATAAGTTATTTATTCTATTTGAAATTACGTGACTGTTCAATCTACTGAGAATTATCAAGGTAAGTTTCATGTAACTCAATAAGTATATATTGCGAGATTAAGCCTAGATGAACCTTAAATACGTATAGACAATTGTAGATTTTATCTCAATATCTAATCTATAAAAAATTTTAGAGTTATGGGACGACACACATAATGCTCTCTCTAGGGAAGTATCCCGTCGTGTACTTCATGCAGCAAATGAAGAATGGGGAGTACCGCCAGCAAGCGTGCAGAAGTAAGGAGGTAGTGTAGTAGTCCCAGACAGCAGCCAAGTAGATAGAGAGGTATCGAGTAGCCTAGGTTTAATTGTTAGCCCTAACAATAACCCTTACGGAAATTCCACCCAAGGGAAACCTCAAAGAAGGCTGGAAACAGGAAGATGGAGGCGTAAAAGAGTTAGAACCACCATAAAAGAAAAGTAACCCCAAATAAAAAGGCATTGAACCTAACCTACCTTAGTTCTTGAGTGGCCTGGAAGAATTTATCTTTTGACGAAAATCACTAGAACCGGTCAGTTTTTACCTATCTATATAAATCCACCGAGTGTATGAAAAACTCTTTTCAATCAAAATAGGTAAGATGACTGTCGCTTTCGATTTATAAATCCGCTGTGCGTCTGACTCTCGTCACCATCAAATCGAAAAGAAGCCAACCTTCCTCTCGACTTCTAGATAATCATCATTCTCTCCCCTCCAAGACACTACCTCTCACAGAACTTACTTTTCCGAGTATTGTGGAAATTAGCAGTGCTAATCTCTCAACTCCACTACAGAAGAAGAATTAATATGGCGGAGCCACAGCTGTCGACTGCCACTGCGTTCACCCGTCTGACTTTGACAAGGTAAACAAACAAGTAGTAACGGATCAAATAACAATCACCCTTCCTCATTAATATCTCTTTTATTTTAGAAAATTAAGAAGGCTCGAAGACCTCCACAGAATCTGGACATAACAGACTATGCCACCAAAATTTGACGATTTTTTACCTGAATATTATTTAAAATTTAACTCAAGCTTTTCATGATACTGAAATTAGGTAGGTACTATTTATTTATCACTCGAAATGTTATTTATTGACTGACGTATGTATATATAACGAATAGCTATTTAATTGCTAATTATTTGATGTATTACATACCACCTTCACCTTAAGCTAGCATCAACATATCCAAATATGAGCAGAATTGGTTTAAAAAATATAGTCACCACTTATTTTTTATTTGCTCAATTGATTATTTAATTGTTTGAACAATTTCCAAAAAATCATACATCCACATGTTTCGAGATGTCGAGAGATATCTCCAACTACATAATAAAATATTACTGAATGATTTCTTTTTATTTGGAATTATGCTATAACCTGAAACCAAATAAAAATAAATGGAAATAGGATAATAATGTATTATTTTCAGATGTATACACTTCTGGAGTTTGGTTCATGCCTCCCGACTGATCCTGTATAATATTTTTGTTAGATAATAATTTTGTGAACCCCAATATTCATATTGAGAGCAGATCTGGCTTTTAGTTGATATTTAGGTCATTCAACATATCAAGAAAATAAAAAGTAACATGGTTCGTAGGTTTAAATTCATAAACTAGCCTAAGTAATCTTGGGGCCTGAAATTAGGAACTTGGTAGTTCATTTAACATCCAGAAAAACATGTAACTTGGTCCATTGACTTGAACTCATAAAGGAGCCTAAGTAAACCCTGGACCTAAGATTAGGAACTTGGAATAGATAATTTGAATTTGACTTGAACGGTTTACTTGTTTGATTGAAGCACCTGTGATTTTAACTGCGGTACAATTTTTGTGATCAAAATATATTTAGTCCGTTACGGTAGTCGTACCTATTGGTTTTCTGATCTCAAATACAACTTCTACTGAGGACTCTTTTATTGGATGATTGCTCGAGTATATTATATAATCTATAAATATATAATGGAGAGGTGAATGGTGATAACAGCCTTCGTCTACGCTTAAGATTAGCGATTTTAGCAAAGCGGCAAGATCAATTAAATTAGTAATACAGCAAATAATTAGCAATTAAAGAGCAATTGATTATTACGATTGTATAAATCTACTGTGATTATATCAGCTTTGCACCCTTTAATCATTTTCTCAGCACCAGCTCGACCTAACTATAGTAGGGAAAGCTCATGACATCCTTGATTGAATGGACAAAAAAGAAAAAAATGCAATATAAATTGTGAGGGATGGAATGATTTTGGTATTTGCTATGCGACCTTCTGGACCAATATAGTTCAGATGCATTTAGAAATAGATAGGTATGTGCTAGAAAAAATACAATTAAAATCGCTTCATCCGATTGGGAGCTATGAAGTCAGATTTAAAACGAAAACTAAATCGATGCTATAGACAAACACAGATATACAAGTAAAACTTATAATACCCCTCTGATTGGGGTAAACAAAATGATATTTTCTATTGTTTAAACGTCAAACCAACTATAAATTTTATTTCAAAACAATATTATACTTTCTCATCTTCAATACAGCCCCAAGCGTAAAAATTTCAAAATATCCAAGTGATGAAGGCTAAAGATTAATGAAATATGGAATAATCATGGATTATAGAGAAAGGACAAAAATAAAAGTTTATGAGAATGAATACTTACATAGCATGCTATCCAGAGGATACATTTTTAAAAAGAAATACTGTCGATTGAACCTCATGTACTAAGTAAAACTGAAATAAAAACGTTTCGATAGAAATAAATTGCTTTTTCAAGATGCGATAAATCTTGACAATGAAGCATTCATGGTAGAAGGGCGAAGCAGAGGGGTTAAAAAATATACATCTTATTTGCTCTACAAGCCATAAGGCCCTAGGCAAGAGAAAAAATATTTAAAAAACTCAAATAACTAATTTTCCTTGAATATTCCAACACAATTCCTCTTCATTATGGTTTGAGTTGCTCTTGTTCTCCAGTATCTCATTCGACTTCTTTTGAAAACAGAACTTGTTTCAGCCGTTTTATCATTGGCCTTTCTCTTCTTTCGGTGCATTCTATTTAGAATAATGGGCTTTATATTTTCTTGTAAACTTTCAACATGTCGTTACCATCCAGTTAATTTGGCTTTATGTAGATACTTCTGGTTCTTATATGCATGCAGCTCAGATGAGGGACGGCTCAGAACGTCTTGTGACTCAAAATGTCGACATTGCTGGAGAGGTTCGGAAACGACGTAGTTGCGTTATTTCTTACGCGTTGTAACGAACAAGTGCAAATAATGCCCGCGCGCTAGAGTACCATCGAGAACCAAAAGACTATCTATAAACTATAAAAAGCTATCTGTTTGGGGGGGTAATACTTGACCATAAAGAAAATTTAGTACAGCTGGTTATTGCCGACATGCAAAGTCGGTTTCTGACAAATGGAGTACCGCAGAGCTGTCGCTTGCACGCTCTAATGAATGTTGCCAATTCAATCAGGCTCTGCGCAATAGAAATTTGGGGTGATCCAATCAAAAAGTAAAAAGATCGGAAGCTCCGTTACTATTCCAACTGACCATTTAGGGTTGAAAATAATACGTATCTGGTACACTCGACGTAGGTATTGGTAAAGCGCTGCCCAAACAGGACGATGAAAAGATCATTCCATCGAAGATGATCAATAAGAGTTACTAGACATGGGAAGTATTCGTGTTTAAAAAGGCTGAATATCTGCTTTAGAAGTGTCAATTGTCAGTTTTGTTTTTGACTTTCCCCTGTTGAACACAAACAGCCCATGACCATCTTAATAAAACAAAATGTGTTGACAAGAAGAAACAAAGTGTTCTATATACAAAACCTCATAAAACATAATATATCAAATACTATGTATCTAAAACTTAGGGATGTTACAAGGTCATCGGTTTTGTATGCTCCTCCTCTCCTCAAGATATTTGCGATGAGTAAATGTTTTCCTTCATTTGCCTCTTGCTTTTTTAGGTCTCCGTACATTCGATGAAGATAAGATCACTCTACTTTTTTGTCAGTACGTTTGTACAACATATTTTCTCCGAAACTAAAAAACAAAAATAATTCAATTCCAAAACTACTGAGCGTAAAATTAAGAAAAATATATTCTTTGATTCTGATGTCTCTTTCATTAAAGATTCATTTAAAGCTTCTTATTAATTTAATTCTATAAAAAAGTTAATATGATATAGGTAAATAAAACAGAAGATTGAAGTCCTTAATCATGTACTTTTATGATGATTTTATTGACCAACATTATACCTCATTCCGATCAGAATAAATCTATTTAAATTGGGAGTGTTTTTGATTTTTTGGAAAAAAAAAGTTTATTAGTTCACTAATTGATCACACATATTTCATCATCATCACCTCCAAATTAGTCCAGATACCTACACGTTACAGTCGTCATTAATGTGATTTGAGCCGAAAATTAAATTCCAAGACCGATATAAAGCTAACTCATAGTCATCGTCAACCTTGCTGGTTTTTTGTGTGTGCAACACTTAATACCTTTAAGCTCTTCCATAAACTGTAACAACGACAGAGGCTGCTGAAAATTCATCTCGTTCAAGTAGACGAAAGCGCACACTTAGTAAAGATTAGCAGCAACTTGCGAGGATTAGATTCGGACAAATTATACGCGCCTCACTGATTAGTTTAATAAACATTAGTTTGTAAGGCAGACAGAGAAGGGAGTGAAAAGGAATAAGATGAAGGCGCATTCAATCTGCTACGCTGTTTTGTAGCTACAACTATTAGGAAGCTTTTGAGATATCTCCAAAGATAATTTGATAATTGTTTAAATGTAATTAAAATAAAAGAAGTTAAATAGAAGATTGTTTCGTTTTGAACTTTAACGCGTAAATGTCCGCACAATACTTTGCACACAATTCTTAGAAGTGAAAATTTCCAGACACTTCTAATCATGTGATGTACACACGATGAAATTGTTATTTGAAATTTATCATAATCGGCATGGATATTTATTAAAGAAATTAGCATTCGGCAATTGTAGGCACTAATTTATCAAAAATGATGGTGACAATTCAGTCTTCTTCTGGCGCTTTGTCTGACTATTTGGCTACATATTAATAATTATTATAAATATTTTTTATAAAAAAAATGGACCGACTTTATTTTTTGTTGGTGCACTGAAAAATGCAAAAATAATATTAATTCTGCTGGTACTGGAAATTTTGAAGTTGTGCAATTGTAGTTAAATAGAAGACTCTTGGTACCAACTTCACCAGTACCAGCACCAATAGAATTAATATTATTTTTTATTTTTTAGTGCACCAACAAATAAATACGATCCAATTTTTTGTAAAAAATATTTATTTCATACTTTTGAGTGTAACATAAGTCATGAAAATCGTTGAGAAGATAGTACTTACCTATTACCCACGTATATTCTTTGCTTGTACTTGTTATTATTCAGAAATCTCAAAACATCGCGGCGGAAACACGCATATTTCAGATTTTACCACTGGTGTGACTCGAAAACCGTAACTCTATGGAAAAAAAAATTAAATTCAAATATTGCTACAAATAATCTGGGGGCTTACTCCCGACTGGATCGAGTACTGAATCAATCGAATTCGATCTCAAAACAAATGACAATCGCTACCTATCACGATGGTGGATCGAATAGGAACTAAGTAGGATCGAGATGCGGAGCCTATTCTCGGATTCCCATTCTATGACTTTGTGTCAGTTACTTGTTACTTCTAACCTCTAACCTAAATGATAACAATATAATATAATGAAAAGTGTTATTTGTTAATATTCACCTTTATTATGGCTCATTTTGCGTTGTTGTAAATTGAAATTACATGAAGACAATCGTGTGTACAAGTGTGCGAGAAGAGATTCAGTGAATAATTGGTTATTATATTAAGAGATATGGATATTATAACGATTATAGATATGGATTCTGAAGAATTGTAGAGAAATTATTATGCCTAACAGACGAAATCATATTTCACTTAAATGCAAGGTGAGTTTCGTTCTCATTACCTCAACTATGTTATCAAGTACAATAATGTCATTTTATATACTATGATTGGTTGAAGTGTTTATAAATTAGAACATGAACTAGTTTACAAACCTTCAACTGTGGGTAGGTACACAACAATAAATTACTTTAAACATAATGAGTATATCATCATAAAAAAAATATTTTCAGATTTTAATGGCATTATCTTCTTATGGTTCTGGCAGCCACATACTTAAAGGATGAAGCATTGGCACTAATAAATGACATCATTCGGATTCAAAAAGCATTCAGTCACCAACTGAAGAATGAAATGTTGTTTATAAAGGTAAATAGAAGATGTGTAAAGCTAGATGGTGGCGATTGTTTCACTGGGTATTGTACCACAATCTACGTACTGACTGCAGCCCAAATAATCAAGACTTGTTGCACAACAAATATGATCACCACAAACAACCACAAAATATCTGATAATGACAGTGAAGCCCATACATGTGATAAAAAAGTGTCTTGTATGTACACACTATAAAATTTAATCTATTATGAATAAAGTTCGACTCAAAAAGACTGCATGAATTTTATTTTAACAATTTACTCACACACAATATCTAATTTATAAATTATATTATAATATTAATTATTCAAAAATTCAAATGTAGGCAACACTATATTCATTAATTTCAAAAAATATTTCGAGTAAAAATTGTAGGCACTTACTCATGTTTTCTCAAAAATATTAGGATTAATTAAAACTTTTTTGTAAACCGTTTACTAATAAAGACCTTGAATATTTTGATTTTTATTAAAAGTATTCAATCACTCACTGTCACTGCGCCTGAAGTATATGACGTGACACTTGACGATTTATTTCAGAGAACGCGAATTTCACATAACTCGATTGTGTTCTCGATCGAGTGAAAATTTTGGTATTTTGGTGGATCGAGTTCTAAGTCGAATAGAGTAGAGAATCGAATCGAGTTTCAGGAGTAACCCCCCTGGTCTTTAATTTGGCCGTCTCCAATTTTCACCGTAACTCTTTTGAAAAAATTTTCAATTTAAACGTATCCGGATGTTGTCTTATCTTTAATTCTACCGCCTCAGATTTTCGATTTTTGAGAGAAAATGCCCCCTCCATTTCCTTTGGCGTCGGTTTATGGACAGAAGAGGATTTCGGATTGGAGTTTTTATGAATATGGGACCATTTCTCAAGTCTCCTCTTTAAAATGAATCAAAAATCATCAAAATCGGAGTACTTTCACTATATACAGTGCGCACAAACCAGAAAAAATCATACAGCCGAATGTATGCCTCCTTCGTTTAGTTTCGTCGGTAAAAAAGTAGCAAATAATAAATAATTTTTACATATAAATGGACAGACCTTAGTAGTTGGAGCACTGAAAAATACAAAATAAAATAATTAATTCTATTGGTTCTGGTACGTTTAAAGTTGTGCACTTGTCAGTAGAATTAATATTATTTTGTATTTTCAGTGCACCAAATAATAAAGTCGATCGAATTTTTTGTAACACTTTTGAGTGTAACATTAGTCATCAAAATCATTCAACCTTCACCAAAGAAGATAATACTTAGCTTATACTCATTCAGAGATTTCAAAACATCGCAGAAATACAAAAATGTTGCTACATATAATCTCTTTTATAATTTGTCCGTCTCATATTTCCAATTAATGAAAAAAAAAAAATTGCCCCCACCATATAGCGAGACACACATATTTCACACTTTACCACTGTTGTAATTAGGAGACCTATGATTTCTTTTGAACCTTCTCGGATATGGTCTCTTCGTTAATTTTGTCACCTCAAAGTTTCGATTTTCGAAAAAAACTAACTTGATTTTCATTTCTTGTGGTGAAGCAATTATTTTTAGAACTGAATTTTTGAATACTTAAAATATTAAGTGTTCTTTGTACCTTTTTCCGATATTTAACAAAAGCAGCTCTTTGAAATTCAAAAAATCAATTCGGAGAAAATTTTTATTTGTAACTGTTTTACTTTGATATTTAAAAACGATATTTTAGTTAAAAGTTACCCGAATTCGGGCGATAAGACTTTAGTTTTAGGAACACCTTAAAGCAGCCATAATTTAGTTCGTATTGCATTTATAGAAAATGAAATAAAAAATAATTATCTTCTTTTTTGATAATTGATTTTATTCGTGAAAAATCGTAGGAAACCATGCATTTTCTAAAAGAAAACAAACACTTTCAAGCATACATAATTGAAAAAGTATTGACTTATCAAAATATGCTTATGAAAAACTATTTGCTAATAGTATATTCCTATATCGATTTGAGCATTTATGTTGCAAAGATTTCCACTTCCGAGAAAAACTACTTTTTTGTACAACTGTCAAAAAAGACTTGACATTTCTGCATCTCTATTGATGCGTAAATGTTTACTTTTTTCAATGCCAAAATAATTCACAAAATTAACATGAAATATTACTTTTTGAAAGATTTATTTTTAACAGACTCAATTATTAATTGATTATTCATCATAAAACGATTTCATTTATTGGAATAATAATAAAGTAAAGTTTGAACAATTACTTCCAAAATAAATTTCACATTCACAGTTGTACAAAAAATGTTGTTTGTATTTCGTGTATAAAATTTTTCACACTCTCATTTAATACAAAAATAACTATTTTATTACTGCAAAAATTTCAAGTCAATCAGTCATATCCGAATTCGGAGCAAAAAACCGTCAACGACTGGACTAAACGGAGTATCTGCAATTGCAACAATCTTTGCATAGGTACACAGAAAACATCGTTGCTCTGCACCAGCAGAAGAGAAGAAGAAAAAAAAGTGACGCGTCGTGTCGGTGACGCGCGAAGAGGATGCCGTCGAGAAAAACCCATTAACATCCGTCGAGATATTTGGAAGGATCTGGCAGTGATGCGACCGGAAACGGATGCGGCAGCCGTCGGCGTCAATTTCCGGCAAAAGCAACACGTCCTCTTCTATGAACAACAGCACCAGCCAGCACCACGTGTTGGCGCAGACACACACACACCCCTCTAAAAAGTATGCAAAATGGCAAAACCTCAGCCTGATGGTATCCGGAACCAGGAGAGTAGAGGATGATAACTATTTTATAGATCTTTTAGAAATACCTTATTGCATGTGAATATGCTATCTTGTATTAAGAGTACCCCAAACACCAAAAGGATAATTCAAATATCAAAGGCAGATATTGAAAACCGAGACAGATTAAGTTGGAAGATTAGAGGCGGGAAAATAAAAGAGATTCAAGACTATTCATGGGAAAAACATTAGGGGGTAAAGAACGAACCAGGACATTTGATGTAGGTACTTAATAGCTTCACTCAGAGCTAGGGGTTAGGCAATTGTCAGAGGTTGACCTCTGATTTAATGAAACTAACGAAATTCAGTTTGTACGCAGCCACAATGTTTATTTAAATTTTTTTGTCCCACAAATTAAATATTGAATTCATATGAACATTACATTCGTTGAGTTTAGATTAAGTTAGCTATTATTTCTTAACCTTTTCAATGATCAATGTCTTGGGATTCACATAAATTAGAAGATAAAACAGTTTGAAAATAATTTAAATGAATACCTTTGAAGTGAGAAATAATGTAAATAATATTTGAAACAAAGATTATTAGAAGTTGAGAAAAATGAACTTTCAATCATTCATTATATTACTGACAATATTTAAGTGGTATAATGTCTGATGTAGAAGACTTTCTGTAGAAGATAATCGATTTCGTCAAACGGCGATGCACAAGACCAACCAAAAATCCAAGTGGAATTCGAGGATTAAGTGCGACAACCGAAAGCCCGGGCAGGCATTAGAATGTCCACTCGAGTTAGCCCAGTGTTGCAACGCCCAGCTCGGACGCTGAATCAACCACAAATCTCTTGTGTTTTGCGCGGGAATTACCAGAACTACTACTAACGAATGTGTGCGGAGATTACAGAACTACTGGTGATCTCATCGATCCACTTCAATTCAAATTGGGTAGTATGTTAATTGAAAATGTAGTGGTGATATTTTAGTCTACTCAGTCATGAAATTCTGTAGAGATGTTGGATAATCAAATTTATAATAATTCAGCTGAAATTAATTAATATCATTCAAATTCCTCATAGAAGGTTTGGAAGAAATATTCACAGTTGAATAAAATTGATTAAATATTTGATAAAGATTAATATAATGATTTCTGTTAACGCGACTACAAGTTCATATAGGCATATTTAATCATTAAAGATGTGGACACTAGTTGTAATTTCATGTAAATATTTCAACGGTTAATGGCAATATTCAAATACTAAAGACTTTTCCATTAAACATAGATTATAAATTAAATAGAAATAATTTAAACCAAACAGTTATTAGGTAATGTCATTTGCAAAGAAACTAACTCAGCAAAATAAATTATCTGATGGTGGCAAATTTCATTATCAGAAATAAAGATTATTATGAGGTAAAATTGTCTTTATAGTACAAAACACGCTACCAGTGAGTTCAAACCGATCACTAACCTTTTTGAACGAAGACGCTCGTGGAGTTCTTGCTTCTGAAAATTTTTGTCGGTAGATTCTGATTGGTAACAAAATATTTCTGTCAGCTTCGCCAATACAGTATGTCATATTTATTAATTCCAGTTGAGAGAAATTCATTTTTAACAATCTGATGTCTATAATTATTTAGTACATGTATCTGTCAAATTCTATGACAGCGGCCTACTCGATTCCTCTTTTTTTTACGAACAAACTATCAGCTTTTATTTTGTAACAAATCTCACAAACTTTACAGATTAGACCCCATAAACTATATATTGGAAGAAAGCCTTTAAAAATGTCATACAATGGCTTAATAATATACAGGATGTTCTATTTGAAAAAATCGAGTTACTGCAATTGGTTATTTGCTATTTTTAAAAATCGTAGTGGGCAAAGCAACGTCGATGCTGAGTTCAACTTTGATTGAGTAGATGCGCAATGGCGTTAGGAATCTAATAAAAAAATATTGTTAAGTTATCTTGAATGGTCGACCTACTATTTAAACAAAAATCAAGTCGATAGCTTATATAGAACAAAACTTATGGAGATTGCACGCACCCCTGGGTCACCCTGTATATGGGATATTACAAATCAAACTTTATTAAAACGAAAGAGGTCGCAATTTTGAAGGTATCAATTTCAAACAAAAATCATTTATGTAAATATCTCGGTAGAATTCGTAAATGGGCATTAACAGACAGGTAGTTTCAAAATAGCGGCGGAACTAAATTTTATAATAAATTCTCAAAAAGTAGCCAATAACTAAATGTAACTAAAAATATGTTTGATTTATAAATACGATTTGTATCTACAACTTTTGTTTGAAGCATGTAAATTTCCAAGATCCGAAATCAGATCCCAAATTAGTATTTGGTTATTTAGATAAATGATGCATACTTAAAAAACTATCTGCATCTGGTTTATAATACTGATTTGTAAATAAACTAAGTACTTCACAAAAATAGACACTGCATAATATTGCAAGAACTTGTACTCAAAATTGAAGGCTTCTTTATACAGTATGAGTGTTTAGAATGGAAACCGCTATAAAATATATACTGTATATTGAACTAAAAAAAAATGGACACGTCAATTTATTTGGTTGAGATTGTTTTGACAACATTATTTCGATGATGACGTCATTGGGAATCTTTGTATCATCGTTATGACATTTTGTTAAATGAGAACATCTTAAATCTAAGAAGAAAAATCATTCCTTCAAATGGAACAATACTACGTTATTTTTCTAGATAAAAATATTTTCAGCCGTGTTCAACATCTTTAATGGTATTGAAAATCTTACAAAATTTATCGGAAAACAAAAAATTGAGGGTCTAGATTCTGAGAGTTAGTAACAAGAAGAAGATCACCTAATACCGTATGCAACATTATCAGTACCTTATTATTAGTTACTCTGTATATTATCATGTACCTGAAAATAAATTTCTAAATGTCACCATTATTAAAGGAATCGCGTTAAAGGAAGGGTAATAATATAAAAAAATGATATATGCTTGAAAGTTTTTGCGTAAATTGTACAGGTCGTATTTTATATTCAGTTTTCATTCTAAATATTCACATTGTTCGATCGATTTTGAAAGAAAATCTAATATTTATTCATGCTTATAATTTTTTCCTTCAAATTTAAGTCTTTGTTATTGACATATTTTTCCGTGTTTTTTAAGGGTCTATGTACACAATAACTGCTCCTGCACTGTCAATGGTACATTCAAATCACGACAGAATCCATTTAATTGACAAGATAAAATTAATGATCTTAGAGTACGAAATTGGTTGATTTCATGGGGTATTTCAATGTTATCAAGAGAAAATCATCAATCTGAGACAATCTTGTTTTTTTTCTCTTAGCTGTGTTAATTCCTCCCTTAAAACTTCTTGGTTTAATTCCGAATCCTTTTGAGACGAAAGCAGATTGAAGCCGGGATAAGACCCTTCCAGTGATTACCACCAGGCAGGCTGACAAGCATCACCCCTTTATTACCTTTTCTCTCTTGTCAGTGGATAAGAGGAAAGGGGTGAGGCGACGCAAAGAAATACTTCAGACACACACACTCACACTTACCTTGGATTTCCTCTAAGGGCGGCATGATGTAGAGCATTGAAACCATCATTGTTGGTTAGTGTGATATCTGCATTATGGTCCAGTAAAAGGGTTAACATGTCATCACGTTTCTTGGTTATGGCATCGTGCAGCGGTGTGTCACCTTCCAAGTCCTGTAAAAATACGTAATACTGGTTAAGGGTCAACTCATTTTTACTATACTAAAGAATCGAATATCTTGATTATAAGTAAAAAAATCCAAGCAAAAAGTATATAAAATCGCCCAAAATTTTATCAACAAACGTCGAGTTTTTAGAACAGATACTATAAATATGTCTAATCTTTATCTAGGTATATTGTACCCCTAGTCTGTCGTGTGTATAGAAGGAGATAAAGATAGATGGATAAAGGAATTTATTGTGTACAGGTTCAAAAAACACACAAAATAGGAAGGTTGAAATTAACCTACCTGATATGTGAAATTTAATATATAAATAATAAATATATCTGTGGAATTAGACTTTAGAGCTACCTGACGAGTTTTAAAGGACCACATACAAGATAGCCAACATACTTTTCAAAAATGTACATCTTTGAAGTTTTTATCAATCGTTTGTGACGCGTTTCATTTTGTTTGTGACTCAATAGCTACTGAATTATTAGATTTTGAGAAATAGCACACTTAACAGTCAATAAAAGATCATTTATAATTAAGCAATATCAATTTTCTGTATCTATAACAGTTTGATATCAAATAATACTTGTTAAATAAAACAGTTTTAATGCATTTAAATTTTTTTCTTGATGCAAGTAGGGAATTTTTAGAAATTTCTGCCTAGGTCGGTATGCATGTCATATCTAGATAAAAACTTATTTGTCAGATGAGCATAGTTTTAGGAACATTTTCTGTAGTAGCTTTCCGAATAAATTTTTCTATTAGAGAGGAAATATTATTTATTTTGTCCAGAAAACAGTTGATATTCGTTAATTTGTATAGATTCTTTCATTGATGTTAAGAGCTAAAATGACTTTATGTATGTACTTTTTATCCATGATTTAAAATATGGGATAATCCATTAGAGTAAAAAATATAGAACATAGCATTAGTGTTTTGACTTACCATGTACATAATTCGTGCAATAATGTTAAAGTTGGTGATAACTACAAAACTAAAAAAATAAACAAAATCGACCCATGCAAAAATTGCACTTCATGTTCTTAATTAAGTGAAATACAGAAAGTTGAAATCATTCCAATTTACTGATAAAATCGATATTTTTGAAATACCCTGTATAGATAATATAGGTTTTGAATTCAACACAGTGTGTTCCATCAACAAAAAAAGATCATTAGGTTGGGGCACATCCCGCATTTATTCAAAATACTAAGAATAACAGTGCTTACAATTTTTGTTAAGAGATGTTTCCGGTAATAACAGAGATATCGACGGGGGCCACACTAAAAACTCACCCTGTATGAATACAAAAAGATTTTACGATTGACACATCCTCTGAGCATTTACCAAACTCACATTCAATACCCAAATGTCCTTAACTAATACTTCAACAGTTAATTGCCTAAGCTTACAAATTTGGATATCAAAAAAAGAAAAATCACAATCAGTTTCATTATTACATTTGAAATTCACAAACGATTTCTGATCCTCGTACATTATATTACGGTAGAGCATACATAGTAAATTATACAAGAATTTTATATGAGAATGAATAGTACCTGGTTGCCCAGATACTGAAATAATATGAGAGTATCACCAATAGACTTCACGACCCAGCGATGGGGGATGGTTCCGTAATCAGCGAAACCATTCTCGAAAAAGCTAGCCTGATCATGCCCATTATATAAATTAAGTGCGAAGGTTTATGGCTACCAGAACACACAAATGACAGAACCTTTAGTACAACTAAAATTAGCGACCACTCTATACCGTCAGTTATTCTTGATCATCAAAAAAAAATGAAACTAACAATGTAAGTTACAGAAGATCGTTCAAAAACTGTAATTTTGATATGTTACCAGAAGAGCTTTTTATCATTAATTGTAGCAAAAATCTATCTTATGTAAACATATTGGCTAATCATTTTGTCACTGATGTTGAATATGTTTTAAATCGTATGTGTCCAAAAACAAAAATATTTCGATAAAAAATGGATTATACCAGATATTAGGCGGATGATAAAGGAAATGGATCCACTATATAAAAGGGCTGTTTTCGATAAAAAATATGACATATGGAATAAAACTTAAAGAAATAAAATTGTAACTAAAATTAGAGTAGAGAAGGAAACATTTTACGCAGAAACCATAGATTAAAATAAAAATAACCCTAAAGAACTTTGTAAGACCCTTAAAACTTTATTGTCAGGAAAAAAAGAAGCCAGACCAAGCGAAATTAGTTTTGAAAAAGATATAGTTAGGGAAGAGGTAGAAATAGCTAATAAATTTAATAAATATATAGAACAGTAAATCTGATACGAAAGTTATCCGGAATCCCTCGACATATTACATAATTCTCTAATTTTGAAAAAATATCAATGGCAAACATGAAAAAATACCGTCTTTTGAACATCACTAACACATCGCTTAGTATCGTTTTTTTTCCTGGAAATCGTCAACGGTAATTCCTCTTCCCAAGATACCGGATACAAAGTGTCATAACGAGTTTCTATCAATTAACACAGTGCCCATATATGAAAAACTGTTGGAAACATGTACAAAGGAGCAGCTACTTGATTACTGTGTTAAGAATAAAATAATTGTTCCGAATCAATCAACTTTCCGTGAAAATCTCTTCTGTGAGTTTGTTGTTGTTAGTATCGCTGATGATATTCTCAAGGCTCTCGACTGTGATACTTATGTTCTGGCTGTTTTTTTTAATTTCAAAAGAGCCTTTGAAACAGTAAATATTGAGACCCGGGTCAGATGAGTTGGATATAGACGCCTTAAGGCCTATTCTCATCCAAGCGGCAACAAGCGAAGCGGTGCGGGGTGGGTCAAAATGACGCTCACAATAGTTTTGGCGTGTTATTGAATGAGACGGTCCTCACTTAGGCAGAGCGGAAGCGTTGGCACGCGTCAACTCATGCTTTGACGCTCGTGAACGCCTGCCGACCTGAAGATCTTGCAGTTCAAAATTAGTTATAGATGTGGAAAAAATTGATAGATAAGAAGAACTATATGATATGCCGAACAAGAATTACAGACGGGAGAATGTATGGTCTGAAATTGGAAAGAAAACTAACGAAAGTGTTAAGTTTATTTTGCATTTACGTCTCAAGAGAACCAACTATAAAAAATCAAAATTATCAAAGAGTTAATATTATGTATTTCTAAATTGAAATTATTTGAATTAAGAACTGTTTGGGAAAAGTTATTGTTGTTGCATCTGTATAGGTTGTTTTTTATTTATTTATTTACGGATTCATTCCATTTTACAATTTCAAGAATATAGATACTAAATCCTACAAATTATATAAGGCCATCTACTTAAATATATCTTGTTTTATCATATAAATTACTGATATCAAAAGTGAAAAATAAGTCCACATTATATTACAATAGATAACAAAAATTCAGTCCTAGATAGAAACAATTTTTAATCAGTTTGTTCTTGAAATTGGCCCCAAAAAATACAACTTTTTCGTTTCTGCTGCTACCAAATGTCGCTCAGGTGGGATTAGCCTATACGAAATGACGCTGCGCGTCGTTTCGCGCCGTGTCGCACCGCTACGCTCGATACCGCTTATGTAAGAATAGGCCTTTACGGACGCAGCTAATCAGGCCAATTGTATTTAGAAGCGCATATCAGTGAACTATAATATTCTCATAAATGTTCTTAGAAAATTAAAATTCTGATAGCAAATTTGTATCTACTATAGCTGTGGATTTTATAAAAAAAATTTCATTGTTTTCCAATGTCTGAATTAAATGATTAGGGACATAAATTATATTTTCTGTGTACTTATAAAGGAATTATTTATTCACTTATAATGATGAGCCATTTATTTAAATAATATATCTATTAGAAAAAGGCGTGGTCCGGAGAAGATTCACGGTTACAATTACAATTGATAATCGCTGATGTAATTCAATTAAATAAACACGGCATACGTACGATTACTCCCAAACACTATCCTTTTTTACACAAGTCAATGAATTTATAGCGCTCATTCTTTTAAATCTTTTTTCTAGGACATATACTGGGTTTGATTTGCACTGTTTTTGTATATCGTGTCATTAGTACAAGAGTTTTCCAGTATCACAGTTTATGCAGAACAAATAGGTAGGTATGATTGGAGCTCGTAGCTTCAAACGTACCAGAAAACCGGTTTTTTAAACTGAATAGGAATGAACACAAATTGGAAAAAAAATAATTTGAATGCAATCAAGTAATGTATCTGTAAATGAAGAAGTTATTCAAAACAAAACATCTATAGTAGGAATTGAAATTGGATCTACTGTTATCAAGGCCGTTACAGAATTAATAGTGCATTCTAAGATTTTTTAGAGGACAGGGGTAAAGATCGGGCAGACGAGCTCAAAATAAACGCCATAATGGTTTCGTTCCTCTTTTCAGATAGTAAAAATTTAGATACCTAAGCATTATATAGACTAAAACAAATATACCAAATCAATGACGAATCACCGAGGGGTTTACCACTATCTTGAAAGGTGTCCCAGGATTACATGATTACACCATTACTGTAACATAATTACAATGATTTAAATTTCAATTTGTCTGGAAAATATGATACGTTTCAAAATAGTCCTGTTTATATTCATTTGAGAGTAAGTAACTACTCATTTCTTCTCTAGCAAACCTTTGCTTTACATTTAGGCATACACGTGATTTCAAGGTGATTTCATGGGAACTGTCCCATAATTACACCAAGTGGTAAACCCCTCGCGAATCACTGCTTCCCAACAATATTGGGATACATATTGTCGCGTGCCCAATTATAATTAATGTTACATTGATCATTATGAAAATTGTTATTCAAAGTGCTCTTATTAGGGTCAAAAATGAGTTGGTAATCGAGGTATGACGTGACTTGGTAATGAAAGTTTCCCACTTCGTGTTTCTATCATGTAAATCAAGCAAAGAGGGAAAGCAAGAGAAAGAGAAACAGAGATTGTGATGCTTTCTTGAAGCCATTAAAGATAAAAAAGCTCTGATCCAACTTCATCGTCAATACGGGGTTGCTGGATTATATTCATAAATATCTAGATGAAATAAATTCATACTGTTTCACTACTAAGCTACACTACATCCGGGCCATCTTGGTATGGTGGGAGTCTGGCTGTCATGCATAAGATCCTCTTACGATTCGGCTAGCCATGGTGATTTTTCATCGAGATATACCTTGGTAATATCGTTTAAAGGATCGTCAACTTACCACGAGTAAATTTTACAGCCATAAAATTTAGGTCTCATATATTTGTGAAATGACGTGTAGGTATATTAAACTATCACGGCAACATGATTACGTAAGAATAAACTTTATATATACTTATATATATAATAATATATATAATTTTTAAATGATCATTGTCTTTCGATTGCCAAGTCATTATACATGTATTATAGAAAAAATATGTCTAATAAAATTATTAGGTGACTGTAAATGATGGTGGGTAAATAATTGGATCAAATTTATGAAAATGTTGTTGAACAGGTACTTCCATTGATAGGAACTAAGCTAACTGACTTGGTTTTACATGTGATCTTTTTGCGTTGGAAGGACTGCGTTGCGAGACTTGCATTTTTTACATTTTATGTTTTTTATGGGTTATTCTATTTATAATTTGACGTCGACTATATAGTGAGTACCACAAAGAGTTTGAAGTAGCCGTTTCCAGAAAACCACCCAACTTATTATTTTGAAAATATATTTACTTACTTTTTTCTTTAATAATGAACATAGTTGCTTCTTGGTATTAAGATATTGGCTCTCTGGTCTCTGGTCAACATATTGCTTTTTGACAGTGATCAAATATTCTAAGTTTTGCTTAGATATTGTTGAACTTTGTTTTCATGATATCTGAATATTAATTAGAACCCAATAACGAAATAAATTAAAGGATAGACCATACATGCTAAAGTGAGTGACATGAGAATCATATTATTCGTTTTCGGTATCTACAACAGCTTTTACAATTTTGAAACGATCTCAGGCAAAAAGAAAGTTTATAGCATCTATTTATCCATACAATTTCACCAAATTTATTTTTTAAATTATAACACCCTCTCACAGATAATATATTGCATAAGAGGACATTTTCTCTCCACTTGTGTTCCCTTTTATTAGCCTGAGGTTAAAGTAAGATTACATCATTGTATAATGCTCGATCAAATTGCTTTTGTTTCCTGGAAAACATGTAGCACAGCATATTCGGGCAATTATTGCGTCTTTTGTGATGCGGAGGAAATGCCTTGAGGGAAATTTGGAACGCTTTTCACTCGCTACTTTTTTCTAGAAATTCTCCAACCGGAGCACTATAATTTAAAAACTTTATAGACTTATTTATCGTAGTAATGAATCAAAAGAAACAAACATATTTAAGAAGACTATTGAAATATTTTTAGTTTTAGTTTACCAAAGAATCTATACCTCTTGGTCAAGAACTAGAGATATTTTTTGACGGTTATTCAGAAGCACCAGCTATAAAAACATATAAAATATTCCACAATTGATAGCTATATCACGTTACTTAAGCTGCTCTCTACCGATAGTCACGACCCAAGCACGACCACGGAAAGTCCAGCTTGCAACTTTTCTATAAAATCTCGAACCTACGTAAGGATGTACTTTTGCCCATTTTTGTGATATAAAGATTAAGCTCTAAATTTCAAATCTACTATTGCCTAAATAATTCTGCATCGACTGAGTGAAAAAAATGGTACCTGCCGGTACTTTCCAGAGATATATTTGAAATTAACAATTTAACCACATATAATTATGACCAGAAGTGAGCTAATTTAGAAGAAAATGAATTAACACGAAATGTTCCTCTAAAGATTAAGATTCAAAAAACGTATTTTCAGAATTCCAGAATGATACGTCTCGTGCTTTGTCATTGAGATATTCAGGTTTTGAATTACGTGAAAAATTAACAGTCAAGCCAGAAAAAATGCAATATCGCACCCTAGAAAGCACTTATAAGAATATATTATGTAGATAAGGTATAAGAAAGTCCAAGTCAATGAATATTATGGAGGTGAACAATAATTAAAAATTCGATGGTTCGGAACCAGCGGATTCTTATATTTACGGTTTTTTATTTCTATTATTTTTTCTCCCACTTTTAGAAAAAATGCCTCAAACAAAAGTTGTAGGTATTTATACGATCGATTTGTGCAACAAATTTGAACTTGATACCTAACTTTATAAATACGACCTTTATACAGACGATATATTTAATATGAAATGGAAGAAATAAGAGTATCTGCTATTAAATGTTCTGAATATTCATTGAAGTAATTACCAGTGAAATATGCTTCAGCGTTTAGTTCGAATGGAAAAACAACAACTGGTTAAATTGATAAATCATTTATTTGTTAGTAATCACTATTTTTCAAAGAGATTAAATAGAATTACTACATAATATTAAATAGAGCGTTAGAAGTTATAAGAGATTATCAGTATTAGAATTTTATTGCCAAGAATGATATTCATTCACAAGCATGAGGTAATTCTTAGTCGAGCTTCACTGTAAATTCTTAATGCTTAGGTGACTTAGGTGTTATGAATGCACAGTTCAAACACTAATATCTGATGTTCAACAAGTCTTCAGCAATTAAATTAAAGCTAGATTTTATACAAATAATCTTCAGATAAAGCTCCTGTCTCCAAAATAGTAAAACTCACTTTTTTATTTTGATATGAACGTTCCTGTTCCATTTCCCACTCATAAGCGATGAGATAGCGATGTGAGGAAAACACCTCTGAATAAATAACACCTTATTCATAGGAAAGCAGACGTGTATACAAAAAACACGAGAAATTATCTGATTACTAATTTAGAGTTGTTTATAAAAACACAAGCTTTCATTTATGTTGATATCCAGTTTTTTATCAACTAAATTAAAAACGTAAATCCGCTGAGATTTGTTATAGACAAATGAACAAAGACAAGCTTATCCGCTTTTTGACCGTCGAACTCAAACGGAGGAGGTATACAATTCGACTGTAATTTTTTTTGGATTGTGCGCGCGCTGTATATAGTTAGTAAACGTACTCGTATTTTGATCATTTTTGATTCATTGGAAAGAGGAGACTTTAGAAATGGTCCCATATTCATGAAAACTCCAATCCGCAATCTAGTTCCCTCCAAAAACAACCCCCGAAGGAAATGGGGGGGGGGCAATTTCTCTCGAAAATCGAAATTACATGGGTAATTGGATAAGTACTATCTTCTTTGGTATAAGAGTATAAATGAACGTTCATCGATTCTCGTGACCAATCTTACACTCAAAAGTGTGAGATAAATATAAAAAAATGGACCGACTTTATTTGTTGGTGGACTGACAAATACAAAACAATATTAATTCTATTGGTGCTGGTACTTGTGAAGTTGGTGCCAAGAGTTCAATTTTTTGTAAAAAATATTTATTCGTCTATTATATTTATGCTCTGTGCTCGTTGGTAGCGACACTGTTTCCAGAGTTCTTGGAAACACAGGTAAATGATAACCAGGAAACTTCTCATTGGCTGCCGAAGATAATGTCGGATTAATTTTAATTTCTTTACAAATTAAGCATATAATGTACAAAAGTTTATATTAATAACTTCTTTTAAATACTAAGAGATAGTTGGGCGCACTCGAATTGCGTTACAGACCCAGGTCAAAATAAACAGGTAAAAAGGATCGCTTACAGCCGTATTCATAGAGCTTTCTTGAGGAATGAGCATTCCTTGTTCCTCATTTCTCGTTTCATAATCATTCCTTCATCAAATAAGGAACCTTATTGGCTCCTTATCTCAAGGGTGCTCTCGAGGTTCCTTGAGGGAGCCTTCCTAACCTCAAACTAGAGAGAAGATATAATAACAAAACAAATATACCGTTTTGAACTTGTGGAAAAGCACACGTTCAAATTTCTTTACGGAGCATAGTGGACAATGATTTTTTGAATCCGAATATGAATTTGAGGACGAAGATATTCGGTGACGATTTATTAAATGGTACATCCGCAACATGGAAGATTCATTCTTATTAATGTCCAATTAAGGAAATTAAACCGTCGAAGACTGCCTGTTTCTCCCTTGATGCAGTTATTAATAACTTCACAGGTCTATGCAACAGGCAGTTTTAGAATTGTAAATTTTCAATATTAAATTTTGATCACATAATTAAGCACTCATATGTGGTTAGTGGTGATTTGCGTGTTGCATAGATACAGCCAAGCATCAGGGTAAGAAAATGTCACTCGAGTTTCCAAAATTTCATACTCCATATATATTTTTTACAGAACCAATTCCTCACAAATGAGAAATGAACGAGACACGGGGCCTGGCTTATTTAGTGATTAACGATGTTGCCATTAGAAAGTTACAAAAATCCCTAGTAAATGTCTTCCTTTTGAAAGGAAGCGTTAAGATTTGACTCTGAAATGAGGCTCCCTTCATAATTTGAGGAACCCTCAATGAAGGCTTCCTCAGCACTTAAGATAAGGACAGACGCGGTCGAATAAGAAGACTATCGAAACACTAATTCCGAAGTTGGTATTTGGCTACACCACATATTCGGCCTGATGTTTTTACCCCCGCACGAAGGTGGAGATGCATTTGTGGAAGATTTTATGTCCATTTTACCGCCTGATGGCAGGATGGGAGTATTCGCAAATTATTTGATAGATAACTATATCAGTGAAGAATCCTTATATCTATCAAAAATTTGGGCAGCTTTGACAGAGTGCAAAGCACGAACAACAAATACGTGCGATTCATTCCACACCACATTTCGAGGATATTATGAAACAGCTCATCCCAATATTTATAAGTTTGTCAAAGCTCTATATGCAAACCGACCAATGACCTATTAACAGTGATAGACGGAACTGTATATGATATATTGTGTTGACATCATCCCTTGTTCGGTCACGCCTCATCGCATATCAGCTTTAAATATTCTATTATATTTTTTGGTTTCAAAACATGAAAAAATGAGTAGACGTTGCAAAGTGTGCAATAAAATAAAATCCACGAATCCAGAAGTAACTTTTCATCGGTAACTAGCCCGTCTAAATTAAAATTTGGTAAGTTATATATTTGAATTTTGACAGAAAATTATTGACATATAAACGTCGGTCATGGAGGTAGTAAAGAAATTATTACCTAATCATTGTTATTTCATTAAAGAGATTTTTAAGTTTCAGCTCGAAGAACTTTAATAAAATTCCGTAATGTAAGACAAATGTAGCTTGCTCCGGTTTTTCGTTCTTCCTAACCGTTCGCGCTGCACTGCTAGCTCCATATTTAAGTACGAGGTAAGAGACAACGTGGAAACCGGGAATAAAGTACCTAAGGGAGACAAAAGATGTCATATATGTATACCTATAATATTTTTCACAAAAACATATTATTGTATCGCATAATGTGTATTTTACACTTAACGGAATAAATTCTAGCTTAAGTTCCGTAATATTTTATCACAAAACGCAAGATAATGCCTACCTAGGCTAATTCAGCATTATAATCAATTATTTTGAAAGTTTGAAACAAAATTGAAGCATCATGTTCTTTAAGAATGAAAAATACCATTGGCAATTTATAAAGATCCAGAAAAGCTTCCTAGTCCTCGTTGACAAGTTAATTGGGGCAAATCACGATGAAAACGATTAATTCACAAGAGAATTTAAAACATATCAAACAAAAATAAATATGCATGTAACTGAAACAATAATAAACCCTTACAAAATTATGTTATCAAGAAGCTATATATATATTAATATAGATCATAACTAAGCAAGGGTTCAAATGTTAATAATATGAAGTAATGTTAAACTTTAAAATATGGTCTGAATAATTAGACTATTGCTTTTGGAATTGCTGCAGAGAGCTTATAGCCTAATGACAATAAAGAAAAATAGTAGGTAGTACTTTAAAGTTATAGATCTATTATTACTAGTAAGAAACCTGATGGTCAATAACGCCCATTCTCCAGAAGTGTTGTAATTTGAAACAAAAAACAAAAATACACTTCATCCTACATGCTAGCCCATGTTACATTAAAAACAAGGCGTATTTATATTGGGCGCATGTACATCGACCAAATTAGACAGACTATGAATGTTAATAAATATTTTTTACCAAAAATAGGACCAACTTTTTTAGTTGGTGCACTGAAAAATACTAAATAATATTAATTCTATTCATGACGCATATTCTTCATGTACAATTAAGGGAACATAAAAGAAAAGGTAATTTCTCTTTTCTTTTCTTCACTTACTAGTATAAAGACCATAAATACAAGTTGATAGATAGTCTCATCTAGTACCATAGATAGTAAAACTCACTCCACCAACTAAAATAATTTTAGGATAATACGTTCTTTAAATATCTAAATTAATATTTAGATAAAAATGCAAGAATTTTATTAGCAAGTATTTTAATTTGCAGGAGCATATTGTTCTTTCCTGGTTCCGCTACTGAATAAAATTAAAAATCCAGACCAGATACCCTGAAATCCACCGTGATTGGTCAACAGCTTTCGACATACGTACCCAAGATCCTCGCTCATTATCATCAACCGTGTAATACTCAAAATAGCGATACCGAGTGTTATTTCATCTGTTTCGCTGTGGGGTCAACTTTTCCATTGGGGAGGTGAAAAGGAACGATAAGAAACGAATATGTGGCATAAATATTGTCGAATAATTTACCGCAGTTATCATATGACGAAAATGTACAAAAATACCAGATACCAGATATTAAAAAAAATGTTTAGCAACAGAAACCATTGAAAAATTTAAAAAATCGACTCTAAACTGATTTCACCTTGTTGGGAGCTTATAATGGAAAAAAATTGATTAATTTTTTAGTGAATGAAATAATGGATAAATGTAAACAAATTATTTTGTGTAAAATTAAACACGGATAATCGTGATTTTTCATTAATTGATGGTACTTTGAAACCACCATGTTTCATCGGTGTAAGGTGACTGTTTCGTCCATGTACGGAACCATAAAAACTGTAAGAAAATATTTAAAAAAAAAAATTGGACCGACTTTATTAGTTGGTGCACTGAAAAGTATAAAATAATATTAATTCTATTGGTGCTGTTACTTTTGAAGTTGTGCAGTTGCAGGTAGATTGGTAACTTTTGGCACCAACTTCACAAGTACCAGCCCCAATAGAATTAATATTATTTTATACTTTTCAGTGCACCAACTAATAAAGTCGGTCCAATTTTTTTTTTTAAATATTTATTTCACACTTTTGAGTGTAACATTAGTCACGAAAATCGTTGAACGTTCACTAATACCAATGAAGATAGTACTTATTCTATTACCCACGTATATTCCTTGCTTGTAGTTGTTATTATTGAGATCTCAGAACATCGCTGCGGAAATACGCTTGAATATTTTAGTTGTTACCATTTTAACACCGATTTTACTCGAAAACCGTAACTCTAAGGGGAAAATGTTCAGTATAAATGTTGCTACAAATAATTATGTCTTTCATGTACTGCAAACAGATTTTCAATTTTCGACAGAAATCGCCCTCTCCACATAGCGAAAATAGGTATATTTGAGAATTTAAAATGTCTCTATGTCGAAAACCGTTACTCTTTTGAAAAAATGTTCCATTTAAACGTTTCCGGATATTGTCCTATCTGTAATTATATCAACGCAGATTTTCAATTTTCGACAAAATTTGCCCACTCCACCCCCTTCGGGGGCGGTTTTCGGAGGGAACGAGATGTCGGATTCCCGTTTTTATGAATATGGGACCATTTCTCAAGCCGCCTCTTTCAAATGAATCAAAAATCATCAAAATCGGAGTACGTTTACTATATGAAAGGTGCGCACAAACAAAAAAAAAAAAAAGCACCCAATCGAATTGTATACCTCCTCCTTTTGGGAAGTCGGTCAAAAATGCTCAAATTTTTTTAAGGTTTGTTAAAATGAAAAATGTTTTTTTTGATAAATTGGCTTCTTATATAAACAAACAAAAAGAATTGGTATAAATCTAAAAGTAAAGAACAATTTAATTTTCCTTTATGTTCCCGAATTGTAAATGAATTGTATGTTCGTTACGTGCCCTTTGGATTCACAAGCGGTTACTTAACAACTAGACTATGGATTCTAGTATAAAACATGGAGCAATCTTTGATAGGTAGGTCAGACGTATGCAAATGTGCCTGTCAGACTGATTGTCAATATGAAATAATTTAAACTGATATTTAATGGAACTTGCGGCTAATTTTTGTTAGGCTACCCGGGTGTAATATATTTTGATGGCATCAAATATTTATTTAAAACAGGTTTCATTTAAAAAACAGATACCTGCAGAATTTAACTACCGGATCTTACTCTATTAATAAACTGCTCGAAAAGGTGAGATATTTTTCTACAAAAAGCTAAAAACTTAAAAATTTTTTCTACGGTTACTTATAATGTCTTGCGATTATTTCTATTATTTCTCATTTAATGTTGATTATCCTTATATAATTTGTACCCATTATGTTGAACGATCACTAAAGACGAGATAAAACTGAACAAATACTTAATCACTGAATTGTTTGTAAATGTCACGATATAAAAAATACCAGCGCAATGAACATAAAATATTCAAATCAAAAGCTTTTCTTATTCACATAATTTTCCACAAACTGCAATTTATTCATTTCTACCGCAAAATGTTTACATTTCTTTTATTACATAATCAACATAAAATTATCATTATGTTTACCCACATGATATATTTCTATGCATACATACTACCATGACGATTTGAGCTTTATTTCCTTTCCTGACACTTTCCTGGATTTTCAGCAATTCCAGCGAATATCTCTATTTCATAGGCAATTCACGGGAGCCACTTGTTATTTTTTCGTTTTATTCCGAAGCATTTTTTGGGTGAGATTGAAAGAGAATATTGACGCCATGGAATTGTTTTCAATGGCGATGATGTATTATTCAGGAGAAATGGAAAATATTAATGCATCATTTACATCCTTATATATTCATTCGCAGGCTCAAATTACGGTATGATGTAAATTTATTCCTGGTAGAAATTTATAAAATATATATATATGTATTTTTTTAACGTAGTACTAAGTACTAAATGAATTAGCCATTAGTTATTAAAAAAATATGTTTTTTCACATTGGAAACTAGTATGCAAAATAGTGAGTGAGTAAGTATATCTATTCGCAAATTTTATTTATACAATAAATCTGTGTCACCAAAAACATGACAAATATTTTCAAGCTGGCTATACTTCTGTAACAATACTGTGCTAAAAATTTTAATAGTCTAATTTGGGGAAATATAGGGCACATGAATGGGAAGAAGTTTATTACTAAAACCTTGCAACACCATGTTGGATATATAATTACATGTCAACTAATCTCCATAGTTATGTGGCTAATACTTTATTTGCTTCACAGATGCCTTGAATCAATATATGCAAACGGTATATTAGATATACCAGGAGAATGAGCTCAGGCAGAAACGAAAGGCAAATGCAATTATTGGACCGAATATTTTACGGAATCAAAGAAATTCAGCTGTTTAAAACCAACATTTGACGCGAATGGTGCTTGGGGTGAAAGCACAATACCACAAAAACTTCAAGAAATAGACTTGTGTCCAAGGAAGCTTGCAACGGACCCCAGCTGCTTTCAAGACATCGTCAAACGCTTCTTCAATTTGCGCGCCTACATTTGATTTGGGAGATGCAGCAATGAAATCCTTTTCATGGATGAATCGCGGTTTTGTTTTCGATCTCCTGATGGTCGAAAGCTTGTATGGAGGCGTCGAAATTCGATATGAAAGGTTTGTCGAAACTATTGTATATGCATGATAATGCACAATCGCACGTTGCATTAAACGCTGTATATCTGGACGAAGTGGGTGTTGAACGAATGGTTTGGACTCCTGGCAGCATATCTGGGACCCACTGCAGAGGCAAATTAGTCACCGACATGATTAGCCTGACCGTTTCTAGGAGCTCTGCATGCCACTAAATGATGAATTCGTTGCAAATCTGGAGTTTTTATCACTAATCTTGTTAACTGACACATCACTGAATAAAGTCATTTTATCGAGACTAGGTCACGTAAAGAAAACCAAAGTAATAGTCATTAAGAAATCAAAAAATGTCCCACAACCAATTCAGATAAACGGAGAGGCTCTAGAACAAGTGGATAGGTTTCTCTACTTGGATGCTAGGTAGAATGCAAGCTGGACCGAGACACAGAAGTAAAATCAAGAATAGAACAATCCAGAAACTGCTTTGTGCGACTTAAGAGGCTCCTTTGCGATTCACGAATCAGCCTCGGTCTGCGTTTACGACTTTCAAAATGCTACATTTAGTCTACACTCTTGTATGGAAACATGGACACTTAAAGCACAAACTATCAATAAATTGGAAGCTTTCAAAATGTGGACATATCGTAGGATCCTCAAAATACCATGGACATCACATACCATACCACAAACGATGAAGTTTTGCGCAGGTTGGGAACAGAACAAGAGCTATTTGAACTCATAAAGGTCCGCAATACAGCAAAGATAGGATACATCCTGAGGAATGATAAATATCGATACGCACAGCTGGTTGTGAATGGCAAGATTGAAGGCAAGCGTGGGAGGGAAGGAAGAAACTATCATGGCTGAGAAATATACGCCAGTGGACTGGCGTAGACTACGAGACACTGATAAGAACCGCCAAAAACAGAGAAGAATTTGCCACGGTGATTTCCAACCTCCACTGATGGAGATGGCAAACTAAGAAGAAGAAGGTCACAGCGCATTACATTTTATTATTTTCAGAAATATTCATGTTTATGTTAGCTTCAGAAGATTAAACGTGCATTTCAATATTAGTCTTCCTTTTATTGCATTTGAAGTGTTTCCTTTAAAATATTATAAGCTCTTAAGCCACAGCTACAGTTTCAGACTAATTGAAACCCCTGCTGTAGTTGCTATATTCTCGAGGGTGTTCGGCTCGATAAATTTCTTCGCATTCATGCACCCCGTTTTTTCTCAATTCAAACTCTGAATCAAAATTTATAACACAGTATAGTCACGGTAGAATTGACCTACCGTTTTATAAAAATAACCAAAATCAAATGAGCGCGTCAAGAGATAGCCAGATTTGAAGATGAGTAAAATTGTAAAAAGTAATTGACATTGAACAATCATAATAATATGTGATTTTTTTATTACAACTATTTGCTAAATAGATATAGGCATCTATTTCTTGGAAAACATATTATTCCTGAAGACGCGGTAATCCTTTACGCCTGAGGGTTTACTTCCAACGGTTTTGAGTTTTGGATCAACCGAAAACAATCGCTGTCGCCACGTTGGAGTATCAAACTGGAACTAACTAGGATCGATAAATCAGATACAAAGACAGTTTACTGCACAAAACGCGTTTCAATTTCGGTTTCTGTCAACTTTTTCGAAAGTAGAGATTTTTCTGAACTGATTTCTAATTTGAATAAAAATTTTAATCGAATTTGAATCGAGATTTGGAAGTAAGCTCCTTGTTTAAAATGAATTATCTTTTCACGTTATTCAGCATTTTTTGCATAGACTTTTGACAAACCAAAACATTCGTATGTTTTTTGGGATATTGGGAAAATCTAGTATTTTAACAGACATTTATTTCTTTGCAAAAAATATATTTTTTGAAAATTATACGGTTTTATTTTGAAAGAACGATTTTGGTTTTTTTTTTTTCGATAACTTCGGAACTATTCGGAACTCATTTTTACGTTGGTATGTTTTAATGAGCTCCTAATTCTGCACTAATTTCCCCTTTTCAGCAAGCTTATCTCTTAGACGTCATTCGAATGATAGATTTTTTTGCTAAATTTGTTTTATGTTCATCTTATAGATCAGATATTATTTTGAAATATTTGTAGGTACCTACTCAAGAAAATATGGATATATCTCACGGTTTTATAATTATAGGGCTCTGAGATGATAAAAAAATGGTCATACTTATTTCGGAGTGTGGCTATAATTCGAAATATTCGCACAATAATGTTTTGTATCAATATAAAAGCTACGAAGCTGAAGTAATTGCTTTTGCATAATCACAATTCCTGTGTAACCTTTTGTTTTTTGTGCAAAATGTTAACGTTGCCGTGGCTGGTTGAGATAGTGATCTGACAGTCAGTCAGCTAGGAAGCAGGATCCGTGGATTGAATCCCCGCCTTTATTTTTTATGTTCTAGAATATCTAATAACAAAATGACTTCCTTTTGAGTTATTAACCACGACCACTAATAATTGTGAAATAAACGACTTTTAGAAAAAAAAACTAGCATCGACTTGATTAGATGTTGCACTCACAAGTATGAAATAAGTTAGAAAAAAAGATTTCTATATTATGTCTTGTCGGCCCTAGTTTTCATTAAAAAGTTATTTATTTTTTATTCTTATATTAAAGAGTGCCTACACGCCTTTAACAGCTATTTTTGTTTTATTGTTGTTGGTGTCAAACAAACATAATCCTCAATTACAGTCTGTTTCTTGCAACAACCTTTTTGAGGAAGCACTGCAAGCATACCCATTCAAGCATTGGAAGTTGGATATTTGTATATCGCTGTTGATTAATTTCTGTCACTCCCCTTTAGCTTAAAATCTCGAGGTCATTGGAAATGCAAAACTTTTTGTTTCTTACAAGAGTTGTTGAACAATGATATCTTGAATATTCATGACTCGAAAATGGAGTCAACAGTAACAAATTAAAAGCAAACAAGAACCATTTATTTACGAACCGGGATGAACGTTGAACAAACTTTGTTAATAAGGGACACGAGAGCCTGCGCAACGTTAAATAGAATCGATTTTGAATTTGATAAATTGTTCATTCGAAACTACTAGCAATTAACACGCATTTTAACAATATTCTTTATATGCTTCGAAAATTATGACTTTCATGAATGAAATAAACGCCAAACAATTTTTTGAGTAATGAACTTGTGTTTTCTCAGCATCCCAATCAGTTCAATTAAGATACAAAAGATCCAAAAAGGGGAAAATGAAGTCTTATGCCTTTACATGAATCAGTTATTAGTTAATTAAAAAGAGTTTTTTTCAAGCCAAAATATTTTATTTCATTGAACAACAGCCAAAGGGATTTGAATAACCATTAATATGAACTGATGGAATGTAAAGCTAATGTCTGCTTTCATCACTTAAACTTATTTGAATTCGTCTTCTTACAGTCAAAAACATACCCACTAGAGCAGTCGTAGCTATCTGTGTAAATTACACCCAATAGACCTGGGTTCAATTCCCGGCGACACCAATAGGATTTTTCCGATACTCAGACTGCTCCGTGCTTCAGAAGGCACGTAAAGGCCTGGATCCCAGCTACATAAGTAGTCTTTAGTTCTTGTCAGACCTGATTCTCGATACTCAAAATATTATACCCACTAAGGTAAAGTTCGTGAAACCTTCTGGCCAAGTTCAGTTTGTCAAAATTTCCAGATCGTACTAAGGCTTCTGCCATAACCTAACTACTTCCTATGTAGCCGGAACCAACGGCTTAACGTGCCTTTTGAAGCACGGAGCAGCCTAAGTTTCGGAGAAATCATAACAAGTATTGTGGTGAATACTCTACCCACTCTGCTATAGCTGCTCGAAGTTTTAAGTGAACTGTTCTCAAATTAGGCTGAGACCAACCGAATTATTCAGAACTTATGGATGTAGATGCAAATCTCAATAATTTGAAACATGAACCATCACTTGAATTATCAACTTGCTGTTTAGAGGTCTAATTGGTATTTTTGGTCTGGGTGAATAAGGTTTATAACAGTTTCAATTAAATTTGGGATTCTCTTTCTTGGTCTACTCCAACTTGCTTCTTTTCCCGATGCGTCTCGAAAATGGTGATCAAATCTCAACTCAACTATGAAATTTTCAGTTTATACCAAAATTATATAAAGGATTTTTCTAGTTTGTATAGGTTGGAGTGGGTAATCTTCGGATCTAATGACCAGAATTTGATGATTCTTTCATTGATACACAGCTACATCAACCTATCAAGCTATCATTTGTATATGAATCGTCTGTTTTAGCCCAGCTATGTCATATTAAATTTCTCTGCCGTATACAGAATGTACTCTCAAGTTAATAATTTGCTGTTCCAGATCGACTTAGAACAGTCATAGCCCCTTCTACTTTGAACATATTCTGCTAAAGATTGATACGAAATTTTGTTTTTAATACTTGAATACTTCTATGTAATCATGGGTTCGAGAAGGAAACAGTTATAGACATTTGGTTTCCATGATTTATTCAGTCCCATGGGAAAACGGTAGAGCGCGTCTAGTTTGCAAGACATATTTTCATGAATATCGAAGTTCTAGAATACAAACAGCTATAGAAACAGTGTATCGTTTATCCTTGTGCTAAACGGTGTGTGGGTCTTCACTAATGTAAAACACTCGACAATTCCCTATTTTCAACATTAATTTTCAACACTTTGTATACAACTTTACGCCATAGACCCATAATCACCAAAATATATTTATTGAAAATGGCCACGTAATGTCGATCTATTTGCTCAAATTGTACTGCAGCATAATATGGTGGGTTCTGGTATTTGGACCTTTACTGGTAAAGCAGGGATCGCATCATCGACTCCAGCCCACTACATCAGCACGACTTCCTAACCAGTAGAACCTTTCTTTTACCTTCCAGAAAGTATTATTCATACTTACCACTACTTGCTACATAATGAAGATCTTGTAGTACCTGTGCAATCATTTTCCGTGGAAAAAGAATTCGCAAATGAATTATGTTACCATCACATCTTTCCTATTTGCAGAACATTATTATTAACTACTAAAGATTCCCAAATTGACCAGTATATTTTTATGAAAGCTCCTGCCAAGTAGGCCTTGTTTCATTTATTTTCTACCTCATAACTGGCCCAATATTTTAGTCATCCAGTTGACCTTGCCTGAGTAGTTTGGGTAAGCATTTATCGAAGACCGTTTGACTCTCCGAATTTCTAGCAAATTATTTTCAAGCCTTAAACGGTTTTTACAGTCTTCAGCACATGGTCGTATTGGCAGTGCATTTCTGTGGTTATTATCACGATGATGTTCAATTTGGAAGTCATATTCTTGTTTTGTTGCTTCCAGCGCGTTATCTGTCTTTCTGGGCTAGGAAATGTCTAGTATAAGTATCTAATGACCTTGAATACACACAATAATTTTGTTTTGCCTTTTATAGACTCTTACTGTAATAAGCTAGTACATACTCCACTGTATCGATCCTTTGGGACAAAATTACCCCAATTCCTGTTTTACTAGCATAGATGTTTAGAATAAGTTTTCCTTCTCTCTGGGTATAAGCCAAAAATAAGAAAAAAGCAAGCATCTTCGAGATATTCTAAAACTTCCTAACATTCTGAAGTTCAATTGTGATATATTTCATTCTTGGTTAGTCAATGCAATGGTCGGACAATACTAGCTAAATTCTTCACAAAACATCTGCAATATGAACATAGGCATAAGAAACATTGCAGTTCTATTTTTTCCATGTACAGGCAAATTACGAATCACTTCCATATTTTCCGGGTCTATTGTTACTCCATTTACGGATATTATGTGTCCCAAATACCTCACCTCTTAGGAAAGTACATTTCTCATTAAGTTAGATATTTGTTTGTGGGAATCGTTGAAATACCATTTCTAGGTTTCTTAAGTGTTTCTCAAATATTTCGCTGAAAACGATTACATCATCAAGGTACACTAGACATTTCGTTCTAATGAGTCTTCTTAGGACTCTTTCCATCAATCTCCCAAAAGTCGCTGAGACGTTGCACAATTCGAATGGTATTAGGATGAATTGTCATAGAGCAGTGCTTGTTGAAAACTCTGTCTTTTGTCATTTTCAAGAACTATTTTGAGTTGCCAATATATATCCACTTTTGAAGTCTAATGTAGAAAACCATTTTGCTTCAGAAGTCAATCCAGCGGATCATCTTCTCTGGCTTTTTTCGTGACTTCCTTTAATTTTCTATAATCGACAAAAAACCTTTCGAGCCACCCTTTTTGTAACAAGCAGTGACAGACAAGAACTATTCGAAGGACAAATTAATTACCTTTTGTTTCCTCATGTTTTCTATTATTATGTTCACTTCATTTTGTTTTCCTAATGGTACTCTTCTTGGAGTTTGTTTTATCGGATGTTGGGTGCCTGTGTTGATGTGATGTTGTGCCATATTATTTCATCCAAGATCCGATTCCCAATAGAAAATAGTTCTTTATATTTCTCCAATAAATCACCAAACTTTGCCTTCTGTAGGTAATAAAATTGCAAAAAATTCTATCTTTCAGCTCTCTTCTTTTCTAGCACAAGTTTTTCCCTTGACTGGTTACTTAATTTTTCTTTAAAATTCTCGGTTTTCAGATAAATTTAAAACTCTCACGTTGATTGGATCCTCACTTAATGAATTTATTAATGCACTTTCCAAAATTAATTCCTATGGAAAACCTTTTGGATTACTTTCTGGTACCAGGGCCTCCTTGCCTTTACAACCTTAAATTTTTACATGGATGAGGTTGAAGGAACCATCCAGGTATTCATTTAATTTCCTTACTTAATTTCAGTAAAAAATTTAACAAATGTGTGTGTAATATTTTATTATTTAATTCTCTTCTTGTCTGATATGGGGCTTTCCCCCTTGTCAGAATGATCCAGGTATTGTAATATTACGGTGTACCTTAATTTTCCTTACTATATACTATTCAGTCTTCGCCTCGCAAAACTGTCTGTCTGAGTTTTCCTGCACATTTCTAGTTTGAAGGTGTGAAGAGTTCTTCTTCATATGTCATTCTTATTCACAATTCTGAGTTATATTTTAAGTTCTTTGCCAAACCAGTTCAACATTTCATTCATTTGATCAATGAAGCTACTATTACCAAACGACTTCTCTTGAAATGGGTTAACTCGTTGTGTCTGTCGTAGGCGGAGATTACTTCGCCTGTTTAGCAGGTTCATATTCAAGTGCACTTGCAAGGGCATCTTCTAGGAGGACTACTCAACAGTAGGGCTTGTTATACATCTAATATTTTTTGACATCAATGAATGTTTGTACCGTTAAAATGTCAAGAAAATATATTGGTGCTATAAGGGTATGCCAGTCGAAGGAGCCGAACATTTTACGATACGGGTTGAGGAGTTCACTTATGTAAAACACTCGACAATTTCCAGTTTTTGACACAACTGTAACATTAAGCCCTATGCTAAATGGTGGAGGAGGAGGTTCAATTGTGTATAACTCTCGAAAATTTACAGTTTTTGTTTAACTTTTAATTTTAACCCTATGTATACAACTTTGCGTCGTAGTACTTTTATCAAAACGTGTCACTATGACACCTTTGACCATCTTTACTGTCTGAACTACTATTGACGAATGACTCTTTCCTGGTGATCGGAGCGGCTTTATATCGCTGAATTTGACGTGACATCGATGAGATTATTCTAGACGGTTGTCAAACTGAGAACGCTGACATAAAATATAAAGGCTGTGGAAAGATCGAGAATAACTCTATTAATTACAGAATTAATTAATTAAAGAAATATAAATCGTTTACAAATAAGGGATAAAGGAAAAGGTAACGCAAACATTACAAAAATGAAAAGGTCCCAAGAAACACCTGTAGCAAATAAGGTATGTGATCAAATAGATGACGATTAAAGGCATTATTAACTGAATCCAGTAAACCCTACCTAACTAGTATCTCACAACAGTATGACAGATTGACGAAAATATCCAATTGTTTATATCCTTGAAATTGTTTGAATTCACTTACCTTAACCCAACAATCGAGATACATGTTGTAAACACTCGAAAGTAATACGGTTGTACAAAAAGGTGGGTAACATGATTCAATAATATAACAGAAATAATAATGGAAACTATTTTGCTGTACATTGCTGGTTTCAATGATTTTAAGCTACCTAGAAAGAGAAAATCGAGTTTATTGTTGTATAAATTCAGATTCATTTGACAATTAGACGATGCCGCCACCGATGTATATATATAATTAGACTTCCGTGCGGGGGATCGATATGTCATGCAATAAATTATTGCACAATGAAGCCACTGCAGTCACCATCATCATTATTGTGGGTGGCAATGTGGCAAATGGTCAACACTGGACGATTTTGCAAATATAATATTATATTGTATTTTTTTTATTCTCGTAGAGACAAACTAGCTGTAGCACTGATTCCACAATCATTAGAGACTCCGAATATTTATGGTAGAAGGCAAATGGTCAACAGTGGACGATTTTGCAAATATAACAATGAGTGTTTTTTTAGCTTCATAAGAAGTTTCGATGGTTATTGTCTATGGTTTGACAATTGAGAATGTCCAACTGTGTTGACATTTCTGTTGAGTAAGGTTTGGCGATTCATCATGAATAGTTCCTGTCGTTGAACAACGCTTCCAAATTGTGGAAATTTACTTTGAAAAAACTAAATCTGTTCGCGAAGTTACTCTTCTCGATTAAAAACCACCAACAAGACAAAAAACAGTGCGTACCAAAGAGAATATTGCTGCTGTAACGTGAAGTGTTGAAGAAGACGCCGAAATGTCGATTCGTCGCCGTTCTCAACTTGTTGGCCTTTGTCCGTCGACTACGTGGAAAAATTCATGTATCGTGTCATCCTGACTGAATTTTTATTTCCAAAAATTAATGAGCTAAACATCGAATACATTTGGTTCCAACAAGACGGCGCAACTTGCCATACAGCGCGCTAAACCATCAATTTATTGCAAAATCAATTTGGTGACAAATTCATTTCCAGAAGTGGTCTTGTTAACTAGCTCCCTCATTCGTGCGACTTAACGCCTCTCAATTACTTTTTATGGGGCTATGCTAACTCATTGGTTTATGCCGACAAACCAGTAACTCTTGAAGCATTAGAAGCCAATATTGCCGCCATACGGCCAAATTTACTGGAAAAAGTAGTGAGAAATTGGGCTGTTCGAATAACTCGTAACTGCGGAGGACATATGCCGACAATCATATTTAAAAAATAAATGTCATGAAATTATCCTCTAGATTATAATAATAATATATTCATTCCAACAGCATAAATTTCAAATGTACTCTCTAGAAAATCTAGTATGCCCACTCACACAACTTTCCTAACGCTCCAAAACGAATTTCATGGAATATAAAAATTATCCCATCAGGTTTTGTAACCATTCATTTTTCCAGCATTACAAGATAAAAAAATCATCATATTCATTTAATGTAACCAATCTGTTTCAGCGGCTAGCGGTATCCATAACATACAAAACAAAGAAGAAATCAACAAAATCGGCCTACTTGTTCTCGGGATAATCATGGCACAGACAGACCAATGGCTGAAAATATGTTTTTTTAGACTCAGGGACCTCTGAAACCTAAACATCTGTTGGAAACCGGGCACCGAAAATTTTAAACGATTACAATACTTTCCTACTAAAATAAAAGTATTTATATTGCTTGCATTGGGTTAATGTACATCAACCAAATACGATAGATTGTGGTCAAAGAAGACAGATAATCAAAATTTGATGACATAAGATCACATTGTTTCTTTTGCTTGCAGCATGTTTTTGTGTTCCGGTGTTTATGATTAGCCAAATAAAGTACATTTAAGTAACCATTTTTTCAAAGCACAGCTGGCTTGGTATGCGGGAAATTGCCAACGTTTTCTAATCATAGAATTGAAGTTGACTGATATCAGCTGATTAATAGTTTAATATGCTATAATATTCTGGTCACTCTCCGAAATGAAATACTCAGAACGCGGCGAGGGTATTTTGATATGTCTGTGTTTATAACATAATATGTACTTAGTATAGATTTCTGATATAAATGTTGCACCAATATCTCTAGCAGCAATTCAGCATTATTTCAGTTATAAGGTCATCTCTGCAAATTCACAGAACTTGAATGTCACATATCTGGACAAAACCCGTATAACTTAGAACTTTTCTCAGGCCATAGAAAAAGTAAATCTTTCCATAAATTTAGAATTTTCTCAATTTTATTGTCAGCTTAGAGAATGATTCGCTTGTTATATGCAATCAAACTAAATGACTTTTGAACTTCGCAATTGTGTCAAATACGACCATCCATAATGTTTCTTATAAAACATCTCCGTCGCTAGAGACGGCAGCATAGAGAGCAAAAAAGCAAAAAGGGCGCCGCGGGCATCCTCTCTGGGAAACGACCCGGAATTGTTAAAAAGTGCTCACAGAGTTAATTGTTCTTGAGGATGGTACTTAATTAAATGAACGGTCGTATTTATTCAGTAGCATTCCGGTGATGCGGAATAGAGGATTCCCCACGGTTGTATATCTGTTTTTGGGTGTCGTTCAGCTCCGGAGGAGCGTGACGAAAAAAACGATCCTGCTCGGATTATAGTCAATGACGGGACTGGCGGGGAGGTCACGCGGCTGCTCCGGATGGCGAAGAGATATGCAAATTGTCCCGTGATTACATTTTACAAGGGGAGTAATAAATTGGCATATTATTTTTTCAGTGTATTCTATATCGTTTGCATCCCTTGAATGAAAGCAATTTTCTTGATGAAGTAGAACAAAATGAGTGCACGATGTATTCATTCTGGTTCTAATAACTCAAAACTATTTTAAATTAATACTTAAATTTTCAATTTAAGAAAATAGGGAGCAAATCCTTCTACAGTTCGTTTCAAATTGAGAATGCAGTGTGGCGTCTGATGGAGCCTATCTTTGCCAGTAGGTTGTTATGCCGACCTTGACCAACCATCAGGTCCTTTCTCAGGCAAATTTTGCCGCTAAGATTTATATTTTATCTCAACAATTGTATGTTGAATACTTAATAATAATAAACAATGAATTCCATTACAGAATAAAATATTACTGGTGAAGTTAAAGAGCAGTAACACTCTGTGACGTTTCCCAATATATTCCCTTAACCGGCCGCACTGCATTCTCAGTGTGAAACGCTATAGAAGGTAATATAATTTGTATGGTATTATGAAACTGGAAATCGTTGGAATGGAATAATCAACTTATCCTTGGTGGTTTCAATATTAATACCAGCACTGGGTATTTCTGTTTGGTTAGACGTTGGTATTTTGATTTGTCCTTGTTGTGTTCTGAGTAAAGAATGCCTTTAGTGGCCGAATTCTGTCTTTTGCCGTAACATATATAAATAATTTATAATTTCATTTTGATACATGTTAGTGCGAAATCACGCTAGAAAAAAATCAAATTTCAATATCTTTTTAACCTGTTCGGGTCAAATATAGACTCGATAAAATATGTAACAATAAACTACTACGCCCTTAAGATGAAGAAAGGCACTCTTTTTAAATGGAACACACATATGTATTCCTTTACTTAAAATTGCAAGGATTTTAAAATATTTGAATTGCTCAAAATTTTCAACCAAACTGCATTCGAAATCCATATTATCCAAAGTGCAAATCTTGTATTGTACTGAATAAAAAAAGTTTATTTCATGCTTCCACAAGACCCTTTCATATGATCAATCAAATTCACTTATTCTAGCATTCTAGGAAGATTTTCGCGAAGAAAATGTGAATATATTTCACCATTCAGGCAATTTGTCAAAAAGGTTGGGTAATGATAAAATAATATGACCACCAATTATTCCTCCAAAAACATTAAATGACCATCGCTGTTGATGATCAACGGTCCTCAACCAATGGGGATTTTCAATTGCATAATAATGCATATTATATCTGATAACCGACTCATTGTATTTGAAAGTTGCTTGATCAGAAAACATATTTTTTTTAAATCACTACAATCCTCCTCGAGAATGCCGTTGATTTAAAACGCAACTTGATTTATAAAATCGTGAGTGAATATATGTCTTGATGCAGATTCAGATGATGTTTACAGCACTTTGTGAAATATCGTTGCTATTTCTCTAACGCTCAAGTCAGGATTCTATTGAAACATCAATAAAACTTGCAACTCATTTTACTCATTGCTCCGACCACCAACAATTTAATTTTTGGTATAAAATACAGTTCCAATCGATATCTTAGTTTATTGAATGCAGACAGCGTGAAATCTTCCAGGATATTTTTTGGAGTAGATTCTACTTGCTAAAAGAAAATTTCTATCAGCCTTACCAATTCAGAAGATTATATTCACTAATTCTTCACGAGTGAAATTCATTATTAACATATTGACATATCAGAATTTCTCGATATACCATCAAACTTATTTACTTTACAATAAAACTCGCAAATCATACATATTAGACCACATAAACCCTATAGTGGCAGAAAGCTCTTAAAAATTCTATTTAATGATGGAATGAAATTTGGGATGTTGCTTTTGAGCAAAATTAGTTATTGCCATTAGTATTATGTCATTTTCAAAAAAATCGTATTAGGTGACGGAAAATCGACCCTTAGCTCGTCTATATTTCAAAAAATTCTCTAAAGCGTAAGGAAGAGACTAAAAGGAATTGGTTATCTTGATAGGTTCTGAAATTATGATTTTCTTTGGGGTTCTATACACGAATCTTTTTTGACACATAAATTGACGTATGTCAAAAACTATTGCAGAAAGATTTGAGAAACTGTGTGCGTTATATCTACAAGTTAGTTGCAAATCTAAAACTATACCAAGAATGGGGAGTTGCGATTTAAAGAAACAGAATTAAATTCCCTTTTGTACTTTTACTTTAGAACATCAAGTATAAAAATAAGAGTATGTTTAGATTGTGCCTTATTTTCAGTCCTAACATTAAAAAAACAACAACAAAATAGATAGCTTAGATAGAGGACAAGTTATGGAGCTTTCCCGCACCCCTGGGTCACCCTGTAAGTAGATATTGATATTCCCAGCTATTTCAATGAAAATATTTTCTTCATAAAATAAACTGTTATGAATGCTAAATCAACATGTGGAATGGAAAATTCATTATTTTCAACATTCGACATTATTTTATATCTAGAAACCTGCAACAAATGGATAACTGCGACATGATATCTCCGTTTCTGCCAACGCTGTCTCGTTCCAACCGACAAATTGGAAACTTTTTCCAATTCTGAAAAGCGCACCATGTTTAGCACAGATGATTAGTTCGCAATTTAAAATAGTTTAATCTCGGGCTGGATTTTTAAGCTGAAGAAGATTGATCTCCTTACAATGGGACAGATGCGTTTCTACTCGAGCGGAAGAACTCGTTAGGTTCTGCTGGGTACGAGAGCCAAAACTTTGATAGTTTATTTGTTGGAAATGAAAAAAGTAAAAAATCTCGAGAGTTTTGCTCTAGATGAATGATGTGCTGTGAAGCGCATATTTTTCAAAGTGAAAAATATTGTGACATTAGTTTTTGATGAGGGGATAAAATATTATCGTTTATTTAATGAATAACTGTATTAAGATACTTTTAAATGAACTCTATTGCAAAAAGATTCATAACAATTCTTCCACCTCAACGTCTTCTTACTCTTTAAAACTTTTCTCAATGATAGCAAATGTCGCATAATCATAAAAATCATTACGTATAGTATAGTGAAAAAAGGAAATGGCGGAATATAACTACTGTTTTTGAACGTTATATGTATGTCAAAAATTTGACATTTAGACGTTAGACAAAAACAAGTCTCAATCATTATCTAAAATGAACGTGATCAAAGTTCTAAGAACATCCACCGGAATTTTGTGTCAAAGATGGGCACATTCACAGAGCGTATCAAAAGATACCCCTACTGTACATAAGTCATTTGCGAGGCTGAAGCAGAAGCAGAAGATGTTTCAAAGACATGATGGAATCGTCGTATGGCTGAGGGGTCCAAGAGATCGATTTCTTTACCAAACAGCCATAGCTTTAACACTGTTCAACGTTGGATGGTCACTGGTAACATATTGGCGATTAACGTTTGCTAAACATTTCCAATGAGTTTTGCCAATAATTTATACTGTCAAATTATGTATAGATAATACGAAATTTGTAAGATGAAAGAAATACATACATTGATATGTCTTTTTTTGTTGCATGCTCGATGTTTAACCTATAACGCTAACAAAACATCAAATCTTTCTTATTCATTCATCAATTCAGCTACAATTAGATGTGGATCATCAAAATTAGGCATCGCATTTCAACTTTTATGATCATCAAATACCAGCCAAAAGCAAATGCCTTCATTGAGAAGCCAGAGCCAAAACGAAGCCGCCTTTAAAATTCTCTGGGAAACCATCTCAAGAAGTCCTCGTACACCCAAAGCCGGAGTTTCAAGTCCCTAAATTTTATTCTTGTACACATTCCGGCTTCTACTGAGTCGACCAACTTAGCTGCTTCGAAGTTGGTCCATTGAATTAGAGCCAATTCCGGCTTGAAGAGGATGCGAAACTTTAAGCATGACAATTACTATCGCCGGCTCACGTTCTTTCTCTCTCTATCTATCTCTCACAAACTATTTCTCTCCACAGCAACTACCTTTCGGAAACCTTGAACTAAGATTAACAGCCAAAAACTTTCCAGCTACGACTAACATCATAAAGCAGCTTACATACGGGGAAGGGGTAGTGAGAATAAGATAGTAAACATATTATAAAATCGTTGAGAGGTCAATTATGTGATACGGAAAGATCTAACCATCTAACCATTTTTCACTACACTTCAGTAATAACAATCACAAAACGGATTTCGACAAAATCTACACTTGGCTTTTACGAATATTTATACGAATACCCTCAACAGATAGCATGTTTTTGAAAACATTTTCTAATATTGATAACCGCTCAAATAAGTTCGACAACAAATATAAAATGTTTAAGAAAATATCCATAACAAGGATTAAGAACTGCTAAGTTTCTCCTTTGAATTATTTAATTAAAAATATAAAATATAAAAAACATACTGTTAAGTATACTCAACTCGACCCATTTTTGGAGAAAATTTAGGAATATTGTTATACTTAAAACGAAATACTTACATTAAGGGAGTTATGTTTACACGTTCTAGACTCACCTGTAAATAAAAATCTTATTAAATATAAAGCGTGAGGATAACAAACACATAATTTTTATAAGGGCTCATAGATTATTACAAAAATGATTTTATAGTAGGACAGTTCTATAGTTCTGGTTTCTGTATTGATCAAGCTTTTACCTTTTACGTAGGTATACAGAAACAGACGTTATCAGGTGTTTCAAATATTTTTTACAAGAAATTGGACCGACGTTATTGGTTGGTGCACTGAAAAAGACAAAATAATATTAATTCTATTGGCGCTGTTACTTTTGATGTTGTGCAGTCTCAGTTAGATTGATAACTTTTGGCACCAACTTCACAAGTACTAGCACCAATAGAAATAATATTATTTTCTATTTTTCAGTGCACCAACTAATTAAGTCGGTTCATTTTTTTATTAAAAATATTTATTCCGCACTTTTGAATGTAACATTAGTCACGAAAATCGTTGAACGTTCACTAATAGCAATGAAGATAGTACTTATCCTATTACCCACTATATACCTTGCTTGTACTTGTTAATAACTTAGAGATCTCAAAACATCGTGGCGCATATACGCATAAGTATTTTAGATTCTACCATTTTTCCACCGCTGTAACTCGAAAACCGTAACTGGAAGGAAAAAATGTTCATTATGAATGTTGCTACAAATAATTAAGTCTTTCATATAGTATCCACAGTTTTTCAATTTTCCAAAAAAATCCATCAAATATTGTGTGAGATAATGATATTATTAACTATTACCTAGATATATCTAAAATTCTGGTCTTTCATTTAGTGAAAATACACATATTTGAGATTGATATAAAGAACATTGCTGTATCTCGAAAACCGTAACTCTTTTGGAAAATGTTCAATTTAAACGTTTCCGGATATTGTCCTGTCTTTAATTACTCAGATTTTCAACTTTCGAGAAAAGTTTCCCCTTCACCCCCTTCGGGGATGTTTTTGGATGGTATGGCTATATTTTTGGTTTCGTATTTATTATATACCGTATTACCAGAAGTAAATACGGTAATTTTGAGAAAAGTTTATATTAGTATTCTTGTACCCACCAACTTTATTTTGGTTTCATAATCAGTTACCAACTTATTTACTATATACACGATGCTTGGGTCAGGATAAGGTAAGAGATGCACTTTGCCGAAAAGCGAATGAATAGCGCGAGTAAAGCGGTGTGCGGCTGCATATGCTAAATCGCGGCATTCGCAAGAAGCCTGGTGTGGCTATAGCATAATAACCATTTCAACCGACAATATGGACCTTGTAACATGGAAATAGGTCTAGTTTGAAATTGGAAAAGAAGACGCCAATTACATCTTCCTACAGCTGAAGATTGTTATATACTAACACTCTATGAAACTAAACATAGTTAACGTTCATGGTAACAGAGCACATATTTTATTCTTCCTTTTAATGTATGTTCAGGCGTTTTGCACAAATTTTGTTCCAACCACGATCCTCGATCCTTCCAACTAGTCCGTAAGCTGAATTATGAATAACAGTAGAAGAATCATGCATCGCTGTAACAAAGCTGACCGAGCTAGATCTGATAGTTTGGAACACTTCATAACCGGTGGTTGGAAAAGAGCCATTGAGAGTGTGTTGGGATTTTGAGGATTTTTCTTTCATTTCAAATACGTCTACGTGAAATAGTTCCATCAAAATTTTAGGAATCGAACATATTTCTTCCACAAAATAATATTATTTATTGAATGGATATTGGTACTTCCTACTTGAAGTTGAGGAAGTCTTCTACCTACCTTTAACACTAACTGATAGGTGCTTATGTCTTTAAAATTACCAGTACTAGTATCAATAGAATCAATAGATATTTCATATCTTCCTGTGCATCTTTATAGGTAAATATGATTAATCTGTTGATAAAATCTTTTTCTGTTTTCAAAAATCTTTTGTTCAATATTATTGTGATTAGATTAGTTGTTCATGTCACTACTTGCAGTTTTTAATACTTGATAAAATATTCAGTTTAGTTATTTACATCTTATCATCAAAAGATGTAGGTGGAATGATAGGTGTGAGATTGACGGATTAAAATTATACATAAGCGACAAGCGCCATACAAACGTGGACGACGTCACAGGCATCTTCTAATTATTCAATAATGTCGATCATATTTTTTGTAAAAAGTCAATTAACACATATGTTTCTGACTAATGAGATCTTGAATGAAAAAAAAAAACAAAACAGAATCTACCAATTATGATGTTCGCAATCAAGGGAATATCACCTAGACAATCATTCCGTCATTGAAATTCAGTCATTAGGTTTATTTATCGTTTTCCACGACGACTTTCGGCCCCTAATATCTGGCGGCAGAGCAATTAGGGCCCTCGGCAACAGCACAGGGCAGCACATCACCCATATGAAGGCTGCTGGTCAGCAGTTCCCCTCCCCTTGTTAAATGGGAACGTATGTCGATTTGTAAACTTGTTTCGCTCATTTTGCATATATAGCCTAGTGAAGGTAATTGCTATCGAAAAGAACAAAAAAAAACGGGACATGATCAAAAAGAGGCGCGCATTCGGATTCGGTTATAGACAGAGGGCAAAATGAAGTAAATGATGGTGTGCGAGTGGGCAATTGCATTTATGAATTGATTTACGAGTTTTATGGGATGTATTCTTTCCAAGTTCTCTCACAGCTCTAATTCAACAGATGCATATAGTTAACTTACACTAACAATGTAAATGCGCTCTAAATATCCTAAAGTTTTGGAAAATTCTACCTCAGCTTTTTTATAGATTAATCATAAATTAGATATTAGCCGAAACTTGTACACTACATACTTACGTGGGTACAACATTCTAGAACCATAACGTTAACTGCTATTCTGTAAACCTAAACCGGGCGTTAAATTTAACATATTGAGAAAACTGTTCAAAGCTTGCGTATATTTTGGTCAAAGATAATGGAATCTTTGTTTTGTTCTTAAAAAATTTCTAGGGGCATTTAGAGAGTTTTCTGCGCATTAGAATACAAATTATGGTGTTAGATGTAGATCGGATATCCACATCAATTGCTCCTTAATAGATTTAAACTGAATGAATTAGTTTCTAGGCGTTCATGTTGCTCAGTTATTTTCTAGTTTAAGCTGTTGCATAATGATATTAATTGTAATAAACTTCCTGATTACATTAGGATTAGAGTTCCTAGAGTAGAGGCTAGAAGATGTGTTACATTTTTACTATCTATCACAGGAACAAACATTCTTGTAACATCCCCATTTTACCAAATGTTTAAGAACTATGAAAAAATTGAGGCCAATGTCGATATATTCTGTTGTAATATTTCCCAAATCAAAAGGATATTTTTTTAGTAATTAATTGTTAAGCTACGACTATTTTCTTTTCCTCTGTCATTATATCTTAAGTATTTTTATTATTATGGCTATTTGATTATTTATTCTTTAAAATACCCATGTATGTTACACAAAACTGTTTTCTTTTCCTCATCCTATAATTGGATATCTGTTGGATGTTGTAAAATAAATAAAAAAATAAATAAATAAAAAATAAATAAATATAAATGATCTTTATATATGAAATTTTGGTTAGGAACTTGAAAAATGGTTGAAAAATTATCAAAACCATCCGTTTATTAAAAAGTTTTGATAGTAGATTTGTTTCTCTCCGATTAGAGTGTAGATAAAAATGTGTAGGTAAATTGCTCAAAATATTCTAAGACGAGCGATCTCAATGTATAGGGTAGACACCTCATTATAAATTAGAAATATAAAGAATACTGTAGATGGACAAGCTAATTTTTTTTCTATTCTGAAAAGTATTATTACATTAAGAAATAAGAAAAAACACATTCCTTGCTATAACTACTGTGTTTTTATTACTTATTTTATTAATAAGCAGACAACACATCTCAAAAGAAACTCTGACTCAGACTTCTGAAATTACTACAATATCAGTCTCCAAACTATACTTATTTTGATACTTTATGTCATCACCTTATTCATTTCATAAAACAACAAACAAACAATATTCTTAAAAAATCTATCCAAACTTCAATGATTCCCAAGTTTCATTATTATCTATATTTTCAAATTTCGATCAAATATATGATAGGGAAAAAACAGATTATTTCAACATAACCCTAAAATCAACTCAAGAATCGACAACTTACTTTACAAAACAGCGTGTTCCGTGGCACCTCTGGGACGATTTATGGGAATTGAATTGAAATATTAGATTTTATCTGATGGATTAAATGTTGGATCTTACGTTAAAAGCATAAATAACGTCGGATAATTTTAAGATAATTGAAAGATATTTACAGTCGAATTGTAACATCTTCCTTTTCATAAAGTCCGTCAAAGAAACAGTAGCTCCCACTGTTTTATGAAGTTTATCAAAAATATTCAACAAACAACGAATATGATTATTACAATGATACATGTAGAAAATAAGTACAAAATAGTTTTTTAGTCTTACATTTCATACATACTACACAGATAAATAGTATTTGAGCAGATCAGAAACTACAGTCTAATTAAATGAGCAATGTGATTACATCACTACTAGGAAATTTTTATTAACTTTTTCATCGACCTTCCAACATCATTCGATATTGGAAAATACATAGATAATGTATATTTTGACTTTGCAGAGTCTATGCCTCTTGTCCTGTTTACATTTGGACAACGTTGGAAATACCCAGCATACCAACCCACATGTGGTGTAATGCAACTTAAATGGACTATAGTAATAATTCTAATTATTTTGTCTTTTCACTGTAACTGGTCCTTGATTGAGTTATTAATAAAAAGAGTGAAAGTTTCTCAAATGTGGTACTAAAAAAATCGTTTTATTATATGGACTTATCAAAGATAAATCCTGACTTATTCCCCCGAGTCAAATAATAGGAAGAAAGAAAGAAACAAATTTATTAATACCTTTGAGCTGTTACATTAAATGAGATAGATCACGTCATAAGTATATAAATAAAACACAGATAAATAATACTAACGTAGAAATTATTTTGTCTGTATCCCAAAGTGATTTATATCATTATTATTAAAAAAAGATTGTTCATCAAATTAATGTATAGTATCTAGTATCTAGTTGTAAGTAAAAGTCCATGATCTCAAAGTGGATTAGAATATAAGTTCAAAAAGAAGAAACTTAATATTTGTTCTATCAAAATACACAAAGAGTTCACCACCTTGTCAAACAAGATATATTTATATATATATATATATATATATATATATATATATATATATATATATATATATATATATATATATATTGGACATAGGTATTGGAGATAGGTATGGGTATCTTATGAAAAAATAACCAGAAGGCGATAACTTGATAATATATAGGGTGTTTCATTTGAAAAATCAATGTTGCTAATATTTTTTGATAATAAGTGGCAACGTCGCAAGGCTGAAAATATGAAAATATTTTCAGTCGATAGATCTCTAGGTATAATCTACATAATACAATTTTCAGAACGATCCTACGAATAGTTTTCCTTAAAAGTCTAAGGTACCATCGAACGTGAATCACCCCGTATATATGTCGAGGTACAATGCTATCTTGTGTAAAGTAGTATAATTTCATTACGTCCGCCGTCCAGAATCTCCGGGAAACACTTTCGAATGTTTTAATCAGCTGCCAAGAGGCGCGAGTACTAAGTTATATCTGGGTTGATAATTAATTCATTTGAGGGCACACCGCCTATCCGTATGCAGATTAAAAAGGAATACGAAATTTAGAAACTCTATGCTTCTGTTTGACGCAATGGGTAATTGTATCGTGATAATAATGTTCATTATCATGATACCTTAAGATATATTTTCAACACAAAATAATAACTTGAAACTGTGAGCCCAGTAATTCTACATTAATACATAATATTTTTGGTTTACTCCAACTAATGTTCATAAATTATTAAAATAAAATATTTAGGTAGGTATGAGTAAGTGAGTATACATTGCATTAAGGAATACTAACCATAAAAATATATTTACAGGGTTAATAACTAAAAAAACCTTGGGTACATCGATATGGTGTTTTGATAGAGTATGTATTTACTTGAAAAACGTTACAAGTTAATTCATTAATAGATTGAGAATTGAGAGATCATCTTTTTCTAAGTGAAACTTCTTAGGCAGCATCAAAATTAACTTTTTGTGAATGACACAAAGCATATGACTGGAGTGCCCTAGAATGAGAGAGAAAGAGCGTTGTTTATTCTCCGGTTGTCAATGTAAGCTTTCATGATGGTCGGACAGCAGCAACAACAATGAATGAAAAATTTACAAGATGAAGTCGGGATACATTCATTAAAATGTTCGGAAACCGTTGATAGAAAGTACTTGTCCATTCATGAAAGGGTTATCAATATACAAGCTTAATTGCCAGTCATTTACAGGAACCTCTAGATAACAAAATTAAACATCGTTCTGTTAACTATGACTTGGTTAAATAATAATGGTGACATCAAGCTCAAACGACCAAACAATCGAGTAAAAAGTGTTGCAATCTCATAATGAATAAGATTACATTTAACACAGTAGGTACCTCCACATTTTGATGGGAGTGCAATACATTCCAATTAATATACATTCAATGGGGAAGAAATTGGCGATGTTTGCATTGCTGGATTTAAAAAATATCAAATGGAAAAACAATCGTCATCTCTTAACTCTAAACCAAAAACTAGGCACTCGACCATATCTTGAATTTTATACACCGTTCACTGCTTTTATAATGCCAGGAAGGTGCTGCTGCTCTTGGTAAAGGCGAAGGCAAAATGTCATTGATTAGCGCTGATGAGTTCAGCGTTAAATTTTCATTGGATGGGTTTGATGCTTCTGTCAACATTCTTCGTGAAAAAATCAATTAAATGAATAACGACCGAAGAAATGCCACAACTAAATTAGCTACCTACAACAGCTGATGCTAAGATTTCTAGAAATCTAGACTATTTTAAATCATGAACATATATTTCATATTTTAGTTATCATGAAGTCACAATATCGGTGTCACCTATGAAGTAATTGAAAATAATGTACAAATTGAGGAGAAAAATTGAATAGGTATTAAATTTGTATTTCACTACTTATTCTTATGCCTTCCGAAACTATCTCTGTCATCGGTTTTTCGCCGTCAATTACAATAATAAAATACTTCGAAGTAGAGAATAGAACATTTTATTGCCTCTGTCTTTCCTAGATAGGAGGAAAAATAGGGAACATATAAATAAAGAGAACAGATATTCAATTGTTAGTTTAGGCAGATTTTTGGGTACCTACACCTTCTATTGTCTCATTTCACTACATGGTGAAACCTACGCAGTCTACCATCCTGTCGTTATATTTCGTGATACAGACTTTGATTAATATGAATTAGCCACAGTTTGCACTTCAGCTCCGTCGGTTGCTGATTCCCGCAACTAAGTTCAAACTGAAGCTTGGGCCATGTGCATATTAGCGTAACGGGCGCGTTCGGTTTCATCTGCTAATTGGTACATAGGTTCGTTCGACCGAATAACTCGTCGTCAAACAAGCAACAGGGCACATGAGCTAGGTAAATAAAACATATGTTACACATTGAGGAATCACGACAATAGTCGTATAATGTCAGTAGATGGTTAATTCGATACAAATACCGATACCGACACCGTGTATGTGGGCGTGGTTGGGTGTTTAATGTAAAATGTGAACATTAGTGTATCTTCAATAGAAAATGTTCACTATTCTCATTTTCAATTTAGTTCTATTCAAATACTAGACAAATAGTTCAATATTTTATTCAAGAATTCATCCAAATATTAACACAAATTTGAAATGCCTTTAAAATGTCTGTTTTGTCTGTCTAATTTCTTTTGAAATAATTTCAATAGTAGGTATGTGTAGTGTATAATAATCTGCCTTAGCATATTTTTGAGAATAATGGGTACCTGCCATTCTGATTGTTCAAATTAGTGATTATTTATTTGTCACATGACATTGTGAAACTTTAACTCAGTTTAAGTAGAGGTAGAGTATTTAAACAATATTCTTTAGTATATGAGGACACATGTAATTAACACACCGTCTCGAGGTATACATTTAATAATATAAATGTATCCATAAATTCATGAGGCTGTCGTATTCATCTTGGAATTCCCACTACATTTCCCAAGTTTTATTTTGATCTAAACATTTATCCTTCTATGAATTCAGCTCCAGTGGATATGGCACCAATATAGTAGGTTTAACAAATTCGCTGATAGTAATCCTGGCAATATAGTTATAAATCTATTGTAACGAGTCTGGGATTATCCCAGTGGGATATAGAGTCGCGGCCATTGCGAGGAGACCCCAGTCATTTATTTTTGTCTTTTATAATACAAGTAATAGATGTTGATGAAATTTTTGCCCTCGTCTTTAGAGGTGAATTTTATCACCCAATTTAGTTTAACAAATCATTTTCCACATGTTCTTTAACCAAACAGCTGATTGTTTTTTAAATATTTCATAAATAAAATATTTCAGAGAACGTAGATCCAGCTACTGGGTCAATCAATACCTTATGAAAATTGCTTGGGAGTTCTTTTTATAGTCTATCAATCTATTAATCGCTTTACATTGAGATTCAGCCGTCTTTCCTAAGCTAAAGTGGATTTTGAAAGCTCTAATAACCTATATATTCCTTTTTTTTTCGAACGCACCCCTTCCCAAGTAGATGCCATTCTAAAAGCTACCAATGAATTATTCATGTCTTCCTTTCTCTCTCTCTCTCTCTTGCAATATATATAGATATATCCTTTCGGAGGAGGATATCCTTGTGTTGGTAATAAGCTATTTGATGGTTAATGATATCTTGAGATTGGAATCTTTGTACCCACTAGAATGTCTAATATAAACGATGAGCTTAGAGCTTTGGCGAAGCTACCAAATCGATCGCGTTACGTTTTTGTAGAGCCCAAGAGAAAATGTATTGTATGTATTTATCATAAAATTCACCTGATCGCAAAGGAGATAGATCAGAGACATGAGCGGATTCAATTGGTATATCGAAAATAAAATATTCGAAGAATAGAAACGGTGCAGAACACTAAATGAAAATAAATAATGTAGAATTCATTCTTTTATTCATTTCAATTCAACATATCTTATATCCGAAACAATAAACCAACTTTATTGGTACACTATACATTTCTCAATTGATTCAAATTACATGAAGAAAATCATACAAAATATAAAGTGTTTGGTTCTCGAATAAAATATTATTATGACGACAAACGGAACGTAGAATTTCATTTAACACAGTGTGAAATATTTGCCGTATTATTATTGGATTCAATATTTCAATAATTGATTTACATCAATAAAAATTCGGGATTCAAAAAAGTAGGACTCAAGCACCCTCAAATCCATAAAACAGAAAAGGCAGATAGTACAGATACATCTCGTGAACAGAAAAAAACTTACCTAGGCGTTCATTAAGTTTTTTTGATTATATATGTGTTTATGGGTAATTAGTATAATCGCACTTTGCTTTTGAGAAAGACAGACGGATTCAATTCATTCGAGTTTATTGTTCTAAATCTGCCCCAAAATTCGAAACAAAGGAGAAACAATGAATCTGGCCTTATTGGATTCCTTTTGCATTCACCCTAGTAAATCACAAAGCACACTAATGGATCAATACAATGCAACTACTATCACAATTTTATAAAATCAGACTCATTACAATAACACTCTTTCGGAAAGTTTTTTAATAATTCGATTCATTTACCGACAGTCTACTTTATTTATGTTCGTAAGCGCGCTTCGCATAATAACATAGTCCGATTTTGATGATTTATTTCTATTTGAAAGAAGAGAGTTGATAAATGGTTCCATGTTAAGCAAATTTAAAGTCCATCATATCCTTCCCCCAAAAAAATGCACCTGAAAGAACATTTCCTTTTTTTAATTAAAAAATTTGAGACGGCAAAATTGAAGAAGAAGATATCCAGCAGATCCATATCCAGCAGCATTTAAATTGGACTTTCGTCAAAAAATATTACGGTTTCTGAGTTACAGCAATGACAAAATCTGCAATATGTGTTTCCGTTATGAGGATAGCGAATTCTTTTCGAAAATCGAAAATATGAAATGGCCAAATTAAAGAAAAGACCATATCCAACAACATTTAGATATCTGAACAATAATAGGTTTAAGAAAAGAATACACATGCACGTGGGTAATAGGTACTATCTTCATTGGTATACGTTCAACGATTATGATGACTAATCGTAAATTTAAAATTGCGAAATATTTTTTTCTTCAAAAACTAGGACCGAATTTATTAGATGGTGCACTGAAAAATATAAAATAATATTAACTTCACTGATGCCGATACTTTTGAAGTTGGTGGCAAAAGTATTTTATCTTCCATATTTATAATTGTACAATTCCAAAAATTCACCAGTGGAATTAATATTATTTTGTTTTTTTTCAGTGATCCAATTAAAAAAGTTGGTGCTGGTTTTTGTAAAAAAAGTATTATTTTATCCTCATTTTGATAACCAGTTCTGTTCTAACCACATTGCAGAATTTGGAATTATAACGGTTACTAGTTCGTGCAATGGAAGTGAATAAATAGCGAAGCAATTCAAATGCCATTTTGAAGCAAAAAATTCAATTAAGAGAAAATGATAACCAGATTATCTATTCGTTTTACTTTGCACTGGTTCCAGGTATGCAGATATGGGGATTGATAATTTTTCCTAATAAAAAGTTGTTATTTAGCTTTAAGTTCTTGATTAAATTAAGAAAGAAGATCACAAATTCCAAAAGAATACAGAATGTCTCTTCTATCAATTTTGATACAATTAAGTATTTTTTCTCAATACTTCACAATTGATTTATTTTGCCTATGTGTTTAAGTTTATTGTCTGTGCCACTGGAACTATTGTTAATTATAAATATATTAAGTAATGGAAAATTTTGAAATATTTTTTTCATTCGAAATGACCATAATAGATAAAAATAATTTTCTATCAAATATACAGGATGTCCCATCGGACGTTGGCCAACATGGATATCTTTGTTCATCGGGGGGATAGAGATTCGGTTAAATTGGGGAAAGTAGTGTAGAATTTCGATCTTACAAACATGCCACCGTGGAAACGAACGAATTCCAACTAGTTCCGAAGTTATCGAAAAAAAAAAAACAAAATCGTCTATTTCGAAATATTGCTCTAACTTTTTTGTTTATAGACTTATGAAAAAACTGTTAATGCTTTTCCTCAGCTTTTATGTTCTTTGAAACTGTTTACTTTGATTTTTCTCCATACAATGATTGCCGAGAAAAATACAATAACTTCAGTTTTTCTTATAGGCGCCATATTTAATTTTTCCATTTGAATCACGCGTTTTTTTCTGATTAATTTGATATGTAACCTGTGACATTTGCATTTGCCCACAGTAACATTAGTTGGCCCCCAAGATCATCGGATCTCACCCTCTCGATTTCTTCCTCTGAGGTTATGTTAAAAATAAAGTGTATGGCATAAATAATTACGAAAGCCTTGAAGAACTATAGAATGCCATTAACAGCATCGATAGAAGAATACTGGGGAAAGCGACGAGAAGTATCGAAAAGCGATGTCAAAAATGCATCGATCGCAATGGCGAAATTTTTAAACCTTATTTGTAATTTGTTATGAATCTAGATTAATTGTTTTGAAGATTCAATACCAGTGTTTATTAATCACACAGTAGGTTAATGCCATCTTTTAAATCTTTCTTAGAAAATACACTATTTTCTTTTAAATTTTTATCCAAACGCCGAAAGCCCTTGTAATTTGGTTATCGCCTTTCCGGAAATTCAATAAAATATTCAGTGGTTGCGTTTTTGTTGCAGCAAATGAAAATACAAAAAAAACGAACTTTTCGTGGACAGAAAATTCTTCTACATTATGAATCAGTAAAAACACAATAACTCACTTCGGAAAACGCCCATGTTATATATCAAATTAATCAGAAAATCCAATATGGCGCCCATAGGAAAAACTGAAGTTAGTCTATTTTTCTCGAGAATCATTGAGTGAAAAAAATTTAAAAGAACATAGTTCGAAATATTTCCAAATAGACAATTTTAAATTTTTTCGATAACTTCGATAATAGTTGGAATTCTTCGTTTTCACGGTGGCATGTTAATGAGCTCAAAATTCTGCACTACTTTCCCCATACAACCGACTTTCTACCTCCACGATTACCTAACAAAGATAGCCATGTTGGCCCACGTCCGATGGGACAGCCAGATCAACTATATCGAAAACATTATTTTATAATGTTAGGAAAATTATATTTATTATATTAATCGACATTTCATATCCATTTTATATAATAACATGCAAACAAGATGGTATTAAACATTAACAGAGTTAGCGATCACAACCACATGCCATTACTTGTAATCCTTCAATTGATAGGCGCAACTGTGTATTTTTTATGTTGGTAATGTAGATATATCCGCGTTCAGAGGATTAATGCAGATTTAACGATTGAAAATATATCCTTTAATTCCAATTTATTCCAGTATATTCAAGCTATTGTTTATATACTTTAATATTGTATGTTAAACAAGGTCTAGTATGGATTAACTTGGTGAAAATTGTCATTTGTTATATTTTTCCCTATGAACATTGTAGAGAAAATAGTCATTCATATTTTATTTTATTGAGGTGTTGAAGTGATCTTTAATGTGAAATTTTGATTATTTTTTTAAATCAACTGAAAACTTACATCGTCTACATTCTGAATGTTTTTTTTTTAATTACTGTGGGTTCAAGCGCCCAGATATTAAGATATATCCCAGTACTTTCTGCATGATTCTCATGAGAGTCTATATTGAAAAGACTATTTTCAGATGTCTTGTGTTTAGAATATTTACCATTTCCAATCGACTACTCCAGATATAATATTATTTTTCACAAATTACGTGAAGTAGTGTTCGAATCACATGCAATAGTGATTTTTCATGGATATTCTCAATGAAAAACTTTGATAACGTAAGAATAAGTAATAACCAGGTGATCTACGTCAAAAGATAGTAAATTCAATTAAAAAACATCAAACTTTATAAAGTAGCTGCATATGGACAGATAGATTTAAAGAATTGTGCAAAGTTGTCTTGAATTTTTTTATTCGAATGTTACTCATTAGCTTGTAATAAGAATTTCAACTTTTTTTTTCTCTTTATTTATGCTATATTTCTAAAAGATGAATATAATTCTTATTCTACCACTATCTAATCTATCGAAGGTTTCTTTACTGTGAATACATTTGCGACGTAGATCAAATGGTTGCTTAGATAGACTATCTAATGCACTGGGGGTAATTATTGAGGTAGCTAACGAAAAACAACAAAAACTGTTAAAGTCAATTTCGCAATATAATGACTTGCCTCTGAGGCACCGAAAATGTTATTTTATCATGGAATGTCTCCATGTACCCACCTATAATAAAAGCGCAACAAACGAGGTAGGTATATAGTATAATAACGTACCTAACCATATTTGTTCAGGTTAATTAACATTGGTATATATGAAGTATATTTATCTCATTTAGGCTATACACCGATGTGTTCCCTTTTCAACATAGTAATTGGTGAGTGTATTACATTTCAGGCAATGTTTTATAAAGAGAAGCAGATTAGGAGTTATATATGGTGTATATATATATATATATATATATATATATATATATATATATATATATATATATATATATATGTATGTGATCAATCTACATGAAACCCATCAGAACAAAATGGATCAATTTACAATTATTAATTTTGTATATATATTTTGCATATATGTATAGAGAAAATACTAATATGCGAATTAGTAACAATATGGCTAGAATATACTAATACTGGTAGTTTGTTCGCGATGTTCAGAAGAGCACCAATAATATCGTGGATTTGGATGCTGGTGGTTCAAGAAAGGTCAAAAATGATTTTTGTGGTCAAATTTAATTTTTGGCAAAATTTAGAGTAATTTCCGCTTGTGGCAAAATAGAACAGTTCCAATAGTTATGTATTAAGAGCAATATATGAGTAAATATACAGACTTCGTTAACTGCTTAATTTGATTTATCATAAAACTACCAAATATATAGGGTGCCCCTCGACATGACTGCCATAGCTTGGAAATGTCTAATGAATATATAACCAGAACTCTAGCCTGAACTAGAAGAATTTGAAATTTTAGTTAATTAGTCGTAGGAATTCCCTACTAATTTAAAGACCATTCAAAAAGAAGCCGCTTTATTGAATTAGTTGCTGAAAATGTCCACCCAGTTGCTGAATACATAGTCTAGCTCTTCTCAGAATTGAAATATTAGCTCTGCCAGCAGTCTCAGGATCTGCACGAATAGGTGTTCTCTGTTTTCAATACTTTCTGCATAACCTTTTCAGTGTTTCCCATAAAAAGTTATCTAAGGGATTACAATCGACTTGATGGCCAAGGTGCGTCATCAACCTGAATCCACTTACAGGAACATCGTCCAGTAATATTGGATGATCACTTTCAATGAAACATAAATAACGAATGGCTGTGAGACGATCTTCCATTATAAACGGACCAATGAGGCGGTCATCAATAGTGCCACATCAAACATTCACCTAAAATCTATCTTGAAAATGGGATTCCCGAGTTTGTCGTGGATTTTCAAGTGCTTAAAAATATGAATTCCTGGTATTATTGATGCCTTTTTGGGTGAATGAGGCTTCATCATTAAACAATATTAACCGACAAATTCTTTGATTTCTCAATATCCTGCGACTAAATTCAAGTCTTGAATTGTAGTCGGCAGGTTTTAAAGCTTCTACAGGTAAGATGTGGTATGGGTACAAACCGAAATTTTGTAAAATTCTCCATACTCTCTCTCATCTGGCCTACGTTTCTTTGGACACTAGTAGAAGGATGATCATCAATCTTATTAAGTACTGCTTCTTCTTGAGCAAGTTTTTGTTGAACGGGACATTCAGTAATAGCTGTAGGAAACTTGCCTGTTTCTCTTAAACATCTATGGACATTGCTAAAAACAACTGTACAAGGCACCCTACAAGTGGGAAATCATCGACGATAATCATCTACTGCCGCTCGTCCGTTTCCATTAAACAGTTCATTTCCGCCTATATGTCCGAACTATGTCGTGGGACACACTGTATATATATATATATATATATATATATATATATATATATATATATATATATATAGGCACAGCATTTTTTCCTATAACCAAAAAACTCGCATAACCACTCAAATTATTGTTCAAGTACATTTTGAATTCAGCGAAGCTGGGCATACAAAGGACGTTGAACCGCTCATTCATTTGTTGGAATATACCTATGTACGTGGGCATAAAATTTCATATGCGGGTACTATAGCAGATGCATTCCATCATATGAGACTTGCAGGTGTGATGTGGAATTTTTAGCCCATTTTTCCCTCACCTTGATTATACCTTTGTCATTTGAATGCGCGATTTTTTTGTCGCATCAAAACTCTTTTATTTTTCCGACGAATACGAAAATACATATATATTTACATATACAGATATCTATGAGCGGGGTATGGAATTTATGTGCGCTATCCTATATATTATATGATACAAGAGAAGCATTTTACATATGAAATTGTGTTTTTGGGACGAACAGACGATGAATGAGCGTTCTAGTTTGTAGAGAAACATAAAATATATAGGTATTAAGTTTCAGCTAGAAGAACTTTAATAAAATTCCGTAGTGTAAGACAAATGTAGCTTGCTCCGGTTTTTCGTTCTTCCTAACCATTCGCGCTGCACTGCTAGCTCCATATTTAAGTACGAGGTAAGAGACAACGTTGAAAACGGGAATAAAGTACCTATGGGAGACAGAAGATGTTATATATGTATACCTATAATATTTTTCACAAAAGCATATTATTGTATCTCATAATGTGTATTTTACACTTAACGGAATAAATTCTAGCTTAAGTTCCGTAATATTTTATCACAAAATGCAAGATAATGCCTACCTAGGCTAATTCAGCATTATAATCAATTACTTTGAAAGTTTGAAACAAAATTGAAGAATCATATTCTTTAAGAATGAAAAATACCATTTGTCATTTTATAAAGATCCAGAAAAGCTTCCTAGTTCTCGTTGACGAGTTAATTGGGGCAAATCACGATGAAAACGATTATTTCAGAAAAGAATTTAAAACATATCAAACAAAAATAAACATGCATGTAACTGAAACAATAATAAACCCTTAGAAAATTATGTTATCAAGAAGCTATATATATTAATATAGATCATAACTAAGCAAGGGTTCAAATGTTAATAATATAAAGTAATGTTAAACTTTAAAATATGGTCTGAATAATTAGTCTATTGCTTTTGGAATTGCTGCAGAGAGCTTATAGCCAAATGACAATAAAGAAAAATAGTAGGTAGTACTTTAAGGTTATAGGTCTATTATTACTAGTAAGAAACCTGATGGTCAATAACGCCCATTCTCCAGAAGTGAAGTAATTTGGAAAAAAAAACAAAAATAGACTTCATCCTACATGCTAGCCCATGTTAGATTAAAAACAAGGCGTATTTATATTGGGCGCATGTACATCGACCAAATTAGACAGACTATGAATGTTTATAAACATTTTTTACCAAATATAGGACCGACTTTTTTAGTTGGTGCACTGAAAAATACAAAATAATATTAATTCTATTGGTGCTGGTACTTTTAAAGTTGGTGCCAAAAGTCTCTCACTGCAATTGCACCAACTTCAAAAGTACCAGCACCAATAGAATTAATATTATTTTGTATTATTCAGTGTACCAACTAGTAAAGTCGGTCCAATTTTTGGTAAAAAATATTTGTTCCACTCTTTTGAATGTAACATTCATTAGTCATGTAGATCGTTGAACGTTCACTAATACCAAAGCAGATAGTACTTATCCTATTACCCAGGTATGTATATTCTTTGCTTGTAATCGTTATTGTTCACAATCTCGAAACATCGCGGAAATACACATATTTCAAAGATACATACCACTGCTACAACTCGGAAACTGTAACTAAATTTGAAAAATAGAAAATCTGATTTAATTAATTTTACTTGTAAGGAATATGCATTAGTAGTTAGTGTTAGAAAGTGATAATTTCTTGTTGTCATTTCACGTAGACATTTAGACGTAGAAATAAAATTGTGCAAAGATTGATATTCTGTTTATAATATGACTTCTTATCAACGCCCTAAAACGATTGTGAACAAGTTGATAATGAGCTAATTCCCATTTTCATATCTGAATAATTTAAATCTTAGGTATCCTCAATTTTTAATTCTATTTGCCAAACAAGCCAATCCGATAAGTCAGAAGTGGCTATTCGAAAATCCAATAATATACATGGTGTCTCATTTGAGAATATTGAGAAAAGTATCATTTTGCGAATCGTGGCAACACTACGTATTTAAAAAAAATATTTCAAATTTAATCATAGCCTGAAAAAAGCATTATTTTCTTAAAAATAATACGTGGATAAAAGTATAAAATGTTTATGACCAACCCAACAATGATGGTTCAAAAATACCCTGAATTCTGAAGATGATCGCTAATAAGTTCGAAACGGTGCATCACAGACCCATAGTCATATGTATCGTTGAATTTCTCTTTGAAAGGACTGTATAAAAATATAATAAAATATAGGGTGTTCCATTTAAAAAAATGGAACATTGTTTCACCACCCTGTATATAACAAAGTGACGATTAAAAAAATGAAAAAATAAAGATCATTTAAGTGGAAACAACTTTTGTCTTTAGATTTTTTTGTAACCCCCGTAGGTTTCGAGATAAGGTATAGGGTCCTATTAAACGGGCCACCCTGTACGAACAAATACCTCAATATTTATGTATAATACGATCCAGATATTGACTCTCATTTTTGGAGAATTCGGACTATATGATATGGCTCTAAGTGAAATTATATTTTCACTTTTCAAAACTGAAGATTATTTCTCCAAGCACCCTATATAAGTACGATCAGAAATCTAAGAAGGTTGTTAATCAATATAAGTCGACGATTCTCATTATTATCTATTGTTCGAAATATTAATAAGCAATAAAATTGTTTGTCCCTTGAAGTATTTCCAGATCCGGATTAAGATTAAGAGAATATAGAGAATATGGTAGAATAGTAGTGTATTTGGATGAAACTTGTTTTGATACCCACGATATTCCAAACAAAAGTTGGGTAGACTTATCTGTCTTGTGCCAAAATGAGGCCTCGTGTAATGAAGAAAAACGCATTACGATAATTCATGCAGGAACCGAAACAGTTTTATACCAAATACGTTGTCTTTATCGGCAAAGAATATTAACTACTCTTTAGTCGATTATCATGATGATACCGCCGAATTATTTCAAGACTGGTTCCAAAATAAATTCGTACCAAATATTCCACCCAACAGTATTATCGTCATGCTACCACAGTCGAAGACGATAAAGCACCATGTTCAAATGACACCAAAGCCACTATACAAGAATATATGTTAAATAATGATATGTACTATATATAAAAGTACACAAAAAAACAAATACTCGAAGTTTTACACAGTTACTCGATACAAAAGAAATATTATTGTGATTCATTAGCTGAAAGTTTGGAACATACGGTGCTCAGACGTCCTCCTTATCACTGTATGTTTAACCCAATTGAACATATTATATGGCATTCGCTTAAATCAGCCGTTCGAAGGAATAATACTTGTCCAACCCTAAGCTCATCTGTGGTCGGTCTTATTCAAAAAGAAACTGCAAACATTGCTGATAGAATCTGGGCCAAGTGTATTTCCCATATTAAAAATTTTGAAAAGTCATATATCGATTTAGAAAGAAATCCCAGAGAAAAGTTTATTATCAATTTGGATGACGACAGTGAAAGTGAAACTGATCTTCGTGAGTAATTTTGTTTATAATGCAAAAAACGGCAACTTCACAAGTGTGTATATATATTAAATTTAATTCTAAACAACTTATTATTTATCATAATACATTGTATATGCATATAAATAAACAATTCTCAATTATATTCAAGCGATTTTTCTTAATAATTAACTTAACCGATTATACCCACCTATAAAACAAAATGTACCTAATGGCTAGAGCAAGTACAACTGCGTAGACAGCTTGCTGATAACTCAAGTGTTTGGTGATTTACAATCTTCTTAGATTTCTGGTCGTACTATACGTATTCTATTGTGAGATATAATATATATATATATATATATATATATATATATATATATATATATATATATATATATAAATCTGGTGTGCTATTCTTCGAATGAAAGATAGATTTCGAGATGTGTTGAAGCAATTCTCAATATCCGCTTGATTGGATATTAACAGTTATTTCTCGAGAAAGAGTATATGAGAGATTATTTGAAATTCTTTTTAGGTCGTTCCTGGCTCCACGGGATGTGGGTGCCATGACCGAGAACCCACACAGAAGTTCACGCAACAGAACGTTTTCTCTCTGTGCACAGAGTGTTGAGGCTTTCCTGTCCTTTCGGGAATGAAAAGTTTTGACAAAGAATCACGTCGGCTAGATCGAAATGAAGACTACTTTTTTGTGTTGGTGAAATCGTGCCCGGGAATCATAAACAGTCGAATAACAGCCGGCACCACATCGCTATATGTGAAAAGATATACAGATGGAATATATTATACGAATCGAGTTAGTGGAATATGTGTATTATTTGTTACTACTCTGATGAGGAACGTGCCTTTTTCTAATAACAGGAATTGATGTAAGAAAATTTGGCGGGTACTCAAAATTACAAGCATAAATCTGTAGTTTTGAAAGCTATATTATCAGATATCAGATTAGAAAATCATATCTGTTACCTAGTTACACTCAGGAACATAAAGGAGGTACAAATTAGAATCCACTTGAATTTCAGTTTTCCTATCCAAACGTTCGGAAGAAGGGGGTAATGGAAATTAGAGATAATAGAGAAGTCACATGTTAATTCAGAAAACTACCTACTTTGTATATCACTTATTTTGTCAAAACAAAATTCTTGTGTCGCATATCTTCATGCAGAGAAATGACTTCAGAAATGGCTTATGCCTTAAACAGATTCCTCTATTATGAACAAGCAACTTAATCCTATTCCCTTTTGTTGTCCATTAGACAAGTTAATTAGTCGATGCATGGAAGCATATAGCAATTCAGAGAACAACATCGGCTCAAAAGTTTGTTGTCTTGAAATTCAACAAGAAGCCTTTACGTACCTAAAATATATATATTTTGTACAGTGTGTCCAAATTTTAATATAATTGAGGATGAATGTCGTTAACAAAATGCCTACAGTGATGATTTTCATGAAACTAAACATGCCATAAACAAAAATAATCCATTTATTTCACATTCAGAGATACAGGGTGAAAATCAATTAGACATTTCAAGAGGTTTCTATAGCTTAGTTCTTAAATAAGTTATAAAAAAATAGGAACAGAACTAGATTTTCTACACTTTTCGCTAAAATGCAGTGTCATACTCAAAGAAATTGAGATTTCTCTTGCAGCCCAAATTTATCTTTAAAATTCGTGGAAATGAGGGAAAAATAAAAATAAAATATTTATATTATTATCATAGCTCTGCTTGCAAATATTAGATTCACAAAGCAGTAAAGTATACTCACTGTAATGAGCGGAAGACATACACAATACCTACACAAAACATTAAATATAAAGAAACTCAGAAACTAATCTCATTTTAGAATAAGTTAGGGAGAGTAAATTAGTACAGATAATCACAAATTTATTCAGAGAAGTATCTAACAACAACCGAGATACCTGATAATGATCCAATTTTGGACATACTTTAGGTAGTATATACTATATGTACTCGGATATACATATATCAGTAAGGTTTTAACTTGAGCGGGCGAATAATTTGGCGCATTAGGCTCGCCATTTCGCCATTACCCGCATATATATACGCGAATGTGACTAAATTCTCTCTCAAGTTTAATTACATTCAGAGAAGAGAGACAGAGGAAGTTGGCGAAACCCTATTTAGGTTCTCAAATATGTCCGCCGACTTGGGAAATTTTCCTCCGCATTTAAGTCATCGGGAATGTGTATGTATATATGTATGTGCTGAATAAATGCATGTGCTATAATTTCTGCAAGTATATTTGTGCAACGAATGTGAATTTCTTTGAAGGGATTCCCTGTTTAAGCACATATTTGTTTACCATGGCTTCTTCAACGTAAAACTATACGGTACATTAGTGAATGTTATGATCCACAATATGGGAATTCATTAATTCTTTTTGCCAAGACAAACAACAATGGCGATATTACATTTTTTCACAAGACGAGCCGTTCCGCAATACCTAATATGAATAAGCAATTAACAAATATTTTTGAAGTGACACTTTTTTACATCAGAGATTTTTCAAGGTCGCGTCACGCCACGTTTTCTGAATATTTTGCGATGTAAGAGAGATAAAGAATGTGGTAGATGGTAGAGGTGAGATGGAATGAAAGAGAGAGTAATGTATAATGCAGGAAGCGTTGCATAAGACATTGCTGTTCTCTGGAGTTGCCGGTTGTTCCTTTTGTCTTGCATGAATAAAAATCTGACGTTGGAAATTTATCTCTCTTAGCATATCTAGCATACTAACATTAAATTTAAAATTTCATATGTATTGTAAGAAATTAGGCAAAGAACACACGCTAATGCCGTTTTGTACAAGCTCGCAACTGACTTATTAGAACAAAATTCCCAAAAATTATATGCAATTATTATATCTTTAACAAAATAAATCTCAATAGCTTTTAAATTTAAAAAAATATGAGTCACGGTCGAATTTCAAGCACTGGGCGACCACTAGTAAATATAATAAGACATTGCTGCTCTCTGCCGGTTGTTCCTTTTGTCTCACTTGAAAAAAAACGGTGTGGCTAAACTTTCGCCGGCGGTATTATGCGACCATGCTAAATATTCCACCGGCCGGCGGAATTGGGATCTTCACCATAAGATGTCCGCCGATACAGTGGTTATACTGAGTATGCTCGGCGGAATCTAATGACGGGTAGAAAGTTATCCGCCAATCGGCGGACTTATTTGTGTGTACCGGGAAATTCCGCCGTAAACATAACACATAACCTACATTATTCAAAACACAGATTCAAACGCTAGCCCACATTGTGTTCAGTGTTGAAAATGGAACTTGTAATGGTTTCCCATTCTTTCGAAGAGTTTGAAGAAGCGCTATCTCTTTACTGCAATACGGATTTTGTTTCGTTTTACAAAAGGGAAGCTAGAATTATCGCGGCCGCCAGAAAAAAGACAGAACGATACATAAACCTAAAACTAAAATATTACCAGCTGAAATATGCGTGTATAAAAGGCGCTAAAGGGTTTAAATCAGCAGGGAAAGGATTAAGAAATTCGAGGTAAATAAATACATAGATAATACAGCTGAAGACAGCGTGGGAATACGGCATAGATATAAGAATAACTGAAGAAGAAATGAATGCAGGAGATGAAACAGGATTTGCAAGTGACGCTAATGTAAACGAAAGTACAACTCATGTGACCGAAACAGCCAACGAACCGTTTATGTCCCATGATACGAATCTTGTTTTGGAAAATCTCCAGTGGTAGACTTCGATATGGAACATCTTTTAGACATTGAGGTTAATCATATCATAGAACTCAACGATGACAATAATAACAAGGCAAATGAAGAAAATAATGTCCTGGATGTTTCAAATGTTATTTTACCCTCAGCAATAAAACTGGGAGGTAGGCCAAAAGGACGTAACAACACTGTTGTTGGTTTGACATCAAACAGAAGGAAGAAAACTTGATCAGCCCTTTCCAATCAATTATTTCTGTTGTACCTATATTGTTTTATTTAAAATTGATTCCTTGTATTTTCATTTATTGTTAGTAATACATAATATATTTACAATGGAATTACACTGCCTATTGAAATTATATTGCATTCACTGAAAATGCCCACGTCCATAACTTTAAAACTAAACTAAAAATATCTTCGGCGGATTTTGACCACCATTACCTATCAGTCATTGAATTCCGCCGTACATACTTAGTATAACCACTGCATCGGCGGACATCGTATGGTGAAGACACCAATTCCGCCTTCCGGCGGAATTTTTACCATGGGCTCATAATACCACCGGCGGAAGTTTAGCCACAGCGAATAAAAAATCTGACGTTCGGAATGGAAATATACGGGTTTATGAGGTACATCATAAAATACGACTCTAGTTTTAGAAACGGCAAATGATTTAATACCAATTCCGCATGAGCAAATGGTAAAAATACCAGGAGTGTAGTGTCTTAACCCCTATCGCTTATTAGGGTTTCGTACCAGCGACAAGAGAACCTTTATAGTCCCGCGTTTCTTCCGATCTTGCTCCACCCTCTAATCTCCGAAGATAGGAAAGTAAAACCTCTGAAATAAATTGGGTTGGTATAGTTTGATGTTTAAGTTGTAGGAAGAATAAAATGATTTCTCTAATAAACATAGTTGAAAAGAATTTAAGATCAGAAAATGCATCTTGAACAAAAACGAATAATGTCATAGTCACGAACACGAACGAAACAGAATCATTTAAATGCATAAAAAGTAAACAATAAGCTTCACATATAGAATGCTTGTTCATCTATATTATACTTCTACGCTAGCAGAATAGTAAAGGAGTTACTTTTCAGTCCCAACCACTATAGGGGGCAGGTACAAACCCTTGCCATGCCTAAACGATTATTTTTCAATCCTCATGTATTTTTTTATTAAAAATTGTGATATTGATAGTAAGGGTAAACAAAATAATATTTCTAACTACGAAAATATATTTATACGTATAATTGTCATTAACTCATACTTTAAAATTCTTGAATAAAGGTACCTACTATACTTGACTATAATACAAATGTACAGAACCCTCGAGGTATGAGTTCAACTCGTACTTGCCACATTTAATTCATTTAATATGGAATTGTAGGACAAACAAGATATTTTCAAATTATTGATTACGGACAAATCGAAGATTATTTAACTGATAACTAATTCAAAGTCGGGTATTGATTTTTGCAATATTTTTTCAATATTGAGAAAAGACAAAAGATTACGAGACCTTGACTTCATTTCTACGATTTTCAAGTATTTTGATATAAGTCCAATGTATTTCAATTCATATAGGATCTGAAATAAATTTACGATATTTACATTGTTGAATTCAAATTATATCTTTATCCATATAATTATCACCGAAACAAAAACTCGATAATATCTTGTATTTTTTTAACAGTATTCCTTACTTGAATAAATTACTACAATTTTCGCTAATTTCTTGCAGCGAGATTTCCGAGAAGATCCACTCTACTGTGTTACATTATTGCTCACATAAATCAATGCATTTATTCTATAGAAATGAGTTCCATAAGATGAATGTGCAAATTTCAGTCTATTGACGGCTGTTAAATATTTTTTTGGATACTCCTTCATTATTGGACCACACTTTTTTTGGGATATCTTTTTGAGATGACAGATAGATACTGTACACAGTATTTCTTCCGGTGCTCCGACCAATAACTATATATCGATTTGTTTTTCGCAGATTGATATAATCAAAGGTTACAGAATATTATATACAATCTTCTAAAGTTGGACGCTAGTTTTTATTCTTAATCATTCCAATAGCTATGCTTTCTTTGGCCAAGCCGGCTAGGCGATCCCCATGGTCACTGCATTGCAATCCGACGTGGGCTCTCACCCAGATACGTTTTATATTTATTTTCATTCTATTGACCTGATCTTTTAAACACCCGATGTTTTTGTATCTAAGGCTAACTGTGCATATTTATCTCTCTTAGCATATCTCTATATATGCTATATTTATTACTGGTAAGCAGTTTAACTGTTCAAAGTAGTTTAGTTCTTCTTTTCTTTCGGGTTCCAATGTGCTAATGTTCTTAAATCCAACACAATGATGAAAAACTTATTCAACTTAAAATGAGAATATTTTAGGCAAGTTCAACAAGTTCCTTAAGCGAGCCAATTTCGTGCTAAAATCAACGTTTCTCTATCTATCCATTACTGATATAGTCCGACAACAAGTTCAGGGAGCTCTGAAACTTGAATATCTATTGAAAAACAACACTTTCCATACATAGTGTAACGTGAAGACTTACCCGAATAATGAAATGCAGGCCCACACACATTCCAGAACACCCGGGAAGAACACCACTCCAGAAGCACCGAGAATATGGGGCCTTGATAATAGCATACAGCAAATCGAAAACTGATATAAACTCGAAGCTTCGAGACCTTTTTAGGTTAGATATATAATTGCCCGCGTATAAAACAGTGAATATAAATAGAGCACAGAACGCTACGTAATGCTGTGAATATAGATGTGTATATAGTTGTGTAATTATTAGTGTAAATAAATAAGTGGAAATAAATCTAACCCAGTTTTAATATAAATTCCCGTTACAATATATACTTGGGTTGGATGTAGGAGAATGACTAAATAGGTAGATAGGTATATAGATATTTATTAAAAAGTTGTCGTTAAAACATGTTCTGTCCTCTGCGATTGCGTTAATAGTAATTTTAAGTTCATAATAATCTAACTGAAGCAACATTTAAACATTTGAGGAACGTACACACCCTAACGAAAACAAAACGGAAAAAAAATGTTGTTTAAATTCAATATTGGATAACTTTTTCAATTTTGTATGGGTTTTGATCGTTTTTGGTCAAAATGTAGCCGAAATCATCTTGAATATTATCTAATGCTGAGCTTAAGAAGAATGAACCTGATGTTATACAGGGTGGAACTAAAAGTTTAAAACACAGGAAAAATGTAATGACACAATATATGTGTCTGAACTAGAGTTTTAATTCTCATCATTCCTTAACTTTTCCATTTTTTATTTATAACTACAACTTGTTTTCAAAAGAAAACCTAGATTTTTATAAAAAATATGAATTTTATAATATAATTTACAGTATGATACCTTAACTTCTAACTGTTATATCAAACAATATTTGACTCACCACGTCATTCCTTTCGCTTTATTTGTTGGTGAGAGTTTTTTTTTAATGCACGATAATACCAGGCCTCATGTTGACTCAAGAGTTTTCAATGAATATCTGGGTGAAATGGGCATTTAAGGTCAACGATTAGATTGTCTTCAATAAAGTCCTAATCTTAACCGGACGGAGCACGTGTATGGCATGTTAAAGCGACTTTCTCGTAAATAGTAGCTGCCAACCAAGAAGTATTCAAAATATTCGAATGGCCTTCCCTGATAAGTGTAATAACCTTCAACAATAGGCGATTGCCAATTGTATTGAAAGCTTACCATATTGTATAGCAGCTGTCATTTAAGAGAACGAGGAGGAAATATACAAATTGATGTGTCAGTCCAGTTGGCCCCCCATCTAAATGTAGTCAAAACAGGAAGTGCTCATTTACTAGTGCTAGAACTGTGAATTAGTGTGCTACAGCAATTTTGAAATGTGCTGCCTAATAAAGCCTATATTTATGTATATATTTGATGGGAGGCTAACTCGTGTATCAGCCCCCCTTAAAGTTGGAAAATTTTAATTTTCCTAAGTGTATCCGATCGTGCCCGCGTTGTTCTGCATTGTGCCGGTAAATCAAAATAAAATCCAAAAACGCAAAATAATTTTATGTGTAACAAATGTGGGGTGGCCAGCTCGACTCTCAGCCCCCCGTTAAAGTTGGAAAATTCAACTTTTCTTATGTGTATTCGGTCGAGCTTCAATTGTGCTGCATTGCGCTGGAAAACAATGAGGGTTAAAAGTTTTTATGAGCCTCCTACAGACCTGTACATAAAAATAATGAATATCATTATTAACATATCATTCTAACAGTTAAACATGTTTCCGTATAGCATCCGGGAACACTTCATAGTTCGAGTCACCTTTATAGCAGGCCATCCTTTTCAACAACTTCATTGATTCTCCTTCTTGCAATATTCAGCTAAACATAATTATAATGCCCAGTAGTCCAGTTAATATGTAGGTTGGTTGCAAGGAAGTAAAACAGACACATAAAAGTGAATTTTTGTTGGCACCTTTAATTCATTGTAAATAGTTTAGTAATAAGTTCTATGAAATATTCCCGGGTGCTATAGGGCAACATAGACTGTTAGAATTATGTGTTAATATTGATGTTAATTATTTCTATGTACAGGTCTGTAGGTATCAAATATGGTCCATAACAACTATTAACCCGCATACATTTTTGTTTTGCTTTACCGGCATAATACAGCACAACGGGAGCACGACCGAATACACATAAGAAAAGTTGAATTTTCCAACCCCCACATCTGTAACACCCATAAAATTATTTTGCGTTTTCGGATTTTGTTTTGCTTTACCGGCACAATGCAGCCCAACGCGAGCACGATCGGATACTCTTAGGAAAATATAAATTTTACAACTCAAACGGCGGGCTGATACACAAGTTTGTCCCCCATCAAAATTATACATAAATATAGGCTTTATTAAGCAGCATTTTAAGATTTTTGCAGAACAGAACAATTTTAGCACAAGTAAAGGAACACTTTCTGTTTTGGTTACATTTAGATGGGGGGCCAACTTGTCTGACCTCAAATTGATGTTTATTTATTTGTTCAAAATCCGTTACGTTACCAATAATGTTGTAAATTGATTCCTTTTGCATTTTGGTATAAAGATATAAAATGCATATTTATGCAAAATCTGTATTTTCAGAAAAAAATAACCTATGGATATGAACCAAAAAAGAAAATGTCATGAAAAGACAAGAATTTTAAAAGTCGTAGGTTTATTCGAAAATATTGTAAGCTCAGTATTAAGTAGATTATATACAATTTGATATCGCATAGGTGTTGAGGAAAAAATTACAGAAATTTTGCAAAATTGAATAATGTTTAAATTGTACAAAATTTTCTTTTCCCGTTTTTTATTCTGTCCAAGAGTGTAATATTGAGATCATAGACATCTAGACATTCAATGATAGCATGATCTGGATGGTGGATTATAAAATTGCAAAAATGATTGATAGATAAAAGACGGATTTGACCTCAGAAGAAAAAAAAGTTCGAAAAAAATCGACAACAACTTTCACATTGGATATAAATAATATAAAGTACTACTCTACAAGCCCCAACTATTAAACCTTTATCGGAAACAAATGATACAAGGAGCACATAATAATCGATGATCGTAGTCGTATGGGCAGTTTTGTTGCTTAAAATTTTGATATTATCTATCTCCCTTTCGAGGACATGCTCTAGAGAGAATATACAAAAGCATTAAGCAGTAAAAGCACGTTCGCTATGGAGGAATTTAAAATGTTTCAGGACAAAACTGCAATTTGCATCTCGCCTCTGCAATGAAATAATAAAATTTCGACGACGCAACTTTTTAATTCAATCCAGACTCGATAATTGAATAGGATATCGCACTTTGCACGTACAAGTCAATATTTTATGTTCTCTCATTTCTTTTGTACTCATTTTTTGTCTTCTGCAAACCATTACCGAGTCTCGTAAAGTGAATTATGTTCTACGCCCAACGATTTCACTATTTTTTTGAATAAATCCGGCAAGCCCTTCCTGCAGCGGTCTCATCCATGGTTTATAGTTTGAATAGAGTCGAGTGAAGGCGAGGAAATGGATTTACTGGATTTATCTAGCAGGCGAAAAATAGATTTCGGTGGTTACATACGAATTACTGAAGCTTATCACAGATTCCAAATTAAATATTCAGTCAGAAATGTATCTCAGCAATTTTACAGGTCATATCCTCACTTGATTTATAAGTTCGCACAGGTAATCGTCATAAAGATCAGCTAGCCTTCAATCCCTTGCTTATTACTTTTTGGCCAAAATTCGAGTGCCAGTAGAGGTTCTTTTTTTGATGACAGAAAACAGGTATCGTTGTGATCTAGTTTCCACATAGAAATCAGACGTATATGCCTGCATTCTCATGTACGGTGAAACTGACACTGACAATTTCATATAAGATTTATACTGTTTGTTCTATATCCAAAATGACGTCAGATTGTACATATATTCAATACTTCTATATTGCTAGTTGGGTCTAAGCACAATGTACAGAACTTCGGTACTTTTCGAGACTGATCAATTATTATTGTCATTGCAAGAGACTCCGCCCTAGCAAGAACTTTATCAACGTCTACGACGTGATGGCAAATCTTGTTATTAGTCTAAAAGGAGAGTGCCTTACCCCACTATTACCACCACTACAGTGGTACATTCGTTAGTACATGCACACGGAGTGTGCCAGTACATAGAGAGAGACAGCAGATCCTTGATGATAGGTTAGGTTTATCATTGGAACCCTAGCAAAGAATAGCGAGAGCACGATGAACCAAGTGTTTTCGTTTTCAATACGGGAACTACCCCAACCATGGAAGTCTCTAGACCTAATATATATGACTGGTTCAAAAGCACCTTTGTGGCTAAGGTCATGTGAGGACAGGCATAGTTATGCAAAAAGCAAATTCCATCTCGTCAGCATTCCCCTTCTATTCTTTTCAATGCTCGGTATGAGTTTTTTTAGTGTCTAACAAAAAAGTTCTGCTTTGATGGTGGCCCTCTTGGACAGAAATCTGAACAAAATGATGCCTCATAGGTCCCAAAGTATTGAGTAACTTTATCCGACTGCTTATCTTGAGAATGAAGAGTATATATTCCATGCATTTCTTGTATGGTAAGAACATACATTATGACCTGCATAATATACAGACATGGAAGTGTTATAATATCTGTAGGTTTGGAAAGGTCGTAGGGACGTGCTCCTATCTGGTTCCAACAATTTTCTGTATCAGAAATAGCTTAGGAGTGTGGCTGAGTTACCCCTGAATCTAAGGCTGTAATAGTCATATCTAGTCACGATAACGCTTAGAAAAAAATTGTTAGGTGTTATTCCTTCAGCAAGAAGTAAGCAGCACTTGGCGGGATTTCTTCCGGACATCTTTCTACAGATATATAATAAACACTATATTTCTATGCATCTTTCACGCAACTGGATACTACATCGTAACTCAATCTCAATTTTCAATAGAAAACCTCTCAGTATTCAAGAGATACTGACGTCCGAAAGTCAAAAGTTTTGATAACTTGCAGTTCAGGAAAAAAAAATGTTGTGGAGGCAGTAGGTATATATAGGAAGAAATCAAAAATTATCACATTGTGGGCTGATATAGAAGTTTGCAACAAGATTAGTACTTGGAGAATGGATTTATTAATAAAAAGTGAGATCTAACTGGATACCAAGTTTTTTTCAAAAATAATATATTATTATCGTCTGATTATCAGGTGTTACCTGTTTATGTGATAGGGTCCTTGAATAGAGTTGTTTTTCGTGAGCAATTTCGAGTTAAGCAGATACCTAACCTAATTCATAATTTAGGGATGAATAGTTTGGAATAGAAATTTACCTAAAAGTAAAGGCCTCCATAAAAATAAAACTAACATCAGTTAACTGCAAATAATCCATAGTCATTGATTGCACCCTAAATCCCCCTACTCTAAGGTCGCACAACACAAAGTCTATGATGATATTCGATCGTTTTTTTTAGTTTGTTGCAATACATTTTTTTGAGAATGGTGACATTTTTCACAATATACTAAAAAGATTTATTGCTTTCTTTGGAAATTATGAATTTATAAAACCAATATAAAAAAATACCAATTGCTGAATTCTCGAATTCATCTTTTATCACGTAAATCCAAGAACAAACAGCTTGGGTGTATTGTGATGATTGTAAAGCCACGTCCAAGTCAATATTTTACATTCTAGCTGTACTACTTTTTTCGTTACAAACCATTACCGAGTTGTAGAGTGAATTATGTTGTACATCCCTCTGTTTTATTGTCGCCGCATCTGCAATTTCGCGAGTATGTGTATGTGTGTGTTATTTTTGCCCAGTCTCGTGCCAACAACTTGAATTGCAATTTATTCGTCGATGTTGTACAGCATTCGCATGTGCATGTTTTGTGCAGAGACAAGGCGGATGCTGGGCACTGCACCCTTTGTAGAGAATGTGGCAATTTTTCACAGCACTTCACGCTGTTCGCTTTATTGTATACGTACACCTACAGGATACAAATGCTATGTGGTGGTGGTTACTTTCCATACACTGATTATATACATGATACTTAAATTACAGCAAAAATACGTTCAAACAGCTAAAACAAGAATATTCCTCATCATCTACATGAAAAGAGCTCATTACGGCTAGAGGGAGATTTTACATATAAAAGCAAAATAATAATAAACGTAAACATGAAAACTGGGTATGTAATCTAATATACCTTGATGCTGCAGTGTCTATAATAATTTTAATGAAAATTACTTTTTTAGTATGATCTAACTGACTAAAATATAAGCGACTCACAGTCACTTCCAATAATACCGGATGTATGACAACTAACTCTCTTATTTACCATTGGAATCTCAGCTGTATTCATAAACACATCTAAGTTGGTTACCAGTTTGCTTTCACTGTGATATTATAAAGAAACTAAAAACTAGTATCGACCTAAGAGTTTCTTACAAATGCGACTGCAAAACCTTAAATCAAGTTGTCCTTCTAATGAGTCAACCCTAGCTCGAGAACGACTCTGAGATATTTTCTGACCTAAAGGAAAGTCAGTACCTACCTCCAATATAACTGAATGTGACCGTGAGTCGCTAATATTCGAGATTTGCAAAGGCTACTCATCTTCAAGCACTCTGTATATAAATGCAGAGTATAGAACGAATAATATTTTAAGCTTGCAACATTAAGAGCTTGGCAAATAAAACAATCTCAGAAACACAAGAGCGAACGGAGATTGACTTCTGAAGAATGTGGATAGGTGAATCAAAGATAGATCCAGCGCTTAATGACAGGATATAACCAATTATTTTAATTAAGCTACCTCCCAGGAAATGAACAAAAAAAGGAGAGGTATGACGTATGGCTATTAAGAAAAAAATATATAAATCCAATGAAGATCATATAATTTGAGTATAGACTAATAAAGTATGTCTGACGTGCAGTGATGCCGCTATTTGCGACTCCTTAAAAGTTCTTTGAATGTCATTTTGACCTTTGCTCCATATCCGATGTTGAGTCATTCGTTGTTCTATGGAGTAGTGCAAAAGTTAAGGTTGTATTCGTTCGTTGTTTGCTCAAAGTGATTCGATCACACATGAGCAGTACATTTTAGAACAATTGTTAAAACCACGGTCGTACGTGGGTACGACCATGGTCAAAACATTCACCATTTGTTTTTTTTTTCTTACTGAGAGCTCATGCGTGAGCGGATCAGGAGCCAATACAGCCTTGATAACTTTTGCAGTCTATACAACAACCATATAGGTTTTGTTACCCTTAACATTCCATAGAAAAAGACAGACTTCAAAAAGGATGAGATATACAATTCGGTTTTTATTTCTTTGTAGTCTATAACGAAAGTGTACTCTTATTTATTTGGGATGATGCTGTGACGCGAAAGAAATAATAAGTTAAACGGACGATTAGTGCTTGTTACAGTCAAACTTATAATTGATCAAATGCGTATATCAAAAAGAACGATATCTAAAATAGCATTTTTTAACTAACTTGGTGAAATATAAATGCGAAGCCTAAAAGAAATATACGGAGAAACTCTACCCCTTCTATTGACGGTATCGTCCAAACAAAATACATGGTTATGGAAATATTCAAATGAAGACTTAAATTTTCCAGTTCATTTAATACAACTGCGAGAGCGTTGCTGATGAAAAAATACATGTTTACTGCTATGCAGTGCCCGTACCTATATTATTGCATATTCTGTTGTATTTTAAATTTGCCGCATCAACCGAGAGGTGTTATTCATTTAATAAATTACCATAGTATGCAGCTTTAAAATTATATTCAATGACTGTGTTTGGCATTTTTTGAATAAAAATAGGTTGATTCCCAGTAATAATCAAGCCCGAATACTGTGATCAATCGAAAATTATTTTATTGAATAAAAAAACACAATTCATATGCATGAGAATGGCAAATTAATGTTGTTTTGATTTGAAATAATCGACAAGTAAAATAGAAGAAATTTTAATACCGTCATCATACGAACGTACTCGTGCAAATGAAGCTTCGAACCAGCTAGGCGATGTTGTAACTCCACTATTTTGAAACCAAAGACACAATTTTTGGAATTTTCCTTCACAGCATTTCTCTGTGGGTCCAAGGTTATGGGGAAATTAGAAGGACAAAGTTATGTTTTCCTTTCGTTTGCATTAATGCTCGTAGTATCAAAATTCAGTGACAGACGTGAAAACATATTTTGGTGCAGTTATGAGTAAATAAATGACTATTGGCACTACTAAAATTTTGAGTTTTTTAGTGCACCTACTAAGTGGTCTTAATATTTTCTAAAAGATATTTATTTCATATTTTTGAGTGTTTCATTAATCATGAAAATTACTGTTGAACGTATATGCACTTATATACAGCACTTTTCTGTTATTGTATCTCGGAAACCCTCAGTTTTTCTTTTCAAAAAATGTCAAATTCAAACAATGCTGGAACTTCCGTTTTCTTTAATTAAGTAATTTTTTTCAATTTTAGATTTTTTCTTTTTCCCCTCTCTTTAGGAAAGCTTTTCAGGAGGAACGAAATGTTAGATTATTTTTTAATAAGGGCCTAACTCCCAATACTTTTATGAAAACAAATAATCATCAAAATCGGTACACTCTGACTATGAAAAAGGCGCGTACATACATAAATTTAAGTTTTCAATTTTATCACTTTTTTAAAAACATTTTTGAAACAAGTTATAGTTACAGATCATATCTATAAAACAAAAATATTCTTCAATGGCAATTGAGTTATTGAAACTGCTAGTCGATTATATAATTATACCTAAGAATGACTTTACTTTTAGACTACTTTTCTATAAGAAATTTACCTAAAATAAATATTTTTTACCAAAAATTGGAGCGACATTATTAGTTGGTGCTCTGAAAAATACAAAATAAAATTAATTCTATTGGTGCTCGTACTTTAGAAGTTGGTCCCAAAGGTCTTCTGTCTAACTACTATTGCCATATTTTTACAAGACTACGGTTACAAGTAGAGCTGATTTGGAAACTCGAGTGAGATTAGCATTCCAAGGGCTAGATCCAGCAGAAATACAATGGGCAACAACTCAGCATGTCATGTGATCAATTAACGAAAGTCGTCTGGTAAATGGTAACCATTTTAAACAATGACATTACTAGAAGAATAAAAGTAAAAACAGTTTATTCATATCTAGTTATATTATGATATGTTTGTCTTACGTATACATTTGTTTTGCTTCGGACATAAGATATTAAAACATAATAAAATATTATATTAAATAAAGTACCTACCTATTTTTTATTATGAACCTCAAATAAAAATACAAATAGGGAACAAATCGTGACTGATAGGTATAGAACATCAAAAGATCGGGAATATTCTAAAAATAAATAAATATGATTCTAAGACCATTGCAAACAGATTTACAAATATTTTTTATATCTTAAGAATTGTTTGATATAGGTATAGGACAACACTAACAAAAGTACCTTTGAATTGGATATTCTATCAAAAAATGAAATGCAATATAGAGTATATCATTTAAAATAATGGAGTTGAGATCAGGTACGGGTAGATGTGACAACATTGCAATGCTCAAAATATTTTCTTCCGATAGATCGTAGTTGAATATGGTTATAACCAAATTTCGTAAGTGGTATATATCTCCATAAACATCTAATAGGCCATCGAGTTTGAATCTATATGTATATTTCAAATTGGTTGAGAAGAAATTAAGCATTATGCCATTGCCTAATGCATTAATATATTACACCATTTTAGAAATCCATGGAAATAGAAGCAAGTATAATGCATTCCCATTCTGAGACACACAATTATAACACAAGATTTTCAGCTAACTTAGTACTCAGACATTATAGAATAAATAAAACAAAAATAATTCCCTTAACTCTCACAAAAATGTGCCCATTGAAATTGGAAATCTATATAGTCACAAAAACCAGAGATAAAAAGTTTCTAATAAAACACTGTTAGTATTCTGTTGAAGAGTTATTAATTATATCTTAAAATCTTGCCTAGAAGAGGATGGGCTAAATTGAGTATATTCCTAGTAGATTAGCTGTAACATCTACTTCTATTTTAAATAAATTTCAATTACTTGTGCTTATACTTCTGTGATAAAACAGTATTTTAGGTACATTTTTTATAGAAATGTACCTATTGCGATCGTTAACACTTTTGAATTTCGAAAAAAATTCAAAGGCATGTTGTTATATGTCTATAAGTCAGTCCAAAAAAACTTTTGGTTCAAAAGTTTATATCTTGGCCGAGTTCGTTATTGGGCATTATCGGTTAAGTAGTTTCAAAATAGCGACCGTTCAAACATTTAAAAAAATTATCTAGGCGAAAAAAAATTCATCCTTGAAGCGGAACGCGAACCTTATCTGCTTTATATTCAACAGCCAAAACAAAAACCTCTAACACTTTAACCGCAGGCTATGACACATGCGGTTAAAAATGGGCAATTGGCATGTGATGTAGGTATACCAATGAAAAGATTGTTAAAATTTCAATTCAATGAATTTTGAGAAATTTACCTCTCGGATGGCTATAGACCGTCGGGTTTTTTGGTAATAATTTTATATCTAGTGAGACTAAGGATGACTTGCTGTAAATATTGTAAAATATGTAATACGGTCAAATAAATATTATTATTATTATAAATCTTACTAGTCCAAAGCACTTCTAAGTATAATTTGAAAATAAAAATGGTTAAACACATTCTATAAATATCTTGGCATTTTATTTGATTTGTCCAGAGCTACTTGGCGCAAAGTTTCACCGACTCCCAGAAATATCGGTTTAGATGGAATTTTTATATATACATCAATACATTTTTCTTAGCCCTTAGAAAAGAGAGAGAAATTTTATTGCATTGCCGCCAACTACCATGGTCAATTCTCCGGCACATTGTGTAGCCGTCTCATTTCTACCACGTACAACAGGAAATGAATTAACGTCACTCATGGTTCGGTGTTGAAACAGCTGAAACACGATTGACGTGTTCAGTGTACCCGAAACAATGGAGAGAGTAGCAGCGGCACGTTGTAGGTAATTTCATAAGAGAAGGAGGTGAGAGAGAAGGCGAGTCGGTTGGTTTGGTGGCCCTGTCAAATTGGTCGGAAAAATCTAGAGCTGCTCTGTGTTCAGGCTATCAGATAAGGAAAACAATAATTGAGGGGAACTTAATCATTAGGGCAATTAGGCACAAACGTGGCAGAATTTTGGGGGACGATTACTTGTGCTCCCACATTGTTTGTTCTTGTTTACACAATCTGTCGACAGTTGATGGCAAGAATATCTCTTCGAATCTCAGACTGTAACGACAAATATCGGAGAAAATAGTCCGCAGGAGTAGCCGTTAACTGATATAAGCAACTTAAATTTTTAAATTATGTTCGGATTTACAGAACAATGATTATAATTAATAGTGAACACTATATAATAATACATAATTTTTCTTATTAACTTCCTCCATTGGTACCGCAGGTTAGGAAATCATTCGTCTAATATACCTATACAATAAAAGAGTTATTTTAAATAAATACTAAGAATGCTCTTAAGCCGTTAGTTTTTCTTAGTCGGAAGAACTTCCCGAAATTTACAAAAGACATATATATGTGCCGACATTCCTGTACTCTTTTCATTATCTCCGCCCTCTTTCTTCTTCTCTTAAGGGGCCATTTTATCGCCCGGACGGGTCCGGGTAGCAAACAAACTGAACGAAAAAAAATACACAAAAGAAAAACAAACACAGCGTTTTCGTGTCCCGGTTTGGCCTCTCTCTGTGCGCCAAGAAGAGATTCGTTGTCTCTTCTGTTCTCCGAGTGAGTTATGGCCGTACTCTATGGAGATCCCGACTTAATTCACTTTAGATCGAGCTTAAACTGTGCCATCAATTTCTACAAGTCGTGAATTCTTGGATGGCGAGGAATTAGAAGTGGAGGGATATGGCAGGGCGGGGCCAGGATTGTACAATGAAAGAAGAAATTCCAAATCTACTAGGATTATCGCTTTTATTCATGGAATGTTTTATAGTGTCGATAACTGCTGCAATCGAACTAGATGAGTTTCACCATCTATTATAGTAACGACAACATTCTTTACTTAAAATGTTTAAGAAGAATTATTGCATGGCAATGGAGAAATAATAGTGCAATTGTTGATTGGAATTCAAAACGAACTTGAGGTAGTAAGTAATCTGTGAGAAGTAGTCACAGCGACAATGACAGAAAAAGATCAATTGTTCTAGCAGCGATTCTGACTAATCTGTAACAGATGAATACATAAACAAATCTTTGGTGCTGGCTTAGTGTGATACTAGAACCTTCATTCGTTACGGCTGTAAATCTCAATCTATAATTGAGTGTAGCGCCAAGCGGCAACTGCGGCTAGTCGCGTAAACTTTAGAGATGCCAATTCATTAGAACCAGGAGAACCCGATTGCATTGCGTTCTGAATCAAACTAATTATAGACGAAAGGGGATTACAATCATTGCTGATACGATGCTGGATCGAATAGGAACTACCTATGATCGAGAAGCAAATATAAAAACAATTCATTTCACAGAACGCGTTTTAATTTCAATAGACTTGTTCAAGAGAAAGAATGTTTTGGTGGACCGAGTTCTAAGTCGAATAGAGAATCGAATTGAGTTTTAGGACTAATCCTCCTGTCTATTACCACATCAAAGCAATAGCAGAAAGTCAATGATGCACCACCGTTAAGGTAGCTATTACCGAGAAGTAATTCTGCGAGGTCTAAATAACGTTTAATTTGGTGAAGATCTGATACTTACTCGACTGGTCAATGTACGTTCTAATGTATGCCTACTCTCTTTGAATATTTATCGAGAGACATAGATGGTGATATATCGTCTCTAAAGCATACTGGTAAGGCGCTTTTGAATAGGCATTATAGCAATTAATGGGTCTTTAGATGCACTAGCAGGAAATTGAGATTAAAATACTGACATCGATTATTACCATAATTATCTGGTGAACCAACTAACATTCAAAATACCTAATTGGCAAATACTGATCTATTTGTAAATGTAGTTGACGATATAACACCTAAAATAGCCAAGACAATATTCGCACATTTATGTAATGTATTAGAGAGTGTATCCCAAATAATTATTCCAGTTAATAGATACCCAACCAATCTTTTCAATTGTATCTAAAAAACTAAGATCAAAATTGCTTTTAATATCTCAAGAACCACTTTTCTGTAGGTAAATAAACAAGTTAACTCCAGAGCAGAGCATTTATTCTTCGATACAAACAAATTACATAGAATGGATACAGAAAAACACGATCTCTACACCCTATATCTCATCCTCCATTACTACACCACCATCCTTACGGATACGATGGTCAATAAACGCTGTGAATTACGAGGATATGTAGGTATCAGAAAGTTGCCAGCGCAGTGTGGAGCAACGGTGCGTTGCATTTTCTTTTACGACATTGAATGCAAACTGTGCATAACAACTGCATTAGGAATATGGAGACCTGCTAAATCTTCAGCAGCCCGGGTATATATCTTGGAGATAGACGACTTTTTGCACGTGGACCTGAAGACTTAGAATATGTACATGAGAGACTTGGATAGTCTATAGAAAGCTTTTCGTGTTTTTCTTTTTGCCTTTAACTTTAGTTTGAGAACTATCTAATATTGCGTACCCCAGTATTTCATATATTATATAGACCAATTGTTGGAACAGTTTAATTGGGATTCATATTTATGCTGACAGAAGTTGTGTGCCCGTTATATATTTGCAGCTAGCTAGCCACGTTTAGGAACGGAAGCGGGCGCACTTTATCCGAACCCTTATACAGTGTTGTCTAATTGAATCGTCAAATCATTGCCTTTTACGATGCTTATAGGTTAGGTTCAGTTACTAGATTAGTTGTAACCAATACCTATTTATTCCACATTGCGATCTGTTGATGCATAGACATAGTAACTAGTAGATTGCGTGTCAGATGAACTTGATTTTTTGTCTCTATCTAATCATCACTTATTTTTCAAAACTTTATCTATCACGTGCTCATAGAATCAGTAGTTGCAATAATAGTGGAGCTACAATATATCCATATTTATTTCTATGATTAGCATGGGGGGAGCAACAAGTACTGAAAGTTTGACAACAAATAAATTCTTATGATGTAGAACAAATTTTCAAAGCTGGCACAAGATGAGCCAAAATGAAGGTAAAAGTTAAAAATCGAATAAATTAAAATATTTGATTCAATGCGTTTTATTATATAGTGGATTGGGTGAAGGAATTGCATTACTTTTGTTGCATCTTTCTTGCTGATAGATTTATACCGATTGAAAATACGTAAGAATTCAGTTTATATATTACTTTTTTATCTTAAATTAAATCTTTTGTACATTTATTCCACACTTATAAAAAGTTTATTCTAACATAACAATCTCTGGTCACCCACAAGGACAGATAGGTACTTCTTAAATAAGTAAACACATGAATGAATTTAAGCATAAATTCACTTCGTGTGTAATCACTCTCACAAAAATGAAGTTAGCCCCACTCTATTCCAGAATTCACTTCTTAAATTTTCATAATCTACATTTAAGCATCCAATTAATATTTTTGCTTCATTAGTCCAAATAAATTTCTGGAAAGCAATAAAGGATATATTTGTCTGGAAAGTAACAGAAATGGATATTCTATAAGAAAAACTATCAAAGCCTGTAGAAAAACATTGCAGACTCCATTATTAATGATTTTTTTTTATTAAATTATTTAAAATATTGTAGCAGATGGGGAGCTAACGAGTCATATTGCATGCGTAGTAGCTTTTTTGAACGTATAGAAATAATATAAATGTAAGATAATAAAATAAGTATTGTAAATGAAATAGAATATGAAAGTACAATATATATCTCTCTCGTTTATACCGACTTCCGAAAAGAAAATACAATTCGGATTTTGGACTTCGTGTCAGTACAACATTTAGTCATAATTCCAAGTAGATCAATAATACGTATTTTGGATCTTAACGTTACTAATTGTATAAAACAATATTTCTAAGGAAAAATATGGTTTTTGTTTGAATAACAACAGAATCTGCAATTAAAGATTGAATAATATTCATTTGGTTGAAAAGTGAAGGTATGTCTGATATTGAATATACTTTTTCGATTTAGGTACGCCACTGTTTCTGAAGCAAGGTCATCAAGACATGGCCTTACGATAGCCGAGCAACGAAAAACGGCCAGAAACTCGCTGGAGGTCCTTGATGAGAGCCCTGAAGGCCCAGTTCTACTTTATGGTGCCCAAGAGATCCGTTATATCGCACACTGTGTGACACCTTTCAGTCATCCTCCCTTGCACTCGACATAAAACTTGATTTGCTCCAAGATATCAAGACAAGAAAATGGAGTGACACATACAAAAAAGAACACGTACACAACTTCTACGGATTTCCAGAAAAAAAAGTGTTGGTAAACTTTTTTGAATGCAATATATGAATAATGCCAAAGCAAATTTACAGATTTAATACGTTTTCGTTACAAAAAGGGAGTTGCTGTTACCAGAAAGATCTCCACCACACACCACTACTACTAGTTTAGTTTGTTTGTTCTATTGTAACGATAATATCATACTTGATATGAAACAACTACTACCGAACTAGATTCGTTTATGAATACGAAATCTGAACAAATTTGAACTTAATATCTTTAGAAATAAGACCTCTCTCTATCGTGTTTACAAATTTGGTAATATCCCATATATATATATATATATATATATATATATATATATATATATATATATATATATATATATATATATATATATATATATATATATATATATATTGTTTGATTCTGAAATATGAAATCTTTCCTGTTTGTGGTTAATTTTATATAAATTCACGAATGTAAGTACTTTAATTAATAATCTATTATGTAGTTAAAAAAAATTTGTAACGATTTTTAGTTTGCCCCGACGAAGAGAATAAACATTCTCGAAAGCTTGGCATAATCCAAAGAATTTTATTTATTAAATGACTGCATCCCCAACAAAAATCTATTTTATTATATATATATATATATATATATATATATATATATATATATATATATATATAAACCATTTCAGTGGTACATCAAAACGTTTCGACTTTACATAACATAAGTCTTCTTCCGTTGATTAAAAACTAAAACATTGCAATTCGAAAAATAAAAATTGATTTCTTGATAAAAATTATGAAATTTATTGATGCATAGTTTTGGTTTTATATTTTCCGTTTTTTTACGGTTTTCATTTTGTTCTTTGCTTTTTTGAAACACTAATAGATGTAGACTTTTTTGAGGTCTTTGTAATTTTTGCGATTGGAAAAATGTGACCGGATTTTGGTTACCGGAAATAAATTCAATAAATTATGAATTTTTATCAAGAAATCAATTTTTATTTCACGTTTTTCGCATTGCAATGTTTTAGTTTTTAATCAACTGAAGAAGACTTATGTTATGTAAAGTCGAAACGTTTTGATGTACCACTGAAATGGTTTTTTATTTTTATTTTTTATAATGGAATAAAGAAACAAATCAACATATACAGTATTTTTAACAGAAGAGCCTAAAACCTAAGAAACTTCCAAAGAAATATAATGCACAAGCTCAAGAATCTCCACAAAACACACACATATATATATATATATATATATATATATATATATATATATATATATATATATATATATATATGGGATATTACGAAATTTGTTAACACGATAGAGGTCGCAGTTTTGAAGGTATCAAGTTCAAATTTGCTACAAAAATCAATCTCTCAAATATCTCGGTCGAGTTCGTTATTGGGCAATATCGGGTAAGTAGTTTCAAAATGGCGACCATTTAAACATTTAAAAAAATTATCAAAAAAGAGCAGTAGTGTAAATATTATTAAAAATAATTTTAGGTTATAGATATAATCAGTACCTACAACTTTTGTTCAAAGCAATTTTTCATAAAATACACAAGTAAAAAAATAAAAATTAATAAAGAAAAATAACAAATATTGATAAAACATGAACACTCAATATAAATTTGATGTAATTGTACATTTTCTGGAGATCTTAATATAGACCCAGATTAAAAAAATATATAGTATATTTATTGAAAAGAAATAGACGAAAAAAAAGTCTGCCTTGAAGTGGACTCGAACCCTGTCTGCTTTATATTCAACAGCCAAAACAAAAACCTCTAACCGCAAGGCTATGAAAATTTTATTTAGTAACATGTAGGTATACCAATGAAAAGGTTGTTAAAATTTCAATTCAATGAATTTTGAAAAATTTACCTTTCCGCTGACTACAGGCCATAGGGATTTTAGGGTTGGTATAGTTCTTTCCACAATAAACGGTTGACTACGTTTTCTTTACCTGGGACGTTTTGCCAGAGGTCAGCCATAAACATGCAATCAACTGTAGGTCAGGTTCGGATCATAATATAGCAGTATAATAATATTTAAATACATTTTTTCTACTAAATAATTAGCATGTATTCATGTCAGTAAATACCTATATTATACAAACATACAATGTGTGTAAGATTTCTTGTTTGCTAAATACCTGAATAATTTTAATTAAATACCTACCTATATTAGGTATATACCGAATTAAATATATATCCCATTCTGAAGTGTATTTGCTTGTGGATTGTGTAAATAATGGGAATAAATCCGGTAGTTTTATTGCAATCATAAAGACAATGCCATTTATTGTGACAAGAACTATACCTAGTAGGTACCTACTTCTAAATCGGTACTAAATACAAGAACTTTGGCGGAGAAGGTTTTATAATATTTTATTTGGTAATGTGTATGTAGACTTTGCCTTCAAAGTCACTTGTTTACTAGTTAAGTGAATGAATATCTATAACATGCTACATTTGCAGCGAATAACCCAAATTGAAGCGGAGGTTTGCTATTTGATTTTACGCCAAAATTTCCACAGTCGAAATTTGCAATGATTTTTTGGAATGAATGAATTTTTACACATTATTTTCTTGACAGCTGTTCCTTGAACATAATATATCGGAAAATCTCTTAGAGTTTCCTTATTCCTTATTTTGTCGTTTATTTTTCTCCCTGCAACCTCTTATATGAAAAGCAATTGCTCAAATTCACAATTTCTTGTTCACAATGGCGCCTGCGATGAAAATTTCCGGTCTTGATACACGAGTTAAAATTAAGATATAAGATTGAAGTTTCTTTTTTTGCTTTTCTATCCTCTACCATTCCCACGTACTCTACAAGCTTTATGAGATAGATAAATCGACAGTGGATATAATAAGTCTGGGGCAGAAAATTTAATCTTGTGAAATATTTTTCATCGAAAAACCGAACCAACACGGTTCTTCTGCTCAACTTTCTCATCGATAATTTAGGACGAACGATTCAACTTCGTAAACTTTGAAGAAAATTAGTTATTTTATGAGTTGCTTTATTAAGGTACGTATTCAATTTTTCGATGATTTACAAGCTGGGTAAGTGGTAGTGGTAAGCACACTGTTTCACGTTCCATTTGTAGCTAATAAAATTGCTCTACAAATCGATCCATATACAATAAATAACTTTCAAAAAACTACGGCCGACTTATGTTACGCTAAAAATTATGTGTTGTGTCTACAATTTCCGAGCTCGAGCTTTTTTATTGTGAACTTTTACTTAGAAATCCTCGGAGATTGAGTGAGAAAGGTCAGACGAAAAAAGCGTGCCTATAAGGGTTTCTTTTGTGAGTTTTTATCTGCAGAACAGTAATAAAAAATAATTTTCAAATAAATTCTGTACAACCATATTGAAAAATTGAATTTAGTGTTTATTTTAGCTCCAGAAAATAGCAGTAGTACTCATTAACAATTTTTTGTTCGGTACAAAGAGAGGTTCAATATTAGAAAAGTCAAGTTTGATGTTATTATTACCATACTAACTAACAAACAAACTATAAACTACTAACGAATTATTTATATGGCTGTAGAACTTTGGCCAAAAAGCCCACATTATATGATCACTTTGATCATACAGCAGTCAGAAACCATATGAATAAAGTGAATAAAGACTTTTATTAAAATAATTAAATTAGTCTTGGGAGATTTAAGTTTCTTCTTCTCGTGGTGACACGTTATTTTTATTCCCTACATAAATATACCGAAGATGGCACCAATTAAAAAATATATATTTTTCTTGAAATATTCAGTCAATGTAAAGGTGAGTTACTTATCTGCTACACTTCTGCACCAAGGGTATTTCGCGCCAAGGGAATTTTCCTGATGCCAGAAAACACTTGAGCAAACATTTGCACAAGTAAAATAGCAAATTGAGGGCGGAAGGTGGACCCGAAGAAAGTCAAGCATACCATGGCCGCCTGGCTTCCGTTCAAAAGGCGAGATATCCAAAATGCCAAGATTCCATTCCCTCCCATACAAAGGCGTGGATTTTATACATAGTTAAATATATACCACGACAACTTTGAATATCGCAATACTTTTATAGGATTCAAACAATGAAGAAGAGAAAGCACACACATATACTCGTATATGTCATATCACTTCTAGAGAAGAGCGAAGAATATATTTAATATAATAATTATGATATGATTTTATGTTTTTAAATTCGATTATAGAATAGTATTAAAGCATATGCACACATATTTATATAGCTCCAATCTTGACTTTCCTCAGTTCAATCCATAGGAAATATTTTATAATATTCTTCTTCAATAAAAAGTAAAAATAGTTCGACATCTAATATTTGTATTTAGCAATCAACGGATAGGTACCAGGACAAAGTTGAAGTTTTCTATCTTTGAAGCCATGAGAGCCATTTGAACAAACTATTAGGTAAATTTCTTATAGAAAAGTACCTATTGCGATCGTTCACACTTTTGAATTTCAAAAAAATTTCAAAGGCATGTTGTTATATGTCTATAAGTTAGTCCAAAAAAACATTTGTTTCAAAAGTTTATATATATATATATATATATATATATATATATATATATATATTGATTTTGTATTCTTGACTGGATTTATAATAAATAAAAAGATGTTCTTGGGGATGCAGTCATATATTCAATAAAATAATGACATTTGTAATTGATGGCTATGAAATCTTTCCTGTTTTTGGTTAATTTATTCTAAATTCACGATTTTTGCCCTGAAGAAGAGAATAAACATTCTCGAAAGCTCGGCTTCAGTCAAAGAATTTTATTGAATATATGACTGCATCCCCAAGAACATCTTTTTATTTATATATATATATATATATATATATATATATATATATATATATAACGAAATTTGTTAACACTATAGAGGTCGCAGTTTTGAAGGTATCAAGTTCAAATTTGCTACAAAACTCAATCTCTCAAATATCTCGGTCGAGTTCGTTATTGGGCAATATTGGGTAAGTAGTTTCAAAATGGCGACCATTCAAACATTTTAAAAAATTATCAAAAAAGAGCCGTAGTGTAAATATTATTAAAAATAATTTTAGGTTATAGATATAATCAGTACCTACAACTTTTGTTTAAAGCAATTTTTCATAAAATACACAGGTAAAAAAATAAAAATTAATAAAGAAAAATAACAAATATTGATAAAACATGAACACTCAATATAAATTTGATGTAATTGTACATTTTCTGGAGATCATAATATAGACCCTGATTAAAAAAATATATAGTATATTTATTGAAAAGAAATAGGCGAAAAAAAAAATCTGCCTTGAAGTGGACTTTACCTTTCCGCTGACTACAGGCCATCGGGATTTTTTTTTCTTGTTCCCATTGTGGAGTAGGTAGCAGAGGCGTAGCGTTGAGGTATTGTCCGTAAAGAAGATCTGCTTCAAAAATTATTGATACTTTATTCTGAAGTATAGACGTAGGAAGATTTTTCTAAGATAATAAACCATCAAAACGTCACGCTATCTATATATTAAATCTGTAGGAATTCTCCTATTAGATTTTGTACCAGTTTGACAGCGGTTTTATTATAATCAATACATCCATGATGACTTTTTTCGATGGACGAAACAAGCCTATTTGATATAAATTCATCACAAATAATTTACATTATAAACATTAGTCGATGCAATCTATCCTCGAGCTGTATCTATCTTGGAAAATCTTGGCAGGATCACTTTGTTTACCCCAACCAAGCATCTCTCTTACATTTCCCGAGAGCAAACAATCTGTTTTTACCTAGAATAGCGCAAGCATAAAACAAACTCATTATAATACCGCGTACAGATATTTTCCATAACATTTGCCTAGAATTTTTCAATTGGAAAATTTCAGCTCTCTGATGTATATTTACCTACACAAGAAGAAGAGTACACCAACTGCAGATATAAAGTAACGAGGGAGATAGAGAGATTCATATAGGTTGTTTTCTAACTTCTAACCCTTTTGCTTTAATTTCATTCGGGACACATCACAGTTGAGTCAAGCGTATGATGGTTAAATGGATAAGGTACGGACGGAGACTTCATCATAGATGGTACTGATCCAATTGAGATTGGTTAATGTTATCCATTGAGTAATATGAGAAATCTTTATAAGGACTTGGAGCCACGGAGACTCATTTACATCTATGCAAAGTATCAGTTATGGGTTTGGTCACTGGTACAATTATCGCACTAAACTTCTAAGCTATATCTATATGATATAGACCAGATATGTTAATTACACTATTACTACAAACGTAGGTATTCCCATCCGCCATTTTGGAGCAAACTATTATCTCGGTACTTGATACTTGACTACCTTACCTGCTAATCCTGCTGATAATATATCATAACTGATCGTAATAAATATCAACACATAGCTGGCATTGCCGCAAAGTAAGGACTAAGTAGGTACCTATCAAATTTAATGATTGAAGGATACTTGAATAATGGATTCTTTGGATGATTACTTTGGAAAATCAAAATCGAAAACAATAAATAATTTAAAAAAGTATACCTACTCATGCTTTGACATATGGAATTCAGTAAATCATGGTTGAAATTTTCAATATCAGAGTAGACGAGTTGGTTTGTACAAAAATGAATATTAAATTGCATGGTTCACGTTTAAATCTTAGATATCAATTCATGCACAATATCTTTTCAGACTTTGAATGCTATTTCTTGAATCACAGAAAAACGCAATTTACATCCACAACAAAAAGATGATTGATAAAAGTTGGCCTTATTGCTTTTCAGATCAATGAATAAAAAATATATATTAAACCAACAAGACAATTTTTCTACATGTATTTTGCGATTATTTTACAAGATTTTTGTTTTTTTTCATCGACGAGAAACATTAAACGATTCGTTTTCTCTTGGAATTTTCTAAGAATTTTTTTACACTATATATTATAGACTGAAAAATTGCTTTAATAAAATAAAATGATGAACGTTTGTATTCGAAATCAAGATTCTCCCGAATCTGTAAAATATTTTGTAGAGCAATGACACAGACATAATGTAAAAACTAAATAATTGGGACGCAAGTCAGAGAAAAAAAACACTGTCTCTGTCATTTGACAGCTCGCTTCCAAATGACGAGAATATTCATATATTTAGTACTTTAATCAAATCAATTAATATGTCAAACGTCAGTAGTATTCCTAAATATTGATAAAGTATTCAAGCATAGTATGGTTCAAATCAAGAGAAGCAGAAGCAGTTGTACTCTTTGTCAGCTTTTCTGTAAAAACTTCAATGTCTAATAACAACTATTTTTTTCAAAAATTGATGTGAAGATTTCTACTGTGAAATATAAATTATGTAAGACTTTAAGTCAACAGTAGATATTAGGTTAGGTTGAATTAAGCTTTAACTTCAAATGTTAACTTCTAAGCGGCGCTTTGACTTCTTCGGGCACATCCCAGAGTCATATGTGTATCTGATGAGTTATAATGAAAACGAAATCGGCGATCATACGCTTGACTCAACTGTGATGTGTCCCGAATGAAATTAAAGCAAAAGGGTTAAAAGTCTGCAGTATAAGTACCTATTCATCAGTAATCAATCATATTCACTTATCAGCGATGATGTAATGCAATGCGACATGGAGTATTAGCTCACCGAGTAGTTGTTGTCATCGTTGGTAGGCACGGTAATAGTATTGTTTTCGATTTTGATTTTCCAAAGTAATCATCCAAAGAGTCCATTATTCAAGAATCCTTCAATCATTAAATTTGATATGGCTCCAAGTCCTTATAAAGATTTCTCATATTACTCAATAAATAACATTAACCAATCTTAATTGGATCAGTACCATCTATGATGAAGTCTCCGTCCGTACCTTATCATTTAATCAAAAGTAATAAAAAATATTAAAAAAATACCAAAATGAAAATAAATTATATCGAATGATAGTCTTTCTTACTAATTTCAATTTCAAATAAGGTTATGTAGTTTTTATTTGTGGTCGTGAAAAACATCGAATTATTCTACACTGCCTAACATTTCTGCAAGGAAGTTTTGAAGATAAATATTCATCTTCCAAAGAATACAAACAGCGTCTTAAAACAAAGGATATATTATATCAAAACCAATATTTTCATATGTTTACGCAAAATCAATACTTTGAAAGCTCGAGGGCACTAGAATTTGCATAAAGATGGTTAATATTAAAGTTTGAAGGTTTTCAGCCTAATTGCAGGAACGTTTCAAGATTTTTCGAAGATATGTATAATTCTTGGGCAAAAAGTTACTTTTTTGATGTACTCATCGCTAGTTCTACTCAGTTTCTTTATTGCAACAACAAAAATAAAACAGAAGGTATATGTATAGGTTTTACTTTATGGACTTGCCTCGATTTTCATGATTTCTCAATTGAAAAAAGTCTCCTGAGAAAAGGCTCTTTGGGGAAGGAGAACCTTCAATTTGAACATCTATTAAAAAAACTTCAGTAGTTTGCGAATTACAGCACTACTGCAAGCCCTTATCAGATACCTTTTTGTGATATCAAGTACTTTTGACATCGATACTATAAAACCAAGTAGATAATGAGTAAATATCGATAAAAAGTACCCGTAGCGATACTCGAATGGTTCGCACAGCATAGGCTTCAACGTGCTCCATGCATAGGATAGACAAATTTTGCTTCATCAAAAAACTGATACAGGCAAAGCTCTGGTCTGAGCATTAATATTATAAATATACACCACATTGAAGATTTCTTTCTATGTTCCGTCTCTTGCATTTTCTCCTTTTCAAATAGACATAATGCATCCTATCGGGCTCTGAAAGGAGAGTGGAGAGTCTTTCAGCAGAGAGCGCGAGCGGCGGAGAGCTCGAATCATCGTAAAGGAGGAAATTGCTGTATATATAGAAACATCGAAACTCAATTACGTTTCTCTGTGCAAATCTTTACCGAAACCGAATCGTGGGCCGTCTTTGAATCATTCAGCTCTAATCAGCATCGGAGTGTGTATGTATGTTTGTATGTACAGAAACTATTTCGGTTTACAGCCAAGAGAATTCGCTTTAATTTGAACGACTAGCGGCGAGTTCTTGTATACAACACAGAAGAGGTGTGAGAGACAAGCGCGAGGTATTTGAGGCGAGGTGGCTTTTTGTAGAATTTGATTCATTTAAGCTGGTTAAATGACGATTCAGTAGAAAACCATGACATGAGATAAGAAAAACAGTTGCAATTCAAAGAAACATGTTTTCAAAGTAATGTTGTTCATCTTTCTATCTATAAGGTTTCTCAATCTCAAAAATTAATATTGTTCTCAACGACGCTCTACTCATAAGACTATAAAAATAGCTACATGTCCAAGCATCAATCACAGGGCTATTGGGAAAGAAGATTTATAGTTTGGAGACTAGCGATGGTTTTTATCATTTTCTATTGATATTATGTAGGTCCTTTCTAAATGTTAATCAAGCATGTTAATCAAAACAGACTAGAAAAATAGTTTTTTTTGACGTCTACAAATGTAAGAAAACATAGATTTTTTTGATTTCCCAAAAAAAATAACTACGACATTTTGTAACTTGGATTGATCAATTATTTTTGTAAGAAATTCAAATAAACCATTTGATAAGTTTACTTCTATTCATAAACAAAACTACTTCGGTACTAGCTTAGTTTCATAGGTACTAAAACTGTCATGTAACCTCTAAAACTTATATTGGTTTATGATTCTAATTATAATGCACACATATAAAACTACGATGCTTTCGTTAAATGAACTTATATATAAATATCACTTGAGTAAAATTCATATTTTGGCTATACACTGTTTGAATAAGTCACTGAATTCATCTAAATTGTGAAAGGTCTCCCACGCTTTCAAGGCCGCCTTGATCAAATAACAGAGGTATTTGTATTGCCATGATATTTATGGTTAAGGCTAATAGGTAGTCTTTTTAAATGAGCAATGTGATTACCTCATCAGCTAGGGGAGTTTTAGTGACATTTTTATTGACTTTTCCACATTATTTGACAGAGAATCTTAGATAAAGTATACAAAGTTTGTTTTGAAAATGTATTAGTTTGAACGATACGGTTTTACAAAGTTACCAAATTGATCATTATTGAAGTTTATTTTATTTTTGTGTCGGGTATTGTAGTCATGAGTATACTGTAAATATCTGCGTTGACTTTGGCTGCACACGCGACGTTATAGATATATTGATTAATAATAGTATCCATACAAGAAACGGGAGAGAAACTCGCTGAAATAAACTGTACGAAGAGCATTGTTATTTAATAGACGTCTCACATTTCTGAGTAAGTATACTTTTGGATTGATTTTGGAGATAAGGTTTTTGACAGGAATAGACCAGTCAAGTGTATCTTCAGACCTAGAAATTTGGTATTCTTCACTCTTTTCAATTGACGATCGTTAATGCTGTAACGTGAAGACTTACCCGAATAATAAACTACACTCACAAATGAACTATACACACTCACAAACATTCCAGAAAACACGGGAGACATCAAAGGCAACGAAAATAAGTCCTGGTCTATTCTCGAAGCCATATATTGAGTAATAACCTCCAGAAACAACGAAAACAACACTGGAATCATCTAGAGCTTTTTAGGTTAGATATATAAGGCTGATGGCATAGACAAGAGAGTCAGTTAGTGATAGATAGCCATTCATAGTTCACAATCGGATATAGCTCATAGATCACATAGACAGTAGAAAGTCGTTATAGTCCAAGAAATATAGTGTGAATATAAATGTGATTATAGTCTTGTAGTTATTGGTGTAAATAAATAAGTGAAAATAAATCGAACCCAGTTTTAATATAAATCCCCGTTACAATGCTTATTTCATAATCAACTCTTTTTTGTTAGTATGAAAAACAATAAAGTTCGTTTTATTTCTATTTAAAAACAATTAATTTGCTGAAAACCACTGATTAAGAATTGATAAAATATAATTAGTATCTCTTTCTGTATCTTCAAAACTACTTCTAGAAATTAGTAAAGAAGAATCATCCGCATATAGTGACAGTTTACAGTTTCCCAAATGAAACGGAAGATCATTAATGAAAAGAGTGAACAGCACAGGGCCCAGGATCGAACCATGTGGTCCTCCTATCGATACAGACTGTTTTTAGGACCTAGCCAATTGTTCCACTCCATGCCGTATATAAGGTAAGGACACCATGGCTATGCAACCCGTAAAAAGCTGATTGATTCAAGTAAATGTGACTATCTAACAATCTAGACTATAACACCCAATCGTATCATATTTTGGTACGGTGAAAAAACTAAATGGCCGCACGAGCCAATAGGACGATTTTCATATTCGATGGAAATTGTTTGAGAGCGATGTCGTATAAGTGGACATTTTAGATTTTCTGACTTGATTCTATGATAAAGAAAAGAATATACAGCAGGTATTATATTATTGTCACTTTCTGTTGGCTGTAGTGTAATAAAAATGTCTATAAGTATATTATTATTAGAAGAACATACAGTTCAAGATCATATCATCACAAAGAAAACAACAATCTCTTCTCAAATTTAAGCCAGGCAATTCTACTTGTTCAGGTCCACGATACCGATCTCTCAATTCAGTTAATACCATTCTAGCAGATGAAAATATTTTTTTTACTCGCTACTATAGTGTAATAGGTACGCTAAAAAATACAAAATGTTTGATGTTTTCTGGTCCGATCACAAGTAGTCCATTGAAACAGATTCGAAAACGTTGCTGTTAAGCTAATTCTTCATAAAATTCCAGGTTAAACTCTAATTACTTCTTAAGATCAATTTCATGATTTTCCAATATCTATAGTCTATAGGACGGTACTGAAACTGGAATGAGTTTCATTGCAATATGAAACAGATACGATGTTTTTTATTCACCTTCTAGAACCTAGAGGATAAGCTATTACCTGCTCTAAAAAAGAGAGAAAACGAGCATTTTTCATCAATAACATTGACAAGTAGTGCTACAGACATTCTATTCGCCTCCTTCTCAGTTGGCTCTTCCTTCCTCGAAGTTCATAAAAATCAATTTCCGCGAAAATTTACAGAGCCGTTAAGGAGGTCGCGACAGCACTAACTCTTCGCGTTCTGTCACTCGCAGGACCCGACCAAGCATTAATTCACACGGTTATATGCTCTGCGAGAAAGTCACCCTATAGTCGACAACTTGCCGGGAAAACGGTGCAGCAGGAATGGCGCACCTCCCGAAAACAAGTCGTTATCAAAGTTACACCAGACATTCATAACTTATTTCAAATTATATGCGCGCCAACTACTAACAAGCACACCCCCCACTTCTAACCCTACCCAACTACAATTCCTGTACAGGGCGAAAGATATAATCCGACGATGCTCCACATATATATCAGAGTTAAAAGCTCGTTGTTGCAAATTCAGCTTGTAAGCAGGCGAGCACTGATACACCAACACACATGCACAAACACTCACTGGCAACAACCACGCAAATTACGCTGGATGACCTGCTTCGCTTCTAGCTCATACCAACACATGTTAATAAAAGTGAGGTTATTTGATAAAGTTCTAAAAAACTATGATTTGTATTGGTTTCAAAGAGTTCTAAATAATAAAGAGTTAAATAATTAAATATATTACTATTGGAACCCGGCAAACGTCGCCTTGGCAGAAAAATCTACATACAAGTAGCAGTGTTCATGGCGATCGACTTTTTTAAACCATATTTAATGGAAAAAAAAAATTAACAGAAAAACAATTTTTTCCAGGTTGCAAATCGGAGTATTACAAAGGTCTACCATTTAAGATATAGCAATACTATCCCTATGAAATTGTCGTGAACCTGCATACTAAAATTGCTGAATGTGAGTGAATGTTCAACCAATTTAATGAATAATGTAAAGGTAACATTCAAAAATGTGAATAAAAAAAAATACAAAAAATTTTACTGACTTTTATTAGTTGGTGCAGTGAAAAATACAATATAATACTAATTCTATTGGCGCTGGTACGTTTGAAGTTGGTGTCAAAGTTTTCTATCTGCCTATAACTGCACAAGTTCAAAATTACCAGTACTACAGTTGACTGCCATAATAACATGTACATCTTGGATATACGTAACATGGTGGCAGGGTGAGATACGAAGTCGATTTATATTATTGAATAATTGTAGCAAAGGTGGTCAAGCCTAATTCATTGTTTTATTTATTAGTTTGCATTTTATGAACAATCATTTGCGTAGACTATTAAAACTACATGACCACTTTATTGAACTCCATAAATGTCATATAAATGAAAAAGAGATGAAAAATCGACATAGGTATAAATAGTTTAGGATCTTAGAAGGGTGGGTTAGGTCTTTGATTACTTGTTGCCAGCTTTTGTTTAAGTTGTACCTCAAGGTACATCGGAGTTCAGTACCCACAAATATGATTTTTAAAAGAGTTATTGCCATCTCTGCATTCTATAAAATAAAGTTCTGTCTGTCATTTCTTCGGCTTCTTCATCTAAACCCCCAATAGATTTTAATACAGTTTTCACTGTCATTCATTAGATTTTCTCTAGATGGTTTATAAGTATTCTAATTAAGTTTTTGTATCGGAGAACACGATGTTTCAGTTGTCAAAAAATCTGATTTCGTGCGCTTTTATAGCTTACCTTACCTTATCTTGAAGATAAAACAACATAATGAAATATAGAATTCTATGTCTTCAAAAATCCTAGAGAAAAGCTCCCTACGGTGTATGTCTATCTCCTTAGGATAACCCACAGTAACTGATTATGTTCTTTTCCGTAACCTATGTCTGCTGTGTTTTCTTCCTTCTTCGCGTTCTCTCACTCGCAGGACCCGACCAAGCATTAACACACACGGTTATATGCTCTGCGAGAAAATCACCCTATAGTCGACAACTTGCCGGGAAAACCCACTGTAACTGGTTATGTTCTTTTCCTTACCCTATGTCTGCTGTGTTTTCTTCCGTCATTAATAAAATTCCGTACAGATGTCTAGATATATATCAAACTATGCGAATGAGAAAGATATAAGTACATAGGGTATCCATCGGATTTTCCGCGGGAGAAGTAGCGGGCACAAACTAGATCAATCTAAAATATATTTTTATTGGTGTCAAATTTATATTTTTTTAATATTTTCAGATGGGTAAGCTGGGTCCAAATCTTTTAAATAATTGATCTAAGTAGATGGAAGGGGAGAAGTTGAAACTGGAAATACATTACAGCTCTGTATAGAAATTACAGTTTCTATAAATTAATTTTTATTTAGATAGAATGGAGAATAGATGGAAGTTTCATTCAAATATCCTAAATCTGGTGAAATAGTTGGAGGCAGCAGTCAGCAACAAAAGTTGGATTTCAAAGAGAGGGTGCTTGCTATACAACAGTGTCCTTTTTTGTTAGACACTGACAGGGTGCGGCACTTCCTATACAAATTCATTCGATTACAACCGCTGACTATTTCACACAATGAATGGGAATTGTTTGCAAACGGTATATATACAGCTAACCCATTCGGATATATATTTTGAGCATTGGATTAATGGCAAACAGATGACCGCGCTATTGTTGCAAACTGATCGTCATCGACTTTCGGTTTTGCAATAACGAACCTCGATCAAGAAGACAGAGAGAGAAATTATATTGACAATGCCTTACATCCCTGCAATAGGTTAGATAGATGGTCATTAACAAGTAAACTTTGTTTAGCCTGATTAAGGACTAAATTTCGATATTGTGTTCACAACCCTATTTTATATTCAATACATTATATTCTTACTGAATGAGTATTTTTTAGCCACCGATTCACACATATTTTGTGAGTTTATTTTTAATTGTAATAATAATAATCTAATAATCTAATTAAAGTAGCCTGTATTCCTCAATTCACAAAAAACTATAAATCAATTGAATCTGTCACTGAATTTCGGAAATATAGATAAAACAACAGCACACATTTCGAAACGAAATGTTCAATTTATATTATGTCAACGTCCGCCAGTTCATCCTTTGATATTATTTCGGGAAATTCACGAAAAACTTGAGGCACAGATGATCATTTTTAGGGAAAAAATACCACTTACAAAGTTATTATTCATAACTTAACAAAATTAACATTCTCCAAGCGATATTTTATTCCAAACGGTGCGCTTTAACGTCGTAACTACTTTAGCAACCGACAAGGCATGATAATCGCTAAATTTGAAGTGCCCCTGGCATCTCTTCGGGTAGACACAAGGTATATATACGTATATAAAAGCCATTCTCGTCTTTAATAGTACAAGGAGATGAACAAGTATTTGATAAGACTCGACTAATGCAAACATGTGTAATCTCCACTTCCCAAAGCAAACACAATCAAAGTTATCACATTGTGAAACATTTCACGTAACATCTTGACAATGATTGAGATTGCAAGTTAATGGAGTAGTTTCAATCAACTTTGTGATACCTATACGTTAGATTACATATATAAGTATCATCATTTCAAGATTTTTTAAGAAGTAAGAAGAAAATCGCATGGCTTCTGATTCATAAATATTATTTTATTCTACTTTAAACACTATTGATGCTCTTCTGTCAAAGAGTACTCCTTATAACTATTGGATATAATTTTTGGAATTATGTTAATCAAAACAAAGATCCGGTGGCTAAAAATCGAACCCTGGTCAGCTGTTTGAAAGGCAAGCATGTTACCTCTACACCACCAAATCATCTATTTTGAATATCCTACAGAACGATAAATATAGATGGCTGATCAACGTAAATTTACTTTATTTAATTAAATCGTTTTGTAGCACAATTAATAACTAAATTTAGCTTGGTGCAATCCTTTGCCATATAAGCTTTAACTATGCCAAATCTCATATTCTTAAGTGACCGCGTTATTCCTAAAATGGGGATCAAATAATTCTCTTCCCTTATTAATATATATATTTCCTGTCGATTTATGTTTGAATAATATAGTTTCTTTACATCATCCTCTTAAATCGTTCTTAAAGACGTTGTGGTAAGCTTATATCAGTTTCAGGGCTCATAGAAATAAAGAATATATCAAATATGATTGCTTCGTAACTAATTAATATTATAGTCATTAGGTCCAGACCTTACAATATTCATCGGAAACCCCTTTTTTGAAATATCGTATATCGCTTTATTATGTTGAGTAGGGCATTTTTTTATTCGAGACCGTCAAGATCTTCCCTTTGAATTTAGGGCTACGAACAGCATGTATGCAAAGAGAAATTTTTCATAAATGCTATAGAATGAAGTATTATTATTTTCTCAATAAATTATCAAAAGATGACCTTGGCGGTACTACACAACTATGACGTCATAGTTCAGTAACATGCAAAGTAATGACATCATAGTTATTCAGTTCTGCTAAACACATTTTTTGAAAATTTGTTGAGAAAATAGAAATATTTTTTTTCTATAGCAATGTCCGACAAATTTTTCGGGAAATACATGCTGTCCAAAGCCCTAGAGTCGAGGTAAAAGTCCCAAATTTTTTGTAAATAAAAAAGTGTTCCTACTCAACGTAAGCCTACGATATACGAAGTCTCAACAGCGGATTTCGATTAATAATTTTAGGTCTTGGCCTAAGGATTATTGGCCTTGTATTCAAACTATTGGATTCCTCCGAAATTCTAACAGAAGGAAAGTTTCTACATTAGTAATCATTAGAAAGTCTCGAATTTCTGTAACTGTTCTATAAAAGATAATCCAACCATCAAACATTTCCTGCTCTCTTCTTAGGCGATGTCGCCTCGTTCCCAGTTCTCCAGAAAGGCACTGAGCCTAAATGAAAGCGATAAATACATCGTCCCCTCAGAAAGGTCGTTAGTACAGAAGTAGCACAGACTGAAAACGAATAAAGGAATAACTTTGCGCGATTAAAAAAGTTTCCTTTATAGTTGGAAGTTGGCCATGGAAGCATTTGGCGCCGCCAGTCGAACGGTTATTGTAACAAAGTTCGTTATCGCCCATCCGCCTCATAGTTTCTATCCATCTTAATCTGCAGTTTCATCGAAGAACTGAGCTCGTAAAGCATGCGATATGTAATATCTTATTTTAAGAGGAAGTACACTCAGCGAACTCAATGAAGAAAGCAAAAAACAGGGATCCGAGAAGTAAATTATGAGCAACGATACTTCATAAAAAAATTGATGCAGCTGCTACATCAGAGACATTGTGAAATACACCATTCTTATATAAGATTTCATTCCAACCCGGTTATTAATATCTAGGTATAGCCAAAAACATTATTACCCCAAATATCAGACAAAGTATGAGAAAGTACTACGTACAAATTCAATTGCGAAAAGTTAATGAATAACGACATTTAAAAAAATTAAAACATTTGAAATAACACATTAGAGTGCAAGAGAATCATTCAAAAGCGACAAGAATATTTATAACACAAGTTACCACGAAGCTCATAGCTCTTCTAGCGCCATTGTCGCACAGACTTACATATAATAAAAACAAGACGAGTAGTTATTCCATCCCAAAATGTTCTATAATGTCGTCATTATTTCCTGTTAACGTCTTTGTAAATCACCATTACGGTGACATAGTTTGGTAGAGGGAGATAGAACCAGTGGCAGACCAGGGCAATGCATCGTTGATGTTACAAACTTTCCCACCGCTCTAGATATCGCATTATCTCACAATAGAATATATCTCACATTATCTACATTTTATTTACCATAAAGAAGATAACAATCTCGAAATAGTGTGAAGGTGTACAGAGAGTTTTTATTTCAATATTGTAAATATGAAGAATGCAGATGTCAAATCCAATGGATTTGAGTTATTTCATACACAAACAAAGAAAGTTCAATGCAACACGGTAAGTGGCTATGATTCTTGGATGAAAATACATGGAAAATCTATAGTCTATATCTTTATTTCATGACCTATTCAACCAATTTCATGTCTACAAAATACAAACGTTGGTATTTAACAGATACTTCTTAAAATAATCAACTGTCCATTCATTTAACAAACTTGTTTCAAGTACCCTCTTCGATACAACTACTTTTATATTCTTCTGTTTTCTTTTGGCATTTATTTCATCAATCAGTACAGATTACAATCTTATTTTACACATTTTGATGGGAACTTTTTCGATTGAAAATCCATATGAGTCGTTTCTCCTGGTCCATGTCCTCCATACTGAACTGCAATTATTAAACAGGCAAAGTTGTAATGAATACGTGTTCTACCTAACAGCAAGACTTTTCTCTCGCGATTATAGTTTCCAAAACATTGATGTGGCGAATACATTTTGTGTTTGAGTCGCGTGGAACGCCAGTGTTTCATTATCACATTGAACCCATTAAACTCTTCATGGTCATCACGTGATAACAACCACTGTTCAATAAGCCGAGTATAGTAAACATATTATTAAAGTCAAAACCATAAAAAACATATCAGAAATAAATACGATTGTAGCATACTGAATATTATACAATAATTTGCAGATCCAAGTCACTGGAGGAACTAGAAAACAGAATTATAGTCAGTAAGAAAAGGGCCGAGCACTGGTTCTCGCAAAATTGTCTTAAGCTCAACATGGACAAGGCAAAAGACATAATTGTCTCAACAACTGCAAGTATTGCTCACGGCCATTGCGTTAATTTTCTGGGATTGAGATTAGATGATAGGTTAAACTGGCGCACACATGCATCGTTTTTACACGGTAAACTCTCATCTACTTTATTTGTTATTCGAAAATTACGTGGACTGATAAGCCAAAATTCACTAAAAATTGTTTACCACTTTCTCAAATATCCTATGGTATTATAATATGGGGCCAGTCTTCATATATGTTACCTATATTTAGACTCCAGAAAAAAGCCATTAGAATAATTGCTGATGCTAGCTTCCGGGAATACTGTAAACCACTTTTTGTTCAGTTAAAGATATTGACTTTACCTTCTTTATATATATTTTACCAATTATTAGATATTCATATTAATAAATATAATTTAAAATTAAATTCAGCATATCATGACTACGACACCCGTTCAGCTATGTTGATTAGAAAGCCCAGATTAAGGCTAGAAAAATCTGTGAAGAATTCTCCCCATTTCCAAATATACAACATCCTTCCAGAGTGTTTCAAAACACTGTCCTCAAATAGATTCAAAACAAAAATTAAAACGTTTTTACTCGAGAATGCTTTTTACTCGATTGAAGAATATTTAGACTATCTATCTATTTAAGAGAGCATTAAACTATAATACAAACCATATAACCATATATCTGTATTTCAATTTCTTAGCTACTATTTTATCAGTTTTATGTGTCAATTTATATGTTTTTATATTTTCTTTTATCAAGACTTGCTACAATTGTATTTACAAAACGTGGTTAAATAAACATCTATCTATCTATCTATTAACGGATCTAGAATTTTGACATTTAAAAAATATTCAGTTTATTTGTTCCACAAACATCATTTTATTTTTATTTCTTAGTCGCTGCATGAAACCTTTGGAAATGAGAATGAAGCTAAAATTTATTTTCATATGAAAATAGTCGGCAAAGAGAGATATCCAAATAGATTTCCGGAATAATTTCGCAGAGAAAAGCAAGATCAGAAATTCCGCTTCTTCCGACATTTTTATCGTGCCTTTTCTATTCCACAAGGTCGACAGCTAGTATAACCTCCAAGCTTTGTAGATACATTTTCTATTCATTTCCATTGCGGCACAACCGACAGGCTCTAGGGTCTTTCTAGTAAAACGTCAATACGTCTAAGATGGCCGTAAGACATTCTCTCAAAGGGTAAAACGACAGAAAGGCAACATACAGAAAGAAGAGGAACATAAGAAAGAGGATGAAGAACTAAAAACAAAAACTAAAATAAAACGTATAACGGCGCGTACGCGGGGAAAGGACTCGTTCTCTGCTTTTGATGGTAATTGAGTGAAATGAATGGAAATCGCTCTGAAGGAAAAGTTTGCGACTTGAATTATCCCAAGATCAGAGACGGATTTGGCAACGGCCACGACTATGAAACTTTTCAAATAGCGCTCGGTGCTGCTGCAACTCAAAAAGAGCGCGGAAGAGATATCAACAATAATAGTATAGAATTTTATGTATCCTGAGCAACAAACAGAATAATTTCCACTTACATGATTCACAGCTGTTCTAAGTTCCTTTATAAATAAAATTCATTGAATGCCTACTATTGTATTATTATACTGTTAGAAATAAACAAAACAATAAAGAATGTAATGACCAGAGAAGATTCACGCTTATTTGAGCATTCGAAGGACTTGTCCTTCTATAACAATAAATATATCTAGAAAAATATTATCTCTTCTTCTCAGTCTCTTGTCAATTACAAGAAAATCAATATTCTGAGAATTTCAGGTACTTTCAATGTTCTCAAAATGTAAAATAAGAAAATTACTTCCAAAGACTCAGACTTCAGTAGATGCATATTAATTTCTAGTAATTGGCTGGAATATCATATAACAATCGTTTTTCAATTTGTTCCATTACATGGAAATATAAAAGAGTTTTAAGATTCCAAACGAACGATGCAATTGAAAAATATCAAATAAATATCATTAATTCACAGACAGTTCTCGTAACAAAGTTGTTTTTTTAGAACATTCTAACTAACTATTTAATAGGTATGCCCAGAGAAATTAAATACACCAAAGAAAATGATACCGAGATCTTTCAGCTCAGTGATAACCTGCAAATTGGTACTATTAATGAAATAGCCATTGATAATGGGTAACGTCTTTCATATGAAACTCATAATTTTAAATCTGGCTTCGTTGATCGATGTTAGATATTGAGAAGTAATTCGATAGATTATTGAGATTTTTTGAGATCGACTTGAAACTTATCAGTCTTTTTCGATTTCGAGCCTTCAAAATAGCTTGAAATCATAGGTGTACAACATAAGGTATAAATTGAGTATGCATAATATCCTAACGAACGTCATTAACAAATAAAACAAGAGGACAGGACCCAAAATCGAACCTTGAGGTGAATTCGAAGAAATACTCGTTGTTGAACTACGAATTGTATTCTGTTTGATAAACAGCAGTGTAAGAAATCAAGAATGTATTTGTGAAACCGAAACCTTTTAATTTCAAGATCAAAACCCCATTGTTAACTCTATGGAATGCCTTGGCCGCAACGAAGTAAAATGGTAGCTTTATTACGAATAAAGCCATGCTGTTGGTCGATTATAACTTGAGTCCACAGAAAAAGTGGAACTGAAAAGTGTCTTTTGTTTTTTTTATACTCCGTCAAATAACTTCATAAGAAAATAAGTAAGTTGTCTTGATGACTCTTCAGTATAAATCCTTTTAAAAAATCAATATATTACCAAAGCAATAGCCAGCCACTGCCAGGGATAATGTAGAACTTAATTATTTTTCGATCTGTGAGTTGTACCCGTCGAGCGGGAAATAGAATGGGTTTTCTAAAATAGAATCAACAAATCTCGACAAACATTTTAAAATTGAATGGAACTGAATAATAGTTCCCTGAATTTCCTAGAATCTTGACCAAAATTTACATAACAAGATCTTAAAGCTAAGGTTTATTTAGTTTATAACAAATTGAGAAGATCTCATCTTATTGATGAATAGTGTTGTATCTTGAATCATTTTCCTACCGCTACCCTAGGTAGCCTAGTAAGAAAAGCATTGTAATCATGTAAAATTTTCGGAGTCCGGTTTTCAATAAACGTTTACGTTGCAGTGGTCCCTGAGTCCAAAAAACATTTTTCAGCCATTGGTATGTCTATCTGCTTGTCGGGAACGTTTTTTATGAAACTTGTGTGAAATATTAGGCTTGAAGTCCCCAAAGAAAAAGCAAGAAATACGTTTGCTTAAAAGAGCTGTCAATTTTTTTATATTTTCAATCTTTTTCTCGCTAAACGAGAAATATATGTGCAAATTTTTGTAAATTTTATATTATAATTATAGCCTGATGATTTTTATATGAAAATGGATTTTAGCCTGTTCTCTGTGTAATTATCTCAATACTCTACATATCACTGTTTCATAAAGTAACTGTAAACTATGATTAATAATGTATCAATTTGTTAACAATGTTTAACTCACCCTGTAATTGGTTACGACTGTTGTGGTGGTATATACGTAAATAAATAAATAAATAAATAAATAAATAAACGGTTTCTCCAAAATTTAATATGATCCTTTATATTGACACGCTAAAAAAATTAGGTCTTCATATATTTTACGGAATTCGTTTGAGAGCGGCAGGAGAGTCGTGTGAGTAGACACATCAGATTTTTTGTGTCAAATGAAAACCCAAAGTCTTGATATTTCCCAGAATAAAGTTTATAGCAAAATCATTTCCTCACCATCATCTCAGATGATATTGCATATCAGTAGAACCCGTCAAATTCTTCATTTATTAGGTTTGATCACAGAAGTTTATATACATATCCCTTTATCTCTAATTAATGAAGTTAATCAAACATTGGAGATTAAATTTTGAAGATCTATAATATTTTGAGAATATTGCCAGTGGAACCCTTTAATCCTTTAGGCTATACACCAGCAGCTAATGTTGCCCCATCAACAATCACCCAAATCCCCGGGACTATTTGGATTTCCAGTACAATTTTGGCATGCGCTTGTGTCAGAACAACTACGGCACATATATATATATATATATATATATATATATATATATATATACATATATACATGAAGTTTAATAGATAAGATGGATTTTAGGCAAATCGGGATTATAATAGCGGGCATATAACGGTAAAGGGTTTGTCTTAACGCTTCGCCTAACTTTTAATGTTACCCAAATTCAGAAGCGAATTCAGTATTGCGCGGCATGATGGCAATTTCATGGAAATAATGGATGAGTCAATTCTAATTAGTTTGATACATTTTTCTCATTCATACAATAACCAACTAGATTATTCCAGAATAGGCTAACTGTGTTGTCCAAATATATTTTGCTAGTACTATTTGAATTATGTTGTGCCTTGTTAATTTTTGGGGCAGAAACATTTTAATGAGCTACAATGCAAGAAATGCTCAAACCTCAACTGATGCAATGATCATAGAAAATATTCAAAATGTCTATATGTCCATCCAAATAATTTTGTGCTTCACCTTGTATATCTTAATAACATTTAGAAATGATAGAAGTTAATTGTCATTTTCGAGACGGTTCATCCATTCTCAATAACAGTTTGTTTGGCCAGATATTCTGTAACTTACATGATTTTAATTGAATTGGTATATTTGAATGCTTTTCAGTTCAGCGTCTAAGAGTTTCCATAAAGGAAGTACCTTATCTATTATTTGGCCTTTTAGGCGAAATGTCTTTTAGAATATTAGAATTTTTTTCTGGAAAATGAGTAGAATCAGCTTGGAATTCAATCTATAGAATCTAGAATAACTTCACTGCAAAGAAAATGTACCAGTATGCACAATATCACACAACAGAGATAACAAATAAATATTTTTAACAAAAAATTGGAACGACGTTATCAGTTGGTGCACTGAAAAGTAATAATATTAATTCTATTGGTGCTGGTACTTTTGAAGTTGTGCAGTTGCAGTAAGATTGAAAAATTTTGGTACCAACTTCACAAGTACCAGCACCAATAGACTTAATATTATTGTGTACTTTTCAGTGCACCAACTGATAACGTCGGTCCATTTTTTGTAGAAAATATTTATTTTACACTTTTGAGTGTTACATTTTTCACGGAAATCGTTAAACGTTCCATGTATAATTTGCTTGTATTTGTTATTATTCAGAGATATTTTAGAATTTACCACTGCTGTTACTCGAAAACCGTAACTCTATGGAAAAAATGTTCAATATAAATGTTGCTACAAATAATCTGGTCTTCAATTTTCCATTCTCAAATGTTCAATTTTCGAAAGAAACTGCCTCTTCCACATAGCGAAAATAAACATATTTCAAATTTTAACATCGCTGAAACTCGAAAGCCGTAGCTGTTTTGAAAAAATGTTTTCGGATTTGAGTTTTATGTGTATTGTTCTTTATTATTGCTGGTCATCCGAATTCACACAATCTTTATGACATGACAAATAATAACCATCTGACTATAGCAAAGATATGTAATTTTATTTTGCAACTCTCGATATCATTTTCGAGTGTTTACTTCTTTGGCAATATAAAATTGAAGATTTGAAAGATGAAGAATCTTTTCACGAATAAATAATTCATTGTATATAAAGATCCATTGTTTCTGTAGCACACAACGAAATTTTGGCCCATTATTTATTGCAATTTTATTGCACTTCAAGAGGAGGGCATCTTTTTTCACGACATCCGTTTATGTTAATAACCAACATCAGGGCATACACACGACGCAGGAGTGTAATATAAAGCGGTAAAGACGATGACTCGGTGAAGCTGGTGGGGTGTGTGGGTATGGAAGACAAAAAAAAAGAAGAAACGGCCTCCTTATCTAAGATTCAGTCCTACGTGTGTCGTAGCCCGAGTTCCCTTGAATTATTCAGGTTGTCATACTTTAGCGAGATGTTCCCTCATAAGATTTAGAAATGGCTAACTCGCCGCTCTCTGGAGATTTTTACGAGGCAAACTTTTTAGTAGACCGTGTGCACCGGAAAGGTTATTTGGGCTAGCTTCTAACAGGAGGGAGGGAATTGGGGAATTGCGATGAACTCAATGGATATACATACATATATATATATATATATATATATATATATATATATATATATATAAATAATATAAATTAATAAACAAGTTTTGAAGTTGCCAGAGGACGATGCCAATTTGATTGGAAATTCGATCATGTTTATTAAGGTTTCTTTTTGAGGGTGCAGTGACTGATAGATATTGAAGAGATAATAATAATAATATTTATTGCCAATAATAATATAAAGAAAGAATAGATCAAAAAAATACAATTTCATTTGATGTTAATCTAGTGGCCCAGATAAGTCTTATCGATAACCATACGGAAAACTTTTTTATTGTTGGTTTTATGAAAAAAAGTTACTTTTGGTAAAAAGTTCTGCATACTCCAAAACTTAAAATGCAACCATCAAATGCCATTTTTTTTAATCCGTATACGAAGTGAGTCGAATAATATGAATTTTGCTCAAGTGTAAAGTACCTTTATTTTTGAAAATATTGGAAGATTTTATTAAAAAAAGTTGATCATAATTGAAAACTTTTGCCAGATATCCAATAATATACATCCGCCATGAAAAAACATATTTTATTATTTTTATCAACTTCTGTCTAATGTAGCATTGGTAATTTACGTTTACCGATAAACATTAATTCTAGGATGCACTGACTGCAAACGTCAAATCGCTAGTTCGTTTTATAAAATACAAGAAATGGTTGCTCTATTAACTAGTGAGGATAAAATTGAACTAGCTTTGATTGTCGGAGATAATTATAAGAGTCACTGAGAAGCAGCAGCTATCTAATTATCTCCGACAATCAAAACTAATTCAATTTTATTCTCACTAGTTAATAGAGCCCCCATTTCTAGTATTTTATAAAACGAACTAGCGAACAGTGTATCCTAGATTAAATGTTTATCGCTAAACATAAATTATCAATGCTCATAGATTAATAAAAATAATAAAACTTTTTTTTTCATGGTGGAAAGATAATATTGGATATCTGACAATAGTTTTCAAATATGATAAACAGTTTTTCATAAGAACTTTCGATATTATCAAAAATAAAGGTACTTTACTCTTGAGCAAAATTCATATTTTTCGACTCACCTCGTATACGCATCGAAGAAATTGATGTCTGATGGTTACATTTCAAGTATTGGACTCTGCAGAACTTTTTATCAAAAATAACTTTTTTTCATAAAACCAATAATAAAAAAGTTTTCCATATGGTTCCGACTTAATTGGGCACAGTGTATAATTAAGTTTAAAAAATATAATCTATAATATTAACTGTAAAGAGATATTATGTACTTTCTGTAATAAGCTGGTTGAGGAAGTTTGTTTTCCATCTATTTATAGGTACACTGTCCATTATACACTTCTTTCAGGCAACACCACTCTAACTTAGATGAAGCCTCAATAATTGAAAAGAAGCTATTAGGTAAATTTCTTATAGAAATGTACCTATTGCAATCGTTCACACTTTTGAATTTCAAACCGTCCGACAATTTTTTTCTACTCAGTCGAAATACTAAAGCGCTACTCAGATTGCAGTCTAATTTTTGATGCGGCATTCAATGAATAAAAACGCTTAGCCACAACGATCACTTGAAATGACAAACCTCAAACTGTCGAGCATATGAAAGTTAAGCTACTGACACACCTGCTTATTATTAAGCATGCTTATGAGCATGTTCAAAACTAGCAAGCTCTTCAGCTTTTCACATTTGCTTATGGCTAGTAGTATCTAATGCATTAATTTTTACCAACCAGCATTGTTAAATGTTTAAATATTTTTCCTTAGTTTTCTGTGAAAAATAGTCAAGTAGCATAGAGTAAATCATATCTTTTGATTGAATTAATTATCGATGAAATGATAATAAATAACCGGAATATGTAGTGTTATCCCTAGATCAGAATCAACCTAGATACGGCATTTTCATACATGTCAATGCCAAACCCAGAATTAAATCATAGATCTTACACACTAAGCCGCGCCATTTTAACTCTCTGCTGCCTTCATTTCATTTATATTGTGCTCACATATATGAGAATTACACAGACAATAAGCTTCACTAATACCTACTCTCTTCTCTAGGGGTAACTTAAACGCATTAATCACGTGTGTTTTGTGTGCGTTCAACGAATAATAATAATAGTATGCATGTCCTACCACATACAATGCTGCTATTCGAGAATTGAATGGGAATGGTACAATTCATTTTAAGATTACATGGGTTTCAAATGCCAGACCGATTTATTCTATATATTTCTATGCATATAATTTTAAAGAATCAAGTTAGTAGCAAAAAGTAAAAGGAATGTGGTTGCTTCAATAATTAATTGGATTCTACTGTATCCATGGAAAACAAAAAAGTTGTCGTGCGAATAACTGATGAAGTGTCAAACATAATCATCTTAATCGTTGCGATTAAGAAAATTTTTCTTAAAATTAAACTCACTTAAACGTACACTGAAATATTCTAAACTGTATTAATAACATAAATCTACCAACAAGAATTATTTAAGTACAATGTTATTACAAAAGCGGTAGAAATTACACAGCTGGCCTACCAGAGAAGGGCCTTTACAAATTAAAGGGTACCTACCCTAATTTGATTAGCAAATTTATAAGAACAGCTCTACACAGATCAAGAAGTTCCACAATTATTACTGTCCAAGTTACAGAAGTTTTAATTCGATAATGCATCCATATAAACTGAAATTGCTGTTCAAATTAAATGATGCATATGGAAATGAAACTCGATTTGTTATTCTATATTTTATTGAATAAATAACTTTTTTTTAAACTAGGACCGACTGCATGGGATGATGCCTAAAAAGAATCAAATAACAATCATATTGTAGGAATCATAAAAATTTTGAAGTTTGTATCAAGAGATTATTATCGTCAATTATAGCAATTAGTAGTACACGTTATCGAAAGTCTTCCTGTTGTTCATCTTTTACTTTTATAAATAATCTCAATAATTTAAATAACAGATTATTATCTCCTTAATAATTTTATTTCCTACTATGAAACATATTTTTTTATTAAGAAACATGAAAAAAATAAAACAAGGGAGTGGGAATCGAACCTACGCCTCTCTGAATACAAATCGAATAACTTTATACAATGATTTATATTCTTCAATATAAAGAGATAGCTGTTGTGTAAAACTGCTCTTATCTCAGAAAAGCGATTATTAATGGGAAGAAAAAAATACTTCATAGCTTTTATATCGATAATCAACTTGTTTCTGTTTCTGGAATGAGTGAAGTTTCTCGAGCTCAAACCACAAAGCGAAATTTTCAAGTTTTATGTGTGCATTTTTTAACACAGAATGTTGAAATTTTTTAAAAATATATTTTTTTCCTAGCATTTGAGGGGCTTTTTTCGACGGGATTATGCTTCATGAATCTTTGAAAATTTGAATACGGGACCATATCTCAATGATCTTCAATCAAATGAGAAAAGAATAATCAAAATCAAAGTTTACTTTGCGAACCGATGGGACATATATAAAAGAGAAACATACTAGAATTATATACCTTCCTCTTTTGGGTAATCGGTCATAAATGAAGCCCATTTGTTTGGAGGCTTCAAAAATCAAAACTGTCGAAAACGGTCAATAGCAAATCCACATTAAATCGTTCAAGAAGGTCAAAATCACTAGATCATACATTGGCAAGATGAATGCAGAATGGAGAAGCCGAATCTGTATTTGATAACGGTGAACGATTCCTGTAACTGTTATGAGAATATGTTATTTCAGGGACACAAACATTGCACCAACGAATTGAAACCATCATTTTTATGCAAGATGAAGCACCCCTATATTTATTGACCAGTTAAGGAGTTATAAACTGTTGTTTTATATGATTGTGTTATAAGCAGACACATTAGGGAATTTCAGAGCCCCCAAGTTCACCTGATCTCAACCCAGCGGATTACTGACTGGCATAATTTAAGAAAAATTATATTTAGAAACCATCAACTCAGAACTGTGAATTGAAAAACTATAATAGTAGGAAATTCCATTCATTCATTTCATGACATTCCATCTCTCCTTCGACTGGAAAGTTATCCAATAATGAATAAAAACGTAGTTGATTCTATGAATTATCAGGGTAACAAAAAACTCTATCCATTGAAAATATAATTGATAGAGCTATATTAGTATATTTTTAGACAATTAAAGATAAGAAACCAGCTGTATCAGTGCGTCTACACTATAATCTTCCCAGCAAATATACAGTTCAAATTAATCATTTCATAGGTAAGGGTTACAACAGTAGGTATAAGGTATAAATAAATTCGCAGTTTGAATATTGTTATATTATATGTCAAAAGAAAAGTAATAAAAAATAATTAGATGCATAAGTTTTGTCAGTGCCAATTAAAATAACAAGATCTAATGATTGGTTATTGAAAGAGATTAAGGATTCATTAAAACTTTTTGTGCAAGATTATCGAGGATTTTCCCTGCACACTGCCTTCCGAGATCCATTGCTATACAGGCGAGGATTGAAAATGTTGCGCCTCTCCAAAGCAGTTTGGAAGATATTCGTTTTTTGTTATGCCCCAATACCGTACTTTGAATTCTCATTGTATAATTACGTATAAAACGAAAGAAAGACAAATTCTATAAATCTCTACACACCACCATTTCAGTACGATTACTGTACCAGTCACAAAATAGATACTGAAAATAACTCAGAATTGAGGAATTAAAAATGTCAAACTTATTAAACCGGTTATTTTTAATAAACAAATTATATGAAGATAATCAAATATACGTATGAGGTCGGTACACCGCCATCAATAGAGGAAAAATCAATTTAATACAAGTAACTTTTTAAAAACTAAACCAGAATCATAAAGATTTTATAGTTCAGCTAAAGATGATGTATTACTATGCGAAACGAATAAACATATAGTCAATTTGTAAACCTCCTCTGTCAAAATAGATAGGATTCATAATTGACTATGACAATTTTAAAACTTCTTGGATAATAAAGTTAGCATGGATATAAACATGTTTTATTCACAACTAACTCAAACAGATTTTGATGAAAATCTAATAAGAGTTTTGCTATGTAATTATACATAAGGAAATATTTTTTCAATAAGGATATTGGTAAATTTAATTTTATAAGTTAAATACATACTCATATATCAACTGTTTGTTTTATTCTGAAATCCAACGTTATCTTAGATTCTGGAGTATACGGGATGTGTCAGAAGAGTAGGTTTAAATTTTGGTGTATAGGTTTTAATGTCTCGGTATGTGTAAGAAGAGTAAATTGAGATTTTTGACCGACGAACCCCGAACGGAGGAGGTATACAATTCGACTGTCTGCTTTATTTTTTTTTTTTTTTTTTTTTTTTTTTTTTTTGGTTCGTGCGCGCCTTTTATATAGTAGACGATCTCCGATTTTGATGATTTTGGATTCATTTGAAAGAAGGGGATTGAGAAATGGTCCCATATTCATAAAAACGCAAATCCGAAATCTCCTTCCCTCCGAAAACCGCCCCCGAAGGGGTGGTGGGGGCGAATTTTCTCGAAAATCGAAAATCTGAGTTGGTATAATTAAAGATAGGACAATATCCGGAAATGTTTAAATTGAACATTTTTTCAAAAGTGTTACGGTTTTCGAGATAGACGCATGTTAAATATGTATTTTTGCTATGTGGAGAGGACAATTTCTTTCGAAAATTGAAAATTTTTCGATACTACATGAAAGATATAATTATTTGTAGCAACATTTATAATGAACATTTTTTCCTTAGAATTACGGTTTTCGAGTTAAATCAGTGTTAAATGGTAACAACTAAAATATTCAAGCGTATTTCCGCCGCGATGTTCTGAGATCTCAATAATAACCACTACAAGCAAGGAATATACGTGGGTAATAGGATAAGTATTATCTTCATTGATATGGTATAGTGAACGTTCAACGATTTTCGGGACTAATGTTACACTCAAAAGTGTGAAATAAATATTTTTTACAAAAAATTGGACCGACGTTATAGTTGATGCACTGAAAAGTATAAAATAATATTACTTCTATTGGTGATGGTACTTGTGAAGTTGGTGCCAAAAGCTATCAATCTAACTGCAACTGCACAACTTCAAAAGTACCATCACCAATAGAAGTAATATTATTTTATACTTTTCAGTGCATCAACTATAACGTCGGTCCAATTTTTTGTAAAAAATATTTATGGATTTTAATCGAAATTTGAGAGAAGTATATTTAAATTTTTAGTGTATATGTGGTGTAAGTGATGAGTAAGTAGGAATTTTGGTGGTGACATTCTATCTGTTTCTCGTAGTTTAGTTTACCATATAAAAAGCGCAAGAGGCTGTCTCTGATACATTATCGAATAACTAAAGCAATCTAGAAATTCCTGTATATTCCTATGTCTGTGTATAGATTATTTTGTTCATAAGGCTATTTGCACATCCATAGAACTGAAACAAGCATTTTTTTCTGTGTGTTTGCTTATCCAGACTAAGCTCCGAAACGTCTGGACTAATTCTGACAGAATTTTCATTAACATGTGAAAGGCACTTTCGACAAAAATATGGGCTACTTTTTCCATTTTACATATGACATGTAGGTATTTCGGCAACCATCTTCAGCGGTGACCTATTTCCAAGTTTCTTAACAAAACATGAGTCGGTCTTTGGTCTGTACCAAAGCTCCAATGCTGACAAGTAGTGGTACCATAATTTCAGATTTTCCTCAAATATTGGGTTTTTTACAATGTTCTTTTTTTCAGAGACGAAGTCGTGGGCTCCCTCTAGTCATTAATAAATACAATCAGACAACAATTAGATATTACACATTAAAGCGAATACTATAAGATCGTCCGTTTTTTTTTTCAAAAATATCCCTTGATCTAAAATTTACTCCAAGCAATATGCTCAATGCAATTTACCGAGCACAAGACCACCCTAGGGATACTCTCTACGCTGCTCAGATATGGTCCGATATCCAGAATTTACGAAGAGAACGATCACACATTAAATATGAGTGCACCAGCTCGAGCCAATTAGATGGCGAAACATATAGACGTCTAATAACCAAAGATAGTAGTTGTAATATACAATGAACAAGCAGTAGGCCGTGAATAGAAAACGAGCATCGTAAATAACGAATGAAGACTAAGAAGACGTCGACGACGTCGGCAGCATAGACGCCGTGTTGGTGGTCTTATTAAATTGCACTCATGGCGGATCCTCCATCTTGTGTCATGTTAATGCCGCTAATTGCAATATATTTTAGGTCCCGTTAATGATGGGCCCAGACGGGATACAATATTATACACTTAAGGGACGATTAATTACCTACTTGTTGTGTTCGGGCTGGTGTGGAGCAAAAACGAAAAATTTATGATAGTTGTGGTGGAACGTTAGCGGTGGCTTTTAACGGAATTTACACGTTCAAAGCGATTATGCGGAAATAGGATTGATGATTGCGCATAAATATGACAAGAAGAGGGCTTAATGTTTCTCTTATAACACCACATTAAATCAATGCCATGTGTTGTTTGACAGTTTGATGTTGAGATTGTAAAAATATGGTGAAAATTGTTTTATAAAAGATAAAAGATCCCGTGCAAGACAGAGCCCGTGTTGGAAGTGAAACTTATCGATTCCATAAAGAAGAGAGAGAACGTGTTTTAGAAGTCTTTATCTACAGGTGAAGCGGATTCTATGGCTTAAATATGAAACAAATGTTCTTGATTCCAAATGGAGCCAATTTTTTAAAAAGATAGCATCAACTAATTTAGTCGTGGCAATGTTTCAAACTTTCGCACCAAGAAAAATAAGCAATAGCAAAGACTAATTCAATGCCAGTCTCACGTTGAAGTCATCAACGAGAACCAACTGCAATTTGTCATCAACATTACCAAGAGGAACAGTACCTTTATGATTGCAAACACATTCGGAATAAAATTTTCTCAATATGAGTTTAACATTGAGTTAGAAAGAGAGGTAATCTGGCTAGTCGACTAGTACAGTACCGAAAACAGATTACCGGCGAGGATGTCAAGTATTCAACAGAAACAACTGCAGAATCATTCCCTTTCCTCTTCTTTCGAACGACAGATCCAATAGGTGCCACCACTTTCGCATGCCTAGATGCCTAGGCTCCATGCTAACTTATCATCGGAGAAATTCAGTTTGTTATTTCATTACAAGCGAGAAACTAGTGTTTGAACAGGAGAATATATGCATTCCTTTTTGTTAATAAGCTAAACGACATTAAATATATGCACCTTCTTCAAAATTAAATTATTCTGAGACTGTTTATCTATGAATTAGTGACTTGGCTACAATTTGGTTAGTGTTTGACACAACAGGGTGATGGCCATTTCAATTCTGTGATATTTTCAATTTGACCTTAATACTTCTACGGCTTTCCTTATTTCATATTTTATCTCTCCAGCTAACACCGAGCATTAACTTTTCCATTATTCAAAGTTTTTCTGCACTCTTTTATGTGATAGTGATTGTTTCCATTACATATGTTGTAATCGGTAGAAAAACTTTCCGTTTCAGGTTTATGGGAATATTTTTGTCTCTCAATACGTAAGAGAGTTTTCCGAATACAGCCCAGGTAAGTTTATTTTGTTACCTTTTTTGATTCGTTGCCTTTCCCAAGTGTTATATTATATTATGATCCAAATAGATGTATTCGCTTAATTTTTCGGTAGAGGTATTGTCTATCTCTATTTTTGTATATTTTGGGCTCATTACTTTAGTTTTAGTGAAGTTCATTTGTAAACCAACCTTTATCGACTCTATATTTTGTGGAGCATCATATTTTATATCATCCGATATTAGCACAATATCATCTGCTATACGAAATTTGTTGAGGTATTGTCCAACTATCTTTATTCCTTTGTTTTCCACGCACTCACTCTTACCCAGAATTAATTTTGCACAAGTGTTCTATCGTATATAGGCACTCTGTCTACAATACTTCCTACCCGTTTTCAAAACTAGAATGCTAAAGATAGCAGGAGTAACCTTACGTGTAAGTAACTACCGTATATTTTCAATTCCGAAATTCAATCACATTTTTATCCAGGCTAAACAAAAAGAACAACCAGAGAATGGGCAATGGCAAAAAATAGTGTATCCATATTACCTCTATCAAATGCTTTATCTCTCTTACATCGCAAAAGATTCAGAGAATGTTGAGTGACGCGACCTTGAAAAAATCACTCAGAGGCGGCCAAAGAAGTTTTACCTACCCTATTGGTTCCAGAAAATGATTTTATATAGTGAATTCTCATAACACCAAAACACTTCCAATGGAATTACAGCAATTTATTTTTGGTTTCTTCAATCACCTCTACAAAGAGGAAATACAGATACACAAAATCTTGGCATTTTTTTCTGCGAATGTACAGTAAGTACCCTTGAATGAAATAATCGTTTATCGTTCTCGTACCCTGTAGGAATTAAATGCTATGACGTATACAAGCTTGACACCCGGTAATATATATATATATATATATATATATATATATATATATATATATATATATATATATATATATATATATATATATTCTTTGAATATACGTATATATTTCGAAGTTCACAAGTAAGAAAGCACATCCAACTTTTGCATCTTGCCGCGCATAAATTTGTGTCGTCTGGGTCTTATCATTCACTTGCGAGTGTCAGACCTTAGGTAGCATAATCTTCTAAAATATACGAAGCTAGATAAGTCGTCGAAAATATACTGCTGCTTAAAAATTCATCTGCATATGTCGTTCGGTCTTAGACAAATTACATTCAGGGAAATAAAGAAAGAAAAGAATTATCAGATGTGACTATTGATTTACTCTATTTTTACTTAGAAGTATTGTAATAGTGTAGAATGTTCAGTGTCCTATTCTCATCGGATATATACGTTTCGGAGGTCCCAAAGTCCAAAAAATGTATTTTCAGCCATTTTTCCGTCTGTCGGTCTCACTTAGCCAAAATTATCTCGGGAACTGATGACATTTTGTTGTTTTCTTTTTTGTTTTACAAGGTATCGAAACCACTCATCGGTAACAGATCCTGCTCGCATTGGATTGCTAGACAGATTATGTTTTATAGACAATATCCAAAGAAAATATAATTTCTGTTTCTTTGGGTAATATCTATTTTTCAAAAATTATTTATTTTCCACTCTTGAAGGATTTTTATAAACGTTCACTGGAGAATACGTAGAGGGCAACATAAATTCAAAGAGAACCAAACACGAAGCCCTAAACCAAAAGGCTATCATAAAGGTTAAACTAGAAAGCTGTTGTCTGATTAAATATTCTATAACATCACAGAATATCTCACACAATATAAGACTGTACCCGATTCGTTTCCTGCTTTTTTGCCTTTGCCTTACCAAACAATTTATCAGCAGTGTTTTTATTGCCGTAGGCATTCCACGAAATGCGTTTTAAGAAAACAATATATGTCGAGAGCGTATCTGAGAAAAGAGTAAAAAAAGAAATTCTTAATTACCACTCTCGTCTCTATATGGGGTAAATATTTGTTCACCCGAACAAGTGGAATGGCCGAAGTCCAAACAATAAGAACGATCGGAGCCATCTCTCGAAGAGTCGCTATCATATCCAACGAACATTAATAATATGGGGAAAAATTAAGGGCAAATGGCAGAGGCGATGAAAAGATTCGGGGAAAGAGCTTCTCTCTAGAATAACTTATGAGATTACCAAAATCATTTTTATTTATTCCATACCAAACTATTCCCTTTTAGACCATAATATCACGAAAAAACTTTCTCAAATAAACCTCAATAAGGCCAACGGCAGAATGACGATGTCCTATCGTTTCTGATAATTACTCTATTTCAAGGCAACTAACGTAGGCACCATCAATCAAAGGTGAAACCAGAATCATTTAAGCTGACATTATTGAGCTAGTGCGCACTTTCCCATCATGATTACTGGACCTGCTTGGAGGCCATAAGCGATATATAATACATAATAAAAAATAATTTATATATCAATATAGTTGATAAAGGTTTATAGCACAGGTTCGCGAAAAAGGTCTAATTTAATACCAAGATGGGTGATCTACGTGAACACAAAAGGTATGATATGAATGGGCAGTAATAGAAATTTATGTTATCTGTTTCCTGTCATCAAATAATAATAATGTAACCCGTAGCATAGTTTCAACTATGAGTTATGAATCATAACAAAAATGTTTCTAAAATTACGAAGTGAGAATACTCATCACTTTTCGATCAACTTTCAAATGGTGGAAGTACCTATACGGTACCTATGTTTTTTTATGAATGTAAGCTTGTTTCGCATAGTAAACGTTTTTCTTAATGATTCTTTTCTCATGTTAAAGATGACGGCTGAGAGATAGTGCCAAATGTAAATTATCTGAGTTTGATCAGGCTTGTCTCTTCGACAAAGCTAAATTGTTCAAAAATTGAAATTATCTTCTACAAAATAATCATCTTGATTTCTCAGAACATTTGTGCGTGATTTTTTTTTGTATATGTAAAGTTTTGTATAGTATAATTATATCAAGACCGAGACCAGGACCGTCTATGCAAAACCAAGACCCAAGTCCAATTTTGCGATGCAAGACCAATACCAAGACTAACTTGGTCTTGGTCTTGCTGCAAGACATGCAAGACTCTTGCATTTCCGTAACCAAACAGCAAATTGGTAGAAACAATTTTTTTTGATCAATGATTAGAGAAGAAACGCGATCTTCAGTTTAAAAAATCAAAAAATATTGAATTAGAAGTGGTTGGGTGAAAGGGGAGTTCATTTTACCCTTCTAGGATTTCCTGATTTCAAAAATCTCTAAAGCCCCCTATCGAGCTGATTTTAAAGAATCCGGACGTCTCATAGCCAGGGGTAGGTAAACTACACGGTTTTAATTTTTACTATTTTTTCTATCACGCAGAATGTTTTAAGCAAAAGTTGTAGTTACATATCATCTATAAATCTTCAATATTCTTGATGGCATTTATCCAATAGCCTTTTTTCGGATTTTTTTAATATTGAAACTATTTAACTAACTCAACTGAGACATTCACACGATTTTTGAAATAGATACTTTCATAAAAAAAAATCTTATCAGTCTTCATTTTTTTTGTACCAATGTAGAAGTTACAAACTATATCTATCAAATACTTTTGATCGCTTTCACTCAATGGCCACTCTGAGAGATTTTTTGGTAATGGTCCAGAACAGACACTCTTGGTATCCTCATTATGTATTTCAAGAAAATGGTACAAAACCATTGTAAAATGAGTTTTTTATGTAGAAGTACAATCTGTACAATGCGGAAACGTAAAGCAAGGGAAGGGAACCCATTATATATGAAAATATGGCAAGAAAGTAGTAAAATGAGTGTTCAGGTGCGTCGGAAGATACCAAGAAAGCACAAGCAGACAACGTCGCGCTAGTAAGAGGCGGTTCACCTGTGTGAATGGTGAATAATAATTTATAAACTTTATCAAATAGTTACGCATCTCCCTTGCTCTAAATTTTGCGCGTCCAGTTTTATTATCAGTTTTATTCTAGAATGCTTTAGTACCATTACAATTCCAGGAGTGTTTGTTCTGGACTCTGGACAATGAACGATTTTTTTATATTAGGTAAATTTCTTATAGAAATGTACCTATTGCGATCGTTCACACTTTTGAATTTCGAAAAAAAATTAAACGGCATGTTGTTATATGTCTATAAGTTAGTCCAAAAAACATTTGGTTCAAAAGTATATATATATATATATATATATATATATATATATATATCTCTCAAATATCTCGGTCGAGTTCGTTATTGGGCAATATCGGGTAAGTCGTTTCAAAATGGCGACCATTCAAACTTTTAAAAAAATTATCAAAAAAGAGCCGTACTGTAAATATTACCTACAACTTTTGTTCAAACAATTTTTCATAAAATACACAGGTAAAAAAATATAAATTAAAAAATAAAAATAACAAATATTGATAAAACATGAACACTCAATATAAATTTGATGTAATTGTACATTTTCTGGAGATCTTAATATAGACCCTGATTAAAAAAATATATACTATATTTATTGAAATGAAATAGGCGAAAAAAAAATCTGCCTTGAAGTGGACTCGAACCCTGTCTGCTTTATATTCAAAAGCCAAAACAAAAACCTCTAACGGCAAGACTATGACACATACGAGAATTTTAAGTAATAACATGTAGGTATACCAATGATAAGGTTGTTAAAATTTCAATTCAATGAATTTTGAAAAATTTACCTTTCCGCTGACTACAGGCCATCGGTTTTTTTCTATTATTTTATTTATTTGGAATGATAATATAACTATATGTAATCTGATACAATTATCAATTACATAGTGCCGATGCATATTGCAGGGTTCTCCTTCATTCTAATTTAGGAGTTACAGTTTATAATCGCGCGAATTCTTTATACTAACCTATAAAAAGTGCTAAATTTTTGCAGGAGCCTTGCAGCAAGACCAAGACCATGTATGCAAGACCAAGTCCAAGATCATGTATACAAGACCGTATATGCAAGACCAAGACCTTAGACCAAGACTAAGGATTTGATGCATGACCAAGACGAATACCAAGGGTGCAAGACCAAGACTACATCCGTCTTGGTCTTGTTTTGCGCATCACTACATTACTTTCTTACTAGAGTAAAGATCTTATTCCTAATATACAGCCACTACAGCACCAATGGTATAATATTTCCTACTATATCTCAGAAACTAATCATTCTAGAGACTTCCGGAAAAAAATGTATTGAACAAAGTTATCAAGAGAAAATGCTGGAAATTAATTTCAGGTTTCTAAGATGACTGCAGGAGGCGTAATCACCATCTTGAATCTAAGAAAGTCATGTTTCTCAAAATTTCACCCAATGAAGATATGTAAAGATAATTTATGCTTTTTAAGGCTAAGTCGAATTTTAGTCCTTTATGTTAATCAATTGCTCCCGAATCTCTAAAAATAAAGTGGTGAGGGTGATCAAATATTTTTGTAAATAAACAATTTTAACTTCTGAGTGACTGAAAGGATTTAGACAGACTTGTGTGTGTCACTTAAAAGAGCCTCTTTGGGCCACTGGAAGTCATGTTTTAACTTTAGGACAGAAATTGTGGAACTTCATAAAAAAAAACAAATATCAGTTTTTTACCATAACAAAATAGTAAAATAATGCCCAAATAGGCTAGTGAAAAACTCCTATTGAGAAATTGGGATAGATATTTGCCTTGTTTCTGAAAAATGAAGAGCCTAATTAGAAAAAAATCAAATGCCAAAAGAAAATAATTTAAAAATTTTACGAGGGTAGCTTCTAAAATAGATCAAAGCGAATTCAAGTTAAAAAGTCGTACTCCTCCATATTGCTTTTTCTGTATTTTCTAAATTCATCACATATCGAGAAATCTGAGGTGGAAACATTTGAAATGAACAACCTTTATAGTTAATATGCACCTAAGCATGTATAATCTGATTTTTATTAAAATTTACAGACTAATAATGATGACGAGATTCAAGCTGTTTATATTTTTTTTATAATTCCTAGTTCCCCGACGTTTTAGGTTAGGTGCAAGATATCAAGAAAAGGTTTTCACTAGGCTGTTAGGCATCATTTTGCTGTTCTATCATAGTGATAAACTATTATCAATAGATTTGGTTTTTACGAAATTTCGCCATTTTAGTCCTTATGTCTATAAATACTTTCTAATGGGAACATACCAAATTCGTAAAAGCGAAGAGAGTCTCATTTTTTTTAGTAAATGAACACCACCCTAGCGATTAGTGAAAACAGTTTCAGAACTGCAGGAATCGTATTTCCATAATCAATTCAATTGTACATTATAATACCTAAACGCTTAGTTAAAATGATGCAAAGGATTAGGAGAGATGATGCTACAGATCTTCTTTGCATACGGATGGAGGAGATCTCTTCATAGCCGGTTTTCCATGCGGAGAAAGTAGAAATGCCCCACAAGCAACAGCAGAAATTAAGCCATTAATTAACCCAATGGTGGCACCTTCTCCACAAGGGCAATTGTTAATGGAGCATCTCGGCTTTTGTTTAGGGCTACGTGTACGACGCCAACCAGTTCGGCTGTGTGCCTCTTGCACATAATACCCTTAGCTGGGCGGTGACGCCCTCAGATAAACAACAATGCTCCTCATAATTAATACAAGAACAACAGCGCAACAAACGCCCGACATTGTGCTGCTCTGGCAGAAGGGCAAGTCCACAACAATATAGAGCCCACCGCTCTCAGATTGCTTTGCCCTTTTTTGCAGTCTGTGGAAGTATTCCAGACACATAAGGAATATACGACTTATTTAACATAAAAAAAATATTATTTTATTTTAAAGTAAATCATCTCGTTCCACTAAAAATAATACAACCATGAAAATTTATGATTTTCTCAAATTACTAAACTCTGGAATAAATTTAATATTTTAATTTTATGATTGTTATAGTGTAAATTAGCGAATAAAGTGTGGCAAATGTATATGCCTCCATATTCCATGTCTGTAAAATTTCAATAAATCCACACCATTCGTCCAGATGAATATTGAATATTTTCTTTTAGACCCCGAGACATGAAGAGGAAGAGAAACGGAGAAAGATTCTAGAAACTTATTTTCAATGCTTTTTCTTTCTTGAATGAAAAGGCAAAATACAGTTTCAAAATATGTCTTGTACGGAATCCACCTTTCAATGATTTCATAATGTATGGTTCAATTAAATAATCTATCATCTGGGTACTTCTTAGCGAATGTCTTATAGCCGTTTTAAAAACATAGACCTCGATAATCTATAAATAAATAATACATGATATCAGGTTCATTGGTAAAATTTTACAGAGTTGCCTAATTGTTTTATCATCAAAATCTATCACCTCCTGATATGTTTGAAAGCTAGATTGGAGATTTGATTTATAGATTATCTAACCAACCAAATACCACTTAAAATTTCTTTTATGTCAAATATTTTGATAAAAAAGACAATTTTACAATAGGATAAGGTTTTGAGATATATATTTCCAATTAAATACATAAAAGTATTTCATTGCCAATATAGCTGTTTTGAAGTTTTGAAAATAAATCCAAGATAACACTGGGCAAGTTCACTAGCTACATTAGCCAGTGAGCCAGCTAATGCGATATTGATAATGTCACACACAACTTCAGAATCGCTCAGTTTGACGTGTTATTAATAGGTGCTATGTTTGTGTAATGGGTTCGTCTATAGTATAACAGAATGTCTTAATGTCTCCCAGCAATACCTACCCTTTGTTATGTAAAATAATAGACTAAAACCGGTATACTCTCAGCTAACAATCTCACTTGCCATTGTGTAGCAAATGAAGTAACCATGTGTTCAACTTTATTCCTAAATAGACAATTTGCTAATTAGCCAGCTATTAAAATTTATTACCAAAAAGTTCGCTATCTAAAAAGCTATCCTAAAAACCTAAATCCCAGCACAGGGCTCTGGGAACAGTATTAGTGAAAAGTTCCATTTTGGAACATGCATGAAGCAAATAAATGAATTAATTCGCTCAATAAACCAGTAGATAGAAAATGTATCGTTGAAAAAGATTGCAACGTTTTTTTAATTGTCGGTTGCCAGAATTATCGCCCCCCTACTCCGTTTGGTTCAACACTCACACACACAACAGACTGGCCCGAAAGGAAATTACATTATCATTTATATTGGTGAAGTTTTTATCCGCGTTCGTCCACAGTCCACGTTCGCTTCGTTGGGAGTTGGAGAAACTGCCGCAGAAGAGCTAATTACACATAAATTCTATATTATGGATATATGTAGGTATATACTTCAGTCCGTAAGGAATAAATTTCAACGCCAGCCATTCATTTTGGGTTCATTTGTACTCATGACGGTGAATGTAAACCTCACATTATAATACTGCCATCCAAGCTATGTCAACATACAAAAAGAATATATTGGATATTGAATACATCTTTGTCGTTGTATTCAACGTCAATTTAAGTTTGATTTAAAATTTTCATATATACAAATTTTAGATGAAAAGTATATTTCGGAAAATAAATTTTCTTCTAAAAAGGTGAACAACCTGAACTGTATTTTCGAAAAATATTTAAGCTCAGTTATTGTTGTCCTTGACTTTGACTCTAAAACATTATCAAACAGAAAAGAAAAGAGTGGGTTTCAAAATGAAGTTTAGCCAAGTTTCTGAAATGAAAGAGTTGAAAGCTGATAATTTTAGAAACTATCCAAGAAAGTGCCAAAGTTGCCCCAAAAAATTATAGTCTTCTCTGCACAAGGGTCTATTCTTTACAACAACACAGCCGAATTCATCTAAGGATCTATTAGGTATTCGAGTTCGACACACTCGAACGACTAGTTTTACAAATGGCTACATAAGCCCCCACATCTACACCGTCTGATTTCAGTTTTGATCAGACCAACTAACTTAATTAGCTCATCAATCGCCCCTTTAAACAGTACACGAGCATAGGTTCAACGGTATTTAAGATATCTGAGACTGGTCTATTTTGAAATACATTCACCAAGGTGTAAGAATTCAGCCTAATCCTTGCGACATCTGCTTTTCGGTTTTTCCATAATTCTGAGTAACATTACATTTTTTATCTGGCAGAACATCAGAGATACTTAAGTCCAATTTAATGCAGCTATGAAATGCTAACTATGAAGTCGTTTAGTATTGGTGCAAACCCAGGAAGTTATTGTCCTTATCAGTCCTATTCAGCTCTGTTAATTAGAAAATATTGTGAATCAATTCCATGAACCTTTAAAACTATTTCATTTTCTCAAAGCTTCTAATTGACAAGTACCACAGCTATCAATCACAAATGTATCATGCAATCTTTGAAACGTAGACGTCGTACCATCTCTTTCTATTTATTTATCATTTTTCTGGAACATGACATTCTTGCCTAGCGAGTTCCAAATAAGAAAAAAATATATAAATACACCCTCGGGTAAAATAATTTCGTTCAACTTGATCAAATACATCTTGTTGATTGTTTATCCTCCTTCGATATATTATGAGGACCACCGAGTTCGTGTAGCACTTCAACAACGACGACGGCAATGGCGTTAATACAATTCCCAAATCGTCCACGTTCCGTCGACGTAGCGTTTTTATTGAACAATATTTTCCAAAAGAGTGAGGCGCGGGCGGTGCGAGGGAAACGGCAGCAGGCGATGGCAGGTGTTCGACGTTACTTTTTCAATTGCGATCGGAAACAAGTGTCGAACTACAGCGTCAGCATATTACACAACCACGTCCTCGGACCCAGGAATCACTACGTGAGTGAGTGTGCTACAGGAAAATTACCCGCAAATACGACTGACTGTGCCTGCATGCCCACCAGAGCAGATCACGCTGTGCAGCATAGGAGATATATATTTTTCATTAGGAAACTTGCTGATGTTTACTGAAGTTACATACTGGCGCAAGCTTTTTGACGTTGAGTGTAAATTATTCAAGGAACATTACCAAGAAATTGAAGCTAAAGGAAATCACTGCAATATAACGTATATCTGCAATAAAAATTATAAAAACATTCTAAATTTGAGTTCTATTATATAGTAATGTTTAAATGGCATGCTTCCCAAAACAATCAAAATCCAAAAAACTTGAGGAAGTTGGAAGCACTCTATCAAATCAGAAATAGTAAGAATCTCGAATGGAATGTGTCAACGCGCTGTTAACAATCGTCGTGTGAGGTTGGAGGAGTGTTATCAGCGTAACGGACAACAGTACTTTTTCTAAACAATTATCCAGTTCACATTAAACTAGCAAACACTCGATACACCCTATATTTGAAGCTTGAAAAGAAAAGTTATTGCATAATTTTCATCTGTAACCTTTTAAGGATAAAAATTCCAAAAATCCCTCTCACATTACAAGTTCAAACATCGTTTGTTTAAATTGTATTACCTTTTTCTGTGCACTGAATAGTTGAGATATGTTTTTTTTTATATTTCATTTAACGTGTAAACATGATTTTTTCATAAGTTTACAGTCTAATAAACATTATTCAAGAATAGATAGATGGCCAGTGAATAATTGTAAAAATTACGAAATATCTAGGTTGTTCCTTAATGATATAAAAATAGGTGTGATTCTAATATGAGAAATTAATGAGAATTGGTTTTAGAAAATGATCCAGACATAGTTCGTGACGATAATAAGCAGTGTTTAAAAAAAATGAAAGAAAATTAGTACCGCTTGGGATATTTCAGTGAAACGTAATGACAGTTGACAACGGTACCGACTGTTCAACATAACTTACAGTTTTAACAGCGGTTTGTTTACGAGCACCAACTCGATGTTTTTAAAGAAAACAATCGCCCGTGTTTTTTTCCTTTTTAATAAAATACTTCCCCAATCAATTCAAAACATATGTATATAGCTTTCTTGTTGTTGTTAAAGTTGTGTTGATAAATCTAGATAAGCTGATATGGTTTAAAATATGAAATATTCAAGAGATTATCAGGTGTTTAAATCTGCTGTGAATTGTCTTTACCTTTTCTTATCTTATCTTCTTAGTAATGGCAAATTACTCATAAACCCTATGTAAAGCGCTTTAATTAATTTTTCACTTAGAATTACACAAACTGACATTTTCGTGTATCATTAAAAAATATCGTGCATAAGTCAGAATTTACATTTAAACTATCTTCACAGAAACCGGCTATCCACAGTGACGCCACCTATGATGCTTTTTTGACCATTGGCAGCAGCGCCGACTTTAACTACCACATAATTCACACAGGGTCAAGTCGAACTTGCAGCTGCAATTAAAACATTTTCATTATCATGTATATTGGCCCAAGTTTTTTATTTGGCTGATGCATCGCCTGGCTAGTTTTTGCTTTTCCGGCGGATGGCGTCCACGGTACGCAACACAAGAAAAATGGGAAGCCATGCAACGGGTAATTAAGCATAAATTTATCTATTTCTCCCCTTCCACTTGTATGTACCGGAGCCAGTTTATATATCTCGATACTGTTCTGGAAAGGTGGGCGCCCCGAACTAGGTGGATAATTACCATGAGCATAAATACAGCAAGATGGATAATGTAGCACCTAGCTTTTAAGTACATTCTTTTTAAGCTTGCTGTTATATTTATAGTTCCGAACAAAATTATACGTCATCGTAACGGTGGTAGGAATGTTCAATTTCTCCTGGAGCAGCTATTTTTTCTAACGTAGACTTATAGAGCTAAATATAATAGAAAAAAGTAACTATAAGTCTATTTAAGGAACCAGCTGAATTACGACACATATAGATTATTATACCGAAAATTACTAATGTTATCAAATCGCAAAATTGGAACTGATTAGAATCAGCTACTAACTGTTTAATAGATTATAACTATGTTCCGTCACAATTATGCCATAATATTTAACACAAATAATAATAGTAATGATGATGATAATGGACATAAATCTCACAACGGATGTAAACCAAATAAAAATAAAAGAAGTCAGCACCAAGAAGGGTATCTATCAAGGAGACTCACTATCACCACTCCTCTTTTGCATAGCACTATTTCCATTAAGCTCATATTTAACAACACAACAAAACACTGGGTATGTAAGACAAGCGAAACCACCTCCTATATATCGACGAATAAATCTAATAACATAAATGGCTATGACTTGGCAGAGCAGATCGAGATAGTAAGGAAATTCAGAGAAGTCATCAAAATGGAGTTCGGGATAAATGTTTGAGCTAAGGCCACATTTCAAAAACTCAATGAATGGAACTCAAGCTCTCGAACAGCACGAGACATAAATACCTGGGCATAGCAGAGTATGATGGACTGCAAGATAAAACAATAAAATCAAAACTTACTAAGGAATATACCGAACAAGTAGAGAAATACTAAAAACTAAAGCTAAAGCAATCAGATAAATATCTCAATAAAGTTTTTAGACCAACACGTAATCAAAACACAAATGATCGCCAAGAATCAAGCATCAACAACTAACAGGAACCGATAACAAAGATAATAAAAAGAATTAAACAGCACTTGGCGGAAAAAAACAGTTCAGTTAGTAAAGTGGACAGAGAAGGCAATGCACGGCCAAATAGCAAAAGAAACTACAAAAGAAACAACGAGCAAACATCATACATGGAAGCGGCTAACCCATGTAAACCTGAAAGCAGAAGCCTTCATCACAACTTGCCAGGAGCAAGAACTCGCAACCAACTACATGAAAGTCAGAATCATTAGAACTAGCAAAGACCTAAGTGTAGACTTTGTCGATCACACAATGAGACAGTCCATCATGTAGTTGCAGGATGCCCAATCATAGCAAAAAGGATCTACCTTGAACGCCACAACGGAGTAAGAGCAGTGCTTCAGTGCAAGCATTATAGCATGGAGGTTAAACAGAAATGGTACGAACACATCCCAGACGCAGTAGTTGATACATCCAAAATAACAATGATATGGGATGTACAAGTGCGACGTGACCGACAGACACATCGCATCAAACAAGCCAGATATAACTCTGAAAGATAAAATGCAGAACTTGTCTTCTGATAGACATCAGACTAAAGCATCAGCCAGAAGGAAGCCAAAAAAAGGATGAAGTATCAAGACATACAAATTGACAGATAGGAGATAATACCAGTCATTATAGGATCAATAGGACTTATTTCCAGCGGTACTTCTTAAGCAATCAAAGAAATCCCTAGAAAGCATAATCTCTTATCTTGTGGAAAGACATGGTAACCTACCATAAGAGCATTTATTTTCATAATCATTTGCATCGATAAATATAAAAAGCTGGTCAAAGTAAATTTACTTCATTGATACTTGCAGTATCAAATATCGAGCAATTGTAACACTATGATCTTCTTACCGCATATTAAACTTTTATCGCATCTTTTGTGACCAATTTAACATTTATTTAGTACCCTACCACTAATCAAGGCAACCTGTATCGGTCTAAATAAGAAGTAGTGATATAGTGCGATAAAGAGAGATAGGGTGTAGATATAGTGTGCAAGGGAATGTGTTTTCATATCTAATTAAAATCTCCCAGTTTCAATTTCCTGCATTGAGTATGGGTATTTACCTAGCAGGAATTCTGGAAGGCGAGTACAGTATGGTCGGCTCCATTGGCGTGTACTCGTTGACTATAAATAATCTACCAAAATATCAATTGAATAATTGAAAATCAAATACAATCTCCAGTTTTTCCATAAAGTGAAAAGAATACAAAAAAATACTTTAATAAGTGATAGCAGGAAATTGAAAGACATCGGCAAAACTGTGGGAACTGTGTCAATTCAAGAAATAATTGATTTAAATTCAAATTCAAATATCAGAAAAGAAAAGGGCAATATCTAAGATGATTTAACAAATTCAATAAATCTTATTTTCCATAATATATTCCCCTGTTTTCCATAATACGGTACACCACTGAATCTTTATTTGATTATGGAAACACCGGAGATGCTGGGTATTGTTCCATATTTTGGAGTACATCTGCATCTAATGTGTGTCTATGAATAGTCGAATGCAACACAGCGTCTTCTATTTATGTGCCAATTTCGCTTACTTTGAATAATTTTACTTTCCAGATGGAAAATTAGAAAGCACAATATTAAGAGTATCACTGATGTTGCTGGGAAGATTAGATTTCCACAACGAATCGAAATTTTATCCCTGAAAATTATGTGATGAGGCTTCAAGATGGAAATATTACCATTGAAAGGTACACAGTCAGAATTGCTTTTTCCGTTTTGAATACAGACCGTGTATCGATTTTGATGATTGTTGTTTTTTCATTAAATACAGGAGTGCTGGTTAAATCCTCAACGTCCCCCAAATGGGATGGAAAGGACAATTATTTCAAAAAATTCAATTTTCTACAGGTAAAATTGGAAGAAACAATTGTTTCCGGTAACATCTGAATCGAAGATTTTTCAAGAAATTCAAATATGTCAGATTTAGAGAACTAAGAGAGTACAAGATTTTTGTCTATCTTTTTATAGAATTGAATACAAGAGAATATTCAACAATTTTCATGACTGATGAAACACGCAAAAATGTTAAGTTAATATTTTTCCACAAGAATTATAATTGGTTCTTGTAGAGAGAGACAAAACTCTTTTATCTACCAGTTTCAAAATTACCAGCAACGACAGAATTAATATTATTTTGTATATTTCAGAGAACAATCTAATAAAGTCGGTCATAGCTTTTGTTCAAAATTATCAATGGGTACTGTTATTGGTACAAAACATCATGCACTTGACCTTATATAATGATATTCATAATTTTGCAAATCGATCGATCTCCAAGAAATTTCCCATATTGGACAATTATATTCTGGAGTATTAAATTAGAAATGAATTATACAGATGAGGCCCCAAGAAATGGAAAAATAGATTATTACAAAATATAATGTATATAGCTCCAACTACTACCACTAAAAAACATTTTCAAAATTCCTCTACCAACAAATTACAACGTCACACTTCTATTAGTATGTCCAATGTATCAAATTAACTGTACTGAAAACATAACAGTTACATTTTATGAGCACAATAAACATTTTATAGACACAATAAACTACTTAAATATAATAGCCGATAAAAATTCCAACACTACGATAGCAAAATTGAACATTTGTGGATGATGTCAATAATGTAGTACTGAAACGACCTATAAAAAGTTGCGAGAATAAAATTAATGTGAAAATTGTTATGGAGAATTGAATCTGTATAGAAGTGATCAGAACTGAGACGATGAAAACGATTGATTCAATGTACAGATTCATTTGGAATAACGACATTCTTAGAGATTTTTAACTTGTTCAATTATTAGGTTGAAGTAAAATCTGGGAAGCAAATGAGAATAAAATCTAATTGATGGAGAATAACTTTATTAGTTGGTGCACTAAAAATAAAATATCATGTTAATTCTATTAGTTCTGATAATTTGGAAGAGGTGCAAGTGAAGCTGAATAGATGACATTTGGCACCGACACTAGCGCCAAAAGAATATTATTTTTTTATTTCTCAGTGTACCAACTAATAAAGTCGGACTTGTTTTTTTATTTTTTGTAAAACATTATCGATGTTCACTGATGACTAAATGATTTCAAAATATGGCGATAACAATATTCACTTTCTTAGTGCAGTAACTCGAATGTTTTTGAAAAACAACAAATTCAAATGTTAGAAATGATCTATTCTTTAATCCCGCCAGATAATATCTACAAGCTGTGGCTTGCAAATTCTTCCATGTGAAATTTAGCTTATTAATATATTTAAATAAGGATATTATGTTAATGCCATCGGATTTAATTGAAATAAAACCTATATTCTGCTCCAAGTAAAGGCTTCGACACACCTGCAGCCCCTCGCAAACTGCATGACAATTGCCAATGACATTCAAGTATTTATTTAACTGTCTGCTGCCGACTGCGCATGCTTGCAATAACAATGCATGCAGTTCACTGGCAGGTGTATCTCCGCCCTAATTCCGGAAATGACACCGAACAAACAGGCAGACAAAAATCAAAAATTGTTTTTTCGTGTGCTTTTACCTTTCTCTTATTATAGTCACATCGAGTTCTGATGTTTTATTATGTGTGTAGATTTAAAAAAAAGTCCGTCTCATTCCCATTGGGGAAGGATAGATTGAATTTTGGACCAACTCTTAACACTTCTCTTTCCAATGGAAATATGTTTCTTTGAATATATACAAGGTGTCCCAGCGGTGCGAGGAAGTAGGATTGCACCTAAACGGAGAAACATATCGAGATGCGGTTTTTGGGATAGGATAGAACTTATTTGGGTGCGCATCCAAAGAGTGGCTCATCAAATACACGTTTTTTAAAATTAAACACTCCATATTTGATACAATAAATTGAAAGCCCTTCAAATTCCCATCAAAATGGTATAACATAATATGGGTCTGTTATGGGTCGTACAGGAGTTATGGGCACTTTTATATGAAAAAAAGGTATGTATTTGGACGATCGGAATTTTTTCTATGTCCTGTAGTTTAATAATATTGAATGAAAATGTCAAGATGATTAAGCAAATATACAGGGTGATTGAGTTTGAGAAATCATGAATATTTTTTTCAAATGGAACGCCCTGTATATATATACCTACATCATTGAATGCAATAATGATTAAGTTTTCCGAAAATGTACAACATGTATAAGGAAAAGTCAATGACTACGATGTTATTACGTCAAGACTTAAAAAAATATTAAGTCGCCTTATTTAGCGATGGATTACGATTTTTGCCATGGAAACCTCATTTCTAATGAAGAGATGATTAACAGGATCTACGTAATAGGTGAAGCCTTTCTTTTAGCTACAAAAATTTACAAGTATGATATCCAAATGCAAGACAACTGAGAGGAGAAACAATGCAAATGTGATGGATCGGTTTGAAAATTTTGGAAATGTATCCTATTCAAAGAAGCAGCTACTTGGTCATCGGATCTCTGAAAATTGAACATTGAACATTTTGTTTAAATTTGAAGAAATTCTCAAATCAGTGCCCGGGAAATAGCTTTGGGAAATTGATACATCGGAGTCTAGTGTGAAGCGTGTATTGCTGCATAGCTTTCACCCTTATCACTTGGTATCACATCAAGAACTTCACGCCAATGACATCCACTAGAGTAGAATTTTGCAATATTATCAATAATATGATAGCAGACGATCCTTCAATAATTCGTAGGATTCATTCTCTGACGAAAGTACCTTTAGAAGTAACGGAGCAGTCAACTGGCATAACATGCATTATCATGCAACTGATAATCCGCACTGCATGCGTTTGATTGATTATCAAAGTCAGTGGTCTCTAAATGTGTGGGGGGATAATTGATGGTCACGTTATTGGCCCCTTCGTTTTCAATGAAACACTCACTGGGGTAATCTACTTATCTTTCCTCAGAAATGAACTCCCTATTTTACTGAATAATGTAGACCTCCAGGGGAGAAGAGGCAAGTAGCTTCAGCAGGATGGCTGTCCAATACATTTTCACAGGGGTGTGAAAGAATATCTGAGCCGCTGGTTGCCCAGAAAATGGATTGGAAGAGGAGGGGTTATTAGTTGGCCGCCGAGATCCCCAGATTTGACTCCGATTGACTTTTTTCTATGGGGACGTCAAATCTGAATAATCCTACAACCCATGAGGACATGAAAGACAGGATAAGACATGCATTTTTGTCTATAACGCCTAATATTCTGAATGACGTCAGACGCTCTTTCGAGTATATGCCAGTAAGAAAACGGCCACAATTTTGAATATCTTTTATAAGATATTCGTTTGTTTATTATTTTTGCATTTCAATTACTTTAATTTTAAATGTAATACGTTTGGTTGTTTTCTGTTGTTTTACTTTAATTTTTAATTAATAACTCTTCGTTGTTTAAATCTTTGTTGTGTATGTTTTTTACTACGTTAATTATTACATTACTAAGTAGAAATGTATGTTTGCAGCTAATTGGTTATTTTGCTTGAAAAAAGAAAAATATAAGGACAATAAAATAAGGTGATATAGTTTCTGAGATTTAGTATCAAATGTTCAGGATGCATTCTATAAAAGCCTTTTTTGGTTGTCTTGAGTTTAGATGCCATAACTCAAAAAATATTGGACGCGGAGTTCTGTCGGCTTCGCATAACATAACTTTGATCAAAATATGAGGTTTCCATGGCAACAATCGAAATCCAACAATAAAGAGGGTGACATAATAATAAGTGAAGTTTTTACGTAATAACTTCGTAGTCATTGATTTATCCTAATACATCTTGCACATTTTCGGAAAGCTTGATCATTATTGCATTCAATGATGTATTTATATAAAGGGCGTACCATTTGAAAAAAAAAATAGTTATTCATGATTTCGCAAACTCAGTCACCCTGTATATTTGCTTAATCTTCTAGACAGTTTCATTCATTATTATTCATTAAGATGTTGGTTAGCAGTTCAGACATAAATGTCCGGTAGGATAAATAAGTGATCACTTGCTTCAATTGAAACTGGAAAACTAGAATATACAAAATTAGCATTAGCAATAATATGATTTATTTGAGGAGCTTCTAGAACAAAATTATTCAAAATTTAGAATATACCTAAGATTAACATTAATTACAGGATACATAGTTAAATTCAGTAACGCGTTTTTTGTTCACAGCAAAATAAAATAATTGGAAACTATCTTGTGAATAATGAATAAATTGTAAATATCCTATAGGGAATAATATATAAGCATAAAGGTTCATCTATTCCAGATGCAATTTTCTTTTCAAGTTGATTTATGACAAACAGTTTGGGCTTGAAAAATCGTGTTAGGGCTCACGTTGTTGTAATCTGAGAAGCCATTTTTCTAACATGGTAACCGAGCAGTGCGTGGCTCGTTTTTGGGGCAACTTTTTAAAAATACTACCAGGCACAAGAACTTTACCACTTTAGAAAGTAAAGTAATACAAGTCGAGCGCTTTTGAGTTCGCCAAGCGCAAAGCGACAGCATAATAATTGATCGTTCCAAAGTTGAACGTGTGCACAAAAGCCTGGCATCCGGTTACCGTATGTAAGTACAGGTTTACCGAAAAAAAAGAGATATGAAGTGTTTAATGTGACGCGTGAAGTAATGTACTTGTTCCAGAACGCGTTTTCAAACCAACTACAATTCCGATTTAAACCACACTGATGATGATGTTTATCCTCCTTGCCTTCTTAATCGTATATAGGTACCCATATATGTACGTTTCTCAATGTCACATAAGTAAACAGTTCAATAAAAAAAAACTATCGTATAACCGTACACATTTGAGTACATATATATTTTTTCGAATTACAGGATTAATTCAGAGGATCGATGTTATATTACATTGAATGTATCCAAGAAAAGAAATTGTGTCAATGCAATTTTAGACAAGCTATCAATATAATCCCAAACACCAACAACAAAGTTGCGAAGGAACAAGCAAATTTCTAAGACAACAAGATATATTATAATATTGATAACAAGATATCTACGAAACAATTAAATTCAGGTATTTTCCTTTTTGGAAAACAAATATTAAGACAATTTCTAAGGTAAGTAGACATATACCTAAGTATTGTTATTATGATATTTATTTGGAAATATCAATAACGAAATATCGCATTACATATTGAGTTTTTCATTGAAAATAAATTAATTTTAGTCTATATATGACCTTTTGCCAGAAACAGTACAATTAATTAATTAATTCCTTATAGTAGAATACGAGAAATAAGAATACTTTTGTATTAATGTTTTGTCTCTATCTGTCCTAAATTCGATTGTTCCTCTAGATCTAGATATCTTTCTAAAAGTTACAGTTTTAGAATCATCTCTGTTAGAGAAGTCAAATAGATTGGAGTGTTCTATTTGAAAAAAGAAACGATGAGATTATCACTTGAAAATTGTTCATTGTGTATAGTGTATACACAATTATTATCTAAAACTGTAAATTAAAATCAAAAATCGACCTTTTCCAGGAATATCCAGAAAATATGTTTATTTAAATAGTTATAAAGTAGGCGTCACTTTTTCTTCTAGTAAGGATGATGCAACTATTATATAGTTTGGATGAATGAACAAAGGCATGTCACCAGAAACATTACAATTCCCATTCACTAACTCATTCGCCAAAATATACAATGAGATCATCCGCCAAAATATACAAGGATCATCCGCCAAAGATAGAAATACATCTACCAGACATAAAAGACAATTAGATATATAAAAGACCAGAAAAAATAAGGCAACAGGAGAATACACTTTAATAATAAAAATGCATAGAAAAATCGATTTTGCATTAAATAAAATCATAAAATTGTGAACGATTATGGTTGTAATATCAAACCTTGCCGTGCTGGAGCTGATTAAAATCAGCTACTTATCGTAGTTGAGATTTCTGTGGGAGTATTTAATTGGAAAAATACTGATCAGACGATTCATAGCATTTGAGAAACTAATGTTAGGACTGGAAACTTGAGAGACTGTATGATAGATCATTCTATATCGTTGATAACCTGAGCGCTGCCAAATACAGTTTTTTGTGGAAATTTCCAGAAGAGACTGCTTATCGACGAGAATTTCAGATAGCTATAAAGATCTCGATGAATTAAGAGGGAAAATTATCCAACTGTGTGCCAAAATTCCGTCAGATCTACGAGAATATCTCTAAATCACAGATTTGGCTATTGTTCGGAACAACAGGTTGTTTGTTTAGTAGATAAGTCGATGTCAAATGAATAGCCGTAGACTGGACTCTATAAATATGGAACTAAAAAACAAAACTATAACATATTTATTAATAGCTATTGCCCGCTACTTTTTCCACGTGAAAGGCAGTTTCATCTTAATATCTTTAAATGAAGAAAACTGACTTATATTCTGCTCCTAAAATCCGATCAGTTATTTCGGAAATGACCGCTAACAAACCAACAGATAGACAACAAATTTAAAAATCATTGTTTCGTGCTCTATCACCTTTCTCACCGGGTTCTACAGTTTTATTTTAAGTATAGATATCCAAGTACCTACCAGAGATAATATTTTACTCCAAGCTTCATGGACTTCCATCAAGTCACATGAAGGCAGAGTAATAATTTTATAGCATGGACTAAGGAAATATATGGAAGGAAAGTAAAAGATCTGTTTGACATCTGTTTTGGAGAAAGGGGCATGATAATAAAATGCCTAATATCTGTTTGGTAGCGAATAAAATTTAGGCTGAGCTATGTTCAAGTCACTTTAACAGTGGTTGGTCAACTGCTCTGGCACCATGAACGCTAGTTTTTGATATCTTCACTTATCATATTTTGTCAAAATAACTCTATATTCTTGTAGCTGCCCGTAATGATTATTGGAAAAAAAAAGTTTAATAATGTGGAGATGATTTGTAAGTAGGTACTTCATTTCAACATATTCCAGATTTTTATTAATATAACGGGCTCTACGAAATTTATAACCACACTCGATATTCTTACTCCATTTCAGTTTTTCTGAAATTAATTGACTCTGGCGCACACACGAATTAAGGAAATATAGGGACGGGGTATAAGGAAGTGGGTTGATAGCTCCTCGGGGTGGGGGGGAGAGACAGGTAATAAAACACCTTTCGTCTATTCGCTGCTGATAGAGGTAGCCAAAGAAAAATGAGCTGAGCCGTCTTCAAGTCACTTTAACACTTGTGTTTTTTTTGTCAAAATAACTTCATTTACCTGTGATTGAAAGGAAGTACTTTACTTCAATATATTCCAGATTTTTATTAATATGACGCACTCTACACTCTACGCGATTTATAATCATTCTCTATATTCTAGTTCCCTTCCAGCTCCAATACCTCTCTTTCTAGCTCAAAGTAAAATCCATTTTGTGAAAACTTTATCCTGTACCTGTATTTAAGATAAATAGGCAAAGCGTAGTCATTTCATAGAATGACTAGTAAAACAAATTGCCTGGATTTAATATTCTGCCGGTAATGTTATATTATTTTCGCATGAATAATTTCACCTCAACACAGTTTCGCTCGCAATCCAACCAAGTCACACATAACAAAATGAAACGGGGAATCTATTTGATCTAATTAAATTTCTAAGGTCGACTCTCTGCGGTAGACCAGGCCTTAACGCGTGCAAATTGGCCTTGTGTACTGTGTATACTCCTTTCTCTCTCTCACACGCAATCTCTATCTCTTTTTAACTTTTTGTCTCTCATTATCATTAACAAGATGAATACAGGGTATATCATTAATGAATCTAATGAGATTTAACCCAAATCAAATAGATAAAATATGGCTCATTTATGATTTAGGTACAGGGTGTTTTATTGGAAATTTTAAATTAATTTGTGTCCAGTAGCTACTTCAAAGCTATTAGTGGTATCCCTTTCACAACATGGCAGAGTTGATAACTAAGTTATGTTAAATGAAAGTTTATGTATCTTCTCTACATAACAATACATTCACTATTTTTCGAAATATTTAAAATTATGTATAAGGCTGAACAATCATTATTTTTGATTTGATTGATTTTTATATGTACTTATTATGTCATTGTTTTGTCTTCTTCTCTGCGTAAAATAAACTAGTAGTCTTTTAGGATTATTATTAAGATTAGCAACAGTTTTTCTAATTCAAATTATACAAAATCTGAACATATTTTCAATATTTGCACTTTGAATATTTGTAAAGAAAAACTAAAAAAAAAAAGATTGATTTGCGTAATAAATGCAATGTTGTTAATAAATAGACAAAATAATATCAAGTTTAATGTGCAGCATTCTGTTTAATTTTAAATAATTAGATTATCTTTACACTTAAAGGGTAGGATATTTACATAGAAATTACTGGAAAATTTCGAATAAAATATGCTTAAATGACAATTCCGCAGGTGGCTAGGAATCTGGAAAGAGTCAAATATTCCCTTGGCAGGGTAAGCCTATGGTAGCAGAAACTTTTATTCAATACCATTTAGTACCCATCCTGCCAAATATGATAGGGGTACGACTATTAGCTTCGAAGTACTCTAAAGCACCCTTTAACTCAGCAATTATCAATTTGATTTTGATTGAATGTTCATATTTTAATCCAAAGATTCTCAAGTTAAAATATATCCAATCTTTAATAATAAATACCCTGTACATCCGTTTCTCATTGCATCTAATGTGAGCGTAGCGCAAAACTTTTCTCGAAAATATAAATTGTATTTTATATTATAAAGTTGTTGGCGACATTAATTTATAACAATTAGTTTGACTGGCACCAGCAGCCGCATGTGGTGACGGCAATTTCATACGGCGACTCGGCGACGGCAGCATATAGCTTTTGCCTAATTCAATTGCAGTCAGGCAATATAATATTAAAAGTTTTTGTTTTGTCATTGCTGAAGGTGGGCTAAGAGAACATGATGTTTTCCAAATGGAAATAGACATGATGAATAAAACATTACGAATATTCAAGCGATCTCTTGAGAACGTTTCTCTTGCGAATTATAACAGACAATTTTGGAGAATTATTTGGAAGCAATAGGCATATTGAATAAAAAAAAATTAAGGCGAATTGGTATATTTTATTTTGAACTTTTCTAAATGAATATTTTATGCTGCGCGGGGCATAACTTTTGCCTAACTCAATCGCACTTAGGCCATAAAATATTAAAAGTTTTTGTTTTGTCATTGCAGAAGCTGAGAGAATATGGAAAAAAATTGGAAATAGAAGATAACATTTTATGAATATTCAAGAGTTATGTTCATAACGTTTCTCTTGCGAATTATAACAGGCTATTTTAAAAAATTATTTGAAAGTAACAGATATAATCAATAAAATATTTTTTTAATAGCGAATTTTTACGAAAATAGTTCTTAAGTATTTTCTTTTGTACTTTACTAAATTAATATTTTAAGTTAGATGGTGCTAAGAAACCATGATCCAAATAGAAATAGAAATAATGAATAAGACGCTATGAATATTCAAGAGTTCTTTGCATACAGTTTCTATTGCGAATTATAACAGAACATTTTAGAAAATAATTTGGAATCAACAGATTCAACTATTAGCGAATTCGCTCGGAAATATTCCAGATTTCCAGCCATATATTCGAAACCAAATCTTAGCTTAGTTTAGAATAAATCTAAAATAAAAAAAATATTTTTTACAGAAAATCGGACCGACTTTGTTAGTTGGTGCACTGAAAAATACAAAATAATATTAATTCTATTGGTGCTGGTAATTTGGAAGTTGTGCCGTTTTAGTTAATATTTATTTCACACTTTTGAGTGTAACATTAGTCATGAAACTTTTTGAACGTTTACTCATAACAAAGAAGATAATACTTATCCTATTACCTATGTATAGGCTTATCTTGTACTTATTATGTTATTATTCAGAGGTCTCAAAACATCGCGGCGCGGATATATCTACTTATTTCAGGCTTGCTGTAACTCGAAAACTGTGACTCTGAAAAAATGTTCAATTTAAATGTTGCTACATATAATCTCTTCTTTAATTTGGCCGTCTCATATTTTCAATTTTAGAAAAAACTGCCCCTTCCACATGGCGGAAATATACATATAACATATTTCAGACTTCACCATCGCTGTAACTTGCAAACCGTAACACTTTTGAAAAAATGTTCAATTTAAACGTTTTTCAAATATGGTCTCATCTTTAACTCTGCCGCCTCAAACTTTCGATTTTCGAGAAAAATTGTGGAGGGCGAGATTTCGGTTTCGAGTTTTTCTAAATAGGGGACCATTTCTCAACTACCATCTTTCAAATAAAACATGAATCGTCTAAATCGGACTACGTTTGCTATGAAAAACGCACGAACGGACATACATGAAAAAAAGCAAGCATATAACCGTTTTGTATACCTCCTCTTCGGTGAAAATATTATCTACCGTATTCATAATCAATCTTAGTTTGGTACTAGTTAAGTTCAATATTAAAACTATCTCGTTTGATATTAGTAGTTTAGAGAGTTATGATTTTTCGATAGAATAGACCTATCGAAAAAACCTATACGCTATACCGGCTACCAGCAAAATCATTTAACGAGACAGTCTTCAGGGTTTAAGATCTTTTTGTCAAATGAACTTGATTGAAATACTTCGCGCTTGATCAATAAATTGATCAATATCTCCATCTACCACTGATATTCATTAATAAAAAGCTAAAGAATGAAATTTTATTCCCACACATGGTCAATTTTTTCAATAATATAAGGAAATATTGATGTGCTGATTTGCCAAAATCCACTGCGGTCATATGGCATGCTTGAGAGTACCTTCAATGTTATCACGAGTAAAATTAAACGGTTGAACAAAAACTAACAAACTCTCATCTCTCATCATCAGTTAAATGAGTAAATATTATTAATCCCAAGAATGAGAGCACACTCTAATGGTAGAGGAGGAAAGTTCCAGAGTAACAAATTAAAAAGTGAACGCGGGAAGAGGCAACTGCGCTAAACTTGAATTTAATAATAATTTTTAATTAAGACCGCAAAGTATTGTCGGCAGGTAGGTAATTCATTAGAACGCTAGATTTAATTTAAAATCACTTTGAAAAGTTTCTCGAGCACCAAGAGTGTGTATACCAACATAAACTACATATTATATTGGCGATCAGTTTGTATTACCATTTTTCTCATGAGTGCAATTCTGCGTATGAGCGCTAGGTTTCCTGAAAATGAACTAACCTTTTTTTATTTGCTATTCATGCGTCAGACTGAACTAACTGCTTTGAGAGAAAAACTTATTCAAAGTGAAATTTTAAAGCAAAAAACGAAGGGAATATATGTATCGCCTATTTATATAACCAGTTGCATTTCGTCACAGATAGATTGGTAATACTAACTTGTAGGCGCAAAAAACCCATAACGTTGTCAAGATGAAGAACTGTGATTGAGAAGAATTAGCTGATTGCATGTCACTGTTATTTTTTTACTGTAATAACCATCTTTCAAAATACATATTTGAAATAAATTTAAATATTATACAGGGTTGGACAAATGTCCAAATGGCGTAATTACAGGCGAACTAAAAATGATTTGATTCAGTGACAATTTTTGTTTATTTTATTGACCCTTCAGTTCTTCACCTGTCATAAGCTTTCAAAGGGTTATGTCATATGACGTTTTCTCGGATAGAACACCCGGTTTTCTAATATACGAAAACAAATGTAAAAATATGTCATGTTTCTAAATTCAATCATTTTTAAAATATTGACTCTCAAAATGTACGTATAAAAAATTATTATAAAGATTTAAAGAAATAGGCAAGCAAGAAATTCACCAACTTCGAAAGTACCAGCATCAGTGGATTTAATGTTATTTTGTATTTTCTATTTTTTGTAAAAAAAAATTAGTAAATCATTAGTCAACAGAATAGCTGAACGTTCACTTATACCAAAAAACATGATAACTACTACCTATTTACATTCTTCGTTTATATTATTATGGAGAGTTCTCAAAACATCGCAGAAACAAACATATTTCAGAGTATACTTTTAAATGTACGGTGCATCCCATTTTGGTTGAGACAGCCAGGTATCTCTGTTGTTGTTGAAGATAGAACCTTGCGGCTTTCGCGTTCCTGTGTCACTTTTTTGTGAAACTCAAGATGACCTAAACAGATTTTGCCTAACTTCTTTTGTTCATAAGTTACAGGGCGTTTTTGAAAATTCACACTTTTTGGATTCCCCACAGATCTACGAAGTTTCTCAGCGATAATGTCAAATTGAAAACTTATCCCATAGAGAATTTTATGCAGAATCCAGTGGCACACGCAATTTTTTTTTCGGGGTATGGTAATGGATAACAACTCGAACTTATAATGTTTTCAATGAAACACCCTGTAGTTTACTATCTCATTAAATTCCTTATTTTTTTCTTCAAAATAATATATAATAAGTATATAAACATAAAGTTTTAAAACATGCTCCAAAATCACTAAAACATTGAATATTAATATTAATTAGGTAATTGATGGAATAATACTTGTGAATTTTCTATGAAAGAAACAAAAACAATAATAACGCTAATTCACTAACAAAACATAAAACTTATTTATTAAAATGTTCAATTTGATGTCCATTTTCCTTCCTTCCTTCCTCTGTTTTTGCTCATAATAATATATAAACATAAAGTTTTCAAAAATGCTGTAAAATTACTAAAACATTGAATTTGATCACTACCATGGATTTCAAAGTCTTACTACAGGGATTATTATTTGTGATTTTTTTTTTATAGCAAGTCAGAGATGATACAAATATTGTTGTTGCCTTTTGGAGCATTGTTTTATCAAGTGATTGTGGAGGAATCAAAAAATCAGCTGTCATAATCAATTTTGATGTGTTCTATTGGATTTGTGCTTGGCGATTTTGTGAATTTGGCATTTTTATAATAGCTTTAAGATTTTTTCAGAACGTACAGTATGATATCATAAAATGTTTCAATCAGTGCCATGAAAATGTTGACGAAGCATTAGAATCATATTTAAAAAGGTAAACGAGTATTTTAAAATAAGCCATTGTACCTGTTTAAATATGATTCTAAAGCTTCGTCATCATGTTCATGGCACTGATTGAAACATTTTATGATATCACACTTTTCGTTGTTCTAAAAATTTTTTAAAGCCATTATGAAATTTCACAAAATTGACTAGCACAAACCCAATAGAATAACCTATTTATTACTCTATGCCAATAGAACACATCAAAATTGATTATCATGACAGCAAATTTGTTGATTCCTCCACAATCGCTTGATAAAACAATGCTCCAAAAGGAAACAATATTTGTATCCTCTGTGACCTACTATAAAAAAATCACAAATAATAATCCCTGAAATAAGACTTTGAAATCCATGGTAGTAATCAAATTCAATGTTTTAGTAATTTTACAGCATTTTTGAAAGCTTTATGTTTATATATTACTATGAGCAAAAACAGACGAAGCTTTCTAGAATTTACAAAGACGGCCCTTAATATTTTAAATGCATTAAAACGTATTGAGAAAGTGAGTCAATTATGTGTTAGAGAAAATGGACATCAAATTGAACAATTCTATAAATAAATTTTGTGTTTTATTAATGAATTAGCGTTAGTATGGTTTTTGTTTCCTTCATGGAAAGTTCACAAGTAATATTTCGTCAATTGGAACCTTTTTTGTGTGAAGAAACCATAGCCCACTATTAAAATAATTTTTTTTATTGATTTTGGTGCCTTTTTAAATTTTATGTTCATATTATTATATATTATTTTGTAGGAAAAAAATAAGGAATTTAATGAGATAATAAGATACAGAGTGTTCCATTGAAAAAAATATAAGTTTGAGTCGTATATCATTTACCATACCCCGTAAAAAAAAATTGTGCGCCACTGGATTCTGCATAAAATTCTCTATGGGATAAGTTTTTAATTTGACATTATCGCTGAGAAACTTCGTAGATCTATGGGGAATCCAACAAGTGTGAATTTTTAAAAACGCCCTGTAACTTATGAACAAAAGAAGACTGAAAAGAAATCTTCTAATAGTCAAAAAAGTGGTACTAGGAGCCGCTAAACACTAGGGTGCTCTCGGTGTCTTGGGCTAAGGAGTCAAAGACAAAAATAACGAGATTAATGCGTTCAAACTTGAGTTATTTCAAAAACATTAATATTTACTACAATATTATGAGCTAAAGAAATTTGATATTGAATTGAAATCGTTCTTCATTGAGTCTTTAGCCCCAAAAACACCATCGGGTTCCGGGAGCCTTGATTAAACAATAATAAAACTGGCAGAATGAGTGTGACCCTCGAGGTCCACACGACGAACTTCGGACGAACATAAAAATTCAATACGAATTTTCATTAGTTGTTAGTTGTTATTATAGATCTTCATTTCCAAGATTTTATATAAAAATATTATACTGATTAGTAAATAAGCGAAAACAAACAACCTGCGCGGATTTTAGCCTGTTTCTCCACTATGACGCTTGCCTATGAGTACGATGCTCTACCCGCTACCCACTAGGCTATCGTACACTTGCATCCTCGACGGTAAGGACGTGTATCTAGCTTTCAAGGTAGCTACAGGCTGTCGGAATGTTGTTATTTTTTGAATTACTGTTAAAAATCAGCTAACGTGACTCGGCTGGAAACTTTTTCAGTTCTTAAATACTGAATTACGCGTCGAATGAGTCCACCCCCAAATTAATATTGTCATTGGCTGGCGATATAATGGAGAAGGAAAATTCCTCTGGAAGTTAATAAAATAACTTCTATTTCCAGATGACAATTATTGCTACTGTATGAAAAATCCCTAAAAATAAATAATATAATATAAATATAAAAAGTGTGTATAAACATATATTATATTCACACATATACATATATAAATGTAAGATCTCGTTAATAGATTTGGTTTAGCTACTTTATAGATTAGAGTATCGATTTAACTAATTACAAATTGAAAAACTCTTCAAGGTAATAAAAAAACTTATTTGTCAAATAGATAAGAAGAGACTTTTTGAAACAGGTAAGACTATTTACCTGTTTAAGGTTGTCTGAAAGTTTGTTATATATTTTTAAACCCAAACTAAATATTAAAATTTAAGATACTGCTAAAATTTTGTACTTTGAAAATAATGATCTATATGAAGATAGCTTCTTTGTAACTGAACGCACGATTCTCTTTTGATGAATGAAAAGTTAGGATGCTGCAGGCGATGCTACTTGGGCGTAATACACTGACAAAAGTTCTCTCTTCAAATTTCCAAACAAATGGCACTGTACCCCTTTTTAAACTATCAAACCTTGATTTTATGAGGAGGCGTGATACTGGATTTTGTCTGTTCAATTTATTACATCTATGATGTACATGTATTTTATAGGTTTAACAACAGCTTAATAGTACGTATCGTGAGAATATTAGAATGAAAAGATAGCTAGAAATAGACATATATTAAATCATATAATTAATTGCAATAGATTCTGTGGTCCATTTGAATTATAGTTTGTTTTACGAATTATGGCTATTGTGTGTAATCATTCACGAGCTACGTACATCACGCTATACGTCTCATTGCATCTCATTATCATGAAATTCTCTACTACGTTTGTCGATATAATCTACGACATCAGTTTTTCAAGCTTATCTCCTTCAATACACTGATATGGCGCTGCACGTATGTTCGACAACGCAATCTTTATTTCATAGGCGTCACAAAGTAAATGTGACATTGCATCTAATTCAGATGCATATATTTTTAAATTTGTATTTTATGTTTCTGTGTTATTGTTGATAATAAATCTTTCATATTATTTGCTTATTTAATCAATCCATTTTTTTTCTTCCTAATTTTACGAACTTTCTTGAAGTGTAAAAAAATGAAATACCTACCATATCTTGTCTCGAAATCGTTACGACACTGATTTACTCCCGTCAGTTGAATTGATCCATTTTTCGTGTTTTCAAGGCCGACGCCAACATTCGTGAAACAAACTATAGCATATATGTTATGTTATTTTTGTACCCCTATAGATCAGGTGACTAATGTGTCTATCCATGTAACACCCACTTACCGCCACTACTAAAACTGTCAATCAAATTTAGATCCTACCGTATAAACTTAGGATTATGAATACGGCAGACTGATTTCAGTCTATTGCCAAATCATTTTGTTTCCACTTTAAAGCTTAATACTGAAGTACTACGTGAACGCTGTATGTTTCTAAGAAAAAAAAAACAATCGACCAAAACCAGAGAAAAATTCCAACAAAATTTGACAAAAAAACAACACTAACCTGAAGACTTGGATGACAGCCCAATTCCAGCAGCATCTTCACAGCTCCCAAATGCCCTTTATTAACACCGATATGTAATGCTGTTTGTCTGCGCTTATTGCGAGCATTGAGATCGGCTCCAGCATGTGCTAAAAGTTGAACGGCAGCCGGTTCATCGCCGAATGCAGCATGATGTACAGCACGATCACCGTCCTTATCTTCAATTTCAACATCAGCTCGATATCTTAGCAACACAGCAACCACTTCCAAGTGACCATTTTGACTGGCAGCTTGAAGTGCTGTATGGCCGGCAAAGACGCCATTAACATCTGGTCCTGCAAATAGTATTTTTGAAATATAAGCAAACAGAAAAAAAGGCAAGTACTACTAGAACTCAGACCCCTAGGTTTCCGTACATTTATTTTGGGGATCATAGCAAATACGGGACATCTATTATGAATAAATATCAACTTTAAATAAATGATTTTTCATTAAAAAAAATGTAATCAAACTTTCACCACTTCTTATACATCAAGACGAGTCAAAAGTAGAAAAAAAACATGTGTGGGAAAAAACGATTGCTTGATTTCAGGAACGACGGTTTGCCCTTTGTCGATGCTAACACAGATACTGTGTCAGGACATCGTTCAACAAATGTCAAATTTTCTACAGTAGCGTAGCTGTTATGTTTATTGATTTTTAAATATTCGAACAAAAATCTTTTAACAGTTTAATTGAAAGTTATAGACATTCACCTTATCTGTGGACTTCAGAATGCCAAATACCGACATAGAAATAAAAATAATCAAGCAAAAGCAACTACCGACGCTACTATTAACAATTGCATCCTCATCATGATGTAATAAAAACACGTTGAGCTTAAAACGGACAAGCAGAAAAGTGTTTGAGCAAAATATGTTTGGAGATGAGACACGTCGTATCTAATCAAGATGACTAGAAAGGATGTAAATTATTAATTATTATACTCATATGTGAAAAAGGAAACTGGTTTGGGGCTTCGAACTCAACACCATATCATTGTCAAGTGAGCAATATAAGTGTGGATTCATGCAGCATCAAGTAAGAATTATCAAGTAAAAATGATCAAATAACGATTATCAATAAAAAAGTATAAAAATGTAGCATTCATGCACTCAAATTAAGATGTAAAAAGTAAGCAAGTCTGACATCCGCGGTATTCATTTTTCAAAATAACCGCTGTCCCCTGGAAAACTGAAAACAAGTGTTTAGAATTACAAATTTTCAATAAAATGGAAGATACCGAATCATTTTTTCTAGGTACCCAAAGAAATACACAAATATTTCCAAAAGCGAGGTTATTTACATATGATTCACATGATCCACCTTCACCTGTGCACTTATTACGTACAAGTACAAAATCTCGTTAAATTAAAATAAGAAACTTAAAAGTGGGCCAACTTCTACGTCTTATTCGTTAACTAATAATTGTTACTTGGCTGCATGAACACTCTCATTGAAAAATAAGAAGCTCAACTTTTACTTAATTGTTACTTGATACTCGTTATGGGCTGCATGAATCCATACTAAGACATATCAATAGGTGTCAAGATGCTTCAGTAGAAATACCCATGGTACAGGTCTTATTGTACCATGGAAATACCTAATGGTAATCTCCTAATTTCGATTAGATAAATTATTTTATTTTTACTGCAAACTAGTCATTATTTAAAAAGCATTTTTTTCAGATTTTCAAATTTGCTATCTTTTGGACACGTCAAGAGTTATTTCTTATCTTTTAGGTCCGGAAAAGCTAATCATTACACGGAACTGACAAAAGATGCAATTGTTATAAGTTGTAAATTGTTTACATAGGTACTGTGCATCGATCTTATATACTGGCCAATATTAAGTAACATCATCAACTGACGTTATACTACATTTCCATTCCAAAATAAAACCAGTTAACTTCACACGAGCTTGTTGGTCAGACCCTGATAACTATTTCTGGAGTAAAATGGATTTACCAACGCAACTGCAGCAAATATACAGTTTTAGTTGATGAAGACCCTTTGTATTGGTCAGTACACTTATACAACTGACACCAACGTCATACTGACGCCGACATAACAAACCGATAATCATTTATGATCCGGTCAGAGTTTCTTAAAGCGTAGAGGGATAACTGAAATATAGTCAATTTAACAGCATGTTCCTAAATACAATATAATTTAACATAATGTAACGTGAAGACTTACCCGAATAATAAACTACACACAAAATACACATTCCGGAAAACACGGAAGACATCAGAGGCAACGAGAATAAGTCATGGTCTATTCTCGAAGCCATATATTGAGAAATAACTTCCAGAAACAACGAAAACAACACTAGAATCATCTAGAGCTTTTAAGGTTAGATATATAAGGTTGATGACAATGACGAGTTAGTTAGTGATAGATAGCCAGTCATAGATCTCAATCGGATATAGCTCATAGATCAGACAGTAGTAAGAAGTATATAGTACGAGAAATAAGTGTGAATATAAATGTGATTATAGTCGTGTAGTTATTGGTATAAATAAATAAGTGAAAATAAATCGAACCCAGTTTTAATATAAATTCCCGTTACAATAATTTAAGCCTGGCCAGGCTAATGGTTTGTATTTAGGAACACGCTGCCTGTAACCAGTTGTAACAGATAAGTTGGTACAAATGAAATTTCCAATGTTGTAAAATCGTAATATTTACACTGATTAGCAAGAAGAATGGAAACAAGGAGATTAACCTGGCCCTAAAAACTGTGTAAAATTTCATACGCATGTCTTTTGTAAATGCATCTTTGCGCAACAAGCGGCTCTCGTAAAAAAGACAGCAGATCATGATCACTAAGATAAATAAAGAGAACACATATTTAAGGTAATTGTCAAGATGTTCATCAATGTTCGTCTAACACGAGGCCACGCTACGTAGAGAAGCATAGGAAGTTTATTCTCCTTGTATATTTGACATAAATAAATGAACTTTTATTGTGATTATGTGATTGGTCTGATTACTCACAACTAACATCTATGGTCGTGTTCACAGCAGTGTTTGATTACTAATCACTTAGTAATCAGTAATCAAAAATCAGTATCTTGTGGACACGACTGATTACTGATGCATCGTTTAGCTCATTTGTCAAGCTGACGTTGGTCAAAAAAAATTAAATAATTCAATTTGACAATTACATATAAACGAGAAATTTAAAATGGAAGAAGAAACTGTATTTTCTGTACAATATATTTATAATGAAAAAGATTATTTGGTAAACGGAACGATAGATGTCCATTATGGAATTGGGAAATAGCAGAAACAAAAGATAAGTTATTGTTTAACGACAGCTGTCATATTAAAGACGTCAACTTTTTGATTACTGATTACTTAGCCATTGCCAATCAGAAACTGCTATGGACAAGGACCAATATTTAACTACGTATTATAACCTAGAAACATGAAAATGCCCCTTGACATGTTTCTAGACGTCAATAATAAATTTGATTGCGTTACTCTGTAAAACTATACTATTCAAACTGATAAATTATAAACAATATCTATCTATCTATCTGTGCATTCTACTTGTGCAATGATGTTGGAATGTTAATAAAAAGTTTCTAAAAATACCCTGTCTGATGCTCATTTATATATAATTTACATGAAATATTTTTGCGCGTGAGGAAACCCAGATGCAACACAAGATGCAGCTGTCGCCAAATTATTCTGCAAGAGCATACACCGGTAAAATTTGTTATGGACCGGTTAAAAAGTCATTATAATAAAAATAGTTCATACCTGTGTTTGATTACTTCCATTTCTTTCAAAATTATATATATATATATATATATATATATATATATATATATATATATATATATATATATATATATATATATTAAATCCTCAATATATATTAATTATTGTCACTCTAGAATACTAAAATGTTTTCGAGATACGTACCTAAATACCATTGTTAATGAAATTATTTCCAAATAATATTTATTAAACAAAAACTGATTAAAAGTTTCAAATTATAAGCGGTAATTTTCATCAATAACAATGCTATTCCATTGTAGATTCTCTGCAAAAACTACCACTCACCGCATATTGCAGGTCTGCACTTATTACAAAAAGTGGTGGTTTATACCTAAATCAACTGTGGCAACAAGATATTATTCGGGTTCCTCAAAAATTTTAAGAATAAACCAGATATACTGGCAAAGATGTAGATATGCTAGTCAATACTATAGTTAAAGCGGGAAACTGATTTCAATTTTAACTTATCCCAGCATTCGTGAAAATGTCAACAAAATATACATAAGAGTTGTTTTGTACTTAAATTTGCTATAAAGTTTATCACATTTTATACATTAATATCAACATATTCTGACAAATAAAATTTAAATTTCAATAGATCTTGGTTCATTATTCCCTCATGACGTATGGCATCATATTGCAGAAGCCACTAATATCATAACCTAATTATGTATATATTAGGTACGGAAACCCAAAAAATTCATGCAAAATATGAAACTATGGTTTGAAACATGCATTTTGTTGTTGTCACTGAAGTTTGGTCACGAATTGACGTCATTGGAGATGCACGTGGCTATATCTCCTATTCGTTGTATCATGTACACAGATAATATACACGAGATTGTTTTAAAATTTCTCAGTTTGAATAGTAGTTTTTCAAAGTTGTCAAATTGATTGATGTCAACAAACATGACAAGGAAAACTGTCATGTTTGTAGGTTATAATTCTTATTTGATCATGACGTAACTTGTCAATACCCATAGACAAAGGCTGTGTTCAGGGAGTCGCTGTCTGCACTATCAATGCAAACACTACCGATGCTGTTCATGGAGCTTATTGCGTGTTAGTGATTGCAAGCTCCATGAACACTATTTTGCGTTCAAATTCTGTCAATTGCTGTCACATTGAGGTTAAGGAGTCGAGGCACAAAAATATCAACAAGACTTAGACAAGGAACTCTTTCCTCAATATATATCATTCATTTCATTATTTTTTGGTACATAGCGTATACTCTTGCAGAAGAATTTGGTGACCGCTGCATCTTAATTGAACCTGAGCTTCCTCATCGCGTGAAAATATTTCAGTTAAATTATTTATTTAAGTTATCCCATTGAGTAGACACATCCTCCTCCGCTTTAGAAAACTGTCCGAATCATAGAAGATTATCGGTTTTTTATGTTAGTGTCATTATGACGTCTATGTCAGATGAACAGTATTTCTGTTGTGGCTTGCAAACGCAAACACTATCCATATACTACCTCTGAAGAAATAGCGTTGATAGCATTCATTTATGACGTGACACACAAAAATTAATGACGTCACGATAGCGTTTGTAGTACTATCATTGTGCTCCATGAACAGCTGATAGTGCGAGATAATGCAGATAGCGACTCCCCGATCACAGCCTAAATAACTAGTAGACTGCGGGTCAAATACTACGTACGGTAATGTCACTTTTTGTCTCTATCTAATGAGCGCTTTTAATCTATCTAGCGCATGCTTTGGTAGCCACAGGTTCCTGACAGTCTATTAGTCTTGTAGGTCTATGTGAATACCACACCAATCACAATAAAAGTTTTTTTATTTATATAAAATATTCTGAAAGTCAAATGTGACATATGATTATCATAACCTATTAAACAGATGATCAGTTGATTATGCTGAATCAAATCAGCATATAAAGTCAATATAAATTAAGACCATTTTACTCAAATGAGTAAGAGTCTAGCTATGATAATAATTCTGAATAAACCTACCAATGCCACCACAAGCATCACTCTGTTTTAATACTTCCTCACATTTCTGAGCATCTCCATTAGCAGCACTCTTTACAAGTTCTTCATTCACATCACCGGATACATGAGTTTCAAAGAGTCTCTTTAGTAGGGCACTCAGTCTAGAAAAAGTTCAATAATTATTAATATCATTATTCAGTTGATTTATTATTGATTTTTTGATAAGAAAATATTTTTGTTAATTGTTATTATTGAAATAAATAAATTCAATACACACGAAATACCTCCGAGAACTGGCACCGATCAATAGCTATATATAAAAACTATATGTGTTCAGAATTTATAGTATTCTAGATCCTTAATAATGTTACATATCCGAGTCTAATGCCCGTAACATATGTTAAATATTTACTATTCATTTGTGCACTCTTAACTGGACAGATATAACGTATGGAAAATCGTCGATTTTTTTATTTAAAATAACGAATTTGGGTTTTTTTTAGAGAATGTGGCACTTGTAGTTTTACCCAATTCTTAAATCCGAGAACGGTAATAAATACATAGTCGCTTAAATGGGAGAAATGTTAAGCAATTTGATGCTCTTTTATATTGTGTTTACAGAAAACAAATATCTATTTTGGTTTTCGAGACATTAGAGATTTTTTTTAATTTTTATTTCTCCCTGAAGTTAGGAAGAAACGAAAAAAAAACTTCTTCACAGCAACTTTTTTAGCTCAAAAAATGGCGTTCACAATATTATCATAAATCGTTTGTTTTCTAGAAACCATGTTTTAAATGGACCGAAATAGAAGCGCATTACCGAATTAACAACGAATCGATTATATGTTGTTTTTAAGCACTTTCTCGTGGCTTTTGCCTTATTCATACACAATTTATTAGTAGGCGATGCTTAATGTAAAATGGGATAATGTAATGTCAATAACGATAATATTTTTTAATAATCTAGGTTGTATTCAACTAATCAACTAATTAATATTATTTGTAGCAGTATTTTTAATTACATACATATCGTATATGTATTATATACATATATAAATCAGCATTATCTTCTGACTGTGAAATCCAAAAGAGTTGTGCACATTTGCTGAAATCCCCTGAAATGCTTCTCAAACGTTGTTTCGTCTCCGTTTGAAATTTAAGCTGGATCAAAGATAAAAATATTCTATGACAGTTTTTGATATAATCGCAAAGCTTAAAGTAAGGAGATGTCAGATTTGATGGTCGGGAAGACTTTTACTAGGCATCGCCTACTAAGAAAAAATGTATACCAAGTGCTCAAAAACACAAAAGGGGTTTCTACTGAAAAATCTTGAAATTAGTTTGGTAATGAGAAGTGCTATCTAATATAGGGTGCCCTTTTATTTGGTTATATTTCGAGATAGTGATGCCATCCCATCTTTATCTTGGACACACTGTATATTGACCGATGAAGTTCCCGGACACGATGTACCTATATAATGTATATTGTCAAGATAAATTATTACTATTATGCACATTTTTGTTGTTGAGCTCTAGCCTAGAATACATAAGATGTTAATTTATTCAAAATTACCTTTCTCCTGATGTGCCAGATGTTGCACCATGAACTGTACCATCGTTGCTGGCTATTTTAGTTACAGCCAAGGGATTATATGTCCAAGTCGTATTACAAACCTCGACCTTTAGATCATTGTCGTTGTAAATTTGCTGTACGTGCCCAATTTTACCCAAGGTCTATAACAATACGTTTTTATTCAACAGGTAATATTTCACTAATTAGTGATAAATATAAATTATATAATGCTTACAGCGGCCATTCCGTGAGCCCATTCTCCATGGCCTCTTTGAAGCATTTTCACGCGTTCCATATCGGAACAGATCTGGATCACATCACCAACAGCGAATTTCTGTTGAGGTGTTTCATTGTAACCGGTTAAACTAGTTGCAGTTGGAACTCTGGTTAAGACAGCAGGATTGAACGTCCATCTGAAAAATAAAAACGATTAACCATCTACTATTCAAGACCCTAACGCAATATTTTTAGATAATGCTGACTCAACATTAGTTATGTACTTATCAGAAGTGACTATTCTTTACAAACCTATTGCCACTATTGTATGCAACAACAATGTCATGGTCTTCATCAATACCAACTACAGTTCCCACAGTATTCAAACATTCGAACATTCCATCTGTCCACCCTCCATGTCCAAGTTGTAGGGATTGAACAATTTCAAGTTCTAAGTCGACATTCACCTAGAGATAAATCAAAAATCAAGTGATAACTCTGGAGCACTGTTTATCATTTCCTATTTCCTAAAGGGTATGGTATAAATAAGCTAATTCCATAATTTTAAAGAATAATATCATGTTTCTCACCTGATCTCCAATTTTCAAACCAGGAGGAGCAGATCTTCCTGGCCCTTGCTCTCCCAAGCAAGGTAGATGATCTCTGTAAACATTGTGACCCTTAGCATCGTTGACAACTTTTAAATCTGCCATTCCTTCAAATCCAACTCTGTACAGATTCTTTGAACCATTGTCCCAGACAATATAAGCAGCTGATCGGGGACTAGCTGCAGACCAATCCTGAATTTCCTGTACCTTGCCACGCCGTCCATTACCGCCGTCTTGGTCTTCCCATTGCCAATCGACACCACGCACTACGCGAGCTCCTGGGAATATACCACGAATCGCGATTTTCTTTGACTTGCGTCGAGTTTCAAGATATACCCGTTCACTGCCTGGTGTATTAATACGATAAAAACGGTGACGAAGCTGGTGCTTGTCTCCATGATAACATACAGAGCAAAGATCATAATTCCCACATTCGGCACACTTCCAACGAATACCAAATATTGGCTGCTGCCTACATGTATCACACATTGTTCCCTCATGTTTAACGCCAGTAGGAGCACTATCCAGTATTCTGAGGTCATACTGACCCGAACAGCGATAGTTTGCTGCAGTACCATTATCCCAAACAACAACAACTTCATCAGGGGACTCAAAATTCCTGACAGTTCCAACATGACCTTCTCCTCCATCCTTTGAAAATAGCAGAATATAAATATGAATGTTAAAATATCCCTTTCATTTCAGAAAAATAAGTTTTATCAAGTTCCATAAACCTAACCTGTTTTCCCCATTTCCAATCAGGACCTCTTATCACCCTTGCTCCAACACCTTCCCTTATTCTAGGATTTCGAGCTACTCCAGAGGTAGTGCCTACGGCGTTAGCAATCTCCATATTTTTCCATAGAATTTTTCAAAACAAATCAACCTATCACTACACCACTAAACAGAAATCGCAGTCACCCATTTGTTTTCACTTTTAAGAATCGGCTGTTTTCGAAAGTCAACTGTCAAAACAGATGCAAGATTCAACCGATAGTTATGCAACCATCAACACTCCTCCATAAACCATGCTCCATGTGAAGTATACATTTTTCTTATTTATTAATTAATTTACACCTACAAAGAAATTTTATATAACAAAGTATAGAATTAGCTATGAATTTCATGATACGGTTGATTTTCTATTATCTCTGATGTTAAACTAACTAACTAAGTCAATGGATGTTGATGTTACCATAGCAGAGGTAGACAATTGAAATTTTTAGAGAATGTATATTTCTATTACAACCAAGTCCATTTATTATCCATCCGTCTGTATCTCATGAACAGTAATAGTAGCACAGTATAATGTTCGTTATACTGTGGTAATAGGTTGATAGTGGAAATTTTCTTTTACTATGGTACGGAATTCATTGTGTACGAGTTCGACATGCACTTGGCAGCATTTTTTTAAAATTTGGAGTTCATAGAGGATTTAGTTTTTGCATGTTCCTAAATTGAATCCAGTGCACTGGCCACTGCCAAGAATATATGGACATCGACATGGCACGTCACACTGGGTCCAGTATACTACGGGATCGAGTTTATATCTCTTGTATTTACCTAATTAAAGTCATGATTGTAACAAAACAGTATATTCATCTTGAAAAATATTCTGCTGTTGAGTTTCTATAGCTGGTAGTGAGATTGAAGTGTTATCTCTATTGATTCATTGCTTTATAAAATAGATTTTAATATTTTAATGGAAATATTGTCAAAACAATTATTGTTCTGGACTTATTTATCAATATAAATACAAGTTTCAGTTTATTTATTAAAATAATGATTAGCCGTTATATTTCCACCTATCAAATGAAGAATATTTTAACGATGAAAAATCTAAAAATTGCAAGTGTGTCGCATAATGGAATATTGTTGAATGTCTCAATCTCTAGTTTAAATCAAAATTGAGGAAGGAATAACGGAAAGGGATAATTAATGTTTCTCAAGAATGAAATAAGAAAATTTTATTTTCCCACAATATAATAAAATTTTAACTTAAATATTCATTAAATGATTACTTCAAAGATTAAGAACTCTTTTGAATCATATTCGAATTTTTAGAGATATAAATATCAAAAATAAAAGTATCACAATATAAAAAAGTAATATTGCATTTTCTTAGACACAGCTAAAACCTTTATAGAACACAAGATCAATTCTACCACTTTTATAAACATTCAAATTTCGATTACCTATCTAATACACATCTATAAATTCGGATTAAAACAAATATCTGATCTGAAGATATATTCGATACTATTAATTTATTATATTGCACAAATAAATTTGATTTGTTTTGCTCAATTATTTTTATCAGATTACCTTCAGTCCAGTACTTGTATTATATTTACAGGTCAAAACTTACAATGGGTACCTAAATCCACTTCAATTGTATTGTAATACATATTTCAATACAGTTAGCTTTGTACTTTCAACTTCAAGTCTTTATCTAATAGTTTATTCTTACAGGGTTCATATATTGTTCGATTTCTAGAAATATTATATTTGTAATAACGCCAACAAGCTAAAATTCAACATTGCAAGATCTAGTTTATGATTAATTTCACACTATTTAACAGAATCAAACTATATAATATACATATTGAGTTTTGATTACGATATAAGCTCAAGAAAAAAGTATTTAATATGAAAATCTCCAGACTATTTGAAAAATACATAGCATAATAAATTATAATGAATGCTTGAATGCTATACACAATAAAATAGAAATTTCTGTATCTTTCAAATAGAGTATATGGTTGGTGAAACAATAAATAAAGATATTAATAATAATAAAATAGAGTATAGGCAAATCGTGATGATGATCTGGAAAATATTTTTTTTGAATCTGAGTTAATCTCAACGATTTGAAGAATATGATTAATAAAATAATATTTCACTGAAACAATCCATAGAGTACATCAGATTTTCATCCTTTTTGGAGGATATTTGATTATAATGCACAATAAATAAATCAAAAATTTACATTTTGGCATTACCCCAATTACTTGCCTAATACATTTTTTAGAGCTAGGTATAGTCAAGCTGACATTTCTGAGATCCATTTAAATATAATATAGTTACATTATAAAAATACATTAAAATTTAATTTATATCAACTAAAGCGTGAACTTTCGAGCAATGTGCTTTTAGATATCCTGGACTTTTAAAATACCTATTACACTTTTCACACCAGAAACACCTATTTAAAAATTGCTCTTTAAGCTTCGGGTTGATATAAGGATTGTCCCTTGTTCTACAACGAACATTATTGGGAGAAAAGGTGCGTCTATGTTGAAAAGAACCAACAAAATTATTGAGATATTGCATCGAATCATTAATACTAGAGAACTGATTCCTATAATCAGAAAAGAAAATATTTGATGTTGAACCTGAACAATCATTATCAAAATTTGTTTCATTCATTTCTTCTTTGATTTCACTATTATCATTATATCTACTATATTCATCTTCTTCATAATCAATCTCAGTTTTGATCTTTAGATCAGGCTCCACTATCACTTCCTCAAATTTTTGTAAGCTACTGTTGGAAAAAACTTTTTCTTCTGGGATGTTAAGGCCGTACTCGTCTGCACTATCCCCACTATCACAATAATTATTTTCTATTATATACAATATGGTATTTTTAAATTCCGAGAAGTCTCTTTTGAAGAAATCACTCGAGAATGCTTTTAATTTATCTAAAGGAGTTGTTTTATAATTAGAATTTTTATCCAAATTCCAGCCGAACTCATAATTTTGAGTGAAACTAATTATATTTTTGAGCCCTCTAAAACAATCAGCTGGTTGAACATTATAATAGCGTGTATTACAACGAATTTTCTCTTGATCATGTGTTTTAATCTCAGAAGGCGTCAACAACATTTTTAGAAGGGAACACCTCTGTTCTTTAGTGATTCTTTTGCGTTTCTCTCTATGATAGTTCTCATTAGAGGATATTTCATTCGCTGAGTTTGAGTCTTTTCTCATATATTCGAATTCATCAAGAGGCGTTACGAAGATACTCAATTCTGTGTTGATGAAATTGTCTGGCGTAACATTTTTCTTATCACAAAGTAAAGTGTTCAAATATTTTTGCAGAGTAATATTAGATCTTCTAAACATATCATTGAATTGATAAGATATCCTTAACTTTGTAATGCACTGCATACAGATTTCACTAGAGAAGTTTTCTTGAGTAAGAACCTGTGTAACAAAAATCAATAGGTAATGAAAATTAATACCTACATTTTTTATCAAATTTACCGTTCTTGTGCAGGATTCCAATTTTTTGCTTAATTTTACTTCGTCGAAATCTAAGGTATCGAGATCTAATAATTTTACATCTGACTGAATACATATTCGACAAAATTTTGTTAAAAAATACATTATTGAATAAAATATTGGTGTCAATCATTCGTTGTGTCAAAATGTCGCAATGTCGCCTGTCCTGTCAATCTATTTCTCATCACGTAACGTAATAAACAAAACAAGTCTCATTTGTGAACTAGCAAGAAGATGAAGTTTCATTTCTCTCACTAACGATTGTTGGCAGCATTGACTTGCCTGTTGCCGTTTAGTCGGAATTTCAATTTTCTAAGGATTTTTTTGGCTATGCTCTAATTTTAAGATTGATGTAACTTGAGTTCACGAGAAAAAAATGGATACAAAACGATTCAGCCGTTAGGGTAATCCACTCACAAATTTAAAGGATGGCCGCCCAGTTATTATGTATTTTCGAATGATCAATTTTGTGATGCAATCCTCAGCATCAGCTGTATGCAGTATAATAACAAGTGAAAGTAGAAGGTGGAAAGTGGAAGCACCGGCAACATTTACATTATGTGTGATATGTGGCTGACGTATGTCGACGTGTCAGATAACAGTTCTGTAACCTGCCAGCTATTCAATTCAGATTTTCAGATACCAGAAAACATTCACGTTTTACTGTTCTTAACAAAGACATTCGTATCAGAAACAGTTGTACACGTTGTAGTTTTTAATTGAGAATTTACTGTTAGAATTCAACATGGTAAGACTTTGTGTCGTTATTAAATGTAAGAATGATTTTTTAATTGATTATTCAACTAAAATTAGCCTGCACCTGCAAGTGCAACTAATGTAGGATCTGGCGGAAGGTCTCCGTCGAAGGCTATGGCTCCTAGGTCTTCAACAGGAGGAACTGTCAGGCAAAGAAAGACCACCACTACAACCACTGCAAGAAGAAATACGGGTGCTGGAACAGGAGGCATGTGGAGGTTTTACACAGATGATTCTCCCGGAATCAAAGTGTAAGTTGCAAACATATTGTAAATAAAATAGTTTTTTTTCCTTTTTTGGTTGAGGAGGATATTCAAATTTAATACGATCGGGAATATTCATTTCAATTGAGATCACCCATTAGAGAGAAAACAGAAAAATATATATATATATCTATATTTTGATTTTTTTCAGGGGCCCAGTTCCAGTACTTGTGATGTCCCTTTTGTTTATCGCTTCAGTTTTCATGTTACACATTTGGGGAAAATATACTAGGTCATAGGATTAATAACTTATATCATTCCTTACTTCCAATTATTTAATGCATTTCTTCATTTATATACATTTTTTATTGTTAGATTATTATTGATCTATTCGAGACAAAATAAACATTTTCATTAATATACGCTAACAAGTATTTATTTCCCATTAGTCGAATTACATTTGCTGTAGATTGATTCGGCTTATTAGTTATTATATTTGGTGGTAAAAATATTGAAATACTGTTCACATACTTGACAGAATGGTTTGATCTTTTCTTAGTACATATTTCAGTCATTAATTGTTAAAAGTTAATGCAACGGAAGAACTTAATCATATGATTTTATTCCTCTTAGAAATTATTGCATCACTGACTTTATTTGAAATGAAGTACAGGGAGTGCTTTTTCGATGCATTTATATTGTAACTTGGTAACTTTTAAAAATAGAAAAAAATCAATCACAGTCTTGATCTCGTGAGAGTGATAACAAAAATTAGCTATCGTCTTTTGTTCTCGAGTTAAACCTAAAACTGAATTACCTAATTGATTTATGAAGTTATCGAAAATCTATTTTGTCATTCTTTAGACACATTTTAGAGTAGAATCCAATGGTCTAACTGGTTTTTAAATTTTATGTTAGTTGTGGCATAAAGTTATGAGAACATCGAATCTTGCCTACCTTTTACATATACATTGTGCCCAACATTGGTGATGGATGTATTGGTAACTCAAAAAAATCGGAAAAGTTTTCGATAATTTTCGATAAACTCAATGCCCTTTACATTCTGGAAAATGTGCCATAATTACGACATTTGATTTCAACATCGCTTGTACAGGAAATATTGTCATGAATGCTCCTTTTACAAACAAAATTTAATTCTTGGAGAATTTACTTATTTCAAATTCTTGTCAATTTGTTGACAATTTTATCTGCATTATTTCATTGTTATTTGCAATCAAATTTTTAATATGCCAAACTGCATTTTCACCTACCAGTATAGAAGGTATTTACGTGCGAAAGAATAAAAAAATATATTTTTTATTAATTTGAAAATATACTCAGGGGGTCTCACAATTTACTATCTATCAAACATATTGACGTGACAGGAATTCGGTTTAGTCGACTTATTTCAAAAAGAATACTATTTTTTCATTTTTGAATTCTGCTTTGAAATTAAAGGTATGTTTCTTAAACATTCTCCATGATTATTCTTGACAGTTTTTGAGATTTTTACAAAGTTTTTCATATAAATGGTTGAAATTTTAAAGAAGAAAGAAATCAAAAATATTTTAATGTCACCTAATGTAATACGTATTTAACAAAGTTATTGCCATTGCTGTGAAATAATTTATTCTGTTAAGTTTCAATATAAGCAAGTGTTTATAATAATATTGCGGTTAAATTATTGAATAACACTGAAAAAATAAACAAACTCAACAGATATTCAAAACTATAGAGTACCTACCTAATAACTTAAATTAGGATCGACTTCATTAGATGATACACTAAAAAGTATAAAATTACAAGTTGGTGCCCTACAGTTAATGTATCATCTCTTGAATAATCCTAATGACGTCATCAACAAATCTGTAAACTCTTTATTAGGTATTTACAAATCAAATACAATATCTATGTTTATTCTTCGGTCAAAGCTATTCAAAGATGTAATTTTAAGGACAAAGTGTTTCCCCCTTATAACCACCACTTTCCAAAATTTATTAAAAACAAAAAATTCTAATAACCTGTCAATAAATAAATATTTAAATAGGTTTATACTCCAATTCTACGTGTAGATTTTCTCAATATCATTTTGGTAAAATTCTTGAATGGCTTTCCGCTTGATTTTGAATGCTGCTGTTACTAAACCTGAATCTGGGGTCCATGGCTCAGAAGCAACTTTTATTTTGGATGGAATTTCAAATTTGTCTAGCTTACCTGGAATATAAAATTAATAATAGGTTAAGTAGGTATTTATAAAAATAGCGATAATAATTTATTATATTGGAACACAGTTGATCTTACAAGTCTTTGCATATGCTGTGATTTCTTCCAATACAGCCTTCTGAACGGAGGGATCAGAACAAAGTTCTTTGAAAGATTTATTGACAACCCCAACTTTTTCTGCTAGTGCTTTCAGGGGTACTGGATTTGGGGCTATTATTGCCATACAATAGGTTTTTGAAGATTCTCCATATACACACACGTTATCGATAAGGCCACATGTTTTCAATTGTGATTCCACTTTGCCCAGTGATATATATTCACCATGTTGTAGCTTCAAAAGATCCTTCTTTCGATCTGAAGAGATAAATTACGATTCTTCAACCTATTGTAATAATTATTATTTCGAAAACAGACCGATAATTTTTAAAACCCCATCTTTATGCATCTCCCCAATGTCTCCAGTCCTGAACCATCTGACACCTTTTTCTTCAAAGAACTCCTCTTTTGTTTTCTCTGGTTGTTTATAATAGCCAGCACTCACACTATCTCCACCAACAACAATCTCCCCTCTAGGATAAGGTTTGTCTGTCACAAGGTAACTACCTTCCTCCCAATCCATAAGTCTAATTAAACTACCCGTCACTGGTTTTCCCGAGCGCCCGTATGTTTTATCCTCATCTAGAATAAAGATTATTATTACTTCATTATATCCATAAGAAAACGTTGAACTTATTTCCATGGAGTATAGAACTCACTGATGTTTTATTAAAAAAAAAATGGAATTCCCTTACTGTCTTGACATGTGGCTGCTGAGGTAGTTTCTGTTAAACCGTAACCTTGAAGGACTGTGGTACAGATACTATTCTTAACAAATTCATGAGTTTCTCTAGTTAGAGCTGCTCCACCAGATACCATCAATCTCAAATTGCCGCCAAGCATACGCTTCACTTTTCCAAAAACTAATCTAAAAATGGAATTATTCTTTTAGATATATGACTTATAGAAGCAAGTTAATTTGATAAGAGATTTTATCCAAAAAATATATTTATGATAATATTCGTTTGTAAAAACATACCTATCAATAAAAGGTGTTGAGAATCCATGTCTTTTCCATCCTACTTTATAATTGTATGCAAACTTGAAAATTAACCTTGTCATAAAACTGCCTTTAGCTACCTTATCTTGAATACCTTTTGCAATTCTGTCCAAGATTAGCTGGAAATTATTGTTTTCAATGTTTTTTTATCTAAAACGTGACCTAGACAAGCTACAAACGCGTTGTTAATATTCTAATGGAATGCCCACCCGGTAAAACGTACTTGTTGAAAAGTTTTATTGGATTGCAAAAAGAGATGCCATAGGTGCTCAACTTTCGTTATTAACAAACCTACACTACCTATTGATTATCATTGATTTGATTAATGAAAACCATTAACCCTTGAGGAACGGGTGGCCGATCTTGACATGAAAGGACGGGTTGGGTCTGACAAGTCCAGAAACAACGAGTAAGTATATCTTTAGCAACACTCTAAACGAACGAAATTAAACATAAACGAGAACAAAAAGAAACATCAATTTCTGGCATTGTTAAACTAATCAGTTCGTAGAGAACGTAAGTCTTAAGGCTCGTAGTTTTAGCTGATATTATCATTATGTTTCATGAAATACATTTTTGCCTAAAACGGCACTAGAATCATGTTTTCCGATTTTTACAGGAAACGCATATTTCTTTTTTTCTCGACAATTTCAAGATTTTCTGGTCGCTGAACAACCTATTTTGGCCCCAAGTTGTCGAATTCATCATATTAAATAATGTAAGTGTGTTCTGGTTGTCATGTAGCTCAACAAAAACTATTTTGAAAGAAATATAAAAAAAATCTTCTAGATAGACGTCGCGTTTTAAGATTTCATAAAATGGACCGTAACATGCGCATTAATGAAACCACTGCCTGATAGCTGCAGTGGTAGACGCATTGTGATCTAATTTTTACTGAAGCCCTCAGCACCGTCCATGGCTTCAATCGTTAATTATATGTAATTTTCGTAATAGTCATAACATTTGCTGATGCCTACGTGGAGATGGATGAAAGAAATCCCGCTTTGGAAGTGGTGTCACTAAGCACCACTGCACGAAATCTGACTGGTAAGACTTGGGGATGTAACCCAAAAATACTGCGATGTAAGATTGTAAGACCGATAATATCAAATGGGTCAATAGCCTGGCATGGCAAGGCAAGTCAGAGCAATACGAGGAAAACCCTCGATAGAATACAAAGACTAGCCTGTGTATGTATCACTGGAGCCATGAGAACTTGCCCGACCAGGGCACTAGAGATCATCACAGATCTCACACCTCTCCATCTAGTGATAGATAGATTGGCCCATGAGGCCATTCTAAGACTATCTAGGGAAGGTTCAGTCATTGTGGGAATTCGGAATCAGAGAGCTTGGTGCTCTCTGTTCAAACACATTCCATCAGCAAACCTTCCCAGTGATGTAATGACAAATAAAATTAGCATCGAGAGAACTTTCACCACGGTGCTAAGTAGCAGAGAAGATTGGGACAGGGGGCTCACAACCCAAGCTCTCAAAAAGAATACCATTAAATGGTACACTGATGGTTCTAAGACCACGACGGGGACAGGCGCTGGAGTGTTTGGGAATCGCACCAAATGCTCACTTCAAGCAGAATTGCTTGCAATTGAGAGATGCGTGGAGGTGAACCTTGAAAGAAACTATCAGAAATGTGACATTGCAATACATTCTGATAGTCAAGCTGCAATTAAAGCACTGAACTCTCATACCATTGACTCTAAAATGGTATGGGAGTGCCGAAGGAAGCTCAATGAGCTAGGCAAGAACAACTTAGTCTGGGTTCCCGGCCACTCGGGAATCAAAGGCAACGAGGAAGCCAACACACTTGCCAGGAAAGGAGCAAACTCCATTCACTGGCCCAGAACCCTTCTGTGGCACAGATAAAAGCACCTACAAGGAGTTTCTGGAGAAGGAAAAAACCGTAAGAGAAACACTCTTGCGGGATACCCCTGGATTGGATCATTCCAAAAAGTTCCTAAAAAACTTTGATACTGCAAGATCCAAAAGGTATTTGGATCTCAGCAAGAACAAGCTACACCTACTCACTGGATTTCTTACAGGACACTGTCGCCTCAAGAAGCATCTAATGAGATTAGGTCTAGCAGAGGATGACGAGTGCAGATTCTGCGGGGAAGAGGAGGAAACTCCGGATCACCTGGTGACGGAATGCCTCGCCATTGCTAGCCTTGGACTAGCAACCTGCAGTAGTGAGGAAGTATCCTCCTTGAAGCCAACCCAGATACTGGAGTTCATTAGAACTCTGGAACTGGAAGGCGAGTTGTAGACCGCGTATAGGCGAGTGCAACTCAGGTGGGGGGCACAATAGACCTTATGGTCGCAGTGCAATGTAACCCCCTCTTAAATCTAATCTAATCTAAGCACCACTGCACGCTTTCTAGAATACCAGTCTTTGTGGGTTTGAGGAGTTCACCAACTTGTTTACCTAACCACTACAGATCCAGACCTACCCAATAATAGGCAACGTACCAGCTTTCACAAATAAGTTCAGGGCGGAAGTCTTACTCTTCCGTCATAGCGGACTAAATTCAGAGATTGTGGGAGCTGGTGATCCCTTCCTAATGAACCACAACTCATAAATTATTGAGGCAGGAGAGCCCTTTAGATAAAACCCTCAGTGGTATCGTAGGTCCTAGGGTCCTGGATGTGACAAGCTAATTCAAGGACTTGGCTTGATACTTGATCAAACTAGACCTAAAATACGTTCTGCTAAAAATATAAATAATGAAGAAGCAGGTTAGGGCCCTATTCAAAAATACCAGGAAAACTCTGCAGAAAGTGGTCTAGCTTTTTCATTAGATATATGTAAGTAACGCCAAGGACTGAAGTAACGCAAATGGACAGGATATTGTCAAGAAATCTGGAAGATGTATTCGGAACGCCAATGCTCCTGAATGAACAGACACTAGTACTAGGGGCACATCCAGTTTTAAAAAGCTCGATGAGAATGAGTCATTCAGCCCAGCTCCTGAATACGAGCAGGGAGTAACGAAACTGGCAACTTAATGGAGGGAGTGTCGGTAGCTTCTCATAATAACAAACATAAACAAATAGTCCGGATAAATTTGAATGTTCTTTGCTGAATACCTACATGTCAGATCACATGTCATTGTCAAACACTTTTACATATACGGGTAGACTAACTTATAATAGTACTTTAATTTTTCATTATAGGCCTTTTTGCGAAGAGAGTATAGCTTTCTGTATAAATAAATTACAAAATATAAACTGGTCACTGGTCACTACTTTTATATAAGTACATTTCATGTCGATACCACATTTGAAATATTTTTGAAGACTCTTCTAACCATAATCAACGAATGTTTTCCAAAAAAGACAAAGACTGTTTGTGAAAGAAATAAAAATGATCTTTGGTTTAATAATGAAGAAATGCAGCGACATCCTAAACTTCTTTATAACTTTATAACACAATGAGAATATTGATGTTTCTCCTTTAGTAAAAACATTAAAAAATAATTACTGAAACAAAATCAGACAAGGAAAACAAAATTATTATTCTCATAAAATTAGAAACAGTATCAATAAACCTAGGGCACTATGGCGTCTAATTAATAACACTAGAAACTCAAATAAACAAAATTTAGAATTTAAAATAACCCCAGAGCAGTTTAACAGTTTTTTTGTGAATATCTCCGACAATATCACCACTACCTGCATCTGCATCTAGATGTACTTATTCACAATAATTCTACGCTATTCTTGAGGGCTGTTGAAATAATTGAGATTAGTGAAGTCATAGAAAATATGAGCGATAGTCCAGCGAAAGGTGTATATGGATCAAGCAATAAAATAATCAAACAAATTAGGGAAGGCATAGCTCTTCCATTAGCAATCATTATTAACAAATGTTTCATATCAGGAATTTTCCCAGAATAAATATTTTTTACAAAAAATTGGACCGACGTTATTAGTTGATGCACTGAAAAGTATAAAATAATATTACTTCTATTGGTGATGGTACTTTTGAAGTTGTGCAGTTGCGGTTAGATTGATAACTTTTGGCACCAACTTCACAAGTACCATCACCAATAGAAGTAATATTATTTTATACTTTTCAGTGCATCAACTAATAACGTCGGTCCAATTTTTTGTAAAAAATATTTATTTCACACTTTTGAGTGTAACATTAGTCCCGAAAATCGTTGAACGTTCACTATACCATATCAATGAAGATAGTACTTATCCTATTACCCACGTATATTCCTTGCTTGTAGTTGTTATTATTGAGATCTCAGAACATCGCTGCGGAAATACGCTTGAATATTTTAGTTGTTACCATTTTAACACTGATTTAACTCGAAAACCGTAACTCTAAGGAAAAAATGTTCATTATAAATGTTGCTACAAATAAATATATCTTTCATGTAGTATCGAAAAATTTTCAATTTTCGAAAGAAATTGTCCTCTCCACATAGCAAAAATACATATTTAACATGCGTCTATCTCGAAAACCGTAACACTTTTGAAAAAATGTTCAATTTAAACGTTTTCGGATATTGTCCTATCTTTAATTATACCAATTCAGATTTTTGATTTTTGAGAAAATTCGCCCCCACCACCCCTTCGGGGGCGGTTTTCAGAGGGAAGGAGATTTCGGATTTGCGTTTTTATGAATATGGGACCATTTCTCAATCCCCTTCTTTCAAATGAATCCAAAATCATCAAAATCGGAGCTCGTTTACTATGTAAAAGGCGCGCACGAACCAAAAAAAAAAAAAAAAAAATAAAGCAGACAGTCGAATTGTATACCTCCTCCGTTCGGGGTTCGTCGGTCAAAAAATCAAAGTAACCAGAGTTGTTCCTATTTTTGAACATGGCTATTGTGTGTAATCATTCACGAGCTACGTACATATCACTATACCTACGTCTCATCGCATCTCATTATCATGAAATTCTCTACTACGTTTGTCGATCTAAGCTACGACATCAGTATGTCAAGCTTATCTCCTTCCATACAATGATAGGACGCTGCACGTATATCCGAAGGCAACCCGAACTTTATTTTATAGGCGTCACAAAGTCATTGTGATATTTCAGATAATTCAGGTGCATAAACTTATATTTCATAACTCAAGCAATAAATTTGTATTTTGTGTTTCTGCATTATTGTTGATAATAAATCGTTCATATTATGTTTGCTTATTTAATCAATGGATATTTTTTCTATAATTATATGAACTTCCTTAAATGCCATATCTTGTCTCGAAATTGATCCATTTTTCGTGTTTTCAAGGCAGACGCCAACATTCGTGAAACAAAGTATATATCCGTAGCCCCAATCCTTTCAAAAACTATAGAGATATGCCTAAATAACAGAATTGTAACCTTTTTGGGAAAGAGTAGCTTAATGTCACCATGTCAATTTGGTTTCAGGAAAAAAAAATCAACATCAGACGCCCTCAATGAATTGGTGGGATACGTGATCGAATGCTTCGAGATGGGGGAGTCAGTATCTTCTGTGACCTCTCTAAGGCGTTCGATTGTATGTCACATCAGATCCTTCTTAAAAAACTTCTACACTATAGTATCAGAGGCCACTTATTAAACCTAATACAGTCATACGTATCGGACCGTTCTCAGATTGTTGATTGTGGAGGTACCACCTCATCAGCTTCTCCTATTAGAGCAGGTGTACCACAAGGTTCCATCTTAGGTCCCCTACTGTTCATCTTATGTAATGTAAAAACTATCCAATATGCAGATGATACAACACAACGTAGTAATAATACAGACACTACTCTTCTTTACACTATAACAGATAAAAATCTTAGTCTGAACTTGAATAAAACAGAACTGGTTCTCCCTCAAAAAAACAGGATGAAAACAATGTCAGGTTTCTTGGAATTCATCTAGACAATAGACTAACATGGAAGCATCACGTTGAATGGTTGGCAAATAAATTGGCTTCTACATTATTCCTGCTTCGGAGAATTGTACAAATGGCACCATATGAGGTGTCAAGAGCAACTTATATGGGTCTTTTTCAATCTAAGATGTCTCATGGCCTTTTGTTTTGGGAAATCTCAACCGAATGTCTGAAAATATTTAAAATGCAAAAGACTGCACTAAGAGTCATAGGTAATAAGCGACCAACAGACAGTTGTAAACCACTGTTTAAACAATATAAGATCTTGACAATGCCTGGTCTATACATTTATCAGTGTCTCTATTTTATCAAATCCAGAGAATCTGAATATATCACCCTCAATAGCAGACACGAGTATAACACACGAAACGGTAAAAACTTACTATTACCTCAAAATCGTCTAACTTTTTCTCAAAAAAGTTATTTAACAATTGCCATTAAACTTTTTAACTATTTGCCTATTAGATGAGTTTCTCATTACCCTTGATTTCATTTTAATTAATTGATTTTTGACGATGCTAAGCATATCCATTATTTACTATGAATAGTATTTAAGCAAATAAAGTATATCTATCTATAATCAAATGGACCATACGTTTGTTTGCCACCTTGGCGACTATAGCCACGAGGAACCGGAGATTAATACTACGAACCCCCTAGGATTCTAAACTTCTGGGTTATCTCGGCGTGTAGAGCCCAGACGGGAGTGTCAAGAGAAAATTCACGCGCTTTGCACCAATGGGCATAATAAAAATAACCCAAACGAAGGAGGTATACAATTACAATTCGACTGTCTGCTTTTTTTGGTTTCTGCGCGCGTTGTAAGTATATAGTAAACGTACTCCGATTGTGATGATTTTTGATTCATTTGAAAGAGGAGAGTTGAGAAACGGTCCCATATTCGTAGAAACTTAAATCCGAAATCTCCTTCCCTCCGAAAACCGCCCCAGAATTAAAGATATCCGGAAACGTTTAAATTGTAATTTTTTTTAAAAGAGTTTAAAATCTCACATATGTGTATTTCTAGTGGGCGATTTCTTTCGAAAACTGAACATCTGAGGGTACCTTATGAAAGACAAGAATAAGTATTTGTAGAAACATTTATAATGAACATTTTTTCCTTAGAGTTACGGTTTTCGAGTTAGAGCGGTGGTAAAATGGTTAAATCTAAAATATTTCTTACAAAAAATTGGACCGACATTATTAGTTGGTGTACTTAATATTAGTCACAAAAATCGTTGAACGTTCACTAATACCAAGGAAGATAGTATTCATCCTATTCCCCACGTACCTATATTCTTTGCTTATCCTTTGTTATTATGTAGAGATCTCAGAACATCGCTGCGGAAATACGCATAAGTATTTTAGATTTAACTATTTTACCACTGCTCTAACTCGAAAACCGTAACTTTAAGGAAAAAACGTTCAGTTTAAATTTTGCTACAAATATTATTGCCTTTCATGTGGTACCCAGAGATTTTCAGTTTTCGAAAGAAATCGCCCCCTCCAAATAGCGAAAATACACATATGTGAGATTTTAATATGAATGTAACTCGAAAACCGTGGTTCTTTTGAAAAAATATTCAATGAAAACATTTCCGGATATTGTCCTATATTTAATTCTGGCATCTCGAATTTTCTATTTCAGAGAAAATTTCCCCCACCACCCGACAATAGGAAGTTGAGTCGTGGCTAATTTAAAAACATATTTTATTGACCGACTTTTTGCTTTTTGATATATACACTGTGTCCAATTAAGTCGGAACCATATGGAAAACTTTTTTATTACTTATAGGTTTTATGAAAAAAAGTCATTCCTGATAAAAATTTCTGCATTGTCCAAAACTTAAAATTCAACCATCAGACATCAATTCTTTTAATCCGTATATGAGGTGAGTCGAAAAATATGAATTTTTCAAGAGTAAAGTACCTTTATTTTTAAAAATATCGAAAGTTTTTATTGAAAAAAGTTGATCGTACCTAATTGAAAACTAATGTCAGAAATCCAATATTATCCATCAGCTTAAAAATATTTTTTGGTATAAATAAAATACACATGCAGATTTTGTAAATTACACATCAGCTAATTTATTGAAAAAATATTGTAACGAACTTGGCTTCGGGGATCGGTGCCATAATGGTGGGCGTATGCGATTCGTCTGAAGGCGGAGCACCTTAGCGAGTGCGGACGTTGGTGGGACCTGGGTGGTGTGTTGCATACCGCTATTGGTATTGGTCAGCCATGCATGCCTGGGTCAAGACATATTCCCGAAGCTTCTAATAACTTCGCACAAGTTCGGGAGAGCTCGCTTGGCATCGGAAGATGGGTGTAGAAAATACGAGAGCCAATTTGCTTGCCTATATATTGGAGAGTGCTGCGGAGTGAGTCAGTCAGGGGCAATCGCCCGGTGCAGACGAGTAAGTCTGGGGCAGTAAATAGTTGAATATAAATTTTACATAGTTGTAAATAGAGAAGTTTAAATATAAATAGTGTTAAGTTAGATAAATAGTGAAGATAAATTGTATATAGTTATGGATATTTAGTGTGTGTATATAAATACTGTAGAAATAAATAAACTTTGAAAATAAATAAATCCCAGTCATTTTTATATGCCCGTTACAATATTTATTAAAATTATTGTGAATACTTCTAGGCGTCTTGAATTTATTTAGAATTTTTGCAACTGTCGAATTCTCAATATTTCTATTCGGATGTCTGTTGTTAAAAATAGCTGCTGCTTCTCTGTGAGTTTTATAATTATCTCCGACAGTAAAAACTAGTTCAATTTTCTCGTTGATAGTTAATAGAGCCGCCATTTCTTGTAATTTCTAAAACGAACTACCGATTTGACGTTTGGACTCAGTGCATCCTTGATTAAATGTTTATCGGTAGACGTAAATTATCAATGTTAATACACAGAAGTTATTAAAAGTAATAAAATATGTTTTTCAATGTGGATGAATAAGATTGGATATCTGACAATAGTTTTCAATTATGATCAACTTTTTTTAATAAAAACTTTTAATATTTTCGAAAATGAAGGTACTTTACTTCCGAGCAAAATTCATATTTTTCGACTTACCTCGTATACGGATGAAAAAAATTAATATCTGATGATTGCATTTGATGTTTCGGACCATGCAGAACTTTTTATCAAGAATAACTTTTTTTCATAAAACCAATAATAAAAAAGTTTTCCATATGGTTCCGACTTAATTGGACACATTTATATTTTATGTATGTCTATTCGCGCGTTTTGGATAGTTAAGTGCTCCGATTTTGATGATTTTTGATTCATTTAAAAGAAGAGTTGAGAAATGGTCCAATCTCCTTCCCTCTTAAAACCACCCGCAAAAGGGTTGGAGGGTGCAATTTTTTTCGAAAATCAAAAATCGGAGACGTCAGAATTAAAGATGACAGATGAGACCATATCCGTAAACATTTAAATTGATATTTTTTTCAAAAGTGTTGCAATTTTTGAGTTACAGCAATGGTAAAGACTGAAATAAGTGTATTTCCGCTATGAGGAAGGGGCGGGGCGAGGGTGCATTATATCAGACGGTCAAATTATTGAAGAGATTATATTACATATTAATTGGACATTTTTGAAAAGAAGCTACGGTTTTCGTGTTGCTGCGGTGGTAAAATGGTAAAATCTAAAATACCTACTTACGCGTATTTCCGCTGCGATATTTTAAGATCTCAGAATAATAACAAGTACAAGAAAGGAATATGTATACATGGGTTATAGGATAATTACTATCTTCTTCGTTATTACTGAACGTTCAACGATTTTCATGACTAATGTTAGGTACACTCAAAAGTGTAAGATAAATATTTTCTACCAAAAATTGGACCGACTTTATAAGTTGGTGCACTGAAAAATACAAAATAATATTAATTCTACTGGTGTTTGTACAATTTTAGTTAGATAGAAAACTTTTGGAACCAACTTCAAAAGTACCAGCACCAATTAAATTATTATTATTTTTTTTCAGTGCACCAACGTATACAGTCGGTCCAATTTTTAGTATTTTTATTTAAATAGAATTGAATATTTTAATTTAGCATTGTTGTAATGTGTGGTAATTATAATTAAAAAAATTAGCATTCTTTTTTTGCCATTAGTTGGTTACCTTTAACAACTCGCAAAATCAAAGTGGATTAGAGCCACATTCGATATTTAGTAAATAACTACCGTAACGTAAGACATACAAATTAAATTACTCGTTATCAAAACTTAATCATTGTGTTTTAGAAATAAACTAGATTAGTATAGGTAGTTTTTCATATTATGACTTGTGACATTTCATTCTGCAGAATATTTAGCACAAATGGTTAAGCCTATGACGAAAGAAAGGGAGATTCATTCTGTGACTGAGAAAGAAATTCAATAATCACAACGTGAAAAATGACTGATTTCGGTGGTTGAGTGAAGTGACATAACCATATACCTACCGGTACACCTGTTGTAATAGTTGGACGCAGCAAAGTGGCATCTCCTTTTCCTCCCTGTTTTATTTTACTGGAATTGTCCAGCATCGTCAATGCTCCCGAATAGCCACATGCTACTCCCGCAGCCATCAGGGAGCTTTCAGCAAGTAATTCGAATACGTGTGCTAGTGGTAAATATCCCATCATAACTTCATTCTCTCTTACATCCAATACTATATCTGTGAATCCTTTCACAGTGGCCACAAGATTTTTATGCTGCAAGAGAACACCTTTTGGTACCCCTGTTGATCCACTTGTGTACATAATAATGGCAATATCGTCGGGAGCTGGTGGTACGTCCTCTGAAAATTTGATTCATTCAATCATTCATGCACTTTGCTGTCGAATAATACTCATGAAAGAATCGATATGGATACCTTTCTCTGACAAGATAAACAATATCATTTTCTTTATAGAGATTGAAAAACTTAGTTACATCATTCAAAGAACAGGTAAATCATACCACATCATATATTGTATATGGACTAATTCTTACCAAAATTAGATGTCAATCCTTTTTGAACAACTTCTTGAAACGGCAAAATCTCCACATCTGCTCTGTAACTGTCTTTGTCTTTGAAAGTATACAACTGATGTTCCATATAAATGATTCTCTTCACTCTAGGAGTATGAGAGAGTATGTCTTTGAATTTCACTAGCAACTCTAATGTTGTTATAATTGTTTCAGATTCAGTTTCATTAATACCATGAATAATGCCTTCATTGCCCAAAGTCGCATATATTGTTACCAAAGGCATACTTTGCCTAAAGAGTGCATGAGCAGCAATTATCCATTCTGCCCTAGTGTCTGCGAAGATCACCACGTTTTGACCTGTTTCAACATTCAGTTCTCTCAGACCTTTACTAAAGGCCTTAGAAGTACTGTGTACATCTGAGAATGTTCTCCATTTATAATCTCCCAGCACAAGCTTCAACAACAAAAAATATGCTCAATTTTGAAATTCTTTTATATTATTCCCATACAAGAATAGTTTTGATTTGATCATAATGATAAATTAGGAAAATGGCACGATTATGGAGAATTTCATAATTCATCAAATGATCTTCTCAAATATCTGATGCTGGATATTTCCCGAATAGTCAGTTTTAATAACATCAAGTCATACCTTTTTGAAGACTTTACCATTGGGTTGTACTTCGTCCTCTTCAGCTAAAATATCTCTCGTACCAAGGCAGTTTTTTTTACTGTACTTTTTACCATAGAAGTCCATCATTTTTGTCATGGTATCAATTTCATGTTTTACGATCTCTACATGAGTATTCGAATATTTGGCTTTTGACTTGTATGTCACATATTTTTCTCCTTGATCTACGATTTCAGCCTAGAAAAAATATTGTTAATGGACGTAGGATAATAATAAGAAATGATTGAAATATTACGGGAAAGAACTGTTTGAGTTGAAATTTGGCCATGCCGTAGTCCGTAGGAATTCAGAAATGTGAGGTGTGTGTGTGAGGTGGTATACAATTCGACTGTTTGTCTGCATGTCTTCCCCCTCAAAAACTTCTCCCAAAGGGGGTGAGGGCGATAATTTTTTTCGGAAATCGAATATTTGAGACGACAAAATTAAAGAAAAGAGTTACAGCAGGGGTAAACTCTGAAATATGTGTCTCCGCTATGTGATGGTGGCAATTTTTTCGAAAATTGAAAAATGACGCGAGTCATGTAGCCAGACCACGGCTCCACAACGTCTCACTGGATCATATTACAACTTAATGCTGATCTTTCATTTATTTTAATATAAAACCATGTAATGCATATAATAATCTCAGATATAATCTTGTCCTGTTGATGTAATCTTGTATGTTAGAATAAACGTTTTTAAAAAGTTATTTTTCGGTCATTAAAACTTAACTGGCGCTGCGAACAGGATATCGTCGGTAAATCGATTAATTACCCCTTCAGTGCGGTAGACGTTTTACTGTTTTCTATCAAGAAATTAAGACGATATCTCGAACAATTTTTGATAAGACATTAGTGACTGTGTTCAACAACGAGGTGCATCAAAGAAGAAATATCTCCGGCCCACATCAGATCCCTTCAGTGGAATCCAGGTCGTCAAACAGGCTCCAGTTCCTTCAGTGAATCCAGAGACAAGGAAGAACCTTACAAATGATCCTTTTGTGCATTATCCTGTAAGTCATTTTCCTTTAATTTAATTTATTGGCTAATTCTCATCTGTAGAATTTAGTAAAGAAATATAGTTCCTTCAGTGAATATATTCTTTATAAAATAAGATTGATTTTATTGATTTACTTAAAGTAAATACCAGTAGTCGAATTTTTTTGCATGTACAACACATTCTCTGCAATTTAGTTTTCGCATAGATCATATTTTTTTTTGAAATTGAAGTGATTAATTTCTCGTATTTCTTTTTATATTTTTTTTTGTTAGTTGAATATATTTATGAGCAATAATCGTAGTCGATCTAGATCACCTATTCGTACAGACAGTTTACTTAAATTACTCGAACATTTAGATATCTCTCAATCGGACGAAACAATAAACAACATGGCTAATCCTATTCCTATTACCCAACTTGAGATAACAATGGCAAACAACCTCCTGCCCAAATATTCCGGTGGTTTGAAAGACCTCGCATATTTTATTAGGCAGTCCGAGAAACATATAATGCTTCTAGAAACAAAAGACAATCATCTGTTCAACACTCTAGTCTTAGAACAAATTAAAGCCAAACTTTCTGGTCCAGCTAGAGATGTCATTATTAACCAAACCTTCGAAACTTGGCTTAGCCTGAAGAAAGCCCTTACTGAACGATTCGGAGATCCTAGGTCCGAAGAGCTACTAGCTCACGATCTTACTATCACAATTCAAATCTATCCACAAACCTTTTCAGAATTCTATGAAGAAGTTATTTCCAAATTACAAATTCTTAAGGAACATTTAGCAATCAATACAAATGATGAAAGTGTTCGTAAGTCCAAAGAAAATATGTACACTGAACAAGCCCTTGCAATATTTAAAGCAGGTCTGTTAGAACCCTACCGAAATCATCTTCTTCACATTTCAATTCCAAGCCTTGAACATGCCCTGTTTGAGTGTAAGAAACTAGATAACGAAAGGTCCCAGATAGAATTTGCAAACTTCCTTAGAGCTCAGAAGTCAACAAAAATACGTCCACCCCAGAAATCTCAATCATCAAATTATCAGAATAAACAACCCCTCCACTTCCAACAATTCAGATCTCAAAATTCACATTTTCCCGTTCAATATCAACAATTAAGGCCACATATGCCTAGTCAACCATTTCAACCCCAACAATTCCAACCTCAATTGCCAAATCAGTCCTTTCAATATCAGCCATTTAGACCACAAATACTTCCGAAATTTCCAAATGAAAATCAACCCATCCCACCCAAACAATTCCCTTCTAACTCACAAGTTTTCAAAAGACAACAGAAACCACATGACAATTACAAACCCACACCGATGAGCATGACCACAGAACCATTTTAAACAAACCGGCCCCCCTAGAGTAATGGTAGAAGAACTATTTAACGTCGAACAAGACTATAACGAAGATGAAAATCATGATTACGGTACTTATCAAGACGAATACACATATAACGAACAGACATACATAGATAATACAGACGATCAGTTCCAAAATTTAAATATCGAAGAAAATGAAGAAACTGAAAATTTTTAATTAATAGCCTCGGAATAGATATCAACAATATAAACTCATCACCAAAACTACCTTTCATTTACCTTCCCGGATTAGATCTTAAGATATTAATTGACCCAGGAGCAACCAATTCGATAATCAATCCAGAACCAGCCTTTCGACTATTCTCCAATTACATTTACAAGTCAAAATTTTCCGTGAAATCAATTAAAACCACTTATAATGGCTCATTGAGTTGTCAATATCCTCTATTAAACAATTTTCGAATAGAACATATTTTCGACATGTTTATAGTCCCATGGCACGAAAGATTCGATGCTCTTATTGGTAGTCAAGATTTTGATATTCTTAAAGCTCTTATAGATTATAAGAATCATATATTAAAAATTGCAAATATTAAAATACCATTTCATTTTGAGATAAATCCTGGTTTATTTGAACCATACACAGAACAACTTGATAAGCCTATATTGAAAATTCCTGTAACACTTGACAACGGCCCTGTAGTTTTACCAGAAATTTCTTTAAACAATATTTCTATCCCTGAGTGCATCACTTCAGCTTCAGACGGATACGTACAAATTCCAATTGAACAAGATCTACAATTCTCACAAATTGCCATAAATTTCCATGAACCAATTCCAGTCCAACCCCTATCAACATTCAAACAATCTAGTCCAAATTATGACATTAATAATGATATAGACATTACTAAACTTATTCGAACAGAACATCTGAACCCCGAGGAGAAAAGCCTCATCATTTCAACATGCAAAGCATACAAAAACATCTTCTATAACGAAAACTCTGATCTTTCTTTCACTCATGCTGTCAAACATAACATTAGAACTGCTGATGAAGAGCCTATTTATCAAAAGTCATATAGATATCCATACCATCTTAAAGAAGAGATACATAATCAGATCCAAAAACTTCTAGATAATAAAATTATAAAACCCAGTATCTCTCCTTATAGTTCCCCTGTTTGGATTGTCCCCAAAAAATTAGACTCCAGTGGAAAAAGGAAATTCCGTATGGTCATAGACTATCGAAAATTAAACGAAAAAACCATTGAAGATAAATATCCTTTACCCAGAATCGACGAAATTCTTGACAATCTTGGCAGATGTGTTTACTTTTCGACACTAGATCTTGCCCAAGGATTCCACCAAATAGAAATTCATCCAGATTCGGCTGAGAAGACTGCTTTCACTGTCGACAATGGTCACTACGAATATACTCGTATGCCATTTGGCCTAAAGAACGCCCCAGCAACATTCCAGAGGGTTATGGATACAATTCTACGACCATTCCTTTATAAGTTCTGTTTCGTATATATGGACGATATCGTTATATTCTCTAGATCACTTCAAGAACATATATTACATGTAAAACAAATTTTCCAACAGCTTCAAAATTATAATTTAAAAATTCAGTTAGATAAATCCGAATTCCTGAGAAAGGAAGTAGCATTTCTAGGACATATCATCACTCCAGATGGAATTAAACCTAACCCAAATAAAATTGAAGCAATTCAGTCGTTTCCCCTTCCGAAATCTGAGAAACAAATAAGATCATTTCTTGGTATGATTTCATATTACCGAAAGTTTATAAAAGATTTTGCCAAAATTTCCCATCCGGTCAATAAATATCTTAAGAAAGGTACTAAAATAAATCTTAAAGATCAAGAATATATTGATTCATTCGAAAAATGTAAACAAATTATTTGTAATGCCCCTGTTCTTGCATACCCCGATTTTTCAAAAATATTCACTCTAACTACAGATGCTAGTAATGTTGCCATAGGAAGCGTTATCTCTCAAAACTCTCACCCAATTGCATTCTACTCAAGAACATTGAATTCAGCCGAAAAGAATTATGGTACTATTGAAAAAGAACTGCTTGCAATTATCGACAGCTGTAAACATTTTCGTCCCTATCTATTTGGTAGAAAATTCCTTATAGAAACTGACCATAAACCCTTAGTTTGGTTACATTCATTGAAAGAACCAAATCAACGACTTATTCGATGGAAACTAAAACTTGAAGAATTTAATTTTGAAATTAAATATAAAAAAGGTAAAGAGAACTACGTAGCTGATGCTCTCTCAAGAATCGAGATAAATGCTATAGATGAAATCATCTCCAACAGACGCAATAGAAAAAAATTAGCTCTTATGAAATCCGCTAGAAAGGAACCTAAAGTGAACATTATTAGTGACATTATAGTTGTGCCCCCTATGAATACGGCAAAGAAGAATTTAGACTTAATTAAAGGTGATCAAAATAAAGATATCGACCTTCTGTCGGTATTACCAACGTTCGGCTCAGAATCCAATTTATCGATAACAAATAGTGAAGCAGACAATATTTTGAACGCTAACCCTTTCTCAAATCAATCAAGTGCGCAACCAGACGATGACGAAAAGAGTAACAATTCAGGTGAAACTAGACATACAGCACAATAAAATCCAGCGTTTAATTTTCCAATATCTGAGAAATCTTTAAATTCCGCTCATTATCAAATTTTATTGAAATACGGTGACAAAAACGATATTGTGTTTACAAAACCTTTTGGAAAGAATAGATACACTTTAACACTCAGAAGAGGAATTGACGAAACTATACTAGGTAATATGTTTCACGAAATTATAGACCCTACGAAAACGTACTATATATACTGCAAAGAAGACGATCTCATTCAATCGGCCTACAGGAAATGTTCCGAAATATTTGAACCCAACGTAAAAATTGTTAAAGTTAATACGTTTCTGAAAGATATCCTTAATAAAGATGAACAGATACGAATAATTTCAGACTATCACTCACTTACTCACAATGGAATAACAGAAACTACAAAACATCTTCAGTCTCAATACTATATTCCAAAAATTCAAGATCTTGTCACAAATCATATTAATGAATGTGAATTATGTTTAACTTCCAAATACGACCTCGGAATCCTCGGAAATTCCCATTTTCAGGACCACTCATAGCCAAAAGACCTTTTGAAATACTCCACATAGACATATTTTTTGTAGAAAACAAGCGATACTTAACAATCATAGATTTATTTACCAGATACCTTCAAGCATATGAACTTCACGACGCAAATTCCATAACAATCTTGAACAAATTACGCCATTACTTTTCTCATCATAATTATCCTTCATAGATAACTTGCGACAATGCCAAAGAATTCTCCAGCGAAACCTTCAAAGAATTCATGTCCATGTTCCAAATTCGTATTCACTATACTACTCCTCAAGCTCATACTGGGAATTCACCAATCGAAAGAGCACATTCCACTTTAATAGAGAAACTACGTATTCTCAGACAAAAATCCAAAGAAAGTACAACGGAATTAATCACCACAGCAATTTTAATTTACAACCAATCCGTTCACTCCGTAACTAATTTTACACCGTTTTCATTACTTTATGGTCCCTACGAAAATCTTAATCTACATGAAATTAATCCAGAAAAACAAATATTTCAAGACTATAATGAGCATAGGAAACAAGAAATCATCCTTTTCTATAACGACCTTTATCAAAAACAATTCAATAAGCAATCAAACAATTTAGAGAAAGTAAAATCAAAGCGTACAGGAAAAATCTCAAAAACTGATATTGTTTATTTAAATACAGAACCTACAAATAAAATAAAACCTAGATACAAGAAAATTTTACTAGATCCTAAGAAATCAAAGGAACAAAATCTTGTATCACAAAAAGGAAACAGAATCAGTAAACACATGATCAAAAATACTAACTCTTTTCAGATTGACAATGACACTGACAACCATCAACCAGGCACTTCAGCTGACACCAATTGATCCCCCTGGATACATATTAGACAACTCAGGCTTAGCTAAATATAAGGTTAACTATCATAAGGTTTATTTTACAATAAGTATTGAGAGTATCGAGACTACATATGCTAAATTATCATTAAATCAAATACCTATAATCAACCAAATCAACCCTGATAAACTTAACTTAGCAAATACTTACAAACGAGACATTGATCTTCTATCAGAAGATATTAACAAACTGAGAATATATTCTCGCCCCGACAAAAATCAAAAAAGAAGTCTATTCGATGGTTTAGGCTCAGCTATAAGATACATATCAGGAAATCTAGATCAAAACGATCTAATTGACATTCAAAATAATTTTATGAAGATTAACTCTAACGAAGAGAAATTAATGACTGAAATTTCCAAGCTACATACATTAGCAGGTCAAATAACAGAAAGATGGCAAAAGGATTTGCAGAAAATACAAACACATGCAGAAAATGTTTATAAAGACTTATCAGACTTAGAGGATAGGTTGAATAGTGAAATAATTATTCACATAGAGCTAGAACAGATCAGAAATTTAAGAAATTACATTCAGACACTTTTGAGAACTATTTCATTCAGCAATCAAGGCATACTAAATGTCGAATTGATAAACCAACAGGAACTAAAAGAAATTTTCAATTATTTACACTCAACTCACTCTCACACTGAAATCGCTCCAGATATCCCAACTTTATTAGAAATCACTAAAGTTAATCTTATGTTCACTTCAAAAACACTCATTTGTACTTTAAAAATACCTATATTAGCCAATAAATTTTATCATTTGTCCAAAATAATTCCTATTCCTAGTACTCGTAACAATATCCTCCTACCACCCCATACGTTTGCCCTCAACTCAAAAGGCTCAACCAAATGGACCAGCGAGGACTGCATAAAGACATTTTCACTCTGGTACTGCCAAAAAGTACCACATGAAGACCTGTGTAGCCTAGACGATTTATCAAAATGCAACTTCGCCACTGTCAACAACAATTTCTCCTTATTCACTCAACTAATTAACGGAAATACTATCATCTGCACAAAACAACCCGAAGACATCAATGAGGATTGTTCGAAATCTTTTAAATCTGTCAAAATCACAAAATGTAATGCTGTCTTGGGAAATACCGACTGCACATATTCATTCCAGAAACATACATGGACAGGTTCAAATAGAACTTTTTCACAAGAATGGCCTAATCACCAAGAACCATCAAAAGTCAAACATAAGCTAAATGTCAAACCACTACATCTAGACGACCCGACTAAGATGATACCACAATACCAAGAGCCCAACATACTTCCCATTGAGTTCCACAGAGGACATTTTGGAATCACCCTTAGCTTTATCATATTAATCACCATTGGTGCCATCATCTTCCTAATAAGAAGAAAAATAAAACTCCTGAAATCAAGACGACCAAAGCCAGCTACTGTCATCGAAATTCCGTTAGAAGAACGAAATCTGCCTAGATCAATCCTGAAGTCGAACCACGAGGACGTGCTTCAAACCTAGAGGGGAGGAGTCATGTAGCCAGACCACGGCTCCACAACGTCTCACTGGATCATATTACAACTTAATGCTGATTTTTCATTTATTTTAATATAAAACCATGTAATGCATATAATAATCTCAGATATAATCTTGTCCTGTTGATGTAATCTTGTATGTTAGAATAAACGTTTTTAAAAAGTTATTTTTCGGTCATTAAAACTTAACTCGCGCCAAAATTAAAGAAGAGATTATATGTAGCAAAATTTTAAAAAATACGATTTCGAGTTACAGCAGTGGGAAAGTCTGAAATAGGTGTATTTCCGTGTTGTTTTGAAATAAGTAGAAGCAACGTATTATCTTCTTTGGTGAACGTTGAATGATTTATGTTACACTCATTATTGTGAAATAAATATTTTATTAGTTGGTGCACTGAAAAATACTAAATAATATAAATTCTATTGGCTCTCGTACTTTTGAAGTTGGTGTCAAAAGTTTTCAATCTAACTATAATTGCACAATTTCTAGATTACCAGTACCTTCCAATAAAATTAATATTATTTGGTATTTTTCAATGCACTAATTAAGTCGGTCCAATTTTTTTTGAGATATATTTATTTCTTCATCCCTCAAATATAATTGCAGTAGGTGCATTCGAGTACTAAATCAAATACCAATATGCCATTGAAAAATCTGAAATTCCGGAACTTCGATATGCCCCCTTCAATTTTTGAAGTCAACCAGGTAGTTTTTTGACCGACTTCAACAAAAAGGAGAAGGTATACAATTCGGTTGTAAGATTGCTTTTTTTAAATAGTTTCTATTACTTTCGGTTCTTGTATCAATGGACTCCGCAGCGATTTCTCAGGCCCCATACGGTCTAGAGACTTGAAATTTTGAATTCGTACTTAGATCGCAGACATCTCGCCGCCTGTTAAGCTCCAAGTGTGATCAAGTATTGGTAATTATAATTATCTCATTCAAGCAAGATCATTATTTTTTCGACATGGAACGACAATGTCGGACAATGGGATCCGTCACGGGAATTACGCAAGAGCATGGAGCGTATATATACGTCTCTGTTTTCTGGTATATAGGTACTCTCTGGAAGATCGTCTATGGTTATGTCGCAATTGTCAGACGTCAGACGTTGTTGTTAATTTAAAGTTTAATTTTGTGTTGTGGTAGACAAAACAAACAGTAATTTGTTATGGAATTGCTGTTGTTGGCAAACACATATACATGACATGTATAGTTCAAATCTAGAAAAGGATAGCAATAGTAGGTACTCATCGGTACGGTTTAAATCTTAAATGCATAATAAAAACGGTTTTTTTTTTCAAAAATTTCTCTTGTTATTTTTTTTATGGCTGTTCGCGCATTTTGCATAGTAAACGTACTCCGATTTAGACGATTTTTGTTTCATTGGAAAGAGGAGAGTTGGGAAAAACCGCCCCCAAAGGGGGTGGAGGGGGCAATTTTTCTCGAAAATTGAAAATCCGAGACGACAGAATTAATGAAAATTCCATATCCGGAAATGTTTAAATTGGACATTTTAAAAAATAATCATACGTTTCCGCGCTACAGTCTGAAATATGTGTTTCAGCTATGTGGAAGAGACAAATTTTTCCAAAAATCGAAAATTTGAGATTTGAAAATTAAAAAGGGGACCATATCCGGAAACTTTTAAATTGAACATTTTTTCAAAAGAGTTACGGTTTCCGAGTTTCGCAATGGTAATGTCTGAAGTATGTGATATGCGTATTTCCGCTACGTACAAGCTAAACCTACCTATAACTTTTTGGGTATTAGTGAACAATTTTCATGACTAATGTTACACTAAAAAATGTGAAATAAATATTTTTTACAAAAAATATTTATATTTATTTATTACCTAGTTGCCTTTTTAAATAGTTTTTATTACTTTCGGTTCTTGTATCAATGGACTCCGCAGCGATTTCTCAGGCCCCATACGGTCTAGAGACTTGAAATTTCGAATTCGTACTTAGATCGCAGACATCTCGCCGCCTGTTAAGCTCCAAGTGTGATCCAATATTGGTAATTATAATTATCTCATTCAATCTCTTTCAACCAAGATCATTATTTTGTCGACATGAAACGACAATGGGATCCGTCACTGGAATTACGCACGAGCATGGAGCGTATATATACGTCTCGTTCTCTGGTATATAGGTACTTTCTGGAAGATCGTCTATGGTTATGTCGCAATTGTCAGACGTCAGACGTTATTGTTAATTTAAAGTTTAATTTTGTGTTGTGGTAGACAAACAGTAATTTTTTATGGAATTGCTGTTGCTGGCAAACACATATATATAAGTATAGTTAAAATCGAGAAAAGGATAGCAATAGTAGGTACTCATCGGTACGGTTTAAATCTTAAATGCCCAATAAAAACTATTTTTAATTTTTTTTCAAAAATTTCACTTGTTTAGATTTGTTGTCGAGGAAACAGTTCATGCGAACAGGTTGATAAATAGGCCGATTATATATTTATGGATGTCGACACTTCCTTTTTAACTTTTATTTATATTTTTATAAAATATTTTTTTTCAATTACTTACACTTAATTTCAATAGATTATTTTGCAGTGATTTTATCCACTTGAATTAATTACTTTGTCTAGTTTACATATATGCCTTTCGGGTGCAAATCAGACTGTTGCCCGGATTACAAGCAGAATTAGTGTTCAGTTTACATTTGCTGTTACATGTCTATGATACAATCAATGGTAGATGAAAATATAAAATCAACAAAAGAATCACACAGTAACACAAATCTAAGGCTGAGGTGTAGGTCAGACACAAATGTATAATATTTGGCCGAGAAGTTACACTTGAAATTGCATTTGGAATTTCCCCTTCTGTAATGCCTCATTACGGTTATGATCTTGTATCTAAAAATGTCGTTATTCATCAATATTCGAAATATTTGCCTGGGATGCATATCTAATATCATATATACCAATTAATTTGAACTTATCATCGATGTTTTTTTGACAGTTTATGAGGATAACATTTATTATATATTGCCAATGTGATATCTACATTTATGTAGTTAATAATTTCGTATGTACTATCATCGTAATAGCTTCAAAATTGATAATAATGTTTATATATAAATTTTATCAGTGTGATTATATTTTGATACAGACAGATAGAAAAAAACAGTTTTAGAGATTCATTGTTTTATTTGATAATTTTATGTGATTCACGCTGTATGGTCTAATGCGTCTAAAATGTAGGTAGGTATACATATTACTAGCTGTTTTACCCGGCACTTCCTGGCAAACACTTTCGTAGATTGTGCTGCGAAAACACATTAAAAAAGTCATTAAAAGTCTTGAGTATCGAACCCTTCTATGAGATCTACTCGCACGTAGAACTAGTCCGAACACCAACCCAGATCAATCCACAGATATGCATCAAGAGAGAACAGAATGATAATTTTTGGGGTTGGTTTGGGTTTTCCGGTACGGAACCCACCACTTTTAAATTCCAATCGCACTGACAGAATCTCACAATATATATATATATATATATATATATATATATATATATATATATATATATATATATATATATATATATATATATATATATAACAAACGGTTGACAAATGCCGTCAGAAATAGAAGACAAGGAAGAACATTGTACGAAAATTGGTAAGGTTTTATAATATGTATTTTAGTATCGCAAATTATGTTTTTTTTTTCATAAAAGCTGCCTGCTTAATTTTGCATTCAAGATTATATTTTCATTAAGGATAATGATAGGTAGTTTCTCTCTTACTTACCCTTTCTTTGTTTTGCCTTATCTTCACTCCAATGGGATTCTGTATGAGGAAATATATGGGAAAGGTGATAACATCGATAACAATGCTGAAACATTTCAGCGAAGCTAGTGCAAGAGAGAATCCAACACCTTCTTTTCTAAAAAAGAAATAAAAGAGTGTTAATTTTCGTGCTTCTGAGATGTCTAGTATATTCATTTCAAATTATTAATGATCAGTTTTGTAGTCTATAAATATATGCACTTATTTTTATTATACTAGTATGCATTGTACAAAAATTCATTTTGTTTGGGGATCTCAGAAACTATAAGAGATAGAGAAACGGTCGAATGGGGAAAGTTTTAGATAATTTCATTGGAAGCTCAAGGCCATTTGAAAATCCCTTACAACTAATCAGGTTTCTCCAATATTTTGATTTTTTTTAAAATCGTGCATTTTTATCTTATTTTGAAGATCAGTTAGAACGTTACTTAACTTAAAGAAATTACCAGGGAAAGAGGTCTATGGAGACGGGTTACATCGACATGGCGTCACGAAGACCTCGATTTCCTTGAGGGATTAAGACTGAAGAAAGAGAGACTTAACTTTCAATTACAACGTTCGGGTTGTCTCGAACCAACAACAACTTTGTTTTTCAAATTAAAAATGATTGCTTAGGTTTCCAGTGGCAATTATATCTGGTTCAATAATACCTATACACGGTGTTTGGTTCACCGATGCATACCTATCTGAAAGGTGGTGATAAGTTAAATCATTTTGAACATTTACCATATGAAGTTGTGATATAAAGAGATAACGTATTTCATCGATATAAAACATATTATAAAGAAATCTACATGTGAACAAAATTTAACAGAAGCTCGAAAAAGAATTACTGTAATATCAACCTTCGCCTTTATAAGATATTTTTTTGCCCTATTTATTGTTATATCACATTGTATCTCTACCTTTATATCGGTCGCGGTTTAGCGAAGTAATGCACCTGTCAATATCTTATTTTGTTATAGACATTGTTCCCAAATAGTGTGTATACTCATAATTTGATTCATTAGGTTTACTTACATATCATAGAATAAGCAAAACCATACTCTTTTCACGCAATAGCCTGCAGCAAGGTCCTAAACGCGGTTGGCGACTTGCTGGCAGAACCCACTATGAAAATAGCAGGACAGTTAAATATATCTAGATGGACCAGTGTGATAAAATACACTTCCTAACAAGGACTTTGGGAAGGAGACCCGGTTAGAAAAACCACTAATTATCGATTCATCCTAAATGCCAACTTTAAAAAGGAGCTGTGCACGGATGAATCCAACTTTTCTCGTAGAGAGATTAATAACTTTCATAATCTGCATTATTAGGCAGATGAAAACCACTATCTGCCAATCTATTTGAATGACAAAAATGACCAAAAATTGTCAAGATATAATTTAATTTTAAGATGGATAAGGCGAAATGGAACGAAATTTTGGCCAACCAGGTACCCAGTTCTTGGAGGTAGTGTTCTCTGCCCAGATCTGACCTCCGTCGACTATCATATCTAAGTACACATGAAGGAACTACTGATGTACGTAATGGGGAAATCCGATATCTAGACCATATGTTATTCAAAAAAATAAGGTCATAAGCTTATCTTTAGGTAAGGGCAGTGAATAATGAATTTCAACTTTTTGTATAGAATTGCTTAATGAACTTCCGGAATATAATTAAAAATTCAGGTAGTTTGAATTGATAAATTTAATAAATATTATGAATTTATCGAAAATAAAAGTAGATTTTATGTTAGAAATATCTATTTATAAAATATTATATTTTGTAAATGTATTATACACATTGTTAGGTTAGCCAGGTAAAACAATAAAAACAATTCAGAAGGTACTAAGAGGGCAGGTTTTAGGAAATATTAAGCATATTACAAGACAGCATAAATGAACTGATTATAAAATTCTTAAATAATAATTACCTATATACAGGGTGTTAGGTAAACATGCGGCATTCAAGGCGGATTCTTTGGCCTATTCTAAGAATATTTTGTCCTATGATATTTTTTTTAAAATCCCTTTGTTTCGAAGATACAGAGCGAATAAAATTTGCGACAATAACAACATTTTATTATCAAATAGTATATTTAAAGTTGCTCGAACTACAATAAATGTTCGGAATTACTTCCTTTAGCCTGGATACAAGCATTCAATTTTCTCCTCATTGACTGCCAACTCCTTCAAACAAACCAGGGTCGATTCTAAGTTATCCGATTTCGCAAGTCGTTCAAATTCTCCACTGGAATAGCGTAAACTAATGAATTTAGATATCCCCCTACGGAATAATGCAGGGGATATAAGTCCGCGGATCGAGCAGGCCATGCGTTCCAAGTGATCTGGATCGAAAAAATAACAACTCATTGTAAACAAATTTTTGTACTCGATAAACTCCTTGGCGTACGCCATACTTTTATTTATATTAAAGATTTCAACAAATTATCAAATGTAATTGTCGCAAATTTTGTTCACCCTGTATCTTCGAAACAAAGGGGTTTTTAAGAAATCATCATAGGACAAAATATTCTTAGAGTGTGCCAAGGAATAACCCCTTGAATTGTTGCCGTATGTTTACCTAACCTATATATAGAACTACAGATTTTTTTACGATTTTTGAATAAATATTTACTGAAACGAGCCGTCGAAAATGATTTATTACTCTCTATCCTTTTCAAATAGACCATACATACCTACACTCTAATATAATAAAATATTTAAACTTTTATTACAATGCCCAAAGTAGCCTATAGTGAGAATGCAGTGTGACGTGTTATGGAGGCCATCGTTACCAGTGCATTGTTAAACTTTAAATACATTGCCTATACCCGGTCACAGTGCATTATCAGTGTGAAACGAAGAGCAAGGAAAATCTGTAATCATGTAAAAATTTCCGGTTTTCAACATATGTTTACGTTTCAGAGATCCTGGAATCGAAACAATATATTTTCAACCATTGGTCTGACTGTCAGGAAAAGATGAACGAATTATATTGCTTTCTTTTATGATTTTATTGGGTTCTGGAAACGGCTCGCCGGTGACACAGATACGTGCATCTTGCTCGCACTGGTTGTTGGTTGCCAGATTGCCAGGCAATAGCAGAAAAGCGTGTTTTTCTCAAGACTGGGGCGCGAAAATGGCTCTAACAATTTTTCATGAAACTTGCCATAACTGTTCTCCTAGAAGTCATTTACCACTTACTAAACTGAATATGATCAGTGTTGTTAGTCTTCATATTTAATCTGATTGCGATAAAACTTTGGTTAGTTGGCATGATAGTGCCCCCGATGGTTTCTGAAGAAAAAATATGTTTATCCTTCTGTTCGTCTTCTGTATGTTCAAAGATTCAACCAATTTTGGTGTTTCTGCACAGAAATCATTGCCTTTCATATTTTTCATACATATTAATGTGTCTGTTTTGTAAAGTGTATCCCTTTAGGAAAGAAAGAGAAATTGGAACTCTATAACTACGATAGGATGAATGCGCCAGTAAGCCGACCCCATTTAGTGGTCGGCCACATACCCCTTTAATTATATATATCTTGAATCGCAAGCGTTTTTCAAGTGCGTATTCAAAATCTCCAGTTTATGAACTGTAAGGATACCAACTTCGCTTTAGGTCAGATCTAACGGAATGCTCGCGAAAACCGTTCAAAAAGTTGTTGTATATCAAGTAGTGCCAAACATCTTGGGCAGAACATCGAGTGGGTGAATACCAATTGCTGTGCAACATCGAGAGCTTTTAAAGGTGATTTTGCTAATGGATGTTTAGTCAAATAACCTTAATTCGATGGGAAACAATCCCTTTCTATAAATTTAGTGTAAAAAACAAGGTGGCCGGCCACTAATTTCGCAATTACTGATAGTAACTAGTAGTCGGTCCCCCTGGCCTACTACTTGCTCTCGAGGGACAATTTTATTCTTTCTCTGTCACATTTAATAAGAACAATATTTATATTAATTTTATTTTATTACATAGTTTAGTATAAGCTTATTGCGTGTACCTACTCGTAGACGGCCGCGCGTACGACGCTTGGAAAAAATCTTACAAGCCATGAAATCTGGTGGCCGACTACTAGAACTTACGTCTTTTCGTAATTTTACCAGTAATCGGCCACAAGATTTCTAAAGCTATTTCAAAGCAAATTTTGCACGGAAAAGTTGATTTTAACAATCCATAGGTCATGTCAGGCCGTGTGAAAACAAAGATTAATCAACACAACAATGAAAACTAGCAAACGCTCTTGAAGCTGTGAGAAATCGTGCTTCGATAAGGGAAATATGCTGAAACATAAGGGTGTTTGAGCAGCAGTTTGTACCAGTTTGAAACTGTGTTCTGTGATTGTGAGGCATGCGCATCGCAATTTCGGTCTTTCCTAAACTGAAATGCGCATGCTTCTGACGGTTTGAGTTTGGTTTGAAATGCTGCTCGAATATCCTTTATGGAATACTCAGGTCAACCTTACAGGACCGTACAATTACAATTTTCGCACTGGCAATTTTTTTTCCTCAAAAATAGCATTCAAGCCTACCAAGTTACTTGAAAGAAAATCGAAAAGTATTTGGCAGCAAAGTCAATATGTGATGTCACTAGAAATTACTAAATTACGATGAAACCAGCTACATTTTGTATCTTGGCCCAAAATACCTAGTTCAGGCCTGGTACGAAATGACTTATTTTACAGAGGCCGACTACTAGTATAGTAAAGTAACAGCCGACTGCTAAGACAAAAATGGCCGACTACTAGCAAAACGGTTGTCTTTCTTTATACTATGCGATAGCCTAATCTGCGAGCACAAATGCGAACCAAAGTTTGTCCACTCATTCCACATATGCCCATGTCATTGTCAGTTAAAGTGAGATTACTTCAAAAAAGGCCGACTACTAGCACATTCCCTACTCTGATATGATATCATGCTAGATCTGCAGGTTGATGAAAGGTAAAAGTCCGAATTAGGTAGGTATATTTATACAGATAATAGGTTCGATATATTTTTATAATGACGTGTGTACAATGATAATGATAATCACTTTTATATCGTATTGGTTTTTTTCGATTCTAATAAATACATAGGTACACTGTTTTTCTCCCGATCCCGATGCTATTTTATCTGAAGGAATTCTTTCGTTTCATTTATCACATAAACACATCATCTAATGACTTGTTTATATTGTTCAAAAAGCAAAGACGCGGAAAAATTAATGGATTGAACAATCTGAGTCGGAGGAACCAATACAAACAAATATAGAATGATAAGGATTTCATATAAAAAAACGACAAAAAGTCGAACTGTATATCTCCTCTGTTTGAAAAGTCGGAACAACTTTATTAAATTGCTGCAATTAAAAGTCCCAAAATTATAGAATCAGATAGGCTTCGCACACTTTCAGAGGTTTGTTTACTCATCCAATACTTTCAATGAGTTGATCAGATTTTGGCAAAACCTCTGGAGTAGCTTTTGTTTAGGTATACCTATATCCAAAAAAAATCCGATTTTAAAATTTATATTTTGTACTGTCGTAGCCAAACTTAGCAAAAAAAGTAGGAAGTTATTGTAACGGTTCAGATTTTCAAAAATTTAAATTTTGACATTTCTCTGCATTTCACGGTCTATAAAATCGGATGCAATATTTTTAAATTTCGAGAGTCGAAAATGATAGCAACACTGAACTAGATTTATTCGATGCATAGTTATCTAGAGCTATGATTGCGCCACGTACTATATGCTGTTTGCGTTCGCTTTTCGCTTAGTGTGAATATGAGAGTAAAGTGTGCATAAGTCTGTAATTTAACTTTTGGGTGGCTAACTAGCCAGATGTTAAGACATATTTACTTACCTTATGAGTCTGTGCCTGTGAGTAAAACGGGAATAATTATAACGTAGTGTGGCTGACGAAGTAAAACGTAACAATGTGAAATACAGTAGAAACTTTTTGACCTGGTTTTTCCGGAAACTCGGTCAAAGATTAGAGAAAAGTTTTCCTCTAATCTTTATCTACTGAATTTACATAATTTGCTTAATTTCAACCTGAATACAAATGATAAATCATTGTAGATAAAAATAAAAGCGATTAGAACATGTATTTAGAACTGTTCGCACCTTCTGAACCCATGCAGGCGATATACAATATAAATAGCCGACTGAGTTAATACCTACAGTATCTATTTCATTATCTTAGCAACTGCCGCGATTAAAAATAACTTTTCTAAAGTTTAGGGCCGCCTTCATTAGATAATGCAAATAAATATTATTTTATTGGTAGAAATATAAAGGGAAACTAATAAAATGTATCAAAAGGCAACGTATAATGAAGATATACTTACATAAAGATTTTGGAATTGTGCAAGAGATGAAGTATCAGCTATACTGAGACGGAAGACTCTTGACCTCAACTTCAAAATCCATATATTTCTCACATTTTGTGTTGTCAGTTAAAGAAGCGATATTCTAATGTTCGTAATTCTAGTGAACATAAACTAATAGAAGATTATATCATGAGCAAATAATGGTAGCTATTATTCTCGAGGAATATTATAAACATTTTGTAACGAACTTGGCTTTGGCGCCATAATCGACTAGGCGTGTGCGATTCGTCAGAGGTCTGAGCATCTTGGCGAGTAGGGCATACTGCTACTGGTCGCCCATACATGCCAAGGTCAAGATTATATCCCGAAGTAACTAGTTCGCGCTAGTGCTGCGGGAGTCAGTCCGGAGCAGTCAACCCGGTGCAATCGAGTCAGATAGTGCAGTCGAGTGAGTCAGTCAGCCAGTATAATGCAGTCGAGTGAAACAGTACGGTGGAGACCAGTAGTGCGGTAAAGACCGGCGGTATGGTAGAGGCCAGCAGTATGGTGCAGTCCCTCGAAACCGTCAGTACTGTGGAGACCGGGAGTTCGGTGGGTCCCTAGTAGGGATCCACCAACAACATAAATAAATAATGCTTGGCCCAAACACGATTATAGATAGTAAATACAAATTGTACATAGTAGTCGATAGTGTAGTGTAAGATATATAAATAGTGTATATAAATAGTCTGATATGTTCGTGTACAAATAAATAAACTTGAAGATAAATAATTCCATCATTTTTATATGTTGTTTACAACATAAAATTTCCGAGAGAATGATAGCCATTATTGTGGATAGTACTTTATTTACAACACGACTAATTTAATAATATCTGGGCGACCGAGCTTTGCTCGGGTAACACAAGATTTAGAGCGGGTCTATAAGGATGTTTAATCTTAGTTCAGATATGTGCATACCTATTTCTAGTTAAAATGTATTGCGATCGGTAGATCGGTAAATATTGATTTTATCGTTCACATAGCTCATAATTTAAGATTTCCATATAAATATGAATGTGAAACATACCAGATCTCAGCTGTATCACCAATCGTCTGATCGACCCCCAAATCCCGTACTAAAATTTTATTAAAAATGCAAGCAACGCCAATCGAATTCTCGGCTCTTAAAACCCCTTTTTGCAAATTTTTATCCAAATCTGAGAATCATTCAAGAAAAAGTTTATGGACCTCGAAGGTGATACCCTCGCGTTTTTTTAAGAGAGCCATTTATATAATGTTCAAAAGTAGAACCTTATCCATATATCACATTTGATGAGAATCGTTAGAGCCGTTTCCGAGAATCTTTTTATATAGGTACAAGAATTGCTCGTTAATATATTAGATTAGAAATGTAAACATTTTTTCATTGAAAACTTCCGATTAAATTATAAGAAACATATATTAACACCTTTTACTTAAAAGAAATTGGTTTTGTTAAAAAAAAAGTTAATCAGGATTTGAACCATGGATCTCCAGATTATCAGCCGTTAGCTTGACCGTTGAGCTACTTATATCCTATGATATCCACGGGCTCATAACCTCATATCAGTTATAATCTGTATGAATGGTAAAATAAGAATATTAACAGCTGAAAAAAAATTTTCTTGAGAACCCATACATATGAATTATATATATATATATATATATATATATATATATATATATATATATATATATATATATATATATATATATATATATATATATCTATATCTATATATATATATATATATATATATATATATATATATATATATATATTCTGTTTACTTATCTTGAACCGCTATATTGTGATATTTTGGAAATTCTCTTGAGTATACAGTTCATTAAAAAAATTATAGAAATATATTTGCCATAATTATTATATTTTCATAACGTTTCGTTTGGATGTTTCCAAACTTCATCAGATCTTTAAGTTAGCTAAAAGTACATAATATATATTTAAGAGATAAAATTGTAAAAAACATGAGACATATATGAACAAAAGAAACAAACATACCAACAAACACAAATAAGCTTAAAACCAGTTGGTTACATAATAATAAAATGTTTAAAATGCAAAATAATATTTTTTGTTTGTTATTTTTCACTATCGTTGGTCTGTCAGATATTACTAGGAATTTTGTTGAATGTTGGACAGTTGGTGATACCAACTACTATATATATATATATATATATATATATATATATATATATAAAATGAATTTTTAATGATTGGGGTTGCAGTCAAAATTCCAATAATTGGACGGTCAAGAATTCTCAATTCATTTGATATATATATATATATATATATATAATTTTAGTAATTCACCGCCGAGAATGCGTATAACCAAAGTGACAAACATTCATAGTTTTTTGCTAATTATAACCATAATTTTCTGTTCTACCTTAATTCTCGAACAGTTGAGTTCAGTATTCTAATATTAGATGTAGAAATTCAGATTAGTTCTGATATAAGAATGAATGATGTACCTATCTATATTTAACACTCAAATCAATGAAAGTTGAAATTCGTATAACGTGTTTTTTATTTTAATACAGCATTGAAAAAGATAGCCACCGCTATAGAAACGTTGGTAATTGAAAAAAAGCTTTCATTATCCTACAGCCCATAGTGCCGCAACCCTATGAATGTTTGTCACTTTGGTTATATATATATATATATATATATATATATATATATATATATATCCAAGCATTGCTCGTTTAATATAATTAGATATAATTTCTAGAGGCGTACAACTAAAAAATTCTTCATTTTCAACCATCCCATTACAAATACACAAACACTATGCGTTTGACGCTTTTGAGTTTGTTTATATTTTTCCATGGTATTATTTAATATGAGAAATTTTGATTGGCGTGCAAGAGGGAATAATGACTACTAATCCCTCTTCATTATTCCCGAAGGGAATTATGTATGGTATTATACTGCTAAAACCAATATAGTGTAATACTTAAACATTATATATTTGTCGTAAGTAAATAATTTTTTGTACCGGGTGTCCAAATAAGAAAGGACGCCGGCTGTATCTCCGAAGTAGTAGAGCTTTTCAAATAAAAAGGTATCATAATTTTCACATCATTGAAAGGGTAATTTAAAGCCCTACATTTTGGTCAAAATATGCTCTACAACTACTGGTTTCGGAGGTACAGGCGGCGTCCTTTCTTATTTGGACACCCGGTACTTTTCAGTACACCATCATATTAAGTTTTACCCTATTTACTTTAATACTAGATTTTCCAGATTGATTAGTGATCCTGATTACTAACTCACGAAGAGGCATCATTTTTGATGAGTTTTTGGCTACAAAATCACATAAATCTTTCAATAAATTCTACATTCCAAAGAATTCGCAAGCCTGTGATCGTAGCTTTGAAGCCTTAACGTTAATCAAAAGAATGTCTAGTTAAATTGTAGAAAGAAAGTACATAATATCATTACAATGGTATTGAAAAAATCAACAGCTGAGAAAATAAATATCCTCTAATGTTCCTTGTGGATAGAAATTCACATACACTCTGATTAATAAAGTGTATTTATTTATTAAATATAAAGAAAATTCACTATTCACACACACGCATCACAATTTCTATTCAGTACTGACTAACTTACAATTTATGTCCCAATATTTATTTCACTTGGTTGGCACGTTCAAAACTGACTGCCTTGCAGCGCTCTCGTTGCTTTAGTACAGCCTGTTCTAACATATAAACCATTAGCCTGGCCAGGGTTCAGGTTTAGAATGGCCGTCGAAAATTGACAGATATATGGACTCAATATAGGAATATGACATTCACTGATGACATAATTTATGCCTGCCTGGTTTGTATTTAGGAACAGGCTGTTTAAATCTATCGAATAAGACGCCGTGATGCTTCCAGAAACCTCCCGACGCATATCGGTCGCGCTCGATGCTACTGGAAGACATTTCATGAGACATCTAGGCTCTTCCACAACAGCGAGCCAGAGGCGACGCAGATCGCAGTAACGTGGGTTTGGGTAAAATTAAAATCCCTATTCAGAGGACTTCATTTCCAAAAAATTGAAAGTCATTCAAAACTGTTAAATTTATTAACTGAAATGATCTCAGTTCTCCCCACGACAACACTGGGACTGTATTTTTGTATTGGATTCTAAAAAGTTTTAGAAAGAACCATATCTCTGCAGCCCTCATTCAAATAAACATTAATAATCATAAATATCGGTGCGCGTTCTCTATGCGAATCGAAGTAACATTCATAAAAAACATTCAGTGGATTTGTTTGCCTCCTCTGTATCATCAGCAACGTGTTCCTAAATACAAACTGTTAGCCTGGCCAAGCTTAAAATGGCTGTGGAAAATTGACAGAAATACGGATTCAATATAGGAATATGACATTGACAGATGACATAATTTAAGCCTAGCCAGGCTAATGGTTTGTATTTAGGAACACGCAACACGCTACTGATATTCCTACTCAGGATACCAATCAAATTAATTAAATTAATATTATTTCTTATTTATACCTTTTGAATTAAATGACATGCAGTTTAAAATGGATAGAATTTTCAATGTAAGTAATTGTTCATATCATTTTTTTGTCTTTTTTTGAAAAATGGTTTTACATTATACAATTTAATTAACGAAAAAAGACGAAACATCGGACAAATAGACAACTATAGCGATTCCAAAATAACAAGAACAAACGGTTTAATTCGGTAAATCAGGTAAGAAACAAAAATAACTTTCATGATGTTTATCTTACGAGACTATCTGGCTAACTCCAATATTCTTTTAGAAAAAAAACAAATGTTTACACTTGAAAATTATTTCATCTTTAGAAAATTACATTAAAAAAATTATATTAATTGATTAAAAATTCTCCGGATTCGGTTAAAAAAATGAAAACTTACCCAGACATAATTCTAACTCGTAACAAATTCTACTAAACAATGTCAAATCAAACTGGAACGTTGTTAAAAGTTCTACAATTGTAGATAATATGGTACTTATAGCTGCAATCAGATAAACTTATTCCCGATATGTTAATGATTTCGTTGATAATAACATTCAGATTTCTTTTTCGTCATAGCTGATTTCGTTTTCCAAGTTTTTTGCGAAACTACAGTGTTAAAAAATACCTAGTCATTTAGCAACAAAAACAATTCAGCTTGAATCTTGAGATATCAATATTAATCGTAGATTTGCGTCGATAATTCTGGGATAACTACTTGCATGCAATAGATAAGCAATTATTCATTCCAAAATTATATCTCAGTCCCAGTTCCATAAAAAAATGACTGAAGCTATCCATTCACATGTTAAAACTTGAAGAACAATTTTTTGATCCAAGAAAAATACTGGTCACAGAGGAATATGAGATTTGGCATAGTTAAAGATTAGTTAAGAATAAAACACTTGAGTCATCTCCACAATTTATTGATGGGTTAAGCTTACAAGTATAGTAATTGGATGAGACATGTTTCGGGCATTTAAACACCCATTATCATTCAAAGGTTATGGATATGAAAAACCACATACCAGAATCGTACTAAATTAATTAATTAAAATGAAAATATCATTGATTCTAACTAATTCTACCCATTATGTACAGCCAAAGAATTAAACATAACTTCTACAAAAAACTAAACATAACTTCTACAAAAAATTGAAATGAAAATAAAAATTTGCTTGGTCACTGTTCAACGATAAGAAAATGTAGAAGAGGCCAAGCAGAATTTTATTGTATTTTTCTTTTTATTCTAATTTTTTGTAGAAGTTATGTTTAATTCTTTGACTGTATATAATGGGTAGAATTAGTTAGAATCAATGATATTTTCATTTTAATTAATTAATTACGATTCTGATATGTGATTTTTCATCTCCATAACTTTTGATTGATAATGGGTGTTTAAATACATGTCTCATCCAATTACTGTATAAGCTTAACCCATCAATAAATTGTGGAGACGACTTAGTGTTTTATTCTTAACTGGTTACACCACTCCACTTAGAGAAATGGACTTCTTCTTACGATTGTAGTTAAAGATTATATAAGGCGAAGGATTGCCTAATTTAAAATTAATTAATAATATGTATTACAAATACATTAAATTAAATAAAGTAAATTTACGTTGACCAGCCGTTTATATTCATTATCGATGTATATACAGGGTGGGCCAATGAAAAATTTGGACCCCGAATTGATTTTAAAATCGAAATAGGGAAAAATGCACGGAGCCTTCGATTTTTGTTTCAAGGGGAAACAACTTGATGTTCTTGATCCTATACAGGGTGGGTCAACGAAAACTTTACATACCGATTTAACGAATGTAAATCAAAAGATGGGAAAATGCTCGGATCCGCCGATTTTTTATTCGAGGGGAACCAAATTTGGAACTTAAGGGGGGTAAGCACAACCCCACGATTTTAAATAGAGATGAGGGGTATTGCTATACCTTATTTCATAGATCTCATCCAGTACTATCTGAAACTAAAATTTTACTCAAAAACTTTCATCCATAACGAAACGACAAAATAAAATACTTATTTGTAATCGATCTTGAGAAAAATTATTGTTATCAGACTGGCATTTCAGAATTAATTTATTTTCTTTTTTCGATAGAAACAGATTGAGAATTTTTCGTGAATTTTTACGAATGTTACCACCGTTTTAACACGCTTGTGGTTTTCACTAGAATAAAATGGTGTATTCCGTAGAAGGAAGTGCGGAAATTTTAAAATTGTTTTTTTAAGAATGACGACTTTGCGCTAATAACAGTTAATTTATTTAAAGAACGTCATCCTGAAAGAAATGTCTCCATTACTTACGTTTTGCAACTAGTTTCCAAATTTGAAGCTACTGGTTCAGTCGAAAATAAAAAGAGGGAGCATGAAAGAGGCAAAGCGATGGAAGTGGCTGTTTTAGGTCATGTAGCACTGGATCCGACCATCAGTACTAGGAAATAGTCTGACGATCTGGTGTATCACGCACAACAATAAGGAGAATCCTAAAACAATAAATTTCATCCTATCAAGATACGATTGGTTCAGGAACTGCATGAGGAAGATTTTGATCGCTGACTCCAGTTCTGTGAAGTGATCAGTGAAAATATTAACAATATATATCTGTTTTTCGGATGAGTGTTCATTTTACCTTAACGGATCTGTAAATAGTCATAACTGCTGGTATTGGTCAGACGAAAATCCTAGACTATTTCATGAAGTGCATACTCAACATGTACAAAAAGTAAATGTTTGGGCGGGTATTTATGGAAATAACATAATCTGCCCCATTTTTATACCAGTTAACCTCAGTGGCGAAATTTATCAGGATTTATTAGAAAACACTATTTATCCAGCCCTCGTGCAAGTATTGGAGAATGAAGAAGACCATCATACGATCACTTTTCAGCAAGATGGCGCACCACCTCATTTTGTAAAACCTGTACGTCAATTTTTGGATGAAACTTTTCGTCAAAATTGGATTTGAAGAAGGGGACACCCAGGTCACCTGATCTGTCACCTCTGGACATTTATTTTTCTTTGGGGTCATCTGAAATCTAGGATTTATGCTAACCTGCCCGATTCACTGGAAGATTTGCGAAATCAGATAATAAATGTATGCCGTCAAATTACACCCGACATGTTGTGTAATGTACGGGAACGTTTTGAACATAACTTAGTTTACTGAATGGAAGTGAATGGTGGTCATTTCCAGCATTTAATAAACTAATAGAAAAAGAAGTAATTTTTTGGTTTTTAAGTACACTTTGTGTGTTCTCATTGTCTCTTTCCTATTTCAGCTGTCATTTTGTTATCGATGAAAATTTTCAAGCCAAACTTCAGGATTGGATAGTACTCGATGAGATCTTTGAAATAAGGTATAGCAATACCCCTCATCTCTATTCAAAATCACGGGGTTGTGCTTACCCCCGTTAGGGAGTTGGAGTTACGGGACTGAAAAAAGTTCCAAATTTGTTTCCCCTCGAATCAAAAATCGACGGATCCGAGCATTTTCCCATCTTTTGATTTACATTCGTTAAATCGGTATGTAAAGTTTTCGTTGACCCACCCTGTATAGGATCATGAAAATAAATACTCTGGTACTGTTGTTCTAACATATTTGCCTCTTGTACAGCTGATCCGGGTTCGATTTTTGTCCACCACATTATTACTATTTATTTTTCAAAATTCAAAAATTATATCCAAGAGGAATACTATTTGATAGAAGACACTGTTCAAAAAAAAATAATGAATTATGGTGCAATTTCGACCACAGCAATCTTCTTTACCTAAATCAAAAAGCTTAACATACATTTCATGGGAATTTTGTAAGTAGGTATTTATTTCAAATGTTCCAGCAAAGATTAGAGGTGTATTGAATCCTTGCTACTACTATATTATTAGCACCAATCTTTCATAGGCGATGAGAATACAATTTTCTAAATCTCAATAAATACCTACTTACCTACTTAGGGGCAGTTTTTCAAAAATTGCTTTTTCTAGAAACTGTACAGGGTGGGCAAATTTATATGCTTTTGTAGGGTAACTTTATGTTATCTTGAAATCTAAGCAGCAAATTTAAAATTTAGCTGCGCCACTGGATTCTACTCTAACAAGTGTCTGAAAAACATTGAGTTTATCTCAAAAAAATAGTTCGAGATTACACCATTTTTTTTTCAGAGTGTTCTGTAGTAAAAAGTTTATTATCTAAAGAATCGAACATAATAATGACACCCTGTTATACCTGCTAATTATTTCGATTTACCAATTTATGCATTTTCGTTACTTTTTCCTGAGACTGAAAGATCTGGACTTAACATAATTGTGAATAATATAAATATGATTCAATTGAAAAAATGTTGGAATGTAACCTCGCAACTATAAATTAGTGGATGGTGAAGTGTTGCCTGTGTAGCAAAAATCTATTAACAATAAGCTCGAGAGTTGAATGCAGAAGAGTTCGCTTAGCCAGTTCTTTAACATGCGACTGTGTTGGACTCATTAAAACGTTATCTGAGGAAAAAGCTGGATACTTGTCTTAAAGTTATTAGTAATCAAAATAATAAAACTGATGAGGTCAAAAAGTTAGTGGAGCACCTCACCGGTAAAATTGAGACAATACAGCACGCGTCAACAAAACCTGATACAGGACTTCTTAGGGCCGCATACAGCAACATCCTTGAAAATGAGGCTCAAAACGAGCATGTTTTAATTGTAAAATCAGTAGGGAACTTGCCTATATTTTTTTATTTCATTAATATGTGTGTTTATGTATAAATAAACCAAATATCAGCCCTTAAATCGCAGTACTTATTTTACAATACATTATTAAAGTTGAAATCCTCGCTAAGCTAATTCAAACGGGGCCAAAAGCGTGGTAGCTGCTGTGACGTTCTTCTTGCATCGAGACGAGTCGAGCGGCCGCAGCCATGCTATTTGCCATTTGAGGCACATTGCTTTTGTATTCTGCTGTGATATTTGGTGTGTGTGTTTATTAGATTTTAGTAATTTTTGTTTCGTTTAAAATGGAAAATACTTATTATAAGTACTGCATTATGCCAATGTGTGTATTACCGTGAAAACTCCAAATATTTTTTTTATTCACGTACCTGAAGATAAAAATCGCCGATCAAAATGGCTAAGAGCATGCAGAAGAAATATCGTAGTTACCTATTTCTCTAAAGAACACTGCTATTATTGTATGTGAAAATCATTTTAATGTAAGTATATTATATCCAAAATTTTTTCCAAAAATGCTGTAAAATAGATTCTGTAGATATATTCCTAACTCGAAAGAAATTAGAAGTGGAAATTCATGAATACGTCAAGGAGATGGTTTTGGCATAAATGATGGTAATGTTTCTAAAATATTTTCTCAGACTTTACCATTTATTAGTAAATATATATTTATAATAAAACCCCAAATTTCTTTTATAAAGTCAAATCTGCCTCTGGCTTTCGAGCTAATGTCTTTTTGTATCATTGATTGCTTAGAAATAGGGATAAAAAAACCGTCAGATGCACTTAAACAGTCATTAACTTAATCAGAATGTAAGGGCCGATTTCATAATCAAATTTAATCTCTTATTAATTTTAATCCTAGATTAAAATTTTATAATTTTTTTGGTTGGGCATATAATTCAAAGTTACTTTAGAAAAACGTAAGAGATGGTAACTAACGTTGTAGAAGTTATTGAAAAATGCAGAATTTTTATTCCGTTATCGAGATATGATTGAAACAAATTGGAGAATCAACTAATCTCCCATTAAGGATTCATTATGAAATCGGCCCTAACACTCATAAATAATTAATTTCTGGTACTCCGGATGGCAACATATGCATGACGCAGCCATAAACAATAGGTAAATTATCTAATGATCCTTTTGTAAAACCTGTTTCAACCATTTTTAGGTAGGTAGGCGTTGTGCGCGGGTGCACCATCCTGTTGAAACAATAGGCAAGTTGTCCAAGGCTTCTTCCAAACCGTTCTCCAATAAGATGAGATAATTCACCGAGGTAAGAGAATCAATTTAAAAAAGGGTTTATTAAACGTATTACAAAAATCCCCACCCACATATTGAAACCAAAACGATGTGGATGTCTAGCCGTTCGGTTCACTCGGGGATTGTCTCTTGGCCAATGGTGAGTACTTTGCCGGTTAAAGATTCCATTATTTGTTACCATACTCTCGTCCGACCAGATAATCGTATGAAGAAAGTTTTCATCATCCTGGCACTTCCTAGTGTACCACTCACAAAATTTTCTTCGCCTTTCCTCATCACCAGGTCCGAGCCCTTGACAAATTCTAAATTTGTACGGCTGAAATCTCTGTTTTCTCAAAATAAAATGAGCAGTATATTTCGCTATTCCAGTTGTATTGCCAATTTTGAACAGATATTTCCGGATTTTCAGTTATAGCTAACAATACGTTATTTTCTCTTTCTTCATTGCAGGGCTTATTTCTTAAACTGGTTTCACAAACGCACCATACTACTAATACTTTAGATCTGTAGCTAATCGTCCGAAAATTTTTGTACTGGGTTGTTCAAAGGCATTACTATAGCATAAGATATAACATTTAATTATAACTTTTCCTTAGGGGAAAAACATGTGCCATTTTATAACAAAAAAAATCAGTAGCAATAAGATGCAACAAGAAAATTCAATGACGATATGTACTAATATGTCAATAGAATTGTTTTGACATTTTCTCAGCGCCTTCATTTCAGCGCCTACTACACCAAAACGTTCGAAAAATAATAATTTCTCTAATTTCAATAATGTAGAATCACATTGTGTCATACATCGTTGTTATCGTAATAAGAAATGCTATTTAATACAGGGTGCACTTTTTTCACGGATAATATAAAAAATAAAGTTGATGATGATTTCTCCAAAACGAAACGTCGTATTGGAAAACTCTCAACACTGTCTTGTAGAGCTCAAAAAGTGGCAATGAGAAAGTTTCTTTTGTTTCTTTATATCTCGGTAAATAACATGAGAAAAAATAAAAACGAAATCGGAAAATTTAGATTTTTTTGTCATTTCTTCGGAAGTAAGCGGAATTTGTCGGTTTTCTCAACAGCATGTTATTAACACTCAAGTAACGTAACTTTTCTCTAATTTAACCATCTTCGTATCTTTTATGGTTTCAGAGATCCCAATGATAGACATCCTTAACTTGGACGCACTGTATAACCTATTGAATTCTGAATTTGAAGCAGATCTCAATATTTCAATTTGATTTACGATTTAATTCTTAAATAACTCAGGGTCTAACAGACACTCTTTATCTACCTAGAATGCCAATAATTTTCACACTCGGATAACATTTCGCGGGAAAAGATACCGAACATGGCCAGATTAGCGTCAATGGATGATTTCACTTTTTCCTGAGACATTTGACTATCGCATTTGAGGATAACACCATTTGCTGTTGTTGTTATATATATTTACACTAATTAGTAAGGTCTCAGGATTAATTTTGTCGGTGATACGTTTCTTAATAATTGTTAAACTGTCATCATATCTCTAATAGGGAACTTGCCAAAAAAAGTAAAACTTACTAAAATAGTCAAAATCGTAAGTTATTATCATCAAAAAAGAAAGAAAGTCGAAAAAAATGCGGCATTTGTCGGTTTTCTCAACAGCATGTTATTAACCCTCAAGTAACGCAACTTTTCTCTAGTTTAACGATCTTCGTATCATTTATGGCTTCCGAGATCCCAATGCCCAATGATAGACATCCTTATCTTGGACACGTTGTATATATATTCAGCTTAAAAAGACGGATTCGATGCAATAGCGGAAAGAGATCCTGTTACGCATAAATTTCTTCTAGAGATGGACGACTCAATATCGGATGGAATCAGTGTAAAAGCAAATGAAAAGTTTGTGAAAAGGTTTGATATTTGTCGTTCTGTATGGGATAGAAAGTGTAACAGTTTATTGAAAGTTGAAAGTATCAAGCGAAGTAAAACAAATTATACTTGATTCCATTTAATGACTTGGAAATTAGTTTATCTTATTCTTCACGTCATCAGCGCTATTTTACGTCCTGTGCTATGCCCTCAAAAGTCTCCATATTGACTTAGACTAGACAGTCAGCGTTTGAGTTCTCAAATCCTCTTCGGCATACAATCTTATAATTAATATTATATAAGACAATAGACAAAACTCTTTATTCACACAATCGTAGAGAACGGTATTGGCGTCAGTTTTTACAGTTTTAGTTTAGTTTAGTGGGTGTTTCTCAGTTCTAGAAATTCTAGTTCAGAGTAGAATGGATGGTCCTCGAGCCATTTCAGGAGTTTTCTTTTGAAGTGTTTGCCAATGTTCTGCTTAAGGTGATCGGGCAGTTTATTGAAGTACAATCCTCCTTTGTAAGTTGGCTTCTTTTCAGAGAGGCCTAGGTTGTGGATGGGAAGTAAGAAGTTTGATGCATTTCCGGTATTGTATTGGTGGTGGTCTCCAAGTTTTGGCTGGTTTGATAGTACTGTAAGTAGAATCACCTCACTGATATATAGTGCTGCCACTGTGAGTATATTGTGTTCTTGAAATGCTCTTCGGCAACTATCATGGTATCCAATGCCTGCCAGAGTCTTCTGTTGCAGGAAGACTCTTTCCCTGTTTGTGTTTGTCGTTCCACCTCAGGCTGCAATACCGTATCTGATATGGGACTCGATCAGTGAGAAGTATGCTGTTCTGGCTATAGGTGTTCCACATATCTTCTTTATTCTTCGGATGACGTAGTTACCAGATGCAATCTTCTTACATAGTAGATCAATAAGAGAACTCCATCTAAGATTCATGTCGAGTGTTATACCAAGATATTTTGTACTTTCTTCTATTTCTACAGTGGATAGTCCATTCCGTTCACTTCCCCTCATGCTATATGTCATCTGGACAGTTTTATTCTCATTTAAGACCAGGTCATTTGCACTACAATATTGTTTGCTGAAGGTCGTTTGTGATTTTGCTTTAAGATGTTCTTTATTTTTATTAGCCAATGTAAGGACAGTATCGTCTGCATACATGACTGTTTGGCAGATATTGCCCATGTATTGAGGGAGGTCATTTGTATGCAAGAGAGAGGACTGGTCCGAGGACTGATCCTTGTGGTACTCCTCTTTTCATCTGTAGTGGTGTAGACTGTGCTTTGATGATTGTCTCGTTTAGGTTGCATTTCGGTTCCACTAGTTGTTTTTTTTCACTAAGGTAATTAATTCCAAGGTGGTGTATTTTCTTAAGGAGCATGTTATGGTCAAGGCAGTCAAATGCCTTACTAAAGTCGAAGAAGAGACTGGTGACTGTATTTCCACTTTCAATTTGTTCAATAATATGTTCGACTAGCTGAATATTTGGCAGTTACTGTTGATCTTCTTTTTATGAATCCATGTTGGTGTTCAGTCAGGAGGTTGTTGTGGTCTAGATGGTCAGTAAGTCTCCGAAGAATAACTTCTTCAATTATTTTAGAAAAAGTTGGTGTTAGTGATATGTGACGATAGCTGCTGGCCTCTGTAGTTGGACCACTTTTGTATTTGGGGTAGACTTTAGAGATTTTTAATTTTTCTGGGAAGATGCCTTATCATGTAGTGAGCAGTTACTGATGTGTGTAAAGGGAAGAGTAATTTCTTCTTTACATTTTTTGAAAAGCTTTGAGGATATATCATCCAGGCCAGCTGATGTTTTAGGCTTCATATTTTCAATCATATGTTGGACTTCGTTTCCTGTTGTTGGTTTAAAGATTAGCTTGTTGTTTCCTTGATGATAGTGCTGTGACTGTGTAGCGGGCATTTGAATATTTTGTCTTGGATTTTCTTCAGCAATGTTTGAAAAAAAGTGTTTCAAGTGTTTTGCGATTTTTGTCGGGTCTTCTGTAATAGTTCCCTCTATATTGAAAGTAAGCTGGCTGTTTGTTTTTACCTTGGCTGTTCTTTCTTTATTTATGAATACCCACAAGGCTTTTGACCTGTTGTCTGATTCCTCAATATATTTGCTTGCTTGCTGCTTTTTCAGGGTCTTCAATTTCAGGTCATAAGCTTTCTTTCTTGATGCTGTCTCGTTCTTGTCACTTTCCAGTCCTGGGCACATTTCCTTTTCAAGAGCTATGATATATTCTTTTTTAAGCTTTCCTATTTCTTCGTCCCATGGGAGATGTTTTTCGTTATCTTTGTGCTCTTTTAATGGTGTAGGGGCAGGTTGAATTCAAGGAAGTTTGTATAATTTCATAAAAAGTGTTACAGGCATCATTTGTATTTTGTTTATTTAGGATTGGTTCCCAGGTCTGTTGACTAAGGTGTGGTTACTGTTGCTGAAAGCTCGTTTTTTTTCTTTTGGTATTATACTGGTTGGCTTACTCAGGTTGATGGTAACTGTGTGTGCTGTATGATCTGAAAGGCCCGAGAGAACCACTTGCACTTCTAGTTCATCTTTCGGAAAGTTTGTGCAGACCCAGTCTATAGATGTTTGAGATGTAGGTGTGATTCTTGTTGGAGGCAGGGCCAGTCGCTCAATGTTATAGTATGCTATAACATGTCATTTATTTTGAGTTTTTCGCTGTTGTTAGTCATATCATCGACGTTAATGTCACCCATTATAAGCAACTTTTGTTTCTTTTCCAGAGTTACATCTGACAGTTTTGCAAGTACTTCGATGGCATCATTTATGTTTGAGGCTGGTGGTCTATAGACCCCAAGAACTAGGAGGTTTTCCTTTCCATTTTTGACTTCATAGATTGCTGCTTCACATGCCAGTTCGGAGTCTTCGTCACTAATGCTTAAAAGCTTGGTCATCTAGTCCTTCTTCTACATATGCAGCTACTCCGCCTTTTAAATGACTTTTCCTAGCAAAGCCTCCTACAAGTGAGTAGTCAGGCAGGTTGTAGATTTGTTTGCGTGGTTATTTTCAGCTAGGAAGTGTGTTGTTTGTTCGATTTTGTTAGACAGCCTATCAATGTTTTGGTGTGTTACTTTTAAATAGTCTTTTTTAGCTTTGAGTTCAGAAATATTTTTGTTTTGTAGACCCCTTTTTGGCGACTTCTCTTTCTCTGGCTTATTTCTAAAAAAATGTCACTTTCAGTTGTGTTTTTTACTTCTTCGTCTTGTTGTTGAGGGGTTGTGAGGGTCAGTTTTTTGGGCTGTGTTTGACTGATCCAGTGTCCTTCCAGGTATCAGTTTTTTAGTATGGGTTTTGCTGGTTCCCTCCGCCGTTTTGGTGACAGCAGGTTCTTTGTAGTAGAGTAGTAGTCGTTTTTGTTTCAGATGTGTTAGGGGGCGTGGATGGCGGTTTTTTAGTTTGAGTTTGACTGATTCCTATCGTCTCATCTGGTGTCAGTTTTTTGGTCTGGGCTTGCCTGTCTTCCGCTGTCATGTCCGGTGTCAGTTTTTTTTACCTGGGTTTGACTGGCTCCCGCTGTATTCTTGTCAGTGTTAGGTTGTCCAGTTATAGTCATTATTGCCGAGGTCGTCTTAAAAGCTTGTTTTTTGCCACTTGTAGTGATACATTGTGTTCTGCTCTACGGGAGGTGTCTGATTCAGCTCACAATGGCAGTGCAGGTGTTCTTTCATTATCTTCATCTCATGCTCTACTTGGTCTTGACGACTTTTCAGCTGAGCAAGTTGTACAGAGAGATAGGTGGAGTGATTTTGTATATGTATGTCAGCACTGCAGGTTTGTGTTTCAGCGTTTGTCAGCAATTTGTGGATTTCTTCATTTTTTCCTTGTTTATTTTTATTTTCCGTTTGTCTTATTTTTTCTGTAGTCTTGCAATTTCCGTTTCAAGATTGCAGATGGTGTGTTCTTTTTCCTTGTCTTGTAGCATTTTTATTTAACAGCTTATCTTTTTCACTCTCTAGCTCTTCTATTCTGTCTTGGTGTTTTATTAAGCTGAAGTTGCTTGACTCAATAATTTGTTTGGCTAATTCTGTATTTTGTGAGATCATGTCGTGTAGATCTTGTTTCAGCTTCGTATTTTCAGATAAAAGAGCGTTTCCTACCTCGGCAGCCAGAGTCAAAGAATTTTCAAGGTCGACATCTTGGGCATTTTGGAGCTTTTGTGCGGGGGCTTTCTTCGAAGTTGGTATTGTTATTGTAGAGGTTGTCGATAGGCTGGCTGAAGGAGTTGGTTTGGACGCATTGGTCAAGTGATAGTCAAAGCTTGGTTAAACATCTTATTCTTGAAGTTGTCTACCTTTGGAATGCCGTGAGCATTGATGTTTTCAGAGTATGGCAGTCGATTGGCTTCTTGCATTTTCGCGGTTGTAAGATCTCCAAAAAAAGTAGTTTTATATGCAGGTAGGTTATTTTTGGCCTTTTTTATGATTTCGGTAATTTTTGCTGGCCAGTGGCGGAAGCCTCCAATTTTTGCTAAAACTAAATCTCCTCTTTGTACATATTGACCAATTGTTTTATTCTTCTGATCAGTCGATATTGAGTTGCCCAAAAAAAGTAAAATTCGTCCGCTACAGAAAAAAGGGCTAAGAAGGTCCTAGAAGGGCTAGTGTCTAAAGGGCTTTAAGGGCTAAGAGTCAATGGGTCTAAGGGCCCAGAGACGAGGACTGTAGGTACCCCCGGAACCATCCGTATGGGGCGGCACCGCTACTGTACGCCATCCAACGAACCGCACCCACGATCAGGCAGTCTAGTGGTTTTTGACGTTATAGTAATGTAGTACAAAGTTCTCCTTATCTCCCCGGTACAGGTAAAGGAATGCAGCCGTCGACATCAATCTGTCCCAGCGTTGTTGTTATTGCTTATTACAAATTGGATTTGTAAATAGATTGTATTGCATTCTCCACATTTCTGGTACATTCCATTTCCGCTGGAAAATTAGGTGGTTTCGGTGCTTAGCGGCCAGGTAAAAAATACAGTTTAGTGAATAGCATTCCCTAAGAAAGCTGCGTAACGCTGCAAACGTGCTAATGTCATCCATGGAAGTTCTGCATGTTGGTGAAAAATTCTTGATAATGGTTGATTATCGGTGACAAGTTTAAATGGTTTTGCATATAAATATTGGAAAAATTGGTCAGCTCCAGAAATGATGGCCAATACCTATCTATCTAATTGTGAATAATTTTTCTATGCTTCTGTTAAAGAAAGGGATGCGAACGCAATTGGTCGTTCTTGACTATTGATATCATGTGATAAAACAGCTCCAATACCGAAGGGACTTGCTTCACAAGCAAGTTGCACTGATAGTTCTGGCATAGCATAGTATTTTTTCTTATGCTGTGGTTCTGGGTTGAACGGCATGACTACTCTGTATCTTGCTATCTCTTGCTTCAGTCTTGTTGTATTTCGATCTGTTCTTCTTAAAAGTTTATTAATTTTACAATACGTGATACAATATTTATTATTCTTTCAACACCTGTTACCACTGACAAACATGAAAAAGTTAATAATGAATATACCGGATGGCACGTAAATTCAAAATTAAACAAAATATAACATTTCTTCCCCCTCACATGATTTTGGGTCTTTACTCTTTTCTCTTTTACATTTTTCATGAAGGTGAGAAGATGACCCGAGGTTTCCGCAGTCTTAACGATCGTCGTGGAGTGTTCTGCTTGGGTGCTCGAGGGATGTTCAAGACGCCTGATGCCTGTTTGTTGGCTGTCTTGTTTCCGCTTCTGCTTCTGGTTTCTGTTTAGGTGATGGTTGTGCGATTGCAGGGCTCATGTTTTCCCTCGAGTGTGTTACATGGGATTTGTTCTTAGGTGCTGAGTCCGGCGGAGTAACGCAACTAGGTTGAAAGGTCACGGAATCTTGTGCTCCTGAAGTTTGTCTTGAAGCGTATTTGGGAGACGGGCTATCGCTCTTTTCACAACTTCGAATTTGATCGATGTGACGTTTGAACTGCTTGCCAAAGAAGCCAATCTCGTAATAGAGGTCACCGAGCCTGGTAAAAATTGTATCAGGTATTCATTTGTCCATGCGAGGGTTGCCTGACAAGAAAATAATTGATTGTCCTGGAGAAAACATTCGGAAATTAGGATAAAATGTAGAATGTAGCTCGTTGTTTTTCTGAGATTTTCGTGGATATGTCTTCGGACTTGATTCGATCGAGGCTGGTGCGCAGTTTGCGGCCTAAAAACAGGAACAGGAGACTGTCCTGTTGTTGCGTGCGGGGTGCTTTTCTTTTCATCCCTGTAAATGGGCCAGCATAATCAATAGCTCCCATAGACCTTTAAGATATACCCAATGATGCTGGCGGAATTGAGGATGTCCTCTCGATGTCAGCATTAATCCCTGGCCAAAAGACGAATGATCTTGCGAGTTCCTTCATTTTTGTTACGCCCAAGTGAAGGTCTTTCAACAATGCGCGGCGCAGTATTGGGGGTATGACCACCTTGTGCTCCAAAACGAGGCAATTGGCTGCAGTTTTGTAATTCATTTCTGGTGCCTTATACACTGCACGAGCAAGGCACCGGATTTGAGTAGTTTGAAAATTTTGCTTGACTTTGGATCTTTCCTTGTCTCTGTGGCGACGCATTCGGCACGGACTGAATATTACTCCAGTTGATTGGTAAAAGTGGTCAAAGGCATCGTAGTCTTCTTTCTCTCCTCCTCGCAGTGAAAGACTGTGAACCTCTTATGTCCGTAGTAGGGGTACCCTTGAACAATAATCAGCGTTTGTATTTGATCTTGTATTTCGAAACTCCACAGAAAAATCAAAGTTAGCTAGAAAGTCAGCATAGTTCGCCATACGACTAATGCAAAGAACTGGTAAAGATTTTTCGGGTGTAGAATTTGCGCCAAAGGCTTATCATATCTGTAACCAATGTCCAGTGTCATGAATAGAGGTAAAGGAAAAATTTCTGTACTGTCCATGAGATTGTCAATGCTTGATTCTCGATTTGGGGGCAGCGTTGTTCGGTGGTGGTCAGAGTGCGACTCGCATACGCGATTGGTCTCTCTTGTCCTTTTCTCAGGCGATGTGAAAGTACTGCTCCTAATCTTGTTTGGCTCGCGTCGGTAGTGAGAATCAACGGCAATATGGGAGCAAAACCTGTGGGGAAATAAGATTTTTTCAATGTTATTCTCAGCCATTTCTGAACATTGAAATTTGTCCTGGCTTAGAAATTGTTTGCCAGGTCTTGAATGAAAGCTTCGTAATAATTCGCTTTTCCTAGAAACAGTTGAAGATCTTCGTATGATTGGGATCCAGGCGTGTTTTTAACGGCTTCGACGTGTTTATTGGATTTGTGAATTCCCGCGGAATCAAACTTGTAGCCTAAGAATTCGACTGTGGGTGTGGCAAAAACGCATTTAGTTCGGTTCAATCCATGACCGTGTATTCTTGTTCTCTTAAAAATTGTCTCTAGGGCTATTAAAAGTTCATCAAAGCTCTTGGCGTAAACCAAGAGATCATCGAAAAAATTTAGAACTTTCTCAAATCCATTGAGTATGCCCTGCATGCGGCGTTGCCAGATAGCTGGAATGTTGGCCGCACCGTATACAACTCGGGTCGGTCGAATCAGCCCGTGAGTTGGTGGAGTATGAGTGCGTGAGCAAAGTTCGCATCCACCGGCAAGGGCGGCAAGTGCGAGTATGCGTCAGTGACATCGAGATGGCAGAAGATGAAGATGCTTACTCCGTTCATTTTGTTGAATATATGATCCGCTCGAGAAATGGTATGCTCGTCAATGATCATTTTGGGGTTGAGGATTGGTTTATAGTTCCCCGTAGTTCATTTTTTGCCGTTCTTTTTCATTACAACATGTGTTATAGACGCCCATTCAGAGAACTCCACACGAACTCTTTTTCAAACTCTGGGCATATCTATCGCGTAGGGCAAATGGAATCTCTCTTACTTTTGCGAATGAATGCGTTGCTCCAGGCTTCAGATGAAATACAGTGACGCGGGTTTTCCTGACCATGTCCCGGCGACGTCGCTAAAAACATCGTAGTCATTGAGAAGTTGATCTAGGCGTTGCTTTTGCTCCTTTGATATTTCGGGGGTTGTGATCGTCACTGAGTTGACTTGACTTGACAAAAATAGGTCCATAAAATGTATTTCTTGAACGAAGTGGGTGATCCATTCTTTTCGAAAAAGGGTATCAAAATCTCCTTCAACGACGTAGAGGTTTAGCCTCGGACTATCACGTCGACCGGGACTCGTCCCAAACAGAAAATACGGTGCTTTGTAAAGCTCGCGAATTGTCGGTCTGATTTTTTTACTTACTATCCCGCATCGTGCTCCTGTGTCGAGTTCTATAGCTACTTGTCGTCAGTTGATGTATACATTCAGCATTTTTTCTCCTCCTAGTTTGACGCCATTGATTTCCTCAATTTTTTTGAAATAGTCGACGCTGTCAACTGTTGTTGGCAACGGTAGCAGATTATTACCTTCTATAATCTGATTTGTTTTGGATCTGCACATGCCTCACATGTGTCCCTATTTTCCGCAAGTGGAGAAAGTGGAGAAATTTGCACTGGCACCGGAAATGTGCACCGCTACAGCCGTTGCATGTTGTACGCTGGTGTTCCTCACGGGGTTTTCGTAGATTTCCTGTGTCGTATTTTTCTCGCTCTGATATTCAAAATTTTCGCTGTTCTCCTGATCCCAAGTTTATTCCTTTTGTACGTTTAAATGTTGGTTTGCACTTTCTGAATCTGTAATTTTCATCTCGAGAGTGGTTTTGTATGTGGATTCTAAAGCATGTGCGATATTGTAAACAGTGAAAGTTTCTGGCTTCTTCATGATGATTTCGTTGCAGGTCTCTTGTGATTCGAGTCCATGGAGGAGTTGTTCGATGAGCATTCGGTCGAGAAAGTCTTCGTACTCGCAGCCTGCTGCAACTTTCAGTAACAGAGCAAAATTGGCGATATATTCATCCTTTTCTTGAGTTATTTTGCTGAACATGCTATGCTTTTGGGCATCCCATCCTGATCGCCAATGTTGTATTTTGATCTTTTCTTCTTAAAATATTAATAATTTTGCAACAGGTGATACAATATATTTATGATTCTTTCAAACACCTGTCACCACTCACCACTGACAAATATGAAAAAGTTGAATAATAAAAAACACCCGGAAGGCGGGTAAATTAAATATTCTAACAAATCTAATAAAAGCTGCTCACATTTTGCTGTCCAACGCGGGAATGTGTACTATTTTTCAATAAATTACGTAATGGTGCTGTGATCGTAGAAACATTTGGTATTAAACGTCTATAAAATGTTATCATTCGTAAAAATGTTTTTACTTCTTTCGATATTTTTGGACGAGGTATATCTATAACAGCTCTGGAGATTTCGATATATTATGTTCAATTACATATCCTAAAAATTGTTGTTGAAACAATGCACATTTCTTGAGTCTTGAGATTTAAATGTAAATCAAATTTTTGCAATCGATCAAGACATGCACGAAGATTCTCTTCACACTCTTTTAGATCCATGTACAATGATGTCGAAATATTTGCCTACCTTCAGTAACCCTTTCAGATGGCGCAGTTTTTATACCGAACGAGAATCAATTCATTTTATGTTCCCCGGTATGTTGATATTGTTTGAATTTCACTGGATTTAGCGTCCACCTGGATATGTAAGTACACTTTGACTAGGCCTAAACTACAGAAATACTTTGAATTTTATAGACTGTTTAGTATTTCATCATTTTTTATTGGATAGTGTGCATCCATGAATATTTCATTCACTGCAATTTTATTTTTAACGCTTTCCCAAGATTGTATATTTCTTGTTCCACCTGGTTTGAAAGTGCATACGGAATTTCTTTCTGTGTGGAAAATAGGTGTTGCTTCTTTCGAAGTTTCAAATTTACTTTAAAACCTGACACACAACCAATTTTTTTCTTGAAAAATATCTGAGTATTAAGTACTAATTTTATCAATGTTATTCCTAATGTTGTAGATAGATTGTGTTGATAATAAATTTTGTTTACTTTGGTCAATAGCTTTCAAATTAATTCCTAATCGACGAATCCAAGCTCGTCCTAATATTGCTTCGAAATTTTCTGGCACTATATAGTTATCGTCTTGCATTATTTTTCCATTGTATTCTACCTTAACTTCAACTTTTTCATATGGAACGAAAACCTCCTGCGTTTAAGATCTAAATCTAATCGGGGATGACTCATTTAGAGCATTGAGTTTGAGTTCTTTGTTTTCTGACTGTAACTAATGATATTTTCTTCAGTCTCTCCTATGACCTGTGCTCGAAGAAAAATATCGGTAATTATCGGTTAAGCAATTACTGTTTGAAAAAAGTTACAATCTTCTATATCAGTTCTCAACGTTGCGACGAATTCTGCAATTGTTTGATTTTCGTTCTGGTATTTAGATATAAAAACAGGTGCTTTGCTACAAGAACTTTTTTCTTGGGTGCCAAATGTGCTTCAAGAAGTGTTATTAGTTCTTCGTAGGTTTTTCCTTTGGTAATTTAGGTACAAGGGCAATTATTATTTGATAATATTTTGCACCTATGATTTATTGCAAATAATGATTTTTATTTCGATGTAATTCTAGATTTATACTTGCGGAATGATTCTTTTGTGGTTTCAAAATTTTCAAAATTAGGTAGTAGTGCTGTATTGACTATGTACTACATTTTAAGCATTCTTGTTTTTAATACTTCCCTTGGATAATATTTGTGGAAGTATGTCGAAGTTGCATAAGTTTTTCAAATTGTTTTGAAGCCATCTTTAGTAATTGATTAAAGATTTTCACCTCGTCGCAAAATTACTGTGTCTCGTTCACTGATGTTAACGTTCAGATACAGGAAAACTCGAACACGAAAAGTTCAAAAACAGGATGTGAAACATTTTTACATCACGCCGTTAAATTATCTTCTTAGTCATTCTATATAGCCCTTGTTTAATAGAGGAATTCCACATAATGTATTTCACCTAGAATGATTACCTTTTAATTTAGACAAAATCAGTTGGCAGACCTTGAAGCTAGCATTTTTAGTGTTTACAATAAATAAGTCGAGTATGTGACCATTTGAGGGAAACTGGTAATCCAGCCGAGCCGGCTTTATAGAGGGTAGATAACGTACCGTTCTAAGCTTCAATTTTGAGCTGTTTTCAATAAAATCAGAATTGGGCTCTACATAATTAAGAGAAAATTTATCAAATAAGAGTGTGAGAACAATATGAATATGTGGAACACTAGACATATTTTAATGACTTTTCGACTTGCGTAGAAAATAGATGAAGGAGTTTCAGGCGCAACCATTGGGCATGTAGCTAGTAACGAAATTACACTCACCGAACTGAAAAATTTTGATATTTTGAATTATTTGAAATTTCTTTCAAAGCGATATAAAAGTCGTGTGGGTGGACACAACAATTGTATGAACATTATACATTCAACATATAAAAAAGATGTTTTTATATTTACCAAGATGATAAAGCGGTATTTCGGTTTTTATTTTATTCAATCCCTATCACGAGCAGCTTCGCTTCAGAAAGAAAATCAATTAGTTCCTCAGTAATCGCATCTTTTTCTATTTAGAAGATATGAAAACTCGTAAAAGAAACTTGTTTTTTGTTCTTTTGATGCGTTATCAATAAAATACATTAAATAAAATAATTCGAATTTATTGATCCTATATTGCACACAATACAATATGCAAGATATCCTTTCAACGCACATACTCAATCTCCAGGTACAACAGACATCTAAATATCGGCAAAGCAAAGGTTAACTAAACTACTTAGAATCAAAATAAAAATATTTAATTGATCAATGTGAACGATTTTTATGGGCGGAAATAATTGTGTCAACCCTCGATAATTATTCATCGCATTCATTCGCAGAGTAATAATATTCAAGTGAAGAGATTTCTTACTAGAATACAATATTGTGTGTAACTACAATTTCGAATACTCTTTAGAATCACAAATTAATCTTGAAGTTTCACAGAACAAAGACAATGTGCGAACAATGAAATAAAAATGCTTGTTTGTGTATATTGATCGAATTGTTGTGGGTATGTGTAATGATAATGTTTCCCTATAAATAATAATACAATAACAAGTTATGGAATAATAAAAATAATTACTCTGAATACCTTTAAAGTAGTAACCTAGAGGTGATGCAGATAAACCAACCCAACCTAACTCTAACTATATAAGAGCGATTTTCTCAAAAGTAATGATAAAATAGCGCTAAATGCAGCACCAGGACAAATCAATAAAATTGTTATCTTAATTCATGTTGAAAATAGTTTTTTGTTTAACCGGAATTTTACGCAGTTGAGATGTGTACATTTCAAAATTTCAAGGTATTGTTTACGATCTGAAATGAAAGTTAGTATAACATTTTTTTCTCAGGTATCAGAAGTGTTCCTTGATATATGTAATTGATTCGTAGTATTACTGTGATCCGAATTAATTTATTTCACGTAATTATCAAATTTGATACTTATGAACCACGAACTAGAGTGATTAATAAAAACGGATAAATGAGCACAAGAGTCAGCATTTGGAATTAAGCAAATAAAATTATTTTTTTACTTTACATAAATTATATACCTATATACATATTTTTGTAAATCTTACATTCAACATGACTTTAATATAGCAATATTCAAAATATTTTACACATCACAAGTGCTACCTATAGGGGTATTTAATCATATATTCAGAGAAAGATAGCTCAAAAAATGAAGCACCATTTTTTTACATCTCATAATTTTTCATTAAATGGGAGGAGATGCTTGATTTGATAGCACACAGATACATCAAGTCCTAGAGCTTTGTATAGAGAGTTCTTTTTTTACCTATACATTAAACTATGGATTTATATATACTATCAACTATTTTTAACACGTAAGATATTATTTTTGTATCCGTGTTTTTCAATTTTATTTTAACCATTAAGTACTTGTCTCGAATACATTTGAAAGAAAAATATTGGCGATTTATTATTCTTCTTGAATTGACGTGACAAGTATTGTAGGGTTGATATTTTAACAGTCTTTGAGAGGGAATTTCAATAACAAATATATTTAAACATACTAACAAGGATATAACAAATTAAAACATTTGCCGACAAAAATAGCTACAAAATTACAAAAGTTTGCAATTCAATATAAGTAAAATACTAAATTAAAGTTCACGACAAAACTAAATCGAATATCTTGAATTTTTAACAAAAAAAAAAGAAAAACAATTAGATACGACAATATAGCATTTGATCCTATATACAAAAAAATGTATAACTAATATAAAGCTAATATAAATAAAAAAAATCAACATTGAATAGCTTATGCCATATGAGTTTCATTAATTATTTTATACGCATTTACGAAAAACTATTTTACAAAGGAATCTCTTTTCATTGCGCTATGATACAACTTTTTAGCATATTACTTGCTAACTGCCCTGCTAATCAAGCAGAACTCATCACCTAGTTTCAAGAGGCATACATTCGATTGATTTCATGCTTGTAACGTTCCTGGATGTCTTTTCGCTTAAGCTTGAAAGCAGCTGTTACCAGACCCATATCGGGTGACCAAACTTCCGTTACCATCTTTATGGCTGCGGGAATTTCGAATTTTTCCAGTCTCCCTGAAAAAAATACTCAGCAATACAAATGTGGTCTATATAACTAAATTTTATAACAATTATCTAGATTAACTGATACAGACCAGTGTGACTGAAACAAACCAAATGACTGTTTAGCGTAAAATTTGTATAAAATACAACTCATGCGATTTTTAAATAGTTTTGTCTCTGATGTAAGAATCTTGTGAAAATACAAACACTGAAAGGTAAACTCTTTATATACGAAATAAATCTGTCTAACAAAATAATAGAAATAAACCACTTACTGAGAGAAATACTAGTAGAAAATGGTGAAACATTTATGTGGAAAAATATTATTTAACAAGAGATTTGTTGTAATTCTTTGTCACTTGAGATACCAATAGGAAGACCGGTGTGAGTGAATATGTAATGTAATTAGATTAACGAGTAAAATAGATATACTGTTTGCATAGAGGAAATAGGTTAGGTTGATAGTTTGTTGTTCACCTCTATTTGGTCAGTGGCGGTTCGTGACATTTATTGCAGAGGGGGCCAATTCTACAAAATTATAAAAGAATACAACGTATACTTTTCCACACGACCCCTGAAGGTAGTGCTACTGCATCTTATATTATCTTATATGGGTCGTTCATAATTAGTGAGAGAACCAACGTCTTAGATTTGATACACACCTACGTCAAAAATATGAATTGTAGAGGAGGCATTGTCTCCTCTGAGGAGCCGCCACTGCTTTGAGTAATTCCTCCTGATAATAGATGGCTTACACTTCGTTCATGATCGCCAATACACCTATGAAACAGTTAGGAGTTCGCTCACCAGAACTACGCATGGACATGGAACAGTTACCCCCATAAATTGATTCGTTATGTGATGTCAACTAATATATCAAACATCAATAATATTTATCTTTGAGATAAATCTGTAGTGACATTGAACAGCGCGATATAACACGATCTGCCATAGAGTACCTATATACCAGAGAACTCTGGTAGAGATGCACAATGCTCGTGCATAATTCCGGACGGATCCCATTGTCCGACATTGTCGTTCCATGTCGAAGAAATAGTTTGATCTCGCTTGAATGAGATTATAAATAATATTGGATCACAACTGGAGCTCAACAGGCGGCGAGATGTCTGCGATCTCACGAACTCGAAATTTCGAGGAGTCCATCGATACAAACCCGAAAGTAATAAAAAATTATTCAATAATAAAAACGATTTAAAGAAGAATGCAATTTGTAATTCCCGACCATTATTAACGCTGACTCACGATATTTTTCTTTATCATATGAAAACATGTAAGCCATAAAAGATTTTTCAATTCATTTCACTGTACACGCAACAAACATTTCACTCAATCACAATATTTCTATTTATGAAATCTTACCTTTCTTTCCATGATCCGTTATCTCTTGTATGACAGCTTTCTCCAAATCTGAATCAGCACACAGTTCCTCAAACGATTTATCGGGAATTCCCTTTTTAGCAGCCAATGTCTTCAATTGTGATTGATTGGGCACAACTAATGCTACACAGTAGTCCTTACTCGATTCGCCATAAACACAAATATTATCTACCAGTGGGCAGGTTTTTAGTTGTGATTCGACCTTGCCAAGTGAAACATATTCGCCGGCTTGAAGCTTAACCAAATCCTTCTTACGATCTAAAATGAGAATATAACATTCAGTTCACGGGTTAAATAATAAGAGCATAAAAATAAGCTTACCAATAATTTGTACGACACCATCTTCATGGATTTCACATATATCGCCAGTCTTAAACCATCTCTTTCCATCTGCTTCGAAAAAGTCTTCATTTGTCTTATCTGGAAGTTTATAATAGCCGGCACTTATATTATCGCCGCCTAGAAGAACTTCTCCTCTTGGATATGGTTTATCTGTTACCCTGTAGTTTCCTTCTTCCCAATTAACCAATTTAATATCACAAATAGTACATGGAGCTCCAACTCGCCCGAAAGACATATCATAAGCTGCAAAAAAATTGTTCATTAACATTTTTTTGGATACAAAATATATAAAACATCAACATACAATCTTGAACACAAGCACATGATGTTGTTTCAGTTAGTCCATAGCCTTGTATGATCGTGACGCACAAACAGTTACTAATTTGTTCGTGAGTTTCAGGTGATAGAGGAGCACCTCCAGATATCATCAGCCTCATGTTTCCTCCCATTAAATTCTTAACTTGACCAAAAATCATCCTGTAACAATGTTAATGATGTTATCTCATTTGATATGACATACTTATTTGGTTAGGATTCGAAAGCGAACCCTAAAACTTCGGTAATTTGTAAGTCAGACAGTCAACAAAATATGGGAAACAGGCAAAAATTGCTCAAAACCGATTCTCAGTATAAAATGTTAGTTTGTATATTACCGGAACCAACTCTCTCAACTTTGGCTTGCGGCTGTTGTACAATAATTTGTATAGAAATAAAATTATACAAAGAAAGTTGAAGAATCCTTCACATACAGTAGAGTCTCGCTAATCTGGATCAATAAAAAGATGGGCGATCCAGATTACCGAAAAATCCGGATTATTGAAACCTCTATAAACAAGTGCATAGTAATCAGTCACGAAAATTATTTATTGTAATAGAAATAACATTGAACGTACATGTGAGTACGTGTACACGAAAAGATTAAACTGCACGGAACTAGTAAAAAAACAATTTAAATTTTCGTTTGTTCAATAGATCTTTGCTTCGCCTGTATTGCAACGAAGTATTCTGATTATAGTGAATTATTGTATTTGGCGCCGTTTTCTTCAGTCCACTGAATACATACACAGAATTGCGGCTTCGCGCTTCGAATCAATAGCTGGTCCGGATTACTGGGAAATCCGGATTAGCGGGACTCTACTGTATGTTTTACTTATATCTTACCTATCAATTAGCGGTGTAGAATATCCACGTTTCTTCCATGATGATTTATATTCATAAGCAAACTTGAATAACACCTTTTTCAAATCACTACTTTTGCTAACTTTTTCCTGGATACTTTTGGATATCCTGTCCAAAATCAACTGCAAAAAGCAATTCCGTTAAATTCACATATTTTCATCAAACAATTAATTTTATAACTTACTGGTACACTTGTAAGAACAGTAGGATGGAGAACTGACGCATCACCTTTGGACCCTTTTTTTATTTTACTAGATGAATCGATCATTGTTAGGGCACCAGAATAACCAATAGGAACACCAGTTAATAAACAAACACTTTCGACTAATAATTCAAAGACATGAGCTAATGGCAAAAAACCAATCATAACATCGTCTTCGAAAATATCAGTGGAATCACAGAAGCCTTTAAGAGTAGCAATGAGATTCTTCTGAAGTAGTATAACTCCCTTTGGAACCCCTGTTGAACCGCTAGTGTACATAATGATGGCAATGTCATCCGTCTTGGGTGGGTGGTCCTCTGAAAGGTAAATTATAAATATCTCTGGGGTTGTTTTGGCAGAGGCAAATGAACAAGTTCAAGAACAACCCAATTCTTATTGGGACTTGTTCTGGAACTTTGAATTCGATATTCGTGGAGTACATCTCGAGACATCGAAACAGATTCGATAATAAAGGCGGAAATATTTTATCTTAGATATTAAGGACTAAATTTCTCATCTTATTGAAAAGACTTTCGTATTTGTGATTGATGAGCTTCAATGTAGAATAGACCAGCTCGTTGACAAATTAGAGTATAATAGGATCTTGAAAGATGTATGTATCCATAATATATTATTTTCTGGTAGGCAGTATAAGAATCAGAGTTCAAACTTAATTTCAATTTATTTATCGACTTGAATCCGATGGTGATCTGGAGGCGATGGAGAGAGTCACGACCTTGATCATAAGCAATTTGAAAGATATTTTAGAATAACTGGTACCTTAGCAATACGGCTATCGGAAATATATGAAGCATTCCAGAATTACCTAGTGAACTCTTCTCAAAATTGGCAAATATGAATATGGATAAAATGGAAAATATAATTTAATTTCTACGACTATTCAAGAATTTTCTCCACATAATTATTTGCAATATACTTACCAACACGCGATTCGGAACCTTTCTTCAGTACATCGGAAAACTTGATTATATCAACACCATCTTTGTAACCCTCAGTGTTTTCCAATGTTTTCAATTGATCTTCCATGTAGATAATAGTTTTAACACGTGGAGTGAGAGCAAGAATTTTCTTGAACTTTGGTAGTAAATCGAAGCTGGTTATAACGGTTGTAACTTCTGTCTCATTTATACCGTGTGCAATAGCTTCATCTCCCAAAGTGGCATATATAGTAACTAAAGGAATGTTTTGTTTGAACAGACCGTGAGCTGCAATCATCCATTCGGCTCTGGTTTCAGCAAAAATGACTAGATTTTGACGAGGTTGATTTCCGAGCTCCCTTAGGCCTTTCCCAAAATTCGAAGCCAATATATTTATTTCAGCATATGTTTTCCAGCGATAATCGCCCATCAAATACTGCAATCAAATTTAAAAAACAAAAAGTATAGAATGTGTTATGAGGCCAATAATAACAAATATACTGGTTTGGGTGAACAAATATTAATGTTCACAAATATGTGACATTTGACAGGAAAGTATAACAGGTGATTTCGTATTTTCAAGCATTTAATTAAAAAATTGTCATTTGTCCCACACTGAGGCCACTAATGTGCAACAAATTAGCCGTCGCTTTAACTGTCTTCATGAACCCGTTTTGGGCTATTTTCTATTTAACATTTTAAAATTTAGGTACAGTTATATCTACCAGCCCAGTTTCATATCGATGTACTTGAAAGCTTCAAGGACATTTGCTTGCTACCAAACATTTGCCTAACACGGTATTCTTATATATCGGTTATATATGTCTAATTGGATAAAATTATTACATACTTTTTTGAAAACTCTACCATTTGGTTGGACTTCATCTTCTTCAGCAAGAATCTCTCTAGTACCAAGACATCTTTTATTTGGAAATTTCTTAGAGCAATATTCAAACATTTTGGCCATAGTATCTATCTTCTCTCTTACCAATGTGATGTGATGTTCTTTGGGTTGGCATGTTGATCTATACGTTATAGATTTTGTATCTTCTTGGATTGGTTTAGCCTGGAGAGAGAAAAAAGACAATTTTATTTCCGATATATCAACACACTCACGTTATGGTTAGTATCAGTGAAGACGTGTCAGTATAAACTTAACTGGAAAAGAGAATTAAAAAAAAACTATAGAAATCGGGAGCTCTAGAATGGATAATAATAATAAATTGCAATACTTACAATACTGAAATTTTTTATAATAATATATACATATTTAATAAGTAATTAGTAGTGAATCCAAACATGCAACTGAAAAATATGCTTTTCACCCATTCAGAATAGTATATTTTATTATACAGGGTAAACAACTTATACTCCGGAAGTTTAATATGTCTGTTGTCCTGTGACATACAGGAGAGATTTTTAATAGAGTAATAGATTAGATGGAATATGGCATACCCTGAATATTAAATGGAATTCCTTATTGCGACAATACTAGGTTATAAAGAGTACTTTGCAAAAATCGTATTAAAATCGCCACCCTGTATTATACAAAATCTAGAACGGAGTGCTATTTTCTTGAGGCCAGAAGAATTTCGGAACAGTCTAGGTTTCTGAAACCCATCAAGTTTTTGATAGGTTCAATTTTGTATACACTGGAGTCCAAAACTCACGCCCATGATTTTGTGGGTTATTTTAAATGAACACACTTTTTATTCATGTATTTTTCGGGGTGATTCCATATACATAAAATGTTTTTTTGAATTCCTACAGATTTCACTATTATTCATTCAAGAGAGAAATCGTATGTTGGAGATTATGTATTAGGGTCAAACATTAACTTCCTTTTTTTAAATGGAACACCCTGTATATTATGTCATTTTTGGATTTCTCAAGAAATTTTATGATGTGTTTCATTAGGTTTCTCAGATATCTTGATTATTTTGACAAATTTTACAGATTTACCCCTGTTCCTAACAGTGGGCATTTTATCCATTTTTGACAGCTGATAAATGCTTCTGTGGTAAATTGAAGAAGGAGAATAATAATCTTGAAATCCATATTGACAATTAATTTATCGCATACAGGGAGTACAAAATTTGATAACCGATTAGATTATTTTCAAAGTTGAAAAAGTTCATTATTTCAAATGAGACACCCTCTATATTTTTGGATAGTAGGATGCAGAATTTTATTTGGTATCGATTTGCTGTAAATTTTCCTATACCTATCTTCAACGGTTTTCTTGTTAATCCGTATTTTCTATTTTAATGTTTTTTTTTCAGAAACCGCAACATCATTTATGTTTTTTAAATAAAATAATTATGTTAAAGCAACAAAATTGAATATAATTAGAACGTAAGAACAAAACAGGAATAAGACAAACGTATAAAATATAACATAACATAATAAAACAAACGTATAATATGTGGCCACACTAACGTCTAAAGCTGGACGCGCACTGAATCAACTCAGACCGGTCGACTCGGACAGGTCGACTCGGAATATCAATATCAGCCGCGCACTGATTACGCATTGCCGGCAGTTGTTCGTGTCGTGTAAAGAGTAAAGGAATTACATCGATATTGAAATATAGGGTGACCAGCCATATTTTGACACACCTGCACCTTGTACGTACATACTGAAAAATATGTGAAAATACAGACAAGACAATGAATGATTTATAAGATACCTTCTTTTATTTACCAGATTAACCCGTCTTTATAGAAATATCTGTCCAAGCATTTTCCTTCCTTATATTATCGTGGTAATATCTGCTCTGGGGATCATATAATGTAAAGTATTCTGTTACACATTCAACTAAAACTTCGTCTAACATCACGATATCAACAAAAATCAACTGTTGTCACCACAAATCCAAACGCTACATTAAATTCCACCCAAAGATCGTCGTTGGCCGTCAGAACAATCGGCAGTTTTTGCCTCTCCGAGAAATCTCTGTTGTTGCCGTGTCGAGTCGAACGTTCCGAGTCGACGAGTCCGAAGCAGTGCGCGAAGCCTCATTTAATTTCATATATATCAAAAACTGCCGAATGCTCTTTGCCGAGTCGACCGGTCCGAGTCGATTCAGTGCGCGTCCAACTTAAAGGTATGGTTCCGTTTTTCGGCGACCGAAATCGGCTGCCGTTGTCGGTATCAGCGGCGGCGGATCATATGGTTCCGTTTGGGCTGCTCGGAAAGGCAATAGGTAGGTCTTCAGTGGATGTTAGTATCAGTGCCATGTTTTCACATAAACAAACATCCGAATTAGTGTGATGCCGTCAGCAGCGTTATAGACGTTAGTGTATTCCTACTATATTAAAAAGAATAAACAAAATAATTACAATAATTGTTCGATGTGACCGCCATTTTGGTTCAAACATTGAATAACTGCCATGCACTCCTTGCGAAAAAGACCTACGGATTTCATTTGGGCATAAATTAGTAAACGCATGGTTGACACGGTTTAATAACTCGTTGCTCGTATGTACAGAAATAGAGTACACTAGCTCTTTTATACGCCCACAGATGTAAAAATCAAGTGGCGTCAAATCGGGTGACCGTGGGGGCCAGTTCCAAGGTCCATGTGGACCAATCCAGCGATCTTCAAACATTAACGTCAACTGCTGGTGCACAGCTCTAGCAGAATGTGCGGGTGCGCCGTCGAGCTGATACCAAATGTTTGCTCTGTTACGTGGAGTGGAATCAGTTACGAACCCTCTAAGTATTTCCAGGTAGTTATCCCCATTTAATTTTTCATCGTATACGTGATACGCCACTCTATTGTCCATAACTAGGCAAAGCAGCTAGCATTAAAACAGAATTGCTCCTGGTGATTATTTTCTCTTACAACATGTGGGTTTTTGCTTGCCCAGTAATGATTGTTTCGCCTATTTATAATTCCTTGTCTGCTAAATTTTGATTCGTCTGTCCAGACAATATTATGAAGAAACCTTGGATCTTCAGTTATTTTTACACAAACTCGCAAAATTCGACTTGTCTTGCTTCATCGCCAGGATGTAATCCGTGAACAGTTATTTCAGAATACGGATGCATTTTATGTTTTCTCAATATTCTGTGGACTGAAGCTCTTGAAATACCCAAGTCCATCTCTGCTGCTGGAGTCGAACTTTGCGGAGGAGCTTGAAAATAACCCAGAACATTTACCTCGTTTTCCTCATTATCAACTATGGGCTTTGTGTGTTTACGCGTTTTTTATACTTCCAGTTGCGACAAATCGAGCTTCAAATCTTGCAAATTTTCCGGGAGTCATTGCTGGTAGATTCGGGTATCGTTCGTTAAACATTCTGCATGTTCGTCTGACAATTCGTCCACATTCACCGTGCGTGTAAAATTGAGCAAATCATTATTTGAATATTCTTCAATATTTTCCATTTTCAGCTGTACACAATTTACAAGACTTCGAAATAATATTGTTTTGACATAAAAACCTACAACATCAATTCATTATCTGTCTTAATCAAGGCTTACTAGGTAGAACTGTTAAAGTTACATCGGCTTCTGATAATAAAATCTGGGATAATAACATAACCGTTGAAGATAGGTATAGGGAAAGTTATAGCAAATCGATGCAAAATAAAATTCTGCATCCTACTATCCAAAAATATACAAGGTGTCTCATTTGGAAAAATGGACTTTTTTAACTTTGAAAATAATAATCTAATGGGTTATCAAATTTTGGACACCCTGTATGCGATAAATCAATTGTCAATATGGATTTTCAGATTATTATCCTCCTTCTTGTTTACCTACAGAATCTGTACAATTTGTCAAAAGAATCAAGATATCTGAGAAACAGTTGAAAATAGGTTTAGGGAAACCTAATGAAACACATCATAAAATTTCCTGAGAAATTCAAAAGTGAAATAATATACAGGGTGTTCTAGTTAAAATAAGGAATTTAATGACAACTTCCGGAGAAACCGGAAGTTGTGTGACTTTGAAAATATTTTAGAATGAAAAAAAATTTTGAATAACCCTAAATCCCAAAGTATCAAACTTCTAAGTTTTTTGTAACCCCAAAAACTTCTAACGAACGGCTGCGGTGAGAAACCCTGTATATATATATATATATAACTTATTTTTATGATTATCTATGCAAGTGGATTTCCTGACAAAAAGCGAGGGAGTCACCCTCGAGGTCCATAAACTTTTTCTTGAATAATTCGGCAGATTTGGATAAAAATTTGCAAAAGGGTGTTTTAAGAGCCGAGAAATCCATTGGCGATACTTTCATTTTTTAATGGGTGTGACCGTCGAGGTCCGCACTAGCTATATGTTTCACATTCATATTTATTTTGAAATATGTAAATTATGAGCTATGCGAACGATATACAATATTTACCGATCTACCGATCGCAATACATTTTAACTAGAAATATGCACATTTTTGAACTAAGATTGAACATCCTTAGTAACTCTTATAAACCCACTCTAAATCCTGTGTTACCCGAGAAAAGCTCGATCGCCCAGATATTTGTCATAATACGCAAAATGAGTGGAATTGAAATTCCGGTTAATATACAGGATATTATTTTTTTTGTTGAAAAACGTAACTTGATGCGGCGACCTTATAATATAATATTTGAAGGTTGACTTCTATTAAACATTTATTTCGTATGTCATAGAACAACAGAGATATCAAACTCCTTGAAAGGTTTTTAATTAGGTACATATATTGTTATTTAATACTTGGTTCTTGGATTGTTCTAATACCTGGAGTTTTAAAAATCATTATAGTTATTGTTCTAGTACTATCTAATAATATCCAATCAAAAACCTGTAGTTATCGGTGAAACCATCTATTTTTGGGATACACACAATATAACCCAGCTACTAAGTCAAAATATGTTTTTGATAATAATAATTAATATCCATAATTTATAATTTGAATAAAGAAATACATATATATCTTTTAAGGTTTGTTTATTAACAACAACAACAAATAAACAACAAGGTTATTAAAATATATGTTTATTTTATATATATTTTAGTCTCAGTTAGTAGTAGTTCCTAGTAGAGGTGTTTTTCCCAAAAAACGTTAGTCCTTGAATAGGTCAGTGGTTTATAATGAGTATCAGCAGCAAATTATATATTTATAAATTTCTACATTAATAAATATAATTACTAATGGATTAAAGCTGCAAATAAAATTTGGAAAACAATACACTCTTTTAACAAAGTAAGTCAGTTACGGTTAGGAACCCAGCAACCAAACTCAAGAATAATATTTTCTCTCAATATCCCAATGAAATGGATTCCCCATTTTGATAGGTAATGATCTAATCAAAATATACACGCCTATTTATAAATAGAAAATAATGTATATCTGACACACCGTATCCAGAATTTCATCAATGGTGTTTCTATTTATAGCCGTGTTGATTCCATTAATTTGAATTATACGAGTACGCAGCGATCAGCTGATTAAAAATGAGCATTATTCGTTATTCACACTACAAATATAGATGTCTAAAACATTATCATAATTACATTCAAGACTTAGTGAAAAATCTAGGTGTTGAATTTTCCACAGTTTGGTCTATCAAAAAAAAAATGTACAGCTACAAAGTCGATAGCAACTTTTTTATTTCAAATAGAAATAATTCTAAACTGAATCAATCCCTCTTTTAATATTTTATCTAATGGGTTTTCCAATAAGCGTGACAGAACTTTAAAATGTAATAGCGGCAACTCTGTATGATATGTGAAGAGAAAACTTAAACAGCTATATTTTGTCAGTAGTAGTGGAGTCATGGAGAGAATTAAACAGTAGAAATTATTCGTATTTATCACCAAAGTGAGTGTTCGATTCGTCAGAGGAATTATGGTCAAAACAATCGACCAACGGAGCGGACTGTTTACCGTCTCGTCGAAAAATTTGAACGAACTGGGTCAGTTGAAAATAATGTAGCTTTTGTACGTAGTCCTCGAAAGAATATCGCTGCTGTAAGCCAAAGTATAAGAGGCAATCCGAACCTGTCAATTCCACGTCGTTCGCAAAAAGTAAACCTTTCTCAGACCACTACTTTGCGAATTTTGCATCACGATCTTCATCTAAGAGGCTTACAATATCCAAATAACTCAAGAACTTTAACCGGCTGACCATCATCTGCGTCGAAATTTCGCCAACTGCTGTCTGGAACGTCTGAATATCGACCAACATTTCGGAGACGAAGCGCATTTCCGGCTAAATGGTTCCGTAAATAAAAAAACTGCAGAATTTGGGCTGAAGAATATCAAGAGATCTATGAGTTACCTCTTTATCCAGAGAAAGGGGTGTTATCGGGCATTATTTTTTGAAGACGTGGATGGAAGTCGTGTTACTGTTAATGGAGAACGCTATAGGAATATGAAAACCGAATATCTGTGGCCAGAACTAATAAAAATTGACTTAGACAATATTTTTTCAAACAAGATGGTGCCACATGCCACACATCTCAAAACAATCGCGTCATTGCACGATAGATTACCTGGACGCGTCATTTCGAGGAGTGCTGAAGTAAGCTGGGAATATGTAACATACCACGTGATATGTGTCAAAAAGTAATTGAAAATTGGGCCATTAGGATACACGAAACTAGACAAAGTCAATGTGGACATTTAAACAACATTATTTTCAAATCATAATGTCAGAGATAGCTCTTCAAAATAAAATAAAAATTAATGTATTAGGTATCACTTGTTTTTTTCGATGTTAAATTTGAAAGTTCTGACACACTACTTATTGGAAAACCCTTTAGATCTACGTATCATATATATCGAAGTTGTTGAACCTCTCAAAGTTGTGAGATTGATTGGTTTAAATCAGCCAATCACCTGTCTCGCGATAATTAGTTGCTTATTATTAGAAACTAACACCGGTAATATTACAAATTAATCACAGTAGCCTATAGGCATAGGCGACACATTTCAATCCATTAGGCAATTATGTAAAAATTAACTAATCAATGTGATGAATGTCGAGTTTCATAAAAACATGGTCTATTTAAATCAGCAATGCGTCTGTTATCATCTACAGTGCATTTCAAACTGAGAATGCAGTGCAGCTGCTTATGGAGCCCATCGTTGCCAGAGTGATGTGATGCCGGGCCCGACAAACCATGAGGTCCTGTCTCAGGCAAATTATAACACGTGGGCTTACATTGCATCTCAATATTCTCATGTTCAATAAATAATAATAATAAACAATCAATTTCGAATAAAATATTACAGGTGAATTCAAATAACGGCAACAGGCAACACTCCCATTTAAAATACATTGCCAAACTATTCAAGACCACTGACTTTGAAAACCTATGAATCTGGTTGAACAGAACAATTTTACAGAGTTGCTTAATGGATTCATTCATGAAATATTTACCTTTCTCGTATTTATAGGTTATGTTACATTTGGTATTTGATTACTAGATTACCTGTAGCTACAAAACCAATCACAATAATATTATTATCATTTATGAATCTACCTATTTAATCAATGCCAATTATTCAAGTTGGTAAAGGAGTGTTATTTTCCAATATTCTAACCCACATATGACGTAACGCAAATGCTTTATAAAATAGAGAATATTAACGAAGAATATAGATACATATCGAACTCTTTCCGTATAGGACATTTCGAAACAAAATGCAGAATTCAAAATTATTTTATGTGAACGCAAACTTTCGAGGTGGCATTAATGAGCCGGACTTTGTGGAAGAGCAGCGCAGAATTAATTTTTTATCAAATATATCTCAAGAAATATAGATTAAAGTTTTCAGTATAAATGAATACAATATACAATTATAGACAGAATTCTCTCATTGAAATATTTTCTTACATTATTTCTTGTCTCTGAAGATACCTTACAGAAATTAATTATTTTGTGAATATTTGAAATATTTTATTAAATAAGCTGTACCTTATAGATTTTCGTTCCTAGAAAAAGAATAATGAACGGAGTAAGATAGCATGCAAAAGGCATTAGTTAAATGATCATAAAAATAGTGAATGCAATACAAATGAGTTATTATTTGACTAAATACATGCAAGTTATAATTGTATATACTCATGAAATGACAAATGGAGTTTAAAATGTTATAATTTATTTCATATTATGTTGGTTGAGTATTGGTGGTTAGATTAAAGAAAGAAAAAACACAAGAACGAAACAGAACGTCGATGTCCAACCCAGCTAAAATCACCTTGTATATTTTTTAATATATAATAATTATACTGCAGATGGAAACAAAGCCATATCCACCAGGCAATCATTTTTGTTTGCATATATTTATAATGAATGTATTATTACCATCATCCCTAGGAAATACAAAAATACCTTGTCGATTTTAGAAGTTGGATCTCTAAAGCTGTTAGTTATTTCAATTCCTTTCATATCAATGCTTACGTCATTAGATTGTTCTCTTTCCACGGCCACAATTACGCCCTATAAAGAACAATGATAAGCGACAAAAAAGGAAACATTAAAGAAAAAGATGTCTCTCTCCACCACTTCCTTACGAACAAAATTATTGTTGCGTAGATATCACCGATAACAGAGATAACATTCGTCACTAGCGAAGCTTCATACAATGTTTATATTAACAGAGCAAATTTGATTTAATTTTACAACATGCAGTAGAGCAAAAATAAAATTAAAAAGCATGAAAAACTGATGAGACAATTTATATAGAATTAAGAAAAAGCTTGCATCAGTAAACAAGAAGGAAAATAAATATTTTTTTAAATACAAAATAATATTAAATCTATTGGTGCTGGACATTGCTGGTACTTTTGAAGTTGGTGCCAAAAGTCTTCTATATAAATACAATTGCACAACGTCAAAAGTACCACCCAAAAGAATTAATATTACATATTTGATATTTTTCAGTGCACCAACTGATAATGTCGGTCCAATTTTTGGTAGAAAATATTTATTTCACATTTTGAGTGCAACATTAGTGATGAAAATCGTTCTCTAATAACAAAGAAGATATTACTTTTCCTATTACCCATGTAAACCTATTAATTGCTTGTACTTTTTCAGAGATCTGAAAGCATCGTGGCGGAAATACACATATTTAAGACATTACCACTACTGTAATTTGAAAAATGTCCAATTTAAATGTTGTTACATATAATCTCTTCTTTAATTTGGTCGTCTCATATTTTCAATTTTGGAAAAAAAAACCCCTCCACATAGCGGAAACAGGCATATTTCAGTCTTTAACATTGCTGTAACTCGAAAACCTTAACTCTTTTGAAAAAAAGTTCAATTTAAACGTTTCCGGATATGGTCTCATCTTTAATGCCGCAATCTCAAATTTTTGATTTTCGAGAAAAATTGTCCCTCCGCTATTGGAGCGGTTTTGGAGGGAAGGATGAGGTTTCTCTAAATATGGGACCATTTCTCAACTCTCCTCTTTCAAATGAATCCAAAATCATCAATTTATACTATGCAAAACGCGGGAACAGCTATGCATGAAAATAAAAAAGCAAACATACAACCGAATTGTAATACCTCCTCTTTTTTGAAGTCGGTCAAAAAGGGTGTTCTCAAAGTTGATTGAGAATATGTGCCTACTTATTTTTTCTAGATTCAACTACCACGAGAAACACTTTTCTTTTTGTGTAGGGTGTAGGGTTTTTAACAAAAAAAAGCAGACAGAAACCCTATGGTTATTTTCTATTATTCATTTAATACTCTTATGTGGTTCGCTTCTTATTTTTACAACATTACATTACACGTGATAATTTCGAGATGCAAAAAAAACACGCGTTGTGTTGACCAATCTTGCAACAGGTTTGTATATTAGTCTCAGCGCTGACTATTTTTTTAATAAAAGTTGTAGACTATCTTTTCGATTAATGATACTGTTGCGTATGTGGGTTCGCAGATAAGTGAGACTAATTTGCAATTAATAAATAAACTTTATTTACACTCAAAATAATAAAAATTACAACTTAACTTTACTATATTCTCACTAGCTTACTCGGACTATTCTATTAAGGCCCCCATTCATACGCGAGCGCGGTCCGCCAACATGGTTGAGCTCGCTACATGTTCGCCGGTATGTGTTTGGCGCCAACACGAGCACAACCTCGCTCGCTGGTTTTCAGTCCTTGAAATCTTTGTTGCGCGCGTCGTTGGGCTCGTCGTTTGTTCCTGTATGAGTGGTGGCAGCGAGAATCTTCCAAATAATATTTAATTGGTTTTGCTTTATAATGTCTCAAAGAATTAATAATGAGGTCGAATTCTTAATTGAATTTGTAAATACAGTATCATTTCTTTCAATATATGGTCTAACCATTTCTAATAGTTTTATAAATGAATTTTCATCCATTCGCAAATAATTCCTGAAGTCATGATGACTTGATATTCGTAATTTATGTAATAAATTTACATCAGAGTATCTTTCTCTTTGTTTTAACCAGTTTTTCATCCAAATTTTCTTTCTTTTTCTTCTGATTTTCTTTTTATTTTGTACTATCATTAAAGCTGCTGCAATTTTTTCTTTGATAAAGGCATCTTTATGAAACGCGAAAGCACTGATTTGCAAAAATGCACTGAAAGTGATTGTTCTCCAACTCTGTTGGACAACATCGCTCGTGTATGTATTGCCGGAGCGGCGAACTGGACCAAAAAAATGTCAACCAGTTGGCGGACCGCGCTCGCGTATGAATGGGGATCTTTATTCACACTGTCTTCTATATTCTATCTCTCATGCCGACAATTCTCCCATATATATATATATATATATATATATATATCTGACAAAGGCTCCAGATCATTCGAGCGGCTTCTGGTCTTTGATTCGGAAGCCGCCACTGGACGTTTCTCGAAATCCCTTTGTCGGTATTCTAGGAGTAGATGCCGACATGCTGCCGTCGCTCTCTTTGTCAACGCCGCTCTCGATATTTCCAACCAAAGTATAGATATCGCGCTTGCTTTAAAGGATGCCGCCACTTTGTAGCCAATACCGGAGGCTGTTCCCCTTGCACGTTACAATACATACAAGTACATATTTAAAATTTGCCATTTCTGAAAACGTATCTATCATATACATATTCAAATACAAAAAATTAGATGGCACGTAGTTAGCTGAAAAATAAGTTAGTATCAATTTTTTATTATTGAGCGAGTTTTAAGAACGCTGAATGCGTTCAATAATTCTATTACTTATATGTTTGTTTTTTTATATGCGTTTTGCATAGTAAACGTGCTTCGATATTGATGATGGAGACTGTTTAGAGATGTTCCAGAGACCACCAGGCGACCAAATTCAGAAAAAGAAGGGATCATTTCCAGAAAACAATTCATCATTTTTTAAAACTTCTGTTTCAGAGTTAAAGCCCTTGAAAGGAGTTTTCGAAAAAAAATTATACATTGTACATATTTATGTGATCCTACTGACATTCAGAAATGTAAAATAATATTTATTCTTTTGTTACAGGTGCTTTTGAAGTAGGTATATACATGTCACATGTATAATAAAAATGATTTCAGTTGGGGATGAAGGCATTTAATAAATAAAATTCTTTTACTTGTTCAAATAGGTACAAATATTAAGATCATTCATAGAATATATTTTTTAAGGATTTGAATCGAGATACTTTAAACTCTAGATATGCTGTTACCACAACATGTATAAATAACTTATCAACATTTCTGATTGGTGATTATGAAATCTTTCCTGTTCGTAGTTAATTTATTCTAATTTCACGAATATAAGTATGTAGTTAAATTTGTAACGATTTGTAGTTTGCCTTGACGAAGAGAATAAACTTTAAGTTAAGTTCGGGTTAATAAAGAACTTTATTTATTAAATGCCTGCGTCCCCAACAAAAATCTGTTTTATCAAATATTGAACTAGTCAAGAATTCAAAATCAAAAAAATTAAATAAATATTATTTTATATTTTTAAGTGCCTTATTTTATTTCGATTTTTCAAGCCAATTACAATTTATTACTATTTTATGTGTTGATTAGAAAAAAATCAAATATTTTTTCAATGTATTTATCCCAAAGATCATTTTTTTGCGGTTTAGATAGCCGCCATTCTGAAATCAATTATTTGTTCATTAGATAACACCACTTGAAAATCAGATGACTCATTTTTGTACCAGATTTGAAAATAGAAATAAAACAATTCGGCGAAATGCAAACATAGTCTAGCGTCACTGTATATCATTCACAATAAGCATTTTTTTAATGTTAAGATAGCTTGGCCTAGTTTTTTAGAGTCAGAATTCGATGCAAAAATTAGTACTCCTTCTGAAATAATCAAGTTAGAGCCTAGAATGATATACTCGGAAGTGACTATAAAGGCCGCTGTATTATACTTGTACTTGAACAGCATATATTTAAATACATTTTATTCTCTGGTGAAAATGATGATACATCTTATAACCTGATATGGGGTCAAGTTATTTTATAAACCATAAAATATTTACACAAACCTTGATAGACGATAGAAAAATCCTACAATAATCAATCAGAGCAAAAAAATAGCAGCAAAGATTGCATGCAATTATATTTCTTCTAGAATGTCACTTTATTTATAAATAATAAACTAATTAGCTGGATAAGCAAACTAGTGGGACCTTGGAATACAACAAGCAAAAACTCTTCTTACTCATTGGAATGAATGTTATACATAATCAACTTATTCATTATTATATTCATCGATTGTGGTGATTCTACGCAACAACTCTCAAAGAAAAAAATCATAATATTAGCTCCCTTCACCTACACCTCATAATTATTTAATCATTGTTATTAGTATTTCCATTAATAAAGTAAAAGTGTTATGCATTTGAGATTTAATTCAATATAATCTATTGACAAATATCATGAGCAAAAATAAAAAACCAGCCAGATAATCAACAGCTGGCTGTGCAACCACTAAGAACTAATAAATAATTAATTAAAAACTCTGCTTTAAAAATAGTTTTCAGAAACAAACCAAATATATATTTCAAATTATTAGGTATGTGTACATAAGGTGTCTTTAGAATATTTCTAGAATCAGAATCAGCCAATTCAAGCTAATTCCCCGTATTACAAAGTTGCTTTGTACGCTTAGTTACAATCTTGAAAACGTTCGTGGTTCGCTCAAGCAATTATTTTGAAATTTGGTGAATAATTTATTCGGGCAAACAAACCAATATCATAACTATAAAAATATCTACTCATAGGATAGGATTTAGGAAATTATACCAAAACTTACTTGGATATTATTTTGTGAGCTGGGTTTTAACTATTCAGCAATATATCTCGCAACGGGTTCTATTCCGTCTCCGTCCAATTAATTCGGGCAGTTGATGTTTAAGCCCTACTGTCAAAACAAAGATCTTCTTCAGGATATAACTGGAGAAAATCGTTGTTTTTACAGTAGGTCTCTTAAATCAACTGCTCGAGGGGTTTAACCAAGAATTATTAACGAAGTTCATACTCCAAATAGATAATTAAGGCGATAACATTGACAGAATAACATAAATATTTTTTACAAAAAATTGGACCGACTTTATCAGTTGTTGCACTGAAAAATACAAAATAATATTAATTCTATTGGTGCTGGTTCTTTTGGAGTTGGTACCTACAACAACAAACTAGAACGGCACAACTTCAAAATTACCAGCACCAATAGAATTAATATTATTTTGTATTTTTCAGTGCAACAACTGATAAATTCGGTCCAATTTTATGTAAAAAATATTTATTTCACATTTTTGAGTGTAACATTAGTCATGAAAATTGTTGAACGTTCACTAATACCTACCCAAAAAGTTATAGGTAGGTTTAGCTTACACAAAGCTGAAATACGCATATCACATATTTCAGACATTACCATTGCGAAACTCGGAAACCGTGACTCTTTTGAAAAAATCTTCAATTTAAACGTTTCCGGATATGGTTCCATTTCTAATTTTCAAATCTCGAATTTTCAATTTTCGGAAAAATTTGCCCCTTCCCCATAGCTGAAACTCATATTTCAGACTGTAGCGCGGAAACGTATGATTGTTTTTTAAAATGTCCAATTTAAACATTTCATGGTGATGTTGGATTTGATTTTCTCAATATGGGACCATTTCTCAACTCTCCTCCTTCAAATGAAACAAAAATTGTCTAAAACGGAGTACGTTTACTATACAGAACGCGCGAACAGCCATAAAAAAATAAAAAAGCAATCTTACAACCGAATTGTATACCTTCTCCTTTTTTGAAGTCGGTCAAAAACAGTATGCGTTTCCGGACGTATCCAATAGAAAAGTCCGCAACGGTATATGTTCATCTCCACAAAAAATAATCATTTATATTCCTTCTATTCTATATATTGGAATCTATTGTATTTTTTGTCGTTTTCTTCCGTCTTTTTGACCGACGAACCCCGAACGGAGGAGGTATACAATTCGACTGTCTGCTTTATTTATTTTTTTTTTTTTGGTTCGTGCGCGCCTTTTACATAGTAAACGAGCTCCGATTTTGATGATTTTGGATTCATTTGAAAGAAGGGGATTGAGAAATGGTCCCATATTCATAAAAACGCAAATCCGAAATCTCCTTCCCTCTGAAAACCGCCCCCGAAGGGGTGGTGGGGGCAAATTTTCTCAAAAATCAAAAATCTGAATTGGTATAATTAAAGATAGGACAATATCCGGAAACGTTTAAATTGAACATTTTATCAAAAGTGTTACGGTTTTCGAGATAGACGCATGTTAAATATGTATTTTTGCTATGTGGAGAGGACAATTTCTTTCGAAAATTGAAAATTTTTCGATACTACATGAAAGATATATTTATTTGTAGCAACATTTATAATGAACATTTTTTCCTTAGAGTTACGGTTTTCGAGTTAAATCAGTGTTAAAATGGTAACAACTAAAATATTCAAGCGTATTTCCGCAGCGATGTTCTGAGATCTCAATAATAACAACTACAAGCAAGGAATATACGTGGGTAATAGGATAAGTACTATCTTCATTGATATGGTATAGTGAACGTTCAACGATTTTCGGGACTAATGTTACACTCAAAAGTGTGAAATAAATATTTTTTACAAAAAATTGGACCGACGTTATTAGTTGATGCACTGAAAAGTATAAAATAATATTACTTCTATTGGTGATGGTACTTGTGAAGTTGGTGCCAAAAGTTATCAATCTAACCGCAACTGCACAACTTCAAAAGTACCATCACCAATAGAAGTAATATTATTTTATACTTTTCAGTGCATCAACTAATAACGTCGGTCCAATTTTTTGTAAAAAATATTTATTAAAATTCAGTACAGATACCTAGATATACCCTAAATTATACGAAGGAGAAAGATATTACACCAAGAGAATTCATCAGATTTTGAAGCGAGCAAAAGGCAGTTAAATATGAAATTCTAGTCTAGCAAATTTAGAGAAAATAGGCTGAGAGAGACAGATCGACTCTAGATCTTAGAATGGTTCCGTTTTTACACGGGATTTATGGAACCTTGAGAACGTTTATCTGCAAGATTGCCTGAGGCGTTTCGAACTGAAAAGTAGCATTTAAGAGCCAGTCGGGTTCCGTACTTACGATTATTATTTATGTATACCAGGAATAAGTGAAGCGATATAGATATATTGTATTGCCCACAATTTTTGGAGCAACAGTTTCGCAGACAAGAGGCATGATAACAGATAATCATATATTTTCTTCAATCTCTACTACTAACTATATAATATACTTATTTGTATTACTACTCATAACGTATTTTTTCAACAAATACTTCCCATGACATTTTTTGACCGACTTCACCAGAACGAAAGTGTGTCTTTTTTTATAAGGTAAACTTCATATTAAAGTAAATGCACCAAAAAATATTCTACGGCATGGTGTTATATCTCAATAAAGAAGTATGTGGCGCTGATGAGAACTAACAAGCTCGAAATAGCTGCGATCCGCTTCTAGAGAATTAACGAAAATAAAGAATAAAAGTTAAAAGCGTCATCTTATATCAATTATTCATGAACGTTTAACAAAATAAAAAAGTTAGCAAAAGCAACATTTCTATAAGAAACAGATGAAGAAACCAAATTTAATGAACTGAGTATTTTGTATTGCTTATAACAACAAAAGCAAATATACAGTCGTATTGTATACCGTTTTACGAAATACATAATAATTTATATATCTGATGTGCAGATAATTTCATGTCATTTTTATAATCTTTGTAATTTTTTAAAATCAAATAAAATTCTTGGTAATTCGTAAGTATTAATGAAAATTTATTTTTTATTAGGTAACTAGAGATTTAAGATTGATTGTAGTTTTGTCGTGTACCTTGTTTTTTATACTATTATTAATTGATCACAAAATTAATTGGACAAGAAAAATACCAGTAATTTTATATAATTATGCTAAATTTTAGAGGTCATAATAGTAATAATATATAGAATTTCAATCTTCTCAAAATATTTTGTTAACATATTAGACCTTAGAATCCAGCAAGGATTTAAATATGTATACGTTGAAATATTTGGTCTGTTTCTTCAATTATTATTCAATGATTTATGAGATCAAGAACATTCAAAAAATAAATATATGACAAAATAAACAAAAACAAGAAACAATTAAGTTATGTGTTAATATAAATAGCTATGTTTTCAGTTAATTTGTGAATAACATGAAAAATCGATCACCAAAAAAAAATAAAAATAAACCAAACCAAAGAACATTATAATGTACAGAATCTAATGTTAATGATAAACAATCAAACATGCAAAAATAAACAATTCCAATTCAGTGGTACCAATAGACCTAACCAACGATCTATCCTCAAACTGGAGGAGCATTCGAATTTTGAATTAGATAAACTGACCTTTATTCTTCTTGATAATTGTCGAAGTCGCCATGGCCTCTGGAGGAGTACGTAAACCGGGAATGTCAGGACGTCGTAGATAAAGGCGAGTGCCTTCAAGGCTCCAATAGCCAGCTGGAAGCCGACGCCATCCATATTCCTGTAAAAATAGGAATATTCCAATAAAAATCAAAGTTGAAATATAGCAGAGTATAGAATAACGTTTTCTATAAACGATATATATATATATATATATATATATATATATATATATATATAATTAATTGGACATATAATTCAAAGTTACTTTCAAAGAAGAGAGATAAGGTGACTGATGTAATAAAAGTTATTATAAAATGCACTAGTTTTATTCTCTTATTAAGATATGAGTTAAACAACTTGAAGAATTAACTAATCTAAGGGTCGATTTCATAATGAATCCTAATGGGAGATTAGTTAATTCAATTCGTGTATCTCATATCTTGACAGAATAAAAATAGTGCATTTTATAATAACTTTTATAACGTCAGTTACTTTATCTTCTTCTTTTAAAGTAACTTTGAATAATATATTCAATCAAAAAAAATATGAATTTTTTAATATAGGATTAAATTTAATAGGAGGTTAAATTGGCCCTAATACTTAGATAATTTATCATTCACATAAGCAGTGGTTGTCATGCAAAAACAAACGCATAATAACATAACAAGATGATTACACAATAGTCACAAAAATAACTCGAAGGTAAGTTCAATTACATTCTAGGTTCCGAGTTATAAATAATATTTTTTAACATTTCAGTCATTGTATTCATTCAACTGAGGGAATGAACAACTTATCATAAAAAGTAATAATAATAGGTAAAATCTTATCACCCTCAAGATGTTAAATACTTATTATATATCACACAGCTTATAACAATAGTTATCAAGTGATTTCGGAATAAAAATCTCGTATAATACTAGTACCTCGTAGCATAATATACCAAAAATATGTTATGCACTGAAAGAAAAAAAAGGCATACCCTATATACAATGTCATTTTCCTTATCCTCCGGGCCTTTATAAACAAATAAATTCCAAATTCAAATCCTAAAAAACATTCACAAAACACAATTGAGATAAATAAAAATCACAATAGACACATCACTAAACAATAATTATAATAGAAAATTGAACGCTGATCTATCAACAAAACTTAGATGTTGATTCCATAACAGCTAATAACAGAATGATTTATCAACAACACTGCTGATGAATATACCGGTAAAAGACGAAAAACACTGATAAAACTTTGAAAAAATATCCAATCGATACTTGTTATAAGTCAGGATCAACTGTTTGTCCTCGAACAGCAGCCAAACAACGATCGGAACTGACTGAAAATATAAAATTATAATAAAAATGTAGCTTAAAAACCCATTGATATGGTGGTATTCAGTGAAACAAGTTCTTTCTAATTGGTGCATAAATTAATAATAAGTTAAAGAAACGATTGTGTGAGTGTACCTGTAGAATAAAGTATGTAGTGACTAAAAAATCCACAGAATTAATAACAGTTTCTTGAGCTCGGGGCGAAATAAATGTTTTATTCATGACTCTGATTTTAATGATTTTTGATTCATTTGAAAGAAGCTTGAGAAATGGTCCCATATTCATAAAAACGCAAATCCGAAATCTGCTTCCTCCGGAAAACCGCCCCCGAAGGAGGTGGAGGGGACAAATTCTCGAAAATCTCAGGTGGTATAATTAAAGATAGGACAATATCCGGAAACGTTCAAATTGAAAATGTTTTCAAAAGAGATACGGTTTTCGAGTTAGAGGCATGTTAAATTCTCAAATATATGTATTTTAGCTATGTGGAGAGGGCGATTTCTTTCGAAAATTGAAAATCTGTGGGTACTACATGAAAGACCTAATTATTTGTAGCAACATTTATAATGAACATTTTTTCCTTAGAGTTACGGTTTTCAAGTTACAGCGGTGATAAAATGGTAACATCTAAAATACTTATGCGTATTTCCGGAGCGATGTTCTGAGATCTCAATAATAAAAATTACAAGTAAAGAATATACGTGGACAATTGGATAAGTAGTAGTTATTTACTATCTTCATTGGTATTAGTGAAATGATTTTCGTGACTAATGTTACACTCAAAAGTGTGAAATAAATATTTTTTTCAAAAAAATGGGCCGACGTTATTAGTTGGTAGAGAAATACAAAATAATATTAATTCTATTGGTGCTGGTACTTGTGAAGTTGTTGGCAAAAGTTATCAATCTAACTGCACAACTTCAAAATTAACAGCACCAAAAGAATTAATATTATTTTGTATTTTTCAGTGCACCAACTAATAACATCGGTCCAATTTTTTGTAAAAATATTTATTAGCGTATACTTTCGGTGTCTTTGTTAAAAATCAGTCACTTGTCACTTCTAACAAAAGTGCTAAAAGTACATCACTTTTAACACGAGTGGCATTTTCGACAATAACACAACTCTATGGTTTTTCCTATTTTTCCAAAAATATCTTTCTGACATCCATGAAATGTGATAGATTTTCTGCTCATAAATGAAATTTATCTTGAACTTCTTTTTGTACCAAATTTATCTACAGTAGTATCTCACACGAGTATAGAGATTCGACCATTCTCTCATTTAACTAGAAACTGCTCGACAATTATATATATAGTTCACATATCCAAATGGACATCCTCCCATTTTTTTTTTTTTGTATCCAACTCTAGGGTCCTTGAAACGTGGAAATGACAAAATTATATCAACCTGGGAGGGTAATGACGGATATGAAGAGGACCTACATTTTTCCCTCAAATTGATAAACATTTACAAAGTTAAAATAATTTTTGAAAATCATGAAAATATATGTATTAGAACCATCGTATCGTATTGAAACTGAATCCCAATAATTTGCCTAAAGAATATTCGATATGGAATATCAGCAATTTATTAAAATATATTTTGAAAACATATCCCGGCGGCTTCGTTAGAATCAATAATAAATAGCAAGTCAAATAATTTAAAACCAAAATAGGATTTTTTTAAGAACTGTAGAAAAAATTCTTGACCATAGTCAACAGAGAAGGAAAACATCAATATTTAAACGTTTATTTGTGTATTCTGTGATTAAATAACATGTTCAACTCAAGATCAAAGCTTACAAAGAAAACCGGAATAACGTCCTTATTATTGGTTTATGGAACATAGTTTATTGGACGCATGATCAGTTCGTGGCCGTCTTCTTTATTCTACTTTTTATTTAGAAATGGAAGGAATGAACCTCGAAAGATAAGAGAAATAAGGTTACGTCTTATCGTATTATATACATATATATATGATTCTTAATTACTGGGTAAAGATATAGGTGTATGAAATTTATATAGATTGTTGTGTAACAGGCCGCTGTTTCCTGCTGAAGGTAAACATACCTAAATTATATGTCATAGATGCAACAAACGAGTTGACAATAAGTTCGTTCCATCCAGATCTGAAATTCTATGAATCATTTCACGTACGTGTACCTCGTTTGTATAACTAAATATTATATTATATAAGGCGTTTCACACTTAGAATGCAGTGTGGCCGGGTATAGGCAATGTAGCCAATGTATTTTAAATAGGAAAACGGCACACAGTGTTGTCGTTCCCTCTAGGTCTGTGAAAGTATTACCATTGACACAAACTCATCTATGTATTTTATTTATACGAGTTTCATAGCCCGGGCCCTTGGATTAAAATAAGTACAGATTTTAGAGGCTTCAACACGACCAATGTAAATATGAGTTAGGTTTCAAGAAACGTTGAGGAGGTAGGTCATAATACATCATACATCCAGGACTCATAAGCACTCTGGCTGCGCTATTTCTGATCGGTTCTTTATCTAGACTCCCTATAAAATCTTTTTCGCAGTAAGCCAGCTTTGAAGCCTAAAAACCTGCAAAGCCAAAGTCCAATTCTGCTCTGCCTCTAATCTATGTTCACAAAAACTCTGCACATCGATGGAGTTGTTTCCTTGCATAGTTAATATGGAATTTTATTTTCTTCAGCAAGATTCACAAAAAAATGTATTTATCGAAAAGTGCAAAATATATGCAAGCATTTGAAAATGTGTACTAACATGCTATCAAATTTTGGAGTCAATATATTGCGCATTGTGCAGAATATGTACTGAACGAGCATAGACAAGGGGTGGAAGAAATACTTTATAAAAATACAATAGTTGATTATTGTATCGTTCATGCAACCGTGCAAGATTTAATTTGTCTTGCTACTCACGTGTTATCCTGTGTTTTAATCATCTCGATGATAAGAGACTTCGTTAATCTGTGGAAAATAATTTGATAAAACATGTGCTTGACAAAGTGTGCTCGTTTTTTCATAAATGTAGATAAAATAAACAAATACAACCAATGTGAATTTTAAATTATATTTAAGCTCCAACATTCTTTATATTCAAAACGGAGAAATCAATTATCAATTAGGTACATAACAATTAAATAATTAAAAAAAAGATTAAAACTTAGCAACCTAGGGGCGCATATCCGACAATTGCTATGTCGCAAAATGTTCCATTGAATATAAAAAACGTATGCTTAATATAGAAACTTATTTTCAAAAAGATTTAGGATCTCCATCTAATGCAATTTATAAATCGTCCAAAGAACTGAAAATTCAACAAAGCATATATAGGTAGGTACAAACTAGAAGATTCAAACATAGCAACGGATTTCGGATAATATATACTTATATTTTTTCCTGTTTGCAGTTAATTTCATCTAAATTCACGAATTTTGCCCTGACGAAGATAATAAACATACTCGGCCTAATCCAAAGAATTTTATTTAATAAATGACTGCATCCCCAACAAAAATCTCTTTTATTAAATACTGAACCAGTCAAGAATTCAAAATCAATTAACTTTTTTATGTATATATCTTCCAATATTTTAAAAACTTTATATAAGGAGATAGATTAGATGCTTGATGAAAATTAAAGCTTATCGACTGACTCACAATGATTATTTATAAATAAATTCATAAAATGTATTTTTAGTTATTTTATTTATTTAGTTTTATAGGTATCGATGTTGCTCAAAAATGACTCATATCAAACAATAAAAAATGGAATATTACAACTGTAAAATTGCAAAAACAATGTACTTAGTGATCTTTTGATAGGCTGGGTTGTTGATTGTGGACTTTGGTTACAATCGCCTGATCATCACACCACATATTGTTTTGTAACTAGTAGCCAAAGACAATAATAAACATTATACGTTTTATTTCTTATCAGCTGCTATGATGCGAGAGCTTTGCTGTAATATATTTTTGTGTTCAAAGTAATTAACTTATGACAGTACATAATAATCTACTCTGGACTCTGGAGGCCAAATTAAAGTTCCACACCTTGTAATCACTTACAGTTTCTACTTGTCGCAATTCATTTTTCAGAGGGCTTCATTTTTTACCTGTTGCAACCAAGGACATTGAATAGCTTCTGTACACGAAGGTCATCATTCTACCTTTATCATAAATGTAAAGTTTAAACTTAGTTAATAGTGGTGGTGTGAAATCATGCTTAGTTGCGCCCTATTGTTTTGTAAGCTTGAATATAATTATTCAATAGATGTCGTTAACAGAACCATTCTCTAATTTAATTTTTACTGACCCAAAAGAAGGAGGTATACAATGCGACTGTACGTATCTTTTTTCTATGTATGTAAACGTGCACCGATTTTGTTGAAAGATGACGATTGCGAGATAATCCCATATTCAAATTTTCAGGGTTTCATAAAGTTCATCCCTTCGACAAAGCTTTTCGAATGCAAGAATCCAAAAATTGAAATTTTCTTCTGTCCACCTTATAGATCACAAAAATACTTATTTCATAAACACGTGGTTATAATTTGAAAATTGACATAATATTGTGTATAAATGCTATTAATCTGATGTAACTGCTTTCGCATTAATGTATTGATTCAATTAACGACCCTTTTGTATCTCGAGGCCTCTGTTTAAAGTCCAAAAGTGTTTTGCGAAATTTAAATAGCACCGGGGCCGGTTGGGATCTGGCTGTTAGTTAGCTAGAAAGCAGGTTCCGTGGATGCAATCCCCGTTGGGGGATAGGTACCCTTTTCTTTCATGGAGAGAGTATAGAGTAATATAACAACTAACAACATAACTTGTAAAATATTCTTCCTTGCAGATTTATTAAGAAAATAATAACTAAGTAGGTATTTAAATGGTGAATGAAAGAATTGAAAATAATTTATTTGTGAGTTATCAACCGCGATCACTAAAAATAGTGAAAGAAATAACTTGAAAAAAACTGCCACCTTGGCACCTCAAAATTTTTATAATTTCTACATTATGTTTTGTTATTTCCTGCACATTTTTGAAAATGATTTTATACGTTTGAACGAGAATTGGAATGTGGAAAAAAAATATGAATTATAAAATTGTATATTTTTATTAAAAAAAGTTTTTTCAAACCTGCAAAAATGTAGAAAATAAAATTATGTTTGTGTTCTAATGTGTAATTTAGAAATAAATATATATTATGTATATCCGTCCGTCAATTTAAACACCTATTATTTGTTTAAAGTACACGGTCAAAGGCAATTATTATTGAGCGTAAAGGTCATACTTATTTTATAAATATATAAGACATACAACGGTAATTCTAATGTGATTATACACCAAGAAATTAAAAACCAGTGCAAAACATGCAAAAAAACTATATATATTTATATGAATTCATGTAGTTCATTCTTAGAATGAATCTTGATCAGTTTCATTTTTAACTTATTCTACAACAAATCCTCGCTACAAATTTCAATTTCTTTAATATACGTTATTTCTTTATTCATCATTAATAACAATTACCAGACACAGACGACAAAAAAAATTGCGAACGCTTGAATATTATTGTTTATTGCTATAACAGCTGTAAGAAATTACAAGAAATTGTGAAAATGCGTTTTAAGCGATTTTAAAATATATTTCTATATTCTTAATAATTTATCATTTTGCTTAGTTTTCAATGATTATGAATGCATTTTTCAAGTGGCTGTTTTATAAGAATATTCATTTACTACCTACATATTTGATAGGTAATGATTTTGTTCAATTCTATGAAAATAACATATTCTCGAATTTGGCGGAGAGATCAAGAACGATATAACTTCTGTATGAGTTTTATACTTTATATATTATTGATAACGATAGATAGAGTATTCATAGGATTACAGATTATATTTATGCCAAGTTATCCAATAGGTACAGATCTTATAGATTTTTATCATACGCATAAAAATAATAAGTTCTAAATAAATTGAGTTATTAATTGCCTTTAAACAGCCCAAAAATTATTGAAAAAATATCACAAGACTTTTTTTAAGGATTTTCTATAAGGAAAAAATAAATGGTGAAAAGATAGAATTATTAATTAAAAACAAAAAACATAAATTCAATTGCCAATCCCGCTCTTTGCACCTTGACCGTCTATCTGCATAATATTAAATTTAATTATAATTTATATTAGGTACTTATTAGGTATTGCAACATTCTTAGATTTTTGGAATATATTATTTGATGGAGTTCAACCCATCATTCAGAAATAAAATTTGCATTACAATAGAGCACTAAAAAAATGAAGGCAATTTTAGTATTATAATGTTGAAAAAAAACTTCCAACGATCTGGTACTTACTTGAACATGGCTGGTTATTTCGAAAGGAGCACACCCAAATAAAACTATTAAACTAAAGCACTCAAAAACAGATCAGTTCAAGTCTATCACGTCTACTACGATACCTTAACCCGGGTACAATGTCGTCTGCCTCGTGCATTTATCGAAGGTGCAAACGTTCGATTATCTTATCAGAGTATCAAACGATTTTTTTTTTGTTTGATAATGGACTTTAACTTGAGACGAAAGACAACAAAATTATAGGAAAACACAACTATAAAAATGAGGCCTCACTATGTTGTCTTTCACGTAAGAAGCCAGCGACAACGAGACTACGTGTTGTTTTCAAGAAGTTGTCTACTAAATACAAGCGGGCGGATACGGAATGGACTTTTGTATTATCGCGTGGTGTCATGCATTTTGGGTAGATAATATAAAGAAGGTTCAAAAGAACAGAGGAGTTATGAATGTAGGTGACTCATAAATCGATCTACTCTTATCGAAATTGGAAAAGAATGTATTTTTTTAAAGAAATGACGCATTTTTGAAAATTAATTAAAACCAAAATTCTCCGTTAGTCACCATAAATCGATCTACTCTTATCATCGAAATTGGTAAAGAATGTATTTTTTTTAAAAATGACCGATTTTTGAAAATTAATTAAAACCAAAATTCTCCGTTAGTCACCTTGGAAATAATTTAGAATTTGTTTTTTTTTATAACAACTTCTAATATAAAATCAAAGCAATTCAGATTATTGGATAATTATTCCTCTATCTATATCTTGTTAGGTGGAATTATTTTTTTTTATTCTCTGTTGCAACTTCTTTTTGAACGACTTCAAAACAAGGAGGAGGTACAATTCGGTTTTATGTTTGCTTTTTTATAGTTGTTCGCGCGTTTTGCATAGTAGCCCTTCCCACCAAAAATCGCCCGAAGGGGGTGGAGGGTGCAATTTTTTCTATAAAATCGAGAGTCTGAGAGGGCAGAATTAAAGATGAGACCATATCCGGAAACGTTTAAATTGAATTTTTTTTCAAAAGAGTTTTCGAGTTTCGCGTTTGCGTTTTGAGATCCGAGCCATATTTATTGTGAGATACCTACATTGGTTCGGCTCCTCCCATTGAGCAGAGCGCTAGACAAGCGGATGGAATGTAATGTACGGTTTAGACAGTTTATAACTGCGTTCGTAAAGTAGTGGACAAATTCTATAAAAACTAAAATGAGAGTTTAAACGAAAAACGCTCGGACCCGTAGATAGACAAAAAATGACAGATTACAAAAACTTGGTTTATTTAAAAAAACTCAAGACAAAAACCGTGGACGATAGCAACGCATATTCATTTTTTTCTAACATACGATGTTTCTAATTCGTAGATTTTTGATAGTGTTAAATGACGCACCCTGTATATTATACCGATCGCTACTACGCTGTGTTGAGAAGATATATTATGCATACGTTAATCTGTAGGTACGTATTAATATACATACCTATACATATTTCAATCTCTGGATAAATACCTACTGCCTTTTGTTGATTTTTGAACGACGAACCCAAACGGAGGAGGTATACAGACTGTATGTCTGCATGTTTTTTTTATATACATATACATATATATATATATATATATATATATATATATATATATATATATATATATATATATATTTGTTCGCGACTTTTGGATAGTAAACGTGGTTCGACTCCGATGATTTTTTTCGAGAGAGAAAAACCAAAATCTGAGACGTCAGAATCAAAGATAAGAAAATATCCCGAAACGTTTAAATTGAACATTTTTTTAAAAGACCTACGGTGATCGAGTTTCATTGATGTTAAAATATGAAACCTGTGTATTTTCGTTATGTGGAAGGGCCAATTTCAAAAATCTGTGAATTATTTCTAGCAAAATTTACTTTGAACATTGTTTCCATAGAGTTTCGAGATACAGCAGTGGTAAAGTCTGAAATATGTGTACATAAGTATTTCCACCGATGATTTGAGATCTCCAACTAATACTCGTAACAAGTACAAGCAAAGAAAATACATAGGTAATGGTAAGTATATAAAGAATATACGTGGGTAATAGGATAAGTACTGTCTTCTTTGGTATTACTGAACGTTCGAAGATTTCTGTGACGAACGTTACATTCAAAAGTGTGAAATAAATATTTTTTTACAAAAAAATGGACCGAAGTTTTTAGTTGAGGCACTGAAAAGTATAAAATAATATTAATTCTATTGGTTGTGCAGTTGCAGGTAGATTCATAACTTTTGGCACCAACTTCACAAGTACTAGCACCAATAGAATTAATATACTTTTCACAACTAATAACGTCGGTCCAATTTTTTGTAAAAAAATATTTATTTCACACTCTTGAGTGTAAAATTAGTCACGAAAATCGTTGAACGTTCACTAATACCAATGAAGATAGTACGTATCCCCTATTACCCACGTATATTCCTTGCTTGTAGTTGTTATTATTGAGATCTCAGAAAATCGCTGCGGAAATACGCTTGAATATTTTAGTTGTTACCATTTTAACACCGATTTTACTTGAAAACCGTAACTCTAAGGGAAAAATCTTCATTATAAATTTTGCTACAAATAATTATGTCCTTCATGTACTGCCCACAGATTTTCAATTTTCGACAGAAATCTCCCTCTCCTCGAAGCAAAAATAGGTATATTTGAGAATTTAACATGTTTCCATCTCAAAAACCGTAACTCTTTTGAAAAAATGTTCAATTTAAACGTTCCCGGATATTGTCCTATCCTTAATCATACCACCGCAGATTTTCAATTTTCGATAAAATTTGACCAATTTTTTGTAGAAAATATTTACAATAAGTTTAATTTGTTTTTGTCGATTTGATTGAACACCTAACACTATTTTATTTAAAAAATGGCTATTATGTTGAATGTTATTGAGGTAACTCTGATTGACTCATAATTTTTTATTAGTTGAAGCTTTTCCCCACTTGAGTTATTTTACGGTATGTAGCTGGATAGTTGGATAGAAATCAACGCTTTTACGACCAAAGTGATGATCGTAGACCGAATCAATAACAACAATCCTGAAATTACGTCGCGGGATTCGGGGTAGTCAATCGGTTTGAGTATTTGGGATTCATGGTGACAAATACAGGAGAATGTGAGCCAGAAATCCGTAGGAGAATTTCTATGGCGAGAGGTGCAATGGCAAAGTTCACGTGTATTTGGAGAGATACAGCTATCACTAATAGGACGAAACTGCGACTTCTACAGTCGTTAGTGATTCCTATCGCAACTTATGCTGCTGAGACCTGGACAATGAAATAAGCAGACCGTTACAGAATCTATTTTGAATACCATGGACTGCACATCGCACCAACGACTCGATCCTTGAGCAACTTAACATCAAAACTAGATTGTCGGCACGTATCAGTCTGCAGTATTTAAAATACTTTGGGCACATCGCCAGGAAACCAGAAGCAATGGAAAAACTGATCATTCAAGGAAAAGTCGACGGCTGAAGAGGGCAAAGAGGGCGATCACCGATGCGGTGGGTAGAGCAACTGAAAAGCCTAACAGGAGACAGCCTGCACCAGGCTACCCATCACGCGGAGGATAGAAGCTCTTGGAGAGAGGTGGTGCAGAGAGTTGCTTCAAACATGTCCTAGTGCCTCCATACCCTTAGGAAGGGTTGGATTGAGAGAGAGAGAGCTGGATAGGGGGTTTTACAACGTTCAGCCACCCAGTAGAAAATTTATAGTGGGTGCGATTTTACAAAATTAGATAGATACATATACGAATATTAACATATCAACGTCCCTAGCGTATACAGGGTTTTTCATTAAGGATGTACAGGTAGCATATCTCAGAAAGTAATGATCGTAGGACGGTAGAGAAAAAACCATAGGATTGCTGGAAATTATTTTCAAGTTCCTAACTATAATGCTAGGGGGCGTAACAGCTACGGTGGTGTATAAAAATGTATTTTTCTTGAAAAGGCCCAATATATGTTAAGAAAAAAATATTACCAAAGTAATGCTGCTAGAATTCTGCATCTTTCCGATCCATCACTTATTAATATAGGACGTGAAATAAGAGCAGTACTTAAGAAAGAAGTTTTACTGATTAAAATGCTTATAATTTTGGTTTGCCTCAACAGAATTTAGCAACTATATCTCGATTAAGAAAGGAAGCTTTGCTGATTAGTAGGAAGTAGGAAAAACTACCATGCCATATTGATTTTTGCTGCTCACGGTAGAAGTCGCTATTTAGAAAGTTTCGTGTTTTTTATTTTTCTTTTAAATTTTTAATGGAATACTACAATTATTTCATTAAAACAAAAATTAAATCAAATTTGCAATAAAAACTCAACTCGTTCCAAAGTTATTACAAAAAGATTGTTTTTTAATATATTTTTTTCTAATTTCAGCAATCAAGCATGCCATACCAAATAAAAAATATTTCAAAGCTTTATTTTAATCATAATTTAAATATTAATAATAATAAAAACCCCCATAAACAATAATAATAACCCAATAGTAAATATTCGTCTTATTTTTTGTACCTTCCTTCACACTTTATCTAGGTTAAGGTTTTATTCGAAATAATGTAAAAGAGGACGAACATTTCAACAATATTATTCCCTTTATTAAATAATGTTGCCTTACATTTACTTACGCCAGGAAGACTCAGAAAAAGGTTGCCGTGAAACAAATGGGGACGTTACTATGGAGATTTGGAATTGAATAACTGTCAAACAGTTAAATTATGATAAAAATATTACTTGATAAAGAATTGTTGCAGTCGCATTCTTTGTAAATTTTTTTGTTGTGTGTTCAAATAAGTTTTTAGAATTTGTAGAGGCGTACGATATGCTTGCGGTATATTTTCAATGTCTTGAAAACTTGAAAACAGGTGTAGTTCTGGAGTTATTCCAGTTCGCATCAGAAGACGTCCAGTTAGGAAAGATCATAAACGTTCTTGCGTACGTGGAAGCGGATCCGCATTTAAATATCAAAAACATTTCTTTAGATATGTGCAGGGAGAACCCTTAATTCCTCTCACAGATACTGTGGACTGATGAAGCCAAATTTTTCAGGTTGTGGTAGACTTAATTTACACAACATGCATTATCGGTCACAAAATGTCCTCATTCGATGCGGGATGTGGATCATCAAAATAAGTGGAATATAAACGTGTGGGGCCGAATCTTAGGAGGCAAAAAAAATTGACTATTTATTATTGATGGCCATCTGAATGGCGAATCATACCAAGATTTTTTAAGAAATGTCTGTCCTTTTACAAGACGTTCCTCTCCACATTAGGATGCCCATGTGGTATCAACATGATAGATGCCCGGCGCATTTTTGTGAAGAGGTCCGTAATTTTTCAAATGTTACAAATCTCTGGTTTGGAAAGGGTAGTTTATTTTTGTGGTCACATAAATCCCCTGACTTGACGGTGGGGAAGAATAAAAAACATTGTGTATGAAACAGGAACAACCACTCGGGAGAACTTGATCGAGCGAATTCAAAATGCAATAGATTTGCTTCCACGAGCTAAATTCGAACCAGCTGTTTTCTTGCACTTTAGAAAGAGCCAATAGTTGCATTTTGCAAAACGGTGGTCATTTTGAGCTTTAACAAAATCGTTTTAATAGTGTTAATGTTTTTCTTCTTTCTTTTAAAATTATTATCATAATTTTTATGGGCGTTCTTTATTTTTATTATTAAATAATTTATTATTAGAATAAAGTTTAAAATCTTTTTATTTATCATAGCGGATCACGGAAATTTGAAAAAAAGTTTTTTCAACGAATTTATTAAAACATTCTTTTGGTAATAACTTTGGAATGAAAAATATACCAATATTATTGGTGCTGGTAACTTTGAAGTTGTGCCGTTGTAGTTTGTTATTGTTGTTGTAGGCACCAACTCCAAACGTACCAGCTCCAATAGAATTAATATTATTTTGTATTTTCCAGTGCACCAACTAATAAAGTCAGTCCAATTTTTTATAAAAAAATATTTATTTCACACTTTTGAGTGTAACATTAGTCATGAAAATTATAGAACACACCAAAGAAGTACCTACTTTATTGCCCATGTACAGTGCAAACTTCGATAATCCGAACTAACAAAAACCGGGGTGCTTCGGATAAGTAAATAATTCGGATTACTGAAGCAGATTTTTTAATTAAAATTATTATTCTTTTATTATCAAACGCTAAAAAACAATATGTACTTACATAAACACTAAATATGAATAAAATTGCAAGAACATGATATTAATCTCTAAAGTAATTTTTGTTTGCTTTACGCATGTTTTGGTTCATCATAAAGGCCATTTCTTTTAACCTTTGAGGTACAAGAATATCACTTAGTGAGATATTATTTTCTTCGGCCCATATTAAGCACAGATTAAAACTTTTAGCTGCTTCACCGTTTTTAAAAGTTTTGTTTGGATTATCTAATTCCGAAACTTCATTGTCGCTAATTTGAGGTTCATTTCCATATGTTTCTTTCAGCGGTAAGAAGTCTTCATCATTTTCAATCCAGTTGCTTATTTCCATGTTTGTAAGATTTAGCTCGTCCAAAACATTACGCATATCAGCAAAGTATGAATGAACAAAAGGACACTGTTAAAAATGTTGACAAAACAAACTTTTTTTCTCCCTTGCATATTTCATCCAAAGAAAACAGGTTAAATCGTTCACTTAGAGGAATTAGATCTTCAGCATCATACTCAATGACCTCATCGTGTCGGTCATAATTTTGTTCCTGCACTTCTGCAAAACTTCAGCATAGCAGTAGATATACCGCATCCTTTAGGTTAATGGTTTTTAATAACCTAACAACGTTGTCTTCGTTACTGTAACTGGACAAAATGTGGGCTAAAAGGCTTTTTCGGCAAAATAATTTTGTTAGTCTGATACAATTTGGTGGGAGGCATAATGTTGTAAATCTTCCAACTCCCCTTCAGCTCATCTATAGTTCCATGACTTGAGGCATTATCATGATTAACAGCGCTTTTTCAGGAAAATTAAGTCTTCTTAAATATCTTCTAACCTGAGGTATAAATTTTTGTCACAAATTGTCCATCTTCCAACCCCATACTCATCTGTCAACATTTTTCCACTTTCTCCAAGGGCGAGTCTATCAATCTAGGATTTTTTATCGATAACGTTGTATGCTTTCTTTGAAGTGGCATTTTAATATATTTAAGGAAATCTTAATTAAAAACCACTTGTCACCTAAAATGTCATTACGTCCCAGGTAAGAGGTAAAATAAACATCACTGCTCATCTGAAAATCTCTACACAGTTTCCTATTCCTATATCCGTCTAAAAGCCCACGTTCGGATTATCGATTACTAAGAAATTCGGATTATAGAGTACCCAATGTATTGATATTGAAAATGCTTGTTCGGATTACTGAAGAATTCGGATTATTGAATATTCGGATTATTGAAGTTGCACTGTGTAGGCTTAGCTTGTACTTGTTATTATTCAGAGATCTCAAAACATCGCGGGGCAGATATTCATATTTCAGACTTTACAGTTGTAACGCGAAAACCGTAAGTATTTTCCACCCCCTTCGGGGGCGGTTTTTGGAAGGGGAGATTTCGGATTTGAGTTTTTTTAAATATGGGACCATTTCTCAACTCTCCTCTTTCACATGAAACAAAAATCGTCTAAATCGGATTACGTTTACTATGACAAACGCGCGAACAGCCATAAAAAAGTATTAAAAAAGCAAACATACACTTTTTTGAAGTCGATCAAAAAAGATATCGATATGCGGTTTTGACTTTTTTTATTGTAAATTTAATTTACTTTTCGTTTTTGATGAAATAATTGTAGCGTCCCATTCAAAATTTAAAAGAAAAATAAAAAACCTGAAAGATGAAAAAGATAAAAAATTCTAGCAGATTTGGTAATATTTCTTCTTAACTTAAATTGGACCGTTTTCGAGAGAAAAATGCATTTTTATACTCGATCGTAGCAGCAATCCTTGAGAGGATTTTTCCCTACTGTCCTACGAATATTACTTTTATCTAAGATATGCTACCTGTCCAGCTTTAATCGAAAACCCTATATAGTAAAATACAATGATTTTTAATGATGAGTCTATTGGAAAATTGATAATATGAGCCTTGTGGATCACCAACTCGCTGGTTTTAGTAGTATCTATGTGATCCTAATCTTAATGCTAAATGTGAACTAATTTACAATATCTGGGAGACCGAGCTTTGCTCGGGTAAAACAGGATTTAAGATGGATCTACAGGCACTACTAAGGATATTTAAACTTATTAAAAAATGTGCATATTTCTGGTTAAAATGTATTGCGATCGGTAAACAGTGCTTTTATTGTTCACATATTCGTAAGTTATAGATTTCTAAATAAATATGAATGTATAATATGAATGATAAATATACCAAAACTCAGCTGTATCACCAATCGACTTCTCAACCCCCAAACACTATACACACTGAAACTTTTATCTGCGGAGCCATTCTTGAAATAGCTAGTGTGAACCTCGAGGGTCACACCGATTAAATATGAAAGTATCGTCAATCGATTTCTCGACTCTGAAAACCCCCTTTTACAAATTTTTACCAAAATCTGCTAACCCTTACTTGAAATAGCTAATGTGTACCTTAAGGGTTGCAATATATTAGATATATACAAATTTTCATTGATCATTCCCGATTAAATTATTAGGAACATATATAAACATCTTTTATTTAAAAAAATGGTTTTTGTTAAAAAAAACTCAAAGGTGAACAGATTTCGAACCGAGGATCTCTAGATTTACACCCGGAAGCTTAACCGTAGGACTATTTTTCCCTATGATGTTTTCGGTTTCATATTTCTATCCCATATATAATCTATAGAACTCGTAAAATGAGAATATTAATTGCTGAAAACGATTTTTCTTGTGTATGTGAATACAACCAATCGATTCAATACACTCTAGAACCCATACATATGAATTTTTATCGAAATCGGTAGACCAGATTCCGAGATAAAATTTGCATATATATATATATATATATATATATATATGTTACAGGGAAAGTACGAAATTAGGGAATTTATACTATCCCTGGTGCTTGTACACATTTACTAAAAGGACTAGTTAAAGTAGGTTCCAATGCAATTTACCTAATTTCACTAGAGATTTTATACAGTTACTGATTGTCCTTAGTAGAAGTGAAATGTCGCTTGAAATCAGATTGCACATAACCTAAGAACATATGATGTCTTGGAAGTGGATGGAGTTGCAAAATCAATTGTGCCTCTAAAAGTGGGATCTGATATTAAATATTATGTGCACGAAAGTGAACTTTATGAAATTTTACTAAAGTTGCATTGTGGTCGTGACAGAATGATGAGGATGGTTAAAAATAAAAAGATACACAAATGTTACCTATAAAGACGTCATGTTGTTCTTAAACCTTTGCGAACCCTGCCACCAGAAACAAAAGAAGGAAAGGAAGGTGTTGACGTCAAACCACTGCTCTTAGACGAATTAAACTCTAGGTGTCAAGTTGATATGATAGATTTCCAATCCCATCCAGATGAAAATTATAAATTTACCATGATCAAAATCACCTCACGCAATTTTGTATATTAAGACCTCTTACGTCGGAGAATGCTGCGGAAGTCGCAACTAACTTAAACTTTTTACACTGTTTGGCGCTCCAAGTATACTTCAGTCAGATAATGGGAGAGAATTCGTCAACCAAAATATCAATAATTCGAGAGTTATCTGGCCTGACTAAAATAGTCCATGGAAAACCACGACATAGCCAGAGTCAAGGCAGTGTGGAGCCGGCCAATCAGGATATTGAGAATATGGCCACCACATGTTTGCAGGACAATTGCATAGAAATTAAATTAGTTTAACTAATGAAAAACAGAGCATTATATTCGGTCATTAGGAGGTCTCCGTATGAAGTACTTTTCGGGTGTCCTATAAAACTTGGTTTAACTACATCCTGCATACCTCAAGAAGTTTTGGTGAACGTTGAAGACGGAAAGAAGCTTCAAAGAATTATTGAATCTACTAAAACTTCAGCAGAATCACCATCACAACAAGAAAACAATGAAAAACTATCTTACTATTGCAATTACTGAAACGTTATAGGGATTGTATAGAATAACTAGTGATTTTATACATCCCCCAGGAAATGTGGTAACTGACTATTCTTTTTTTGGTCTATTTCTTACTTTTACAAGCTTTTTCAGGGAATGTATATAATCGTTAGTAATTTCAAATAATCACTGGATTTCTTACTTTCACTGTAACATATATATATATATATATATATATAATATAATTAGACATAGGTACAAAGGAAGAGCTTTTCTTATATCGAATTATTCTTCTATAAATTATTCAAGGGTTTCCAAGTAAATTACTCCAAAATGATTTTCCAAGTATGTAAAAATGTATGTGATCAACTTCATGTAAAATGAGAGTTCTACATTTATTTCATAAAATAGTAACCTTTCACCAGACATTATCGAGTAGGTATGTGGGATATCATTTAGGTAACCTTGATATGCATGCCATGTCAGTAGATACGTTACATCGAGATGATAAGTATACGTTTTACTACTTCTATTATACAACATATGTAATTTCTCGGATGATGATTATAATTCAATTGTTTGATAGATAATCCTTGAAAATTGATAAGTTCCCTTATAAGTTTTTATAAAATTTTCATACAGACAGATAACTACACACGATCATTTCATGTTAAGTGTTTAGTAATACAATTTAGAAAGTACCTCTATATATATATATATATAGATATATATATATATATATATATATCAGGCAATAAAAAATGTATTTGATCGACAATTCATCAGATTTTTTTTTACCAAGCTTGGCATAAAGATACCTCATACCTCGGCATCAATCTACCACGATATATTGACCTGTTCATGAGATAAATATTTATAAGTGTTCTATCAAAATTACAAGAAATAGTAAGCCTCCCACAAAATATGATAAAAATATATCAACATAAGCAATTTCCATCAGTCAATTAGATTACCCAATATCTTGCTTATTGAAGATCTTTTTTGAGTCACAAAGCTCCAATACCATTAATAATTTAACCTAGGGCGGAAGTACTTTTCTATCCGACTCTCTCAACACAGTCTAACAAGTTGGACTTGGAACTGCGACCTTTGGTACTCCAATAATGCCCCTATCGACATCAACAACAATCATAATCATAACATACCACTCTTTTTACGATATCACAATTTAGCCTTGGTGCACAGGCATTTTGAATCCGTGGAGGAAATTTCTAATTTACTCAGTATTATTTCAGTGGTGCAAAGTCCGAAGGTTGACACGACCGCGCTACACTTTAACATAATTTATGTACTCTAAATTACCCAAGCGACACATTTAAGGTAAAGATAAGACGCTCACATGTCTTCTTATCAAAATCAGGAAAACTACGTTGAATTTCAATGGAATTCTATCACTGCATTAATTAGAAGCCTGTTGAAGTCTTTTCAATTAATACATTTATACATATATCTATAAATATATTTAGTAATTATATAAAAGATATTTCGGAAAAAATCTCAGACATTTCTATTTTTATTTCGAAACCTATTTACGTGAAACTGTCTTTGTAAGTATAATTAAACAATACCTTACTAGTAGTAGAATAATATGATTTTTATAGCTGCTGGTCGACACAAATCAGAAGTGGTAATGGGTCTTTTTGGTTGAAAGTCATTTTTTTAGGTACACCACCAGCTTTCATTCTTATTTGTGGTACTGTACACATCGTAGTATATTCCACATAATTTTCATATCTTTTTGAAGCTACAATTAGAGTTCGGTTATTTTTCTGATGAAATAAACAGCATTGTATACATAACCCAAAAAATCTGCTTCTGAATTTGAAATCAGTTACTTATGTAATTTTTTGTAAATTATTATCAGAACTTATTTCAAAGTGATCTTCACAAAAATAAATTGTAGATGTTGTTCTTGAAGATGCTGATCTCTTCTAGCTGAAGTTAACCACTTTTCTCTTATACCTTTCTTCTCGGATCGTAAATAAATATTTTATCTCGTGTGCTAATCGCTTTTGAGTAACACATGGGAACTACACAGTTTTTATAAAACTTTGTATTCATTTTTCATATGATAATCTCAATTCTCAAGCAAATTAACACTGACAAACTGACAAATACACAGGAAAACATAGGAAGAGTAAATATAAATCACATAACACCTATCCTATATATGAAAGATAGTAAGTGTTGGTGTTGTTAGCGAGCGGTGACGTATTTTTATGTCCGTGGATGATTTGCGTTTTTCAGCGAGAAAATTCAAAATTGTTTTATTTTTTATTTGTTTTCATTAGAAAATTAATTTTTGCTTAGTAAAACATTTGTTTCGTATCTATTAAGGTTCTATCTAAAAGATAGGGACAGTTCGAAAAATTGGTCAACATCCCTGCTTATTTAGCATTATATTGATTTAGACACCTATAATGAGAAAACCCATAGAAGCCTTCCCCGTCGATAGTACCAAATAAGTAATAACAATGATTACAAAATTATTAGAAATACCCTATATTTTCATTGTAATTTATGGTTAAATTATTCATGATGTATTTAAAATGGTAAAAAATTCAGTTGTCTTTTAGAAATATAAATATCATTAATAACCTCAAGATTATAAAAAAATAATTTACATTCCTCTCAGAAAACTCATCAATGCTTGATTCAATACCATGCCAGATAAATTAAAACCGACTAACGTTATCCCAATTTTTAAAAAGGATGACAGAAGACAGACATTCTGCTATAGACCAATATCTCTGCTACTATTTTTCTCCAAAATTCTTGAATAATGTTTGGCAGTAAGAATATCTGAATTTTTATATACACATATACTAGCTTTTTCCCGCTACTTCGTGCGCATGGAAAACTGCATTCAATTCCATGCGGTATATTTTGCGTGTTCAAACATACAGACAGACACACAGACAGACGTGTTAAAATGGAACCTATATTCTAAGTTAGACCTCTAGCAATACATAGGTGAAAATTGCTTTCAATTCTATGTAGTTGTCTTTGCGTGAAACGTGTACAAACACAGAGAAAGAAGACGCAATAAAATGTAGCCTATATTTTAAATTAGATGTGCATGATGCGCGTACAAACATACAAACAGACAAAAATTCTAAAAATGCTGTTTTGGCTACTGTTGCTCTAATAAAGACCCCCCATATTATTTTTTCTTAAATATCTTTAATGTGCAGACATCGGCCTGTTACAATTTTATCATATAAGTATATATATAAATAAATTTTATCTCGGAAAAGGCACTAACGATTTTGTTCAAATATGGTATATAGATAAGTATCTAATTTTCAAGATTATCTGTAATATAAGTGGCTTTTATGACGCGAGGGTGTCACCCTCGAGGTCCATAAACTTTTTCTTGAATGACCCGGCAGATCTGGATAAAAATTTGTATGAAGGGGTTTTAAGAGCCGAGAAATCAATTGGCGATACTTTAATTTTTAATGGATGTGACACTAGCTATTACGGGAATGGCTCCGCAGATTGCGATACAAATTTCAATATAGGGTTTGGAGGGTCGAGAAGTCGATTGGTGATCTAGCTGAGTTCTGTTATGAGAAATCGATTGCCGATAATTTTATTTTTAATTGACTGTGACCCGCGAGGTCCACACTAAATATGTCAAGAATGGCTCCGCAGATTGATATAAAAATTTTAGTATGGGGTTTGGGGGTCGAAAAGGCGATTGGTGATACAGCTGAGTTCTGGTATGTTTCACATTCATATTTATTTTGAAATCTGTAAATTATGAGCTATGTGAACGATAAAAGCAATATTTACCGATCTACCAATCGCAATAAATTTTAAAAAGAAATATGCACATTTTTGAACTAAGATTAAACATCCTTAGTAACTCTTATAGACCTACTCCCACTCCTCTGTTACCGGAGCAACGCTCGGTCACTCAGAAATTAAAGCTTTAACAGATATAAAGAAAATGTACTAATAATGACAGAGAATTTTCAAAGAAAAATAAAAAATGGCAATACATACTAAAAATATGTGTTAATGTTATTTCTTATTTGCTTCTTGCAACATCAGCTTTCACTAAAAGAGTTTTTTCGATTATGATGTGCAGTCGCTAGAAAAGAGAAATGGATCATTCTTATATGTATTTGATAAAAAATAACTATTAATTTAATTGAACATGCAATAAGACTGCAAGGCTGCCTATGAATGTTCTGGAACGAAAATTGTTATCAAGTGCTAGAAGCACAAAAAATATGTGTTCAAGGTAATAATATACATACTTTTCAATTCTTATTTAATGTTTATAGGTACCATACTTTACATTTATCAAAAAAGTTGCCAAATTTATTCGACATCCTAGAATTAGAATTTTGTATTCATGTACAAATAGGAAAACTTTTCACATTCAGTTTTTTTTGGAGAAAATGGGCTGTAATGGACGGGCGCCAAAAACATGAAACACCAAAATGATCTTATAAAAATTCCGTTTTTTTATCAGCCTAGGATCATCTACAATTCGAAAACACGGTCACGAGATCACAACGCTTTACTGATCCATTCACGAGTCACAACTACTGTTCTACCATTCTACCAGGTATTGTCCAATTACATTTTATATAAAGTACTAATGGTAATTTCTGATATAGGTATATATTTTCAATTATTTAATTTTTCCTGTGAAATAAACACCTAGCTTGACCAACTCATTTTTTGAGATTTTACTTTGCCATCTTGGGAGATTAGTGGAAAGGAATCGAAAGGAAACTTGCAACAAGGTTACCTTTTTAGGGTTCCGTAACAGATTGGTGAAAACGGGACCCTACTGAAACTCCGCTATCTGTCCGACCGTCCATCAGTAAAGGTACGGTTTCCTAGATGTGTCGGTCGGCCGAAACCGACCGCCACCGAATTTCGCTGGAATCAGTTGTGTGTTTCTAAATGAAGGCGGTCCGCGGTCCGTCTCCGCGGATAATTTCGGCTCACTTTTGTCGATTTCGGTCGTCGGTTCTATTCAGTCGATGCTTGATTTCAACCGAGAGCGGAACGGAATTTTAATGAAAATAAGTAATCAAAAATCGTCGTGTGTTGAAGAAGAAACTCTAATATTTAGTTAAACAATATCCAGCATTGTATAATTGTAAATTAAATGGTTACAAAGACCAAACATTGAAAAATAATATATGGAAAACTATTTCAAATAGTTTGGGCCGAGTATCTCTCACACTAAAAACTTGAAACGTGGATCTTTTGGCATTGGACGGAGGCAAGGAAATCATATTTTCTGTGGGTATTCTATTATCATATGTACCCGAATCGGCTTCGGCCGACCGACACTCCTAGGAAACCGTACCTTGACTGACACTCGGTTCCGCTTCGCTTTCAGTTCCGTCCTCCGCAACCGACAGTCCTAGGAAACCGTACCTTAAGCGGGCTCTATCTCATGTCAGTCAGTCAGCTGGCGGTATCTTATAAGCCGTAACAGGTAGACATTGAAATTTTTAGAAAATGTGTATTTCTATTTTTGCTATAACCGCAAATTCTCAGTCTGTCTGTCTATGAGTGAGCTGTATCTCATGAACCGTAATAAATAGACACATTAAATTATCAAAAAATATGTATATTACCGCTATAACAACAACCAACAACTAAATTCATACATCCGTCCGTCCATCGCAATGGTACGGAACCTTTCGTCCGTCTCACACATGGCCTATTTACGAAACCCAGAAAGTTTGCTCGTTTTAACTGAAAACACTTCTATTTTGTGTGTTGCGTTTCCTATAGTTTTGATTTCTCGATTGGTCAGGCTTTTACCTTTTACGTAGGTATACCAAGATAACAGAAACAAACATTAACAGGTGATAAAATCATATCCTATGGTTACATTTTTTCATAAAAGAAATAACAAAAAAAAGTATAGGCAATTCAGACAAAAGTGTGGTAAAAGTTCGTTATCCAGGTGTCTGCTATTTTTAGAGATTTTTGAAAATTTCCTTTGTAAAAATCGATTTATTTAATTTCTTATTAACAGAAACATACTTTCGGGAACATGGGTCAAAAATGGGTATAAAACAGCAAAAATCCAATGTAAAACAAACAAAAACAGTAAATCACGTAACATAGGGCACTCTGTATTCATTAAAACAGAAAAAAGTTTAAAATTTTTAACAAAAAATGCCGCAAATATGATTTTCGCCATCACTGATAGCTGATATGTCAAACAGAAAGAAAGATGCAGCGTTGCCAAGAGTTCCTATGTGATATTTTAAAAGAAGTGATAGCTATTTGAAATAATAAAATAAGATAATAAAAACTCACCTTCTGTGGCATATGAATTGCTGTAGGCCAACTATATAATCGATTTGCCACATAAAGTGAGTTTTTATTATCTTATTTTATTATTTCATATGGTTACTCCTCCTTCTTAAATATTCTGTATCGAATGGTTGTGTCTGGTATCCACCATCTCCATAATCTGTTTTTTGGCAACACCACACATATTTTTCGCTTGTCAAGGTCCAAGAGTTACAGTACGCTACGCTACTGTGTTGGAAGTAATTTACTGTTTTTGTTTGTTTTACATTGGATTTTTGCTATTTTATACCCATTATATTCGACCTATATAAAGACCATACAAAAGAAATTTTCAAAAATTTCTAAAAATAGTAGAAACCTGGATAACGAACAATTACCAAAATTACTCGTACTCCGATTTTGATGATTTTTAATTCATTAGAAAGAAGAGGCTTGAGAAATGGTCCCATATTCATAAAAACGGGAATCTGACATCTATAATTAAAGATAGGACAATATCCGGAAACGTTTAAATTGAACATTTTTTCAAAAGAGTAACGGTTTTCGACATAGACGCATATTAAATCCTCAAATGTGCAATGTGGAGAGGGCGATTTCTGTCGAAAATTTAAAATCTGTGGGCAGTACATGAAGGACATAATTATTTGTAGCAACATTTATAATGAACATTTTTCCCTTAGAGTTACGGTTTTCGAGTAAAATCGGTGTGAAAATGGTAACAACTAAAATATTCAAGCGTATTTGCGCAGCGATGTCTGAGATCTCAATAATAACAACTACAAGCAAGGAATATACGTGGGTAATAGGATATGTACTATCTTCATTGGTATTAGTGAACGTTCATTGATTTTCGTCACTAATTTTCTCAAAAGTGTAAAATAAATAATTTTCACAAAAAATTGGACCCACGTTATTAGTTGCTGCACTGAAAAGAATAAAATAATATTAATTCTATTGGTGCTGGTACTGTAACTGCACAACTTCAAAAGTAACAGCACCAATAGAATTAATATTATTTGATACTTTTCAGTGCCAACCAACCAACTAATAACGTCGGTCCAATTTTTTTTATATTTTTCAAGTAAGTAAGTAGATACCTAGGTATATAGGTACGTATTTACACTAAGGAATGTACCTATGTATTTTCATTCAAATAAAACGATTTGAAACTTCTGAATTAGTATTTGTTGCTATCAACAACTTCTTATAAATGATGACTAGGTACCTAAAATATGCGTAATTGAAAATATACCTTTACCTAAATAGACATAGGTAATTCAACGGAATAATAATGTGTTCAAAATAATTTCAATACACTATATAAGTAGGTATACCTATTTGGAATATTTGGAAGGCTCATACTTTCAATACGAGAATGAAAAACAACATTTCTAGAAAATGTTGTTTGCAGATTTTCTTTTACGTTTCAATATAGAACATGTGAAACATGATCCTCAGTAAATAGTAGTTTTCCTCAAAACTAATCATCTTTAGAATATAATCCAACATAATGATGTGTAATGAATATACTGATTAGACCACAGCATAGGTATGCTGTGATTAGACTCTATCAGGTACCTGGATTGACCTTGTTTTGTCAGCCGGACAAATTAAAAACAAACCCAGTTGTAAACACAAATACAGTGACAAGTACTCGAATGGATTAATTAGTTAGTTTAACATACAATAAGATACCATTATGGAAAAATGTAAATCAGAGTAATAACAATAATAATTTAGAAATTTGTTACTAATATGAACTTGACATTGTTAATGAACATAACCTATCACAATGGGTACGTCAAATTGTGGATAATATCAACATGAATCATTATTATCGTAAATCGTAAGCATGTGTACATGGAATTTTAAACATTGTTGGTAATAATCCAAATAGATAAAATTCAAATTCTATAGACATAAAAGAGAAAAGGTTATCATATAATTATAGGAACTCGAACTCACCAAGCTTTTGAGTGATTAACGGTTTATCTCGTTAGACTTCTGAACAGATAATTTCGACAACTTTATCACAAGTCACTGCCTACATGCACTGTTTTTTAAAACCTATGTTTAAAATTGGAAAGTCAACCAAATGAGTTGTTTTCGCGTGGTGTATGAACGAATCTACAATCTACCGTATTTTTGGACAGTTCTTCTCTCCACCAATGAGGATCTGATGCGATTGGAAGGGAGAGTGGCGTGATATTTTACGTCACCATGTGCGTTCTGAATCGATCAATATTTTTTTTAACAGATACCTAGCTGCATTCTGCATTTTAGGCATGTTTCATTCAGAATTTAACTAATGCATAAATTGTAATATTTCATAGTTTTTGAAAAATTATACGCAATCAAGTTGAAAAAATAATTCGATGCGAAGACAACACAGTCTAGAATAAAGTTACACCTTTCAGAATGGATTTATTTCACCATCAATTATTAAAACATAATTAATAATTTTGAGTATTACTTCTGCAACCGTATTTTTGTTGATATGACAAATAACCATTTATCTCCAAGTCTCTGGGGTATATATTGGAGAATTGGAGGCATGGAGATAGTGTTCTCTGGGTATATAAGTATATTGGTGAAAGTAAAGCGCCAATAGATGGAGTAAATAGAAGTGAACATCAAATAAATGAGCGATGAGAAAACGCGCCAACAGCTATAAATTTAAAAATCTTTTGCGAGCTAGATGCTAGTTTTGTTTCTGATGTGAGAATCTTGTGAGAATACAAAAACTAGCACAAAAATAATTTTACGTTTTCTGTGCTGTATAATATCTGAGCTTTTCCTAACATCCAATAGGTGCCGCAAGTTTCAAATTCAATTTTAAAATTTAAAACTTCATTGGTTATCTATTAGTTCATCTCATTGGGGGCTTTAGGCGGATTTTTTTTTCTTTGACCGCTAAAACGTTTGACATTTTATCTCTGTTGGTAGGTGACAAAGATTCGCTTTGTATAAAAATAAAAAAATTGAATAATCTTTTTCTCTATAAATATATCTACAGACAATGAAGAATTTCCATACATTTTAATCCTTCCTAGTATAAGTTTTAATCATTCTAATAAATAACATTTGCGAATTTAAAACGTACCTATTTCTATTTGTCTCTGTTCTATTGGCGATCGTGAACAAAGTGTGCGCCATCTATTATCCGGAGGAATTTTTCAAAGCAGTGGCGGCTCCTCAGAATTCATATTTTTGACTTAGGTGCATTACAAATCTAAGAGGTTAGTTCTCTCAATAATTATAAACGGCCCACCCCAAAAATGTAAAGTATGGAAAAGTGCAAGTTGTATTCTTTTAGTAATTTTGTACAATTTGCCCCCTCTGCAATAAATGTCATGAGGTGTCCCTGAACAAATAGAGTTGAACATTAAACCATCAACCTAACCTATTTCCTCTATAAAAACATATATATTTTACCTAATTTTATCCAATTACATTACATATTCACTAGCACCGCTCTTCCTAATGATATCTCAAGTGACAACAAATATCTTGTTGAATAATATTTTTCCGCATATATGTTTCACCATTTTCCACTAGTATTTCTCTCAGTAAGTGGTTTATTTTAATTATTTTGCTAGGCAGATTTATTTCGTATATAAAGAGATCCTCTAACTTTACCTTTCAGTATTTGTATTCGCACAAGATTCTTACATCAGAGACAAAACTAGCATCTAGCCCGCAAAAGATTTTTAAATTTTTAGCTGTTGGCGCGTTTTCTCATCGCCAATTTATTAGTTGTTCACCTCTATTTTACGCCATCTATTGGCGTTTTACTTTTGCCGATTGTTCTATTATATGACATGTACATGACAGCTGTCAGTTTGACAAATGAGCTAAGCAATGCGGCGATGATGCATGATGCATCGCCATATCGCCATTGCATTGCCCGTCGATGGCGATGCATCTGCATCTGCATCAATAATCAATCAAACCTACGTCAGCCGATGTACTCTCGTAAACTGAAAAACTTTTGATACCAATCGATGTATTTCTAATTAATTATAATAACTGGAAATACTAAGGGTTTGGCAATTAAGTTTGTAAAATTTGGCAAATTTAAATTTAGCTTTTGATCATCCAGAGTGGCCAGGTTCAAAGATATCATAAACACAACTTTCACAACATACGGTGGTATATGGTATAAGCAGTTTTAAATATTTATATTTTTGGAAAATGCAATTTAAAAGACATCGATCGGTATCAAAAGTTTTTCAATATACAACAGTTCATCGGCTTGCGTAGTGCTGACAAAGAAGATAGATACTACATAGAATTGTACATCGAATGCTACATTTATGGCGAAAACCAATAGAGCTTTGTTAACCAAGTGACAAGGACGCTACCGTCGAAAATGAGTATTTTGTAGAATAATTCAACATTCTGCTATCAGGCGACCAGAAACGGCAATAGGTACTTATGTGTTCTAGTGGGCTGGTGATTGCCATTGAGAGATGCTAGGAACACATAGCCGTTTCTGGTCACCTGATAGCCGTATATTTAATTTTTCTACAAATCACAGATTTTCGACGGTAGTGCCCTCCTCACTTGGTTAACGAAGCTCCATTGGTTTTCGCCTCAAATTTAGTATACGATGTACACTTCTATGTAGTATCTATCTTCTTTGGTGCTGGTAGAGCGCTGTATAGATGAGTATTATCGCCGGCCGCCATTGTGTGTCCTAACTGTCACAACAATGATATAGGTAGAGCACTTTGTTACGTATCTTTACATGTATAACCTATAAATCTATACCTTTGACATGACAGTGAGGACACACAATGGCGGGTAGCGATAATACTCATCTATACAGCGCTCTAGTGGTGGTCAGAAATCGGAAGCAAACACTGGTGTGGACACGACCACTTACTCAGATCTTGCATCTGGAGCTTTGTTTGAAAAATTGACAAAGTGCTATTCCCAACAGGCAATTGACCTCTACAAAATAAATATGTGTGTGTAAGAAACATTTCGAAAAATATATTGTACTGCAGTATTCACTTTGAGCAGAATCTAAAAAATATGTTTATCAAGTTTGTTCCTCAGTTAAAATGCACTGTATATACCTAGGTTCACAAAAAGCCCCTTGATTAAAAAGGAAGAATGTATCAACCATTGTCTAAGATTATTTTCGTATTTGCCTTTTTTGTCAGTCAAATCATCATTGAGATTAAAAGGCTTTTAAAATTACAGTTCATAGTTAGTGTCATTGAGAAAATTTGTTCGAGTAACGTTCATGGCATCTTCGCAATCGCAACTCGCCATTCGTAGCACTGATTCTGGCGCGAAGAAAACAGAGAACATACCTCAAAATTCCAAATCTGGTAACAGAGAAAACATACCTCCTGTAGGCGTATTCTGTACATTTGCATTTGCGTAAGTCTCAGAACTAAAAGTTGAAAGTCAAAATAAAACTAAACTTGTTGAGTTTTGATGTATTCTGACTTTCAACTTTTAGTTCTGAGACTTACGCAAATGTACAGACCACCTAATTCTATATACCTATAATTTACCGGAAAGAAGTTGGCGCGGATATTTTGTTTTTCTCAATATTACTAATATATATAAATTGCTCACTAAATGCTCATTCTGAAACTGAAATTGCTCAAGCTGGAGAGTATATAATTATTAAGATGTTCTCAAATTAAATTTTTGTTTGTAATTTCACGAACATGTCGTTTAATAATTAGTATTTACGGGATTAAGATGCGTCAAAAACTTGCTCAGCAATTGCTCAATCAGAATATATGAATAGTTATATGTTTTTCGATTAATAATTGAATAATATTAATGATTAATAGTTTTTCAGTACGGTTGTAGAGCTATGACGTCATCATGGTATATTTGAATGGTGGTTGTAGCCAGAGACAACCATGTTGTAGCAGAAATAACCAGCAGTGGATTAAATTGGCAAATGTCCTTTATTATTATTTTCAAGCTGATGTATATTGGTTTTATTTAGGTCAAATCTTAGAGCTTGGAATTACAAAGGAGAGCAAGTGAAGCCAAATAAAGCCTAAATCAATGGCTGCCATTGGATGTAACACACTACACCATATTCATTTTTCGACAGCGACTCTTGTATCCAAGAGCATCGCATTGGAGGTATGTTTTCTCTGATCGCATTTCACCATTGTGCTAAGACAAAATCGTCGTTTTCATTGAAAAATAGCAAAAAAATGAAAATAATAATAAGCTGTAAACACCAAGGAGAGATCGAAACTAATGGGAGCCGACGAAAAATTGGTTTCACTTTCATTCAACAGCGGCTAGCGGCTATACATAGCAGCACCTCCTGTCGTGTACGCACGACTTTTCCCTACTCTAAGGGTCAAATAAACAGTTGTATAGACTTATCATTTATTATTTTTATTATTTAGGTAAATAGGAAATTCTTGGTGACGATATAAGGTAAAGGCCTCATTATGGTCGTCCTTAAAATGACAGCTAAGCATGCGCACTGAAAAAATAATAATGAGGGAACCATAATAAAATACTCTTATGCCGGGTTTATGCAGACATTTAACGTAAGATAACCTAAGCATTTAATATAAGGTAACCTAATTTAATTTAACAAAAATTTTCCTAATTTATGAAGGTAAATTTAACATAATTTAATTTAACGTTGACGCATGCGTGTTTGCACTAGATCGGTCAATTGTCATTTATTCTCCTACTTTTTGGGCAGCAGCCGTTACGAAATGCTAGTTTTCGTTGTTGATCTGTGGTTTTAGTTCTACTATGACTGCTCAAATGTCAATTGAAAATAAATAAATAATCCCTAGAAAATATTAATGCTTTTTGAAATTAAAATTACTGTTATTGCTAATAAAACAATAACTATGACAATATATATAAAAAAGCCTGCGAAATATGAATTCTCAAACACTCTCAAATATTTACGTTAAAAACCCGGGAAAACAAGACAGCAGTGAATATTATTATCCACTGTATTCACCTAGTTCTTTTATATAGTATCGGCGGTTCCTTTAAGTTGGTCGCTCTGTCGGTGCGCAGTGACCGGTGTAGAACGCAAAAATTGAGCTCATTTAACGTAACGTAAGGTAAAAGTTAACAAACTAATAAATTATGTTACGTTATATTAAATGTTAAATGACGTGCATAAATCGAACAACGTAAACAGCATATTTCATCTTTACCTTATATTATGTTACATTAAATCCTTAAATTATCTTACGTTAAATGTCTGCATAAATCCGGCATTACTCTTCCTCTATTTACGTAGGTATATTGATTTACGACTAGTTAATAGTTAAGTATTTAAGGTTTCCTTATTTCCTTTATTCAACGAATCTAACCACACAAAAACCATGATTTCATCAAAACCTTCAAATATTTGGCCTGTTTGTGTTAAAATTAGTCAAATTACTTTTATACAACAAAACAATGACGCAGACAAAAGTATTAGGTTAGCTGTTGCTGCTGCTTATCCAGACAAACTGTCAATTTAAAGAGTGCGTTCCAATAAGTATTTATTTTTTCGAGAAATAACGTTAAGACCTTATTAAAATAAGCCACCCCTGAATAGTGCTTGACGTAAAAAATATATCTCCAATAACTTCCTATTAAATCAATAATGAAGAATATTTCGGACGCAGATAAGTGATGTGCATGAGGTTTAGGAGGAATTGTTCTCTGGTTAGGTTAATGTCCGTGTGTCATGAAGAACACGGTCGTATAATAAGGGTGTTCGAGCAGTAGTTTGGACCAGTTTCCAACTGTGTTCCGTGATTGTGGAGCATGCGCATATGAATTTCCCTCTTCTTAAAATTAAAATGCGCATGCCTCTGACGGTTTGAGTTTGGTTTGAAATCCTGCTCGAACACCCTTAATATAAAGTCTGATAAGGGTGTTCGAGCAGTAGTTTGGACCAGTTTCCAACTGTGTTCCGTGATTGTGGAGCATGCGCATATTAATTTCCGTCTTCTTAAAATTAAAATGCGCATGCCTCTGACGGTTTGAGTTTGGTTTGAAATGCTGCTCGAACACCCTTTACATCTCCACTTAAAAAAGTGTCACACTTATTGAAGGCGTTTTTCGAAATTCTAGACTTGGCCGCGCAAGTCGCTGTAATCTAGTATCGTTGCCAAATTCTTAAATATGATTCTTGAGTTGTACTGTACTGAATTCAAATTAATTTCAGAAACGGTAAGTGAATTATTTATTATATAATAAGAGCGATTAAACGAATGATTGTCTCTGAGATTAATTTTAAAAAGATACCAGCCACTGACACTAGCGATTAGCGCCACACACAAACTAACTGCAAACTAAAAATATTTTCAATATCTATGACCTACCCAAACTCCGTGGGACCGTGTGAAGAAGTACAGTTGACATTTACGAGCTAAACTTGCACAAAAGCACAGTATCAAGAACTATAACAAAAGCAGAGAACAGAGACGTATATAGTACGTCAGTACGTGTTCCTATAAAATTCATCACATTTAAATGCATCTAGTTAATAAGAGATAGCAGAGCGATCAGCAATTAGACGTTTTCGTACGCTGTGGATGGAGCCAGATTCAATCTGCTGGAGTTGAGAAGGAGTGGGGAGAGATACAGGCAAAGATTAGAATACATCTCTGCTACAGGAATAAAGCTAAACGTATATAAATATTTTATCTATGGTTAAAATAGGTAGATAGCACTCGAAGTAGATAAAGTTTAAGCCTTTCTCGAGCGCATTGGGTTGGACTTGGCAAAATAGCTATGTTAGATACCTACCTATCATTTATCACTTTAAGAATGTAGATTACATGTTGACGTTCTTCTTGTTTTGATTAATATGATTGAGACGACTATTTTCTGTTAAATAACAAGGATTGCATTTAATAGAAATAAAAATAAATCATCTACTTAAAATAAAAATAAAAATAAAGAAAAACGGATCTTCACATGCTTATTGTGCGTTAATATAATAAAAATAATAATTATCTATTATGTCTTATTATAATTATGCCGCAATGGAATAAAAATTATTTGTTTATGGAAATTATTAATTTCAAGCCTGTTTAACATTTGAAAATATATATTATTATGGTACTATATTCATATTATTATTGCTTTTGGTTCAGATCAGACGATATAGCTTCGGTATTTTATTACCTATCTGTTAGATACGGCCCGCTGTTGATAAATACTTACATTTTAAGTTATGAAAAATTTTCAATCAAGTATACTGAGTTTTTCTAAATAGTTGGAACTGTACACAACTTTGTTTTCTTCTTATGGAATGTGTATAATTGAAATTTATTTTTCAGATCAAAATGGAAAAATAATGTCAGTTTATTAATATGACTTTATGTTTATAGCTAATATTTAATGAGATATTAATTATTTTCTGAAGATTTTGATATATAAATAGCCTAATTTAAAAATTCATATATCTGAGATTAATTAAGATTAAGAACTGAAATTTTAATGAACACTTCTCACTATCGAGTAATATGTAACAGTTAGTTTATATGCCCTTGATATTATGTGGGGTTATCATGTAATTAGCAACTGCAACGCAGAGAATATATACCTACTGCTGCAACGCGACCGCGACGATCGCACAATCATTGCTGTCAAAACGTCAATTTGGTACAGTGTTGTCGCTCTGTTAGTCTTGAGCCTAAACTGATTTGAAAAGTAACAAAGTGAGGAAGCATTTGTATAAAGTTTTGATAAAATCAGCTATAACGTGGCTATAACTATTTTTTTTTCAAATAGGACGGTATAATTTTTACACTGCCGATGATTGACCGGATAATTTTACATGTAAATAACTGAACTTTTACCTAGGCCTCATAATAATTTTTCAGAAATATTTACGATTTTGTAATTATTCAATAGAATTTTATAATTTACAAATGTCTTGGAGTGAAAGACAATAGAAATGAATTTGTCAGTTTGATTGTCAACAACAATTTTTACATTTCTTATCGGCAAATGCTACAACAGCATAAAAAAATTTTAAAACATGAATTTTATTCAAGAAGAATTAAAAGACATGATTTATGTTTTGGGCGAGACAAGTCAGAACACTCTTCTACCGACAAGAGTCTACAGAGCAAGGTGGATTGGTTTAGGAGGACCAGTTCCATTTCCTCCTAGATCACCTGATCTCACACCTTGTGATTTTTTCTTGTGAGTCTGACTATTATGCTGCAAAATACGAAAAAATTATTTATTAGACTTATGTATAAATGTCAATAGTAACTACCTACTTTGAACATTTATACCTAACGCTTATTTAAGATTGTTAAATTTATTCAATTATTTTCTGTTTTTATTTCATTAATTTACCATTGCTTGAGTTCAGTCGTTTATTTTATACGATTGATTATTTAATTATCAAACTGACAACTTAATTTTATTCCAAGGCCTATCTGATTACGTTATGAAATTCTAATAAATAATTACAAAATCGTAAATATTTTTGAAAAATCATTATGAGGCCTAGTTAATTGTTCAGTTATTTCCATGTAAAATTATCCGATCTTTCCATCGACAGTGTCAAAATTATACCGTCCTATTTGAAAAAAGGGTTATAGCTGATTTTATCAAAACTTTTATACAAAAAAAATCTTTTGAGCACACCCGGTGTAATATCAAGGACATATGAATTAACCGTAACATATTACTCGATAGTGAGTAGTGTCCATAAAAATTTCAGTTCTTAATCTTAAGTAGTCTCAGAGATATGAATTTTAAAATTATGCTATTTATCTGAAAAAATTTTTAGAGAATAATTAGTATCTAATAAAATTTTAGCTATAAACATAAAGTCATTAATAACCTGTCATTATTTTTCCATTTGGATCTGAAAAATAACCTAGAAAAAACAAAGTTGTGTACATACAGTACAGTTCCAACTATTTAGAAATACCCGGTATTAATTGAAAATATTTATAATAAGATGGGGTTAGTACATTTTCTTCAGATCTTGACATTAACACCGTAATCGTCCGAATAAGCACCTCCCACCTTGTAGGTATATAGGTACATCCATAGGCTGTGTTCCGGGAGTCGCTATCTGCACTATCTCGCATTATCAGCTGTTCACGGAGCTCAGTGATAGTACTATAAACGCTATCGTGATGTCATTAATTTTTGTGTGACACGTCATAAATGAATGCTATCAACGCTATTTCTTCCGAGAGTGTATGGTAGTGTTTGCGTTTGCAAGCCACAATTAGGATTTTTTCCCGGTGAACTAGCGGCAACCGAATTGTACTTCCCGGTACATTTACGCGACATAAACGGTAATAGGGGAATATTTTCTGACGTCACTAATCTTATAAAACGGGAACTGATTTGGTTCCCGTCCTCTTGAGCATGGTAACTGGCGGTTATAAATGTCAAAAGTGCCAAACTGTAAAAAAATCAAATTTGGCTGCATGTCTTTTTGTATTTGATTTGAGTTTTGGATTCAAATTAATCATATTTAATTTATTTATCACATCATTTTGTTAATCATAATGAAAGAAGAATTAATTGAAATTGAATTAAATAACATTCATCCTGAAGAGTTGATAGAATACTCCTTTTAAATCTGGTAATTCAGTCTGAGTGGTCGGTATGTATTCGGATGAAAATATTGCTCATACAATTTTGGTTTTGTTACACTCGATTCTCTAGTATCTCCGTTATGGGCGAATTAAAAAAAATCATCCAAAAATGGATGTTCGGCCGGTAATATCACAAACATACTGACCAATACGTTTAAAATTGAATAAAGAAATAATTATAATAATAGATAAATAATACTATTCTTTTAACATAAAACTTATCGATCAAAACTACAAAACAAAATATTTGTCAAAAAACTAAACGTTATTATGATAATTTTATAACCGGACCATTTTCGCGATAAACATAACCGAGAATAACCTTCAAGTTTATTTTAAGGTGGGGGTATAACCGCTCTATTACCGACAGCAGATCACCGGGAACTCGCGAAAAAATCCTAAATGACAGAAATACTGTTCATCTGACATAGACGTCATAATGACACTAACATAACAAACCGATAATCGTTTATGATTCGGAGGAGGATGTGTCTACTCAATGGGATAAGTTAAATAAATAATTTAACTGAAATATTTTCACGAGATGGGGAAACTCACGTTCAATTAATATACAGCCGTCATCAAATTCATCTGCAAGACTATACTCATTTACCGGTATGTACCAAAAAATAATGAAATGAATGATATTATTTATTTAAACAAAAATTTATTAAAAGTTTACATACGAAGTGGTAATTTTTATTTATAACAATGATATTAGAGTGACCATTCTATGCAAAAACTAACAAGATGCTTACCAATATTGAGTGCTGCACAAACGTGCTGAAAATTATAAGAACAAACCAGATCTCCTGGCAGAGATCTCTGCGCAGATTTGAAATTGAAAATCATACTTAAGTTACTGCTAAGTAGTTTCAATTTGTACATATTCCAGCTTTAGTGAGAATACGAATTAATTGTAAGAACCATCTTCGCTATTATGCACACAAATTTATCCACTGTATTAACGCCGGTTCTATTCCGGATTGAAAAGCATTTTCAATTTGTAATATTTCTCGGACGTGTCTCTTTATAGACAAAAAAATAAGTCAATTTTCTTTCATATTTTTGTGCCTCGACTCCTTAACCCTTAACCTCAATGTGACAGCAAATGACAGAATGTGACCGCAAACGCAAAATAGTGTTCATGGAGCTTGTTATCACTAACACACAATAAGCTCCATGAACAGCATTGGTAGTGTTTGCATTGATAGTGCAGATAGCGACTCCCCGAACACTCATGTTTTCTCTGCCTAGACTACGCATAGCCTCTTTCAGAGCGATCCAACATCAAGACCATTATTCTTCTGGTCCATAATGGTTCGTGTACGACTGATACGATTAACATATTTGCCAAACTTCTTATTTTTCATGGCAACTTCTGATTTATAGAGTAATAATCAAAGACATTCAGACGTTATTGAAAGGTGGTCGTTGAAATAGTTATTACTGATTATTCAGAAACACCTGCGGATTAAATTATGTACCAAATTAATATTTTACAACACAAAATAAAAATTTTCATTTGTGAAATAAGATGATCGTCAGTCGATATCGATCGATTGAGTTAAGCGCGGCAAAACAGGAAAATATAATTTAGGCGTCCGTATGAATTCGCCAGCTTTCGTCGCTAGTCGGAATATTGTTGTTCGTTGTTCCATTCATAATTTGAGTGTTGCTACTACGTATTACGAATTTATATGCTTCTACGCAGGTACACTGTTGACAAAATTTCCTATAGGAAAATTTTGTCTCTCTCTTACACATGGAAAATACTTCTCTAACAATAACAGATCGTCTTTGGATACATGTTATGAATGAAATGCTTGGTCTAGGTGTTCAGATGTCTATGGGTACATCCATACAAATAACTTTAACATGAATTTCTTATGCGAGCAAATATTTTCTCTCCAAAAATAATCTTTATGAAATAAACACTAGGAGATTTTCTCTTCCAAACTTTTACTAACATTTAAACCGGGAAACAGCTTTTGCAATTGATCAGCAAATACTGCCAAATACCTATTTGATACATACGCACATTGATCCTAAAAATCCATCAAAAGGGGTCTTCAAATTCAAATGTCCAAAAGTGGACCCGTCTTTCGTCTCGCCTTTCTTACAATTACACAATTAATGTTCCTCTTACTTTTGAAATAACGAACGGTTTTTTATAACTTTAAGACTTGAATAAAAATAGATTTGTTTACGCGAATCAAGAATCTCAGCTTAGCAATTCAAATGGTATTAGATTAAATAGAAAAAAATGATCTGAAAATAAAACAGAACTTCAATAAAATTGGTCGTGTCCACAGCAGTGCCTGATTACTAATCGATTAGTAATCAGTAATCAAAAATCGGTATCTTGTGGACACGACTGATTACTGAATTACTGATGCATCATTTGTCACTCTGACACTTGTCAAATGATTTGAAATAATTTAATTCGACAATTACACATATTAGAGGAATTGAAAATGGAAGAAGAAAACGTATTTTCTATTCAATATGTTTATAATGAAAAAGATTATGTGGTAAACGGAACGATAGAGGTTCATAATAGAATTGAGAAATATCTGAAACAAAATATAGCTTATGTTACTATGGTTTTCTGATAGCTGTCACATTGAACAACAAAATAATGGTATCACTGGGCGGAGCTTATAGTAGGAACAATGTGGCGGCGTAACAGAGTCGGACTAGATTTTCATTTGAATATATTAATTTTTCAGATATGTTTTTTTAACAATTAGCTGTTTTAAAAGCAAACAGCCATATAATTAAGAATAACTGGAATTATAAACCTTTTGGGGATGTAATGAAAATGCTAAACAGTAATGTTTTATAAATATGTTTATTTACATACATCATTGGCCTTTAAATAATACAATTTTATTACTGTGATGTCTTATACTATTTATAGCCGACATCGTTACTTTATTCTTACTAAGATAAGTCATGCGAATATTCAAATACCTTTCTATAATACTTTTTATCAATAAAATTCTGTGATTATCACTCACAGAGTGATCAAAAGTGTGAACAATCAATTTGTGAAACACATCTGTGGACACAAATTCTTTTAAAACTGTGAGTTTCAATGAATTAATACATATGCCATTTAAGCCTGAAATAGCTAAGCTATTCTTTAAATGTTTTTCACATTTGAAACATATTTTTAATACATCTTCAGAAGGATATTGTAGACCTTTTTTGTTTTTCAAATCAATAAAAGAATATAAGAATAAATCTCTAGTTTCACTGGTTAAACACTGAACACACTGTTCACAGACAATTTTTTTCTTTAAGTAGTGAACAATATACCCTGCAATATAAGAAATTATATATTTAGAATATGACGACAGTGGGTCAGGCAGATAATCATGATCATTTTCAACTATGCTGGAATCGTTAATGTCTAGATCGGCACCATAACAGGAATATTCTTTTGAGGTAACATTGATCTGCTGTACAGTATTACACTTTAATATACTAAGTTCTTCTAAAGGAATACAGTTTCCTCGGAAACTCTCACGTACTTCAACATGCACAAGCATTTTTTTATAAGCAGACTGAAATTGTCTTGCTGTGGGATTATTGTTATATCCTCCATGGGATCGAATAGAACAAAAAAATAATTCTAAATTATCTTGAGAAAATTTATACATTGGTTTAAATTTTAGCCATTCTTTTTTTTCAACTAAACTTTTAAATAATAATTTAGTACTAGATATGCAGACTTTAAGCCCGAGGAATCCTGTATGCCTATTACTGTCTAATAATAATGGACCATTAAAATGTGTTGTCAAGCTACTTAAATATTTATCTGCACTGTCCAAAAAGTCACTGATAGCACTAAAATTAATTTTTGACAAAGGTTTTTTGAAATCATATTGTAAGAGATTTCGTGAGTTTAAAATATCAAACAATGTGTTCATTATTTTAGTAAATTCCACTGTTACAGCAACATCTTCAAATTCCTCCAGTAACAACACATCTGCACAGAATTGTAAAGCAGTAGCTACACTATCACTAAACACCTGAGTAGCTAAGCGTACCTTCATTTTTTGTTTCTGAAAGTGTATATGAGTAGCTTTTACCTTGTTTCCTAAATGAAAGCTTTCACTTTCTTGTAACTCGTGAAGTTTTTTAAAATATATCCATTCAATAAGTTTACTGTCTTTATTGACGAATGAATTTTTTTCTCCTAATGTGTTTCTGACTAGTTTTATCATATGTGACGCATCTAAAAAAACTGCAACTTCTTCATCACAAGAGGGATGTTTGAAACTAGTTTTTAGATATCCATGTTTCAAGTTGCAGCCCAGTCGATTGGCCATGGTTAAATTTGCCGGAGCACCATCAAATGTTAAACTTACAACATTTATTCTGGCTTCATAACATTTCTTGAGGCACTCCAAAACCAATCCCTTCTTTTGATCAGCTGTTATTCCTGCAATCAAAAAATATCCCACCGGAATTTTCCAGTTTCCATTCACACAGTTCAAAAGGAAAACTAATGCTTCCTTAGCTATAGTGCTTTCGTTTGAGCCAGTTCCCATGTCGACATAACCAAACGATTTTCCTTGACTTGGAACCCATTCTTCGTGTTGGCGAATAGCCATCTCGTCCATAATCAGGGAACATACTATCGGTGCACTGGAGCTAGTTGCTTTCTGATGTAATGCATCGAAAGCCTCAGTGGTAAACCCAGGTAACCCATTTATACTTTGATACCAGCGACTGAGAGTCCTGGTGTGAGGCAAGCAGGTGTTGAAAGTTCTTCGAACATATTTATATGCTGCGGGTGAATAGTAGTGTGAAGTTAAGGCAAAAACCTTAAACTCCTCAGAATATTTTTTCGGTAGGGCCTTCTTAGAATTTTTATTATATAGTCTAATATACATTTCTTGCGGTCCCCCCAATCTTGATATCATATCGAAGCTCTCGTCTTCCATGAATTTTTTTTTCTTTAAATCAACAATAATGGATTTCATGTTTGAAATTTGTTTTTCCTTGCGAGCAAATTTTCTTCTCAATAGTACCAGCTTTCTTTTCCTACTGTCACTTATTGATTGAATGTGCTGTATTTTGGCAAGTAATTTCGTTTTTCTTGGAGTTGAAACAGATGTTGTTGTAGGAGTTGAAGCTCGTGTTGTAGGAGTTGAAGATCGTATTCGAGGAGTTGAACTTTGAGAACTAGATTCAACTTCTTCAGAATGCACCTGAGGTGGCACTGCCCAAGATGTACTGGCTTCTGGCTTGGTTACATTCAATGCTGGTTTTATTAATATATTTGATAATATCCGTATTTGGCATGGTATTGGCGATTTTTCCTGAAACAAAATAATAAAAATTAATGAAATTAATCGTTGAAATAAATCGCATAATGGAATGTAACCGGAAACGAAGATACATCTTTGAATTTGATTTAGATAAACGAACTTGACACATTTAACTTAACATTTAATTAATTCTATTAAATTAAAAACATACTGTAGTAATCCTCTTTTCCAAGAATTAATTTTTGTTAATACAATAACTTGTTTCTAAATTTTGCAATATTTTTTTAGTTTCACGACCACCAAAATAGGTACTTTCTTTACGAGACAAATAGGAAGAAAAGTATATTTAGGTTCGTTTTGATTCGTATAAAAATATTATGTAAAAACTACTATTTATACCTATTTATGGGAGCGACAACGCTGACAATATAAAAAGCCGTGTCCGCTCTCACACTAAAAGTGCTCTGTGAGACCGGCCGAAGTACCTTTTCACATGCGTTTGCCTATAAGTCATTTATTCTATATTATGAATACATGTAAATTAGACCTAAGCTTCATTCTGTTCTTTGCTTGTAATAAAACTTTTTAAAAACTATTTTCGTTAACCGAAAAACATTATTACCTTGAATTGAGAGTATCCTTCTTTGCGGTTTATGATTTAATATAGGCTTTTAATTTTGACAATTTGGTGTAGGTACCTACCTGGTTTACTGTGGGCACCGCATCCTGTCTTAAACGGACGTAAACTTGAGATGTTCTATCGAAACATTCTTCGGAAAAATGCTTGCTGCAAATCACACTATATTTTGTGGGTTGCCAGCCCCCTCTATTAACAAATTTCACCCAAACTTGGCTTCTGTCCTGATCCTTAGGAAATCTACAAATAATTTATACACATTAAATATAATTATCAGAAATTTTATCCTAAAAGAAATGCCAACAGAATCGAAAACTTTTTATTTACGGTCCTGTATACTGTTGATACTAACCTATGAAATGTTATTCCCGATGATTTCTTTTTATCAACGGAGTCTCTGCTAGAACAGCTACGTACAGCACAAGAAACCATATTTGATTGGGTAATAGTCTAGTTTAGGGGCTTTTGCTATAAAAGCCCTAAAAAATCAAATGTTACTAAAAATACATATATGGTAACATAACTTTTAATAAAATTGAGGCGGAAGACGCTATTTTTAATGATTTATTACAAAAAAATAGCAAAATATGGTGGTTTTGGTACTTACGACTTTTAGCAGAAATTTTCAATTTGGAATTTTCTTTTCAATCCCAAATAGTATATAACCATCCTTGTATTTTATTTAATACTAAAATAGTTCAAAATAAGCAAGAATATGCGTGAAAATATAAAATATAAGTTCACAAAAAAGTGAAGTAAAACGAATTGACGGTTGTCTTATGTAGTACATCCTGAACTACCAAGTTCTATTAATATCAATGTTGCCAACTCTGTCAGTATAACTTTTGTACTATGAAATACTCTGTCAGTATAACTTTTGTACTATGAAATTATTTTATTAATATGTATTCTATGATTTGAATTTCATTTCCAATAATACTTGCTTTAGAAAAGTTAACAACAACAACAACAGAATTTAGTATATTATACGAATTTGTCTTGTATAGTTTAACGTTTTCTAAAATGACAAGTACTGAGCTCTTCTTTCTTTCTCAATATCTTGTCGTAAAGCAATCAATGAATTCATATTTTCAAAAGCCTGAAGACAAAACACGTCACCTTCAGCATCAAAAGTTGTCATGATATGTATCGTATTTTTGCTCTAAAGCAAGTATTTATGAAAAATTCATTTTTAGTAAATTTTAAACATAGAACTAAACCTTCAGACATTTAAAATCTTACTACTTAGTTTATGCTTTCGTTATCGAATATTTTTAAAGATGTTCAATAGTTCAATATCATAAACATAGTTTTGGCAACGTTGGAATAGTCGTATATCAATGCTGTTAACGTCAAGTCGTGTCGTCAAACATACTACATAAATCAACCGTCAATCCTTTTTATGTGAACTTATATTTACTATTTTCACGCATATTTTTGCTTATTTTAAACAATTTTAGTAGTAAATAGAATACAAGGATGGTTACATACCATTTGGGATTGAAAAGAAAATTCCAAATCGAAAATTTCTGCTAAAAGACGTAAGTACCAAAACCACCATATTTTGCTATTTTTTGTAATAAATCATTAAAAATAGCGTCTTCCGCCTCAATTTTATTAAAATTTATGTTACCATATATGTATTTTTACTAACATTTGATTTTTTAGGGCTTTTATAGCAAAAGCCCCTAAACTAGACTATTACCTTTGATTGTTCCAAAAACAACAAAATAATAAAGCAAAAAGTCTTTATACACAATAAAACACCAAAAATAACCCTCACACAACAAACAACACAATCTTGACACAAAAGTCGTACCAATATGGCTGACCTGATACCGCTTTAGTCACGTGATGTCTCCTCCTTCTATTTCTATCTCAATGCTGATTACTAATCGATTGGTAATCAGACACTGCTGTGGATACGACCATTGGCATTTCATTTCTTGGAAAGCGCTGAAAAGAAAGATGCTATTATGACATTACCAGTGCTCTCTACTCGTGCCCAGAGAGAACATTATTGTATCTTCTCTCTGCTCGTGCCTCGCTCTGTTCTCTGGTAGGTGCGGTAGCAGTTCAAATTTTGAGGGACGAGGGTGTGAGTGGGCGTGTTCTTGCCATGAAATACTAGTCATAGATTATAGAATAAATAATACTAGTGTCCTCTGTATCGGGGGTACTAACTACGCATCTAAAATAGTCAAGGTCTATATACGTCTCTGTTCTCTGACAAAAGCATGGAAGACAGAGACTACCAACCAGAGAACACTACCACCAACTACCAACAGAGATAACACCAGCAATCAAGCATGATGACGTCATAGCTTTATAACCGTATTGAAAAACTATTAATCATTCATTTTATTTAATTATCAATGGAAAAAATTTAACTATTCATATATTCTAACTGAGCAATTGCTGAGCAATTTTTTTGACGCAAGGCAATCCCAAAAATACAAATTATTAAGCAACATGTTCGTGAAATTGCAAACAAAAATTAAATTTGAGAATATCTTATTAAATATATACTTTCCAGCTTGAGCAATTTCAGTTTCAGAATGAGCATTCAGTGAGCAATTTATGTATATTAGTAATATTGAGAAAAACAAAATATCCGCGCCAGCTTCTTTCCGGTCTTTAATTTGATAATTGAATTTTTATGTGAAGCTCAGTATGAGGATTGCGAGTTTAGGATGCATGCGCGAAAGGGGAGGTGGCTTGGAGTCACATCATATGGTATCTATGGTAACATCACAGCTTACCAATGGCATAGCTTACCATATAAACTGTGCCAATGGTAAGCTTAGTAACATAATGAGCTGTCCCTCCTCTCAACCAAAAAAGTTTTTGCGTATTTTTTTCCACAATGTTACCGGTATAGAAGTTTAAGTATATGGTACAGACTACGCCTACTGACACTGCGGTGAAACTGTGAACACGACCATATTGCTGTTTGCACTCATTAGTATTCTGTGGTGTACTCTGGTGCATCGAATATATAATATTGAAATAGAGAATCTAATACTAATGGTGAAAATTCCGTAGGTCCGTAGCGTCGTGAGATAAATATGATCGAGGAAGGAGTTCGTTCCTTGTTCAACAACAAATTCGCTTGATCTTCTGTTTCTTTTGAAAACTTTTCAGTTTTTCTTATTGCATTCCTACTCCACTTTATTAACTCCATGAATATTGGCAAGAAGACTGGAAAAAGGAGTTTAAACTCGCCCTAAAAATTGTGTGAAATTTCATAAGCATATCTCTTGTAAATGCTTCTTTGCGCACCATGCCGTGCGCAACAAGTGGCTCATGCTTAAAAAAGACGACAGCTTAGGATCACGAAGATAAATAAAGATAACAAATAATATTTAAGGTAATTGTCAAGATGTTCGTCGTACACGAGTTGGAGGTAGTCATGTAGAGCGCTATACAGCGCTTTAGTCATGGTACAGTCTTTGCACAGAACTTGGAACTTTAAGGTGGCCAATGAATAAAGAATAGAAAAGAAGAAGGATAATGGATTTTGATAGTTGACGTGATGGTTCTTGCATATGGCGTCTTAGGTTACAAGTGACGTATCATAAAAAGATTCGTCATTAAGAAAAAAATGTTTGGTTTACTTATTTTATATTTTCATGTACCTAAGGAATGTCATTTTTAATGATTTTTATTGTGCTTATAAGAAAAACAGCAATTTTTATTAAATAAAACATGGTTTAGAAGTTTAGAAAAAAATGTTGACGCTATATTTTTTATGTCTACGTCCATGACATATCAATGTCACTGTTCGCTTACAATTTTATTGGAAATGAGATTTTTGATTTTTTATCATCAAATAGTGAAAAACAGTCCCAAAAATAATGGAAAAGTACTTTTCGGTGAAATGTTATTCCAACTTCTGTATTTTCTTGAGTTTTAGAACAAACCGACCATATATGCTTCTAGTCCATAATAAACACTTATGCCACTAAATTAACACTATGAACCAACGCAATATTCACAATAAGATAACTATACAAGTAAATATTGTTCCAAATTCGCAGTTAAACACTAAAAATACTATCAAAACAAACCAACCACTACAACAATGACATGACTCATTGACTCATATTTGGTTACTCAATATGGCCGACTTGGTAGCACGTTTTAGATGTCAACTTGCGCATATTTCCTTTCCTTTCTATTCTTTATTCATAGCATGTAGCTACGTAGACACATAGGAAGTTTACTCTCCTGTTTCCAGTCTTCTTGACTTTTTATATTTTTATTGTTCTGGACTCTGGACAAAACTGTTTTTTACTTTGACATGGAATTTGTCCACTTGTCTAAGGTTCTATAGTATTCTGTGGACATAGACAAATGCCAGATATTTTCTTGATTTTCTTCAATTTCAGCTTCAGCAGATGATTCAGATTTTCAGATGCCAGATATCTGAATTATTCTGGGGTTAATATCTATGCAATATTCATAGAAGTATTGAAATTATTCTTAGAAAAGTTACAATGGTAGAAAATAATGCCAAATTGGATTGGATGTACAAAGTAACAAGTAAAATTATATTTCCAAGAATATTTTGAATAATAAGAATTGATTTACAGGGAGCGGGTGGTTTAGTGGATCGTGAAGAATATTTACTTGGTCGAACAGTTGATAAGACTCTTGAACAATTGAATAATGAAGAAAAAGAGAAGAAATTGGGAATCTTACCTCCAAAAAATCATGTTGAACATGAATGTATACCACCTTCTATAAGAGATTTCAATAAAATTGTAGCTGCCGAACAGGTAAGCACAATCTGTTGAAACATAGAGTATGCTGCCTGTATACATTTTTGTTGAGAGACTAACCATAAAAATAAATTTCAGGTTGACTTATCGGCTAAGCTACAAGAGGATCCATTAGTGGCAATCAAGAAACGGGAGGAGGAAGCTAGACGACAGTTTTTACAAAACCCCGTCCAATTAAAAAAATTACAAGAAGCTCTGAAAGCCCAAGAAATAAAGAAGAAAAAGAAAAAACGAAAGACATCTGCTTCTGATAGTGACCTTGATAAAAAAATTATTGATAAGTTGAAGCGAGTTTCTGCTGTTAATTCTCTGCAGGAGAGTTCAACTAAAAAGAAGAAGAAATCGAGAGAGAGCATCCTGGACACAATTCTTATGCACAAATTTAATGAACTCAAAGATAGGCTTACTGAGGAAGATATGAAAGATATAATGGAAGGCAGATTGACTGACGAAAGTGACGGAGAACTCCATAAGATTAGGTCTCGTTCCAGCAATAGCTCTGAGAGTGAAAATGAGAGAGAATATAAAGAACAAAACCGCTTCTATCATAGACAAGACAAATCCAGTGCCTGTAAATATATAAACAAGAAAATAAAGAATAATATGTCTGATGAAGATAAAAAGACGAAAAAAAGATCACAAGGACGCAGATTAGAACAATATTCAGATAGCGATACTGGAGAAGAAAGATATAGAAACGATAAAAGGAGAAATAGATATCTCGAAAATGAAGGTAATAATAGGAAACGTAGGAAGGAATATGATAGTTCAGAAGCTGATAGAGGAAGTAAGAAAAATTCTACAAAAGATAGAAGACAAAGAAGTAACAGCTCAGAGAGTGAGAGTGAAAAATTTAACAAAAACAAGGCTCTTGCATATGAGAAAAAGAAGTATCGAAATAAATCTAATACAGATTTTCAAAGATCCAAGAAATATGAGAAAAATTTTGAATTCAAGAATGACAAAACAACAATAATAAAACAGAGTCGATCTGCAAGAACTAGTAGTAGTGAATCATCAGAGGATAAAGAAATATATGAAAGGCACCGTATGGAGAGCAATAAGAAAACGAATAAAAAAAGGGGTACTGAAAGTAAATTGGAAAAACAAAAGAAAGCGCCAGAATGCAGTGATAGTTCCTCAGAGTATATTAAAAATAGAGGTGAGAAAGGGAAACATGTCAATAAGAAGCAGTATAGAAGAACCAAACACAAAGTTCAAGGAAATAGAGACCTCTCTTCAGAAAACTCTAGCAGTACAGAAGAAGAAACTCATATTGGTATTGCGCAAAAGGCATCCAAATATAAAAAAGATAGCAGGTTTGATGATAGAACATTTAGGAAGCCAAAAATAACGGATCATTGTGAACGACACAGGGATAATTCATTAGAAGGCGGAGTTTCAGTTGGGGATAATAATGATTTGGATAAACTTATATTGGACAAGCTCAGGTCTTTGAGAAATACTGAAAAGGAAGACAATCACACGCCTCCGCGTAGGCACAGTGATAGTGAGTCTGAGCAGAGAATTTTTTCTCACATTGATAGTGATAATGATGAACCTGTGTATAGGAGAAAAACTTTCGGCTTGGTTAGTGCAGACGGTACAAAGATACCTCTCAAGCGAACTGGATTGGAAAAACAAGAAATCAATATTCTTATTAAAAAAAATGAATCGATTAAGAAACCTGAAAGGAAAAATGTAAAAAAATTATCTGAAAAAGAAAAAGAACAACTGAGAAAACAAATGATGAAAGACGCAGAGGTCCGAGAGCACGAAAGAAGTCAAAATCTTCGCAAATATAGAGAAGAAAACAAAGAGCAAAATATAGAATTTGACAAAAATTTCGTTCACAAAGAACTAGTCAAATCTACTCAAACTACTAGTGTGGAAGAAAGGATTAAGTCAAAATTGAATAATATTCAACGGTCATCCATACATATGAATTCCAATTTTACTAAGAGATATTAAAATGGTTGTTATATTGTTGGAAATAATTCATATTCATTTCAATAAACATATTTTTATTATTATTTATGATAATTTGTGCAATCGCAGTTTGTTTTCTCTTTTTTTAAGTCGCATAAATCATCATCGTATCTAGTACACCTATTAGTATCCTCAGAGAACTCAACATGTTTATTGACCTTACAATTTTGTTGTCCAGTTTCTGGCCTTGTTATCATAATGGATTTGGGGATATCCGTATTATCTCGACCATAATTTTTACTAGGAGGATCAGTACATTCAATCGAACCTCCACCATTGCATTTAAATTTTTGTTCCTTGAGAACACCTGTATAATATTTAGCAAGTTTTTCTTCGGGTGTATCGATATGTTCTGGGGTGTAAGAGGTATATTGTCCTAAAAATATAAGTTGATATTTGAAACAGCTAGGATAAGTTGAGTAGGTGTAATATGTAATAATTAAATGAACAGTGATAGGCCATATCCAGCGGAAAGGTGAATTTCCTAAAATATAAGCAAATATTATACAAGTTGAAATAAATCGAACCATTGTATTGCAGTCCGGTTACACGATTATATTGAGAGAATAAATGAATAGACAGTGTCAATATATTATTTTCGGATAGTCGCTGATCTACAACTTGGAGGTAGTTCTCGGTATACAACACAGTCCCAACTACATGAATTTCTTGAATATTATGAAAAAAAAATCATGTATATACTTTAGAAAAAGTAGAAACTTAGGAAAAAAACGTTTATAGGTACAACATAATTTTTAATTTGAACGTTTCCGTTGTTAAGAACATTTCTATTATGAAATTTCTGGTAATTCTTTTGAATACAAACCGAATAAGCGTAAAATTTTCTCCACATCTATCGAATAATAAAAGGATAAAAAAAACTAAAAATTGTCAGCTAAATACAAAATGCTTAGAAGGAAACCCGAAACAATCAATCATACCTATACCCTCTCGTGAACATTCAATATTATCCATGGCTCCTATTTCAACAGGATAAGGACACTGCTTTCCAACATATTTAATTCCATACGAATTTGATACAGGATCACGACAATAATTAGTTTTTTCGTGTTTTTGACGTATTTCATGTAATCTTTGCTTATCCTTTTCGGGATCGTGGCCACTTTCTAACTTGAACTGCTCTAGACATTGATCCATTGTGGATCGTGAAACTCCATCACCTGAAATGAAAATAATAAATACGAGACAGAGTAAGTTTTCATTAAAAAAAAATCACCATTATAAGTGTATATAGGGTATAAAGCAGAATGTTTACTATGAAGTTCCACTTCATCAGATCGCTTCGGATCTAAGATTGATATAAATACTTCATTTTGTACATGAAAGTGTACATTACAAAGTTAGCGAATTTTCGATACATTTGATGATTTAAGGCTTCTCTCAGGTGCGTTAATAATTATGGTCGATATTATTGCAATATCTGTTTGTAATACCCATGGTATAATGGTCTTATTGTATCATGGTAGTACCTACATTTTGCATAAGGACACGTCGTGTTGCGTTCCCTCGTGACGCCTTAAAGACTCCTGACAGTCGCGTTATGGTTAAGCTTACCAAAGCTAAGCTGCGTAGTATAGGTATAGATATAGTGCGCCCGCATCCGCCACCAGCAACGCAACATCAGGCGAACGGTGAAGAAATATCGTATGTATCCATAATACATGTTGTTTTCTTTTTATCATGCATGTATGTACCTATACTGACTTCCCATAGTGGACCCTATCACCTTCCTCCATATGAAAGCGCTTTCAGTCATTTGTTTATATCGTTGTAACCTATTTTAACGAATTCGGGATATGTGTTCGCGCCATTTGGAATGGAGGCGTGTGTGATTCATCAGAGGATAGAGCATCTAGTGAGTTCGCGCTACTGGTGGAATGTTCGGAGCGTTGGAAGATGCCGGTGGAAGCTTCTAGATATATAGATAGATATTTTATTTTTAGCATTCTGCTAGTACATTTCGTCTCTAGTAGGCAGTCACCAACAACGTAAATAAATAACGCTCGGTCCAAATACGGTTGTAAATAGTGTAAATAATGGATATAAATTGTACATAGTAGTCGATAGTGTAGTGTAAGATACATATTCAAATAGTGTATATAAATAATCTGTGATATTTTAGAGTGTAAAACAAATAAAATTGAGACATAAATTAATTCCAAGTCATTTTTACATACCCGTTACATAAAATAATCATTCTAAATTTTACCTTGCGTGACAAGATCCCATTTTCTTTCAGATTCTAAATTATCTTTGATCTGATCTTGAATATCATCTTTAAGGAAGCCTCTGTTATACATGTAGTTTCTCAGGCTTTCTATAACTTCACAGGGAAATTTACTAGAATTCGCTTCCATGTAGCGATACACATATAAATCGGCTCCAATAATTTTGAAACTTTGTTGAAATACAGTAATTGTGGCCCCAATATAAAAATCTGATGGTGTGTAGTAGTCGGGATTAAGCGGGTCTGAGCCTAAAAAATAAATGAGAAGTCTCAATAATCACGAAATAATAACAGTAAAAAAGCCAGTTTTTGTTATTGTTATTCGAAATGATCGAAATGAGTTAAATATATTTTTAGGATAGAAGATGTAGATATAATGCCGAAGTTGTTTCTTTAAACCTACACCAGAGAGACGTCATAGACAACACACTTTTCTTGGAATTGATAGTGCCTGTAAGATGCCTGCAAACAAAACATTTTCCATTTTTACATTTTTAATAACATAGTAGAAAAAAATAAAATCAGGCGTGACCACTCACACGACTTTCCTACCGCTACCAAATGAATTCCAGCTAATACAAAAATCGTCTTCAAAGGTACCAGAACCCGTAAAATTACTATTATTTTGTATTTTTAGTGCACCAACTAATAAAGTCGGTCCCAGTTTTTGCAACAAAGTGCAATTTTCAAAAAAAAGACCCACTACCCGTTTAGGAAAAGGGTATCGTCTATAGTCAGGTCGTGTTACCATTCATTTTTTTCAGCGTAAGAACAACAACAATGGTCATATCACATTTTGAGAAACCGTTTGACCATTATATGAATAAACAGGAAATTTTGACAGTTCATTTTAGCATTTTTCCTGCTTTTTCTCAAGAGATAAACGTTATAGCAGATAGATGGTGAAAAACTTCTAGAAGAGAACACTTTAAGTGTTCCATTAAAATCGTTAGAGCCGTTTTCAAGCCACAGTCTTGAGCAAAACACGTTTTTCAGCTATTGCCTAACAACCAATGCGAGCAGAATGTCCAATTTATGTCACCGGTGAGCGGTATCTATAGCCTGCAAAAAAATGAACAAACAACAAATCGGTAAATACGTTCCAGAAATAATCTTGGCACAGACAGGCCAATCGCTGAAAATATATTTTTGGACTCGGGGACCTCTGAAACGAAAACATCTGTTGAAATCCTGATACTGAAAATTTTACACGATTACCATACATCCCTTATTAGACTTCTTGGGGTAGCGGTAAAAAAGTGAAAAAGAATCATCAAAATCGATCGACGTTTACAATGCAAATCGCGTGAACATACATAAATATCTAAATTTTTTTGGACAATCGGTTTATATTTTTATATATCTTCCGCATTCTATTAAATACATTGTCGGTTTACCACGGTTTGTCGAAATATGTATTTATTTTCAAATGTTGAAATAGGTAGGTAAATAGTAAATAAAATTTTAAAAAATATTTTTTTTCTAACCTGGTTTCACAATCAAAGTACTTCTTAAATATTTGCCTCCAATAATGCCAGAATTTTTTATTGGTGGCTCCAAAATGTTGCATGTGCCGTCTGCCAGTGAATATTTCAAAATAAAACGTCTTATAGAATCTTCAGGGTGAACAGCATCCATAATCATTTCATATCTACAGCGAATTCGTTATTTCAAAATGAGGTAGAATATTCTGTAAACGAGCATTTACCTTAAATATTTATTAGCATTCAGGAGTTGCTTGATGACATCTTTTTTTGGAGCCTTGGGCTGGAACGTTAGGGTATTCTGTATGGAATCTTCAAGACTCCCGAGACCATCGTGTGGAGGTATTTGCCTTGGTTGTGGTGGAGGTCCGTATTCTGTTATATCAATGGGTTGCTTCTGCTCAATTCCGAGAGCTTTTCTAAGGAAAATGTACATAAATAAATCTTACAATATATCGGTATAAGAGTCGCCATGGATGTTTTTTCAATAAATTTCGCTGCAAATATTTACAACAAAGATTTCTTTATTACGTGTGATGAAACATCAGTTGAATCTCGGTGGATTTTGATATCATTAAAATCATTTAAACATTTTCTTCCCGGAGTGAGAGTGCAGCACTCCTCTCCAATATATAGGCAAGTTTCTCCTTCTCGAACTCTGTAGATGCTTCGGGATATTATCTTGATCCGGGCATGCATGGTTGACCAATAGCAGCATGCCTCACACTCACACCACCCAGGCCCTCCGAATTACACACGCTTCGATGAACGTCCAAGATACATCCCAAGTTTGTTATACTACTTACGTTCGTGAATTTAGATGAAATTAACTACAAACAGGAAAGGAAATCTGTAAATTATGAGCTATGTGAACGATAAAGGCAATATTTACCGATCGAACCGAACTATCCACTACTATGTACCGCACCATACTGTCGATCTCCAACGTACACCCGGTCTCCACCGTACTGCCGGTCTTCACCACACTACTAATCCTCACCGTATTCACCGTACTCACTCAACTACTGCACCGGACTGACTCCTCGACTTCACTATCTGACTGAACTCCGCAGCAAATCGTCTCCAATATACCGGGTGGTTCTTCGGAAAGACATCGATCGATTGTGGGCAAACTGTAACTACAATCTGAAAATATGGTGACATACTCATGTCACCGGGGGACAAACGTCTAAAATATTTTCATATTTGTCGCATTTCCGGTTATACCGGAAGTAGATGCCAGCTTTGTTATTTTAAATGAAAAACCCTGTATATTAACACAATTTTACATTTCTTGTATAATTTTGAAAATATTTTATGTATAATTTCGTATACCTAAGTGTAACCGTTTTTGAGTTATTCCAAATTTTATGTCAAAAATCAATTTTGCAGTCCAAAACATAATTATCAATTTTTCCTATAAGAAAACCTTTAATATTTACTTTGAGTTGATTTTCTTGTAGAAGAAGATCTACTTTATTAGTATTTTTATGATATTTTGTACAGAGTGATCAAAAACGAAGCTTGAAAACTAAATCCAAAAAAACGTCAAAAGTAATTTTTTTCAAATAGAATTCCCTATTTTTTATTATTTTCTTGTTTTAAGCAACAAAAATAAGGGGAACTTTGTATAAGGTTGTCTATACCAGAAATTAATAGTTTTTAAAATAATTGGCAATTTTCCATTTTTCTATTTAAAAATGCTACACATCTTTGAAGTTGTGTTAGAAGTGGGCCATGATTGCATTAGAAAATAACATATGTCAATAAAATTCAAACAAGCGTCAAAAAGTCAACATAATACTTTTCATTTGCAAATTTTGAGTAATTATCATGCTGAGAAAAACTCCGTTCTTCGTGGAAAATCAGTCTCTCCACTCTTTCATATGCTGAACTACCGAAAATGAGTATGGATGATATCGCGTTTCCATAAAATCCTTAGACCTAGGTATTCCTAATTCGCATGCTACTTGCCTTGTAGAAATTGTGGGATATGCGGCAAAATATCCGAAAATTGCGATTTCAATATTTTCATTGTTAACAATTAGTTTATTTCTACGTCCTTTAGGCTTTATAGTTCCAAAGTTCTTGAAGTCTTATTTTTTAAACATATTTTGGTGTTGGTTTGTGTTTCTATGGATATAGCATTGCGAATGTATTATATGTTCTTGAAATAACTATCACACTATCCATGAATAATAAATAAATTGAAATAATCTTCATTTGTATAATTAAGTTTTCTCGGCATGATAATTACTCAGAATTTGCAAATGAAAAGTATTATATTGACTTGTTTGACACATATTTGACTTTTATTGCCATTTTTTATTATTTTCTAATGCAATCATGGCTCACTTCTAACACAAATTTAAATATGTGTAGCATTTTTACATAGAAAAATGGAAAATTGCCAATTATTTTAAAGACTCATAATTTTTGGTATAGACAACCTTATACAAAGTTCCCCTTATTTTCGCTGCTCAATACAATAAAATATTAAAAAAACAGGTGTTTCCATTTGAAAAAAATACTTGTAACGTTTTTTTGGATCTAGTTTTCAAGCTTCTTGTTTGATCACTCTGTATAAATTATTATCAAAATATCTTAAGAATACTGATAAAGTAGATCTTCTTCTACAAGAAAATTAACCAAAATTAATTATTAAAGGCATCCTTATAGGAAAAATTATTAATTATGTTTTGGACTGTAAACTAAATTTTTGACATAAAATTTGAAATACGTCAAAAACGGTTAGACTTAGGTATAGGGCATTATACATAAAATGTTTTCAAAATTGTACAACAAATCTAAAAATGTGGTAATTCCATTAAAAATAACAAAGTTGGCATATACTTCCGGTATAACCGGAAATGCGACTAACATAAAAATATTTTAGGCGTATGTCCTCCAGGCTTCAGTCACCGTCCAACATGCTCTCTAATCCCAGAATAAGCAATTGTAAGCTCGAAGCACTGGCATTTTCATGGCTATGCCGCCATAACCACCAGCAAGTTCAGATCGAAGCCGATCTCTTCATGCATTCTGTTCAATTCGTTGAAGCATGTTTTGTCAGAACACGTTCTCGAATGTTCACCTGCAATACCTTGGATCTCACCGACTGAGATGGCCGATTTTTACCATGGAATGTTTATGTTGCCATGTACTGGGAGTGGATGCCCACAGCTACCACGGTCTCGTTCTCCATGCCTAAATTCTGCTCGATATACCCACACCAGGTTTTATACTGTCTGTATCTTCGGCCCAGTTCTCGACACCCATCCATACCGTGGGCATCTTCACATCGTGCACATCTCAGAGCGATTTCTCGGTTGCACCCACAGACCTCTCTCTCATCAAGTCCAGCAAGCTACCATGCCATCCAGCCATGTAACACAGCTTCCAAACTTAGGTAAATCTGTACCACTAGATTCCAATCCAGGACGCACTAGTCTACACCGTTGGCCTTATATCCGCAGAATCTCCACGTCCTCCGCTATCCCACAGGCAATTCTCGATGACACCCACAGAAAACTGGTCAGGAATACCCAGCAAGTTGCCACGCCAGCCAGCAATGCCGTCATAGACTTCTAACGTGCCAGCAACCAGATCCCAGTAGCTCTCCAGTGGTAGCCCCACCGTTTAGGCTCTATAGGTTCAATGGTATCTAGGCCCTGGTCTTCGGAAGCTAGATACTGTCAGACTGTCATCAAATTTCTGCATGATGACCATCTCATCAACCACCTACGAGGACCATTTACAGCACCACCTCTACGAGGAGTCCCACTACACCGGAGTGCACCGTAGGTACTCCCGGTCTTCACCATACTGCCGGTCTCCACAGTGTTCAACTGATTCACTGACTATACTTTACTCAACTACTGCACCGTACTGACTGCATGCACTCTCTCCCTCCTTCTCGAAGCTTCCACCAGCATCTTCCAACGCCCCGAACATTCCACCGATAGCGCGACCTTACTAGGTATATCGGGCTATAATCTTGACCTTGGCATGTATGCTTTACACTCATACCACCCGGGCCCCACTAACGTCCGTACTCGTCAAGATGCTCCCCCTCTGACGAATCGCAGGGAAGGGAGCGCTAGCGTCAATAATCCTTCTTTTGGAGCGAAAATCCTTACACGGCTATAGGGAGAATAGAAACGTACGTATCAATCCTCAGTTGAAATGGCTTCTAGCGATGTCTGTACAAAATAATATACATGTGTTTTCTGCTCGCCTGATCGCCATATATTGCAATTTGCATCAAAATACAGTTTGTTGACGGTGGTACGTACACCCGTCACTTGGGTGTGAATTATACTTATCTTTGATACTGTTGACTGAAAATTTTATGAACTCTAAATTTCTGTTCAATACTAAATACTATGCTCCAACCATAGACATCATTGTTTTGATGTCGATGGCTACTATTAATCCAATCTACTGGGAAGTTCATAGTACTATTACTAATATTGATAATTATCAGCTATGAGCTTGAATTTGAATTTGATCAATTTATATACCTGAAATAATCTCTTGTGAAGGTATCGCAATCGTAAAGCATCATGTCCCGACCAAGAACAAAAATTGTTTCTCCAATCTGAAAGTCTCTTGGTTGGTAGTATTCCGTAACTTCTGAGTCAGATAGTTCAAGATATATGGCAGGATAAGTAGCTGGAGTATCTGTATATCGCTAAGAATAATAAAGCATCAGATGTTCTGATTTGGTCGAAAATATTACTGTAAATTCTTTTATTCTCATTCTCTCTTTAATATTGTAAATAAGTAGTTCCATTTTTATTCATTTATAATTATTTGCACTTACTTTGGGTAATTTAGTTTTGCGCAGCAAAACAGGATAGGGATCTTTTCCATCGTTTTTTTCATGAACTTCTTTCACAGAAACAGTATCATCAGCCAAAAAATATAAAATTTCATACTTTTCAAGAGCTCCATATTCATCTTCTCTATCATCCCAAACTGCTTTGAACCTAAAATTCCACACCTTAAACTTCGTACGCTAAAAATAAATCAATCAACTACTTGATTTACTTTAATATTTTGCCATCATATTCCAGGAATCGTCTCAGTTTATCATCAGCAGGAGGGGTTTTTGTAACACTGCTCCTCACTTGTTGCAATCTATTCTGCATATAGGGATCGACAGGCATTTCCTCAGGATCTGCCATTATCAATCCTTGACTGGCCAAATATTCCTTAAATAAAGGAAAAATATAGATATTGACATGATTAAAATAAACTTAATATATTGATTTTACCCTTGTAAATAAATCACAATCGACAGTATGATATATGATTCCATAGAATGCCAAGTCTTTTCCAACATTCAAATCTTTCCAGTGGTAATAGCTCCCTTTATCATCTTTGGGCATCCTGCATCTTCTTATAAGTTTTCCTTGATTAATTCCACTATTCTGGAAAGGGGAAAGGGGTAGAGTTTCAGAAATTTATTCAATTATACCTACTCTTACTCTAATAACAACAAAATTTATAATGATAATTTTGTATAGAAACCTGTATAATAATTTTCTCGAAGGAAAATAAATTCCCTCCGATTAATTATAATTATTGAATCGTAATTAATCATTTATGGTATGCCATCTCCCGCAATACTTCAAAATTATTGATTGAGACGTTATTTTAAAGACTTCGTTTCCCGCTAATGATAATACCTTTTCCAACTGTAACTCAGACAGCATCAATTTAACTTCAGAAGATATCAAATGTAATTCAGAATAATCAATTAAATTTTAGAAAGCGTCAAATGCATTTAATATTAGTCAATTGTAATTCAGAATTCGTCAAATTTAATTCAGAGCTTATCAAATATAAATTAGAAGATATCAAATGTATTTCAGAACATACGAGTATCAAACATAAATCAGAAAGCATTAGATTTTGTCAATCATATTTGTGCATTGTTTTTGATTGTAAAAAGCAGCTATACCTACACTTACCAATTTGCCAAAATGAACTTCAAAGACAATTGTGGAGTTTGCAGACCTACAATGATAAGAAATACATATGATGCTTTCTGTTTTACATTCTGAAGTAAATTTGACGAGTTCTGAATTACAATTGACCAATATGAAATACATTTGACGAATTCTGAATTACAATTGACTAATATGAAATGCATTTAACGCTTTCTAAAATTTAATTGATTATTCTGAATTACATTTGATATCTTCTGAAGTTAAATTGATGCTGTCTGAAAAGGTGTAGTATATCATGGCAAGAACACGCCCACTCACTCCCCCGTTCCTCAAAATTTGAACCGCTACACCGCTACCATAGAGAACAGAGCGAGACACGAGCAAAGTGCACTGGCAATGTCATAATCGCATCTTTCTTTTCAGCGTTTTCCAAGAAATGAAATGATAGGTTATTGAAGTTCTGTTTCATTTTCAGATCATTTTTTTTCTATTTAATCTAATACCATTCTGATTCTTGATTCGCGAAAAACAAATCTATTTTTATTCAAGTCTTAAAGTTATAAAAAACCGTTCGTTATTTCAAAAGTAAGAGGAACATTAATTGTGTAATTATTGTAAGACAGGCGTATGAGACAAAAGACGGCTCCACTTTTGGATATTTGAAATTTGAATGCCCCTTTTATTATTATTATCAGTATTATCTGATCAATTTCAAAAGCTGTTTCCCGGTTTAAATGTAAAAGTTTGAAAGAGAAAATCTCGTGTTTATTTCATAAAGATTATTTTTGGAGAGAAAATATTTGCGACTCGCATAAGAAATTCATTTTAAAGTTATTTGTATGGATGTACCTATATACAAGCTGCGAGGTTAGTGCTTATTCGGACGATTACGGTGTTAATGTAAAGATCTGGAGAAAATGTACTAACCCCATGTTATTATAAACTTTCTACAATATAAAAATATTTTCAATTAATACCGGGTATTTCTAAATAGTTGGAACTGTAGGTAAACACTTTGTTTTTTCAAATGGAATGTGTTGGTATAGTTCTAGTTTATTTTTCATATCAAAATGGAAAAATAATGTCAGTCATTTATCAATGACTTTATGTTTATAGCTAATATTTTATTAGATATTAATTATTCTCTAAAAATTTTGTCAGATAAATAGTATAATTTTAAAATTCATATCTCTGAGACTACTTAAGATTAAGAACTGAAATTTTTATGGACACTACTCACTATCGAGTAATATGTTACGATTAATTCATATGTCCTTGATATTATACCGGGTGTGCTCAAAAGATATTTGTATAAAAGTTTTGATTAAATCAGCTATAACCCTTTTTTCAAATATAATTTTGACACTGCCGATGGAAAGATCGGATAATTTTACATGGGAATAACAACAGTTAACTAGGCCTCATAATGATTTTTCAAATATAATTACGATTTTGTAATTATTTATTAGAATTTCATAACTTAAGCACTAAAATTAAGTTGCCTGTTTGATAATTAAATAATCAATCGTATAAATTAAACGACTGAACTCAAGCAATGGTAAATTAATGAAATAAAAACAGAAAATAATTGAATAAATTTAACAATCTTAAATAAGCGTTAGGTATAAATGTTCAAAGTGGTTACCATTGACATTTATACATAAGAAGACACGTCTAATAAATGATATTTTCGTATTTTGCAGTATCCTAGTCAGTCAGTGGGGGGCTGCTGGTAGGTAGGTATACAGTATCTTTGACATAGCCCCACAAGAAAAAATCAAAAGGTGTGCGATCAGGTGATCTAGGAGGAAATGGAACTGGTCCTCCACCATGCTCTGTAGACTCTTGTCGGCAGAAGAGTGTTCTGACTAGTCTCGCCCAAAACATAAATCATGTATTTTAATTCTTCTTGAATAAAAGTCATGTTTTAACATTTTTAGGTAAATTCCTTATAGAAATGTACCTATTGCGATCGTTCACACTTTTGAATTTCGAAAAGATTTCAACGGCATGTTGTTATATGTCTATAAGTTAGTCCAAAGAAACATTTGGTTCAAAAGTTTATATATATATATATATCTACATATATATATATATATATATATATATATATATATATATATATATATATATATATATATATAGAAAATTATCAATTACATCAAATTTATATTGAGTGTTCAGGTTTTATCAATATTTCTTATTTTTTCTTTATTAATTTTTATTTTTTTGATTGTGCATTTTATGAAAAATTGCTTCGAACAAAAGTTGTAGGTATTGATTATATCTACAACCTAAAATTATTTTTGATGATATTTACACTATATATCCCATATATATATATATATATATTAAAACTTTTGAACCAAATGTTTTTTTGGACTAACTTATAGACATATAACAACATGCCGTTGAAATTTTTTTGAAATTCAAAAGTGTGAACGATCGCAATAAGTACATTTCTATAAGAAATTTACCTAAAAATATATAGTATATTTATTGAGATGAAATAGGCGAAAAAAAATTCTGCCTTGAAGTGGAACCCGAACCCTGTCTGCTTTATATTCAACAGCCAAAACAAAAACCTCTAACCGCAAGGCTATAACACATACGGCAATTTTTTGTAATAACATGTAGGTATACCAATGAAAAAGTTGTTAAAATTTCAATTCAATGAATTTTGAGAAATTTACCTTTCCGCTGGCTACAGGCCATCGGGATTTTTTTATGCTGTTGTAGCATTTGTCTATAAGAAATGTAAAATTTGTTGTTGACAATCAAACTGACAAATTAATTTCTATTGTCATTCACTCCAACACATTTGTGATTTATAAAATTCTATTGAATAATGACAAAATCTTAAATATTTCTGAAAAATCATTATGAGGCCTAGGTGAATGTTCAGTTATTTCCATGTAAAATTATCCAGTCAACCATCGGCAGTGTCAAAATTATACCGTCCTATTTGAAAAAAAATAGTTATAGCCACGTTATAGCTGATTTTATCAAAACTTTATACAAATACTTATGTCTTGAGCACACCGGCCCCCGTATCATGTAAAATTTAGCAACTAGTTGTAATCGTGTTGTTGTTGCAGTGTTGCCATAGTCTATTAGACACTGTCTATAAAATATTGGAATATTGTAACGTGCAAGGGGAACAGCCGCCGGTATTGGCTACAAAGTGGCGGCATCCTTTTGAAGAAAGCGCGAGATCTATGTTGTGGTTGGAAATATCGAAAGCTACGTTGACAAAGAGAGCGACGGCAGCATGTCGGCATCTACTCCTAGAGTGCCGACAAAGGGATTTCGAGAAACGTCCAGTGGCGGCTTTCGAATCAAAGACCAGAAGCCGCTCGAATGATCTGGAGCCTTTGTCGGATATATATATGGGAAAATTGTCGGCATGAGAGGCAGAATGTAAAAGACAGTGTGGATAATAGAATAGTCCGAGTAAGCTATTGCGAACATAGTAAAGTTAAGTTGTAATTTATATTATTTCGAGTGTAAATAAAGTTAATTTAATAACTCTAAATTAGTCTCACTTATCTGTGAACTCACATACGGAACAATATCTATTACTCGATAGTGAGAAGTTTTCATTAAAATTTCAGTTCTTAATCTTAATTAATCTCAGATAGGTATGTGAATTTTCAAATTAGGCTATTTATATGTCAAAATTTTCAGAAAATAATTAATATGTCATTAAATATTAGCTATAAACATAAAGTCATATTAATAAACTGACATTATTTTTCCATTTTGATCTGAAAAATAAATTTAAATTATACAAATTCCATAAGAAAAAAACAAATTTGTGTACAGTTCCAAATATTTAGAAACACCCGGTATATACTTAATTGAAAATGTTTCATAACTTAAAATGTATTAATCAACAGCGGTCCGCATCTAACAGATAATATAAAAGCTATATCGTCTGATCTGAACCAACGAGTTGGCAATGTTAGAAGAAATATGGGTTATATGGGTTGGCGAGTCTTTCCCTTGCTATCTACCTATTTACCTACAATTCAATTTCAACGATTTGATTGAATATACAATAATAATATGAATATAGTACCATAATAATACAAAAAAAAATTCAAATGTTAAACAGGTTTGAAATTAATTGGACAATAAACTAATAATTTTTATTCCATTGCAGCATAATTTTATAATAAGACATACCTAATAGATAATTATTGATGAAGATACATTTTTTTAAATTTCAAGTAACCTAACCTTCATTAATTCCAAGAACTTTCCGCAGAACTTGCAGTATCCATGGATATCAACTTGCAGCATAGCATGTGTTCTCAGATAACACATCGTGCAAGAATCGCCATGGGAACATGAACTCATACGTGACAAAAACTGCTAATTGTGCATTAATTTAAGTATAAGTACACGAGCATTGTTGCTCCGATATAGTTAGTAAGAACCTTAGTTGTTAGACAAATCTATGTTAGTTTTTATTTGAATTTTATAATATTGAATAAACCTTTTTTAAAAAGTAAATCTTGTGAAAAGTTATATAAAATTGGTGTCAGAAGTGGGATCCTTCTACACAACAGAACACGGCAGTCCTAACTAGGTGATCCAGAAGACATCAGAACAAGGCAGTCCCAACTGTGTGTGGTGGTTCCTAAACCTTTAAGAGGAAAACAAACCCAGCAGCCAGCAACCAGCCCTTTTATAGAAGACCTCTTCAACGCCGGAAACAAGTAAACACTCATCCGACGTACAGACAGAGCCAGCTATAAATGTGGATTATACTGTAAGTACATTAAGAATCATCTCGTTTTTTTTTTCTCTCATTTCAATTAATTTAATTGCTATAAGGATAAGATACACAGTTCTCTTGCCCATTATTCCCGTAATTTCAAACCCTTCGTGAAATATTTTATGATATTAAGATCAAAAAAACAAAAAATGCCAGGAAACGCTAGTAACAATAGCGACACTGGAGCCCTTCCAGAAGGTTCAAATAACACTATCGTAATTGAACCATACAAATTAAATGAAATATTTTCGGTCGTCCCGGAGTTTGACGGCAATCAGATTTTTCTAAATACATTCATTCTATCATGCACTACAGCTTTCAATATGTGCGTAGGAAATCAGAAAACTCTCTTAAGTTTACATATAAAAAATAAGTTACGCGGTCGAGCGGCTGAACTGATTAATTCACGTAACCCTGCTACATGGCCAGAAATAAGAACTTTATTAGAGAATCATTTCGGAGACTCGAGAGACTTGTCTTCGTTGATACAAGACCTTCAACGATTAAAACAGCTAGCGAACGAATCTCCATTGACATTCATCACACGGCTACAGACTCACGAAGCGAAAATGTACGCTTCAATCAATAAGCAAAGCTTTACTCAAGAGGAAAAGAACGCACAGACGCGACTTGTCGAGACAATGACTCTTAACACCCTTTTGACGGGACTTGAGCCTAAACTAGGACAAATAGTTAGAGCAAGTGACCCGACAAACATACTAACAGCTACAAATAGGGTTAGAAGAGAATTACAACTGAACTACTTCGAAACTCAAAAGTTCCATACTCACAATACGAATAAAACCACGACAGCACCTCCGCGTAGATCTAATCCCGGTCCACCTCCAAAGCAATGTTTCAATTGCAAACGCCTTGGACACACCAGTAATGAGTGCCGACAGAGGACATTTACGCAAAATAATTTCGGAGCAAATTCCCAAAACCAAATAAGACCGCCATTCCAACAACAGCAACAACAGCAACACTTTCAACAACAACAACGATTCCAGCCAAACTTTAGGCCCAATCAGAATGTTGGCAGTGATCACCGACCTTCAGTCATCCGTCCCAATCCTAACATAGGAAACCCGAGACCGAGCGTAGTTCAACCAAACCCAAACTACCATAATAGAACGTACCATCTCAATTACGGTCAGGATCATTATCAAACTGAACAATACGAAAATCAACTTCCTGTTGCTTACCCATGTTATGAGGAAACGCAGCAATATTCCGAATTCCCAGATAGTAACTATTATAGCGAAGCTACAGACCCCTCAAATCAGGATTTTTGCCAAGACCCGCCTATACCGGTGGATCCTCCGAACTCAGACTCGGACTTAGCCGAAATCCAAGCTCAAATTCAATCAATCAATCTGGAAGACTACAATCCGAACGCGAATTTCCCCGAACAAAACTTTCTATAAGCCCTCTCCTTGCAGTTAAATCGAAAAACCTTTACTACATTACTGACGCGACGAGGACTTTCAAATTTCTAATAGATTCAGGAGCCGGACTTTCTATATTCAAACCGAACGCTTGTCAAAAATTCCCCCAAAGATTTCCTGAGAACGTTGTTATCCAAGGAATCACTGATCAAAAAATTAGCATCAATGAATCCACTTTAGTGCCCTTTAATTACAAAGACCCACATAAAGTGTACATTTGCAATCTAGAAATTGACTTCGACGGTCTACTTGGATCAGATTTCTTAGAACATTATCAGTGTATAGTGGACTTGAAGAATAAGCAACTGATCACAAATTTTAAGACAATACCCCTTTACAAAGTGACCGACGATACAACCCCCAACACAGAAACACGGGATCACTAGACATTTCGAAGGAATTCAAATACTATCACGATAGACGCACGGACAGAACAAGTTTTCAAACTTAGATGTTCGCTGTACAACACGGAAGCGATATTATCAGGTAAAGAAATAGGAAAAGTACGTCTCCCTCATGCTCTCGTGAAAGTGAACGAGAACGGCGAATTTTTAACAACCGTCTTAAACCCCAATGCAATCCCCAAGACTATCGACTTTTCCGAACTAACAATAGAGCCCATACAACACATCTCAGTCAATAATCTTAACGAATTTGATCATACTATACAAAACAACAGGATACCGGAAATTAAAAACCAGCTACGCTTAGAACACCTGAACGAAGAAGAAGCGGAACTTATTACAAAACTTTGTATCGACTATTCCGATATCTTTTACCTAGAAGGCGACAAACTGACCTTTACTAATGAAATAAAACACACAATTAAGACAACGACCGACAAACCGACGTTTACTAAATCCTATAGGTACCCATACGTACACAAAGATGAAGTAAAAGGACAAATAAACAAAATGTTAGATCAAGGGATAATAAGACCATCCAACTCTCCTTTCTCATCTCCAGTCTGGGTAGTCCCCAAAAAGATGGACGCTTCGGGAAAGCAGAAGTGGAGAGTCGTCGTAGATTATAGGAAACTTAATGAAATCACAGTTGACGACAAATACCCTCTTCCCAATATATCGGACCTCCTTGATCAGCTTGGCAAATGCCAATACTTCTCCACACTAGATCTCGCGTCGGGATTCCATCAGATAGAGATTGACCAACAGGACGTAAAGAAGACAGCATTTTCAGTCGAAAATGGCCACTACGAAGTCGTTCGTATGCCCTTCGGGTTGAAGAATGCTCCTTCGACCTTCCAAAGAGTTATGGACAATATTTTATTAGGGGTCCAGAATGAGAGATGCCTCGTCTATATGGACGACATAATCATTTATTCACCATCCATACACGAACATATTGACCGACTGACGGAAGTATTTAAAAGATTGAGACGCGCGAACATGAAGATACAACCTGATAAATGCGAGTTCCTCCGCAAGGAAGTAGCATACCTCGGACATTTAGTAACAAAGGACGGCGTAAAACCAAATCCGTGTAAGGTTGAATGTATAGTAAATTTCCCGGAACCTAAAAATCAAAAGGAAATTAAATCATTTCTGGGACTTGTTGGATACTATCGTAGGTTCATAGAAAACTTCGCAAAAATTTCCAAGCCCCTTACCCGCCTTCTTCAAAAGAATGTCACATTTGATTTCGATTCAGATTGTAAAGAAGCTTTCGAAAATTTGAAACTAAAATTAACTTCTACACCTGTCCTCATTTATCCAAACTTTGAAGAACCGTTCGTACTCACGACGGACGCCAGTAATTTTGCGATCGGTTCGGTATTATCTCAGGGAACTATATGAAAAGATCTTCCGATTGCCTATGCTTCAAGAACCCTTTGCAAGGCAGAAGTCAAGTACTCTGTTACAGAGTGCGATCTGCTCGCCATAGTCTGGTCCGTTAAGCACTTCCGACCATACCTTTTTGGTAGGAAGTTCATTCTTGTAACTGACCATCGCCCTCTTACATGGCTTTTTAGTTGCAAGGATGCCGGTGGACGTTTAGCCCGTTGGAGGCTCAAATTAGAAGAGTACGACTACGAGATAAGATACAAGCCCGGAAAGACAAATAAGAACGCGGACGCACTTTCTAGAATTAGAATCAATCACTTTAAAAACCTTTCCAAATTTCAAAAAGAAACGCAACTGACCCCCTTTAGGACTCTCTTAACAACCGAAGATTCCGATGACGAGAATCTTGAAAATATCGAGGACGAGGAGACGAAGTTAGCTCAACGCAATAAGATGTACGAAGAGTTCAGTACATTTGTTGAATTATATAAGACACAATCCGTAATTGACTACTCAAAAATCGAAATTTCCAATGACCAACTATTGGACAAGAAGAACAAGAATATTATAAGTATTTTTAGACAAAATGACCTCACTGAAACTAATAACAAAATTATAGAGGACATCTTCGAAGAAGACGCAGACTTCGAAAACCTTAGAATTAACATACTTTCCAGCAAATCAGTGAAAAATAGAAAATATTTCCTTATTGCGCTGCCTTACAATCCCGACAGTGTTAATGAATATCTATTCAGATCATTATATTTGAGTCAAGACTTACTACAAACTGACGAAACATACTGCGTAGAGACAAATGTAGATCTCCCTATTCTAGAAATGCTCTCATTCATAAATAGTGAAAAGGAGATAAAATTTAAAGTATTCCAGAACGTCACCCAGACTCCAACAGACGAACAAATTCCCACCATACTAGACCAATATCATAATGGTAAGACTAACCTACATAGAGGTGTGAACGAAACTATTAGACGGATAAAAGAAAAATACTCTTGGAAAGGATTAACAAAGGATGTCGAGAAATTCATTAGACAATGCGAGATTTGCCAGAAAAATAAAGCGTGTCGAAAGAATTTAGACAGACCACTCGTAATAACAGAAACGCCAAAAGCCCCATTCGAGAGGATCAATATCGATATTCTGGAAGTACCCTCGAGAAACTATGCCTTGACAATTAGGGACGAATTGACAAAATTTAGTCAAGCCTACCCTATTGAAAATAAAACAGCCAAAGCAGTCGTTAATACGCTTTTAGTCTACTTTCAACACTATGGGACACCTGTCCGAATCCACTGCGATTACGGAAGGGAATTCAATAACGCGCTACTTAAGGACGTATGTAAATTATTCGATATCAAACTGACCTACTCAAGTGTAGGACACCCTCAGTCGACTCTGGAACGGTTCCATTCTACACTCTTGGAAATGATTCGAGTACATTTAGCTGATCATCCCCGAGAACACCCGTTCAATATTCTATCATATGCAGTCATCTGTTACAACAATTCTGCAAATAAGACACATGGATTCACACCATATGACCTCGTGTTCGGTCACAGCTCCAGTAGACCCCCGGAGAAACTTTATAATGAAAAAGAATTAATCACGAAATACGTTAGAGACTTGACCAACCGACTGTCTCACTTTTACAAAGTAGCTAGGGAACGGACTGACAGACAAAAACAAAAAGCAAAACTTCGTTTCGATCAACACGTCCAGAATAATACTCAAGATTTTAAAGTAGGTGATAGAGTATTCATAAAAGAATCCCAATTAAAAAACAAATTATCCAATAAATTCAACGGACCCTTTGAAGTTCTAGAAACTCATCAAAATTCAGCAACCCTTCTTAATACCAATACAAACCAAAAAAGTAAAGTAAATTTCGACCGCATGAAATTGTGTGCTGAAATATAAATTCGTTTCAGGTACTTCGTCCTGGTCAGAACGGCCCTATGCCAATATTCCATAGAACCTATAAATAATACTCTTGGAGTGTTCTATCACGATGAGAACCGTATTATCATATCCAATGACAGATGGACTTTACTTGTACATAAGAACATTTCAGCATTACTGACTGCATACGAAAACAACAACAAAATTCTCGACGCTATACAGGACATTTTGAAACCCGATTATCACAATATGAATCTCTTCCATTCAGACGTAAGAACGCATGTCAATCTTTTAAGCCAAATATCCAAATCAATAAAAGATAAATTTAGCGAAGTTATCATAAATACAAAGCGAACAAAACGAGGAGCTATAGACGGCATTGGCAGTTTGTTTAAAGCACTAACAGGCAATTTAGACGCAGATGACGGGAAATTCTACACAGAAAGTATTTATAAATTGAATCAGGATCAACTTCACATAGAAAACCTTTTGAAAAACCAAATTTCGGTATCAACATCTCTAATAAGGACCTTTAACGAATCAATCAGGAATTTGACTATCGACAGAAAAACATTTAACGATGACATGAGAAAAATTGAAAGGAGCATCCATCAATTAAACGACAAATTAGCATTAGTTGAATCTAAACTTAAATTCTTCGAGATATGCGAAAAACGTTTAGAGAGTTATCTGATTATAGAAGATAATCTGAACGATGTTTTGAATGCCATAACTTTTGCACGACTGAAAATTATTCATTCTTCAATCATAAACCCTGAAAATCTTATGTCAGCCCTTCAGGAAATATCCCAAAATCTTATTAGAAACAATTTACCACTACCAGTCAAACTATCAAAAATTTCCCAATACCTAGAAATCATTGAACAACAACAAGATGATAATATCGTATTTGTACTAAGAATACCTTTAGTGGAACAACAACTTTATACCCTTTATCACCTGTTCCCTATCCCCATATTGGATAAGAGAACTGGTCTTCATCATATCCTGTCAATTAATCAAAAATATATCGCGAGGAATGATGATTCTTTGATGTATATTCCTGTAAAGGAACCCAAAAATTGTAAAGATCTAGGTCCACATAAGAAACTGTGCTCTAATCTGTATGCCTACCCAATCGACGACAATGCAGCATGTGAAGCCCAACTTCTCAAGAACCGTCATGAAGTACCGAAAACATGTGAAACTGCGGTAGTATATAGTCAAGGATATAACGTGTACAAGCTAAAAGACAATGTATGGCTAGTTGTAATATCAGAACCCTTACAAATGACTGTGAACTGCCCTCAAGCAAACACAAAAACTGTTACCCTGTCCCAAAACTCTGTTGTTAAACTTGAATCGGAGTGCCATGCATTTATTGGCATCACCAAGGTACAAGCCAATAATCAAAGAATCACAGAGGTCGCCGACAATTCTCATCCTGTGGTTATCCCATTTGATTGCTGTAAGCACATAGCTGACAAGAACCAACTCCCAAAACTAGAGCCCCTCAAGTTAAATGATGTAAACGTAGAAGATTTGAATATCGCTAACCACAAACTACAACAGTACTCAAAGGACTTGGAAACTCTTATCAATCAACCCTTTGTAACCAGACATATATCCTGGATGACCTACTTCACAATAGCCGCCATATGCACACTCGCAGGTGGCTACCTAACGGTAAAAGTAATAAGAAGATGCAATCGAGAGTCAAAGGGCCAACCCTCAATTCCACTGACGAGAATTAGAAGCTTTCTCCCAAGGAGAAGAAGACCAAATATCGAAAAAACTGAAGCAGAAATGGATGAAATTAATATTTAATAAAAGTTGTTGCATGGCATCAACTTTTAATTATTAGGGGGAGCTGTTATATGGGACTTTATGATGACCTAGCAGTTCCCAGATACCAAGTACATCGCCTGACAATAACCTTCATTAATTCCAAGAACTTTCCGCAGAACTTGCAGTATCCATGGATATCAATTTGCAGCATAGCATGTGTTCTCAGATAACACACCGTGCAAGAATCGCCATGGGAACATGAACTCATACGTGACAAAAACTGCTAATTGTGCATTAATTTAAGTATAAGTACACGAGCATTGTTGCTCGGATATAGTTAGTAAGAATCTTAGTTGTTAGACAAATCTATGTTAGTTTTCATTTTGAATTTTATAATATTGAATAAACCTTTTTTAAAAAGTAAATCTTGTGAAAAGTTATATAAAATATATATATATATATATATATATATATATATATATATATATATATATTATAGAAAATGGAAGTACGGTAGTACTAGTAGAATTTGGGAATTCTGCCGAGTTGATTTGGGGCTTAAATAAGTAGACTCTTTTTGCTACTGTTATATTCTTGGGTTCTTATATCTAATAAAACACTTTTGCTATTCAAAATGTTTAATGATTTCTCATCGTACATTACATTTTCTATCAGGTTGTTGAGCGGTAATGACAAAAATACGTAATGTCCGTCTTTGGATGATGACAACGGAACACCGAATATACAAAGAATACAGAACAAGCAAATTAATACATCATAGAATACAACACGTTTCATTTTTTTTTTTTTCAATAAGCACTATACTAAGCTAAAATAAACAAACATTAATATATATCAGTCACTATCAGTTAGCTCATTATTACAAATGAAATCACTCAAGTAGGTTGGTGGTTTACGTACACGTTTCAACTTGGTTTTCTCATTGAAACCCGTACTAAACTGAGAACTATCACTATGAACAGAAAATTCAGTATTATCGTTTAAAGACAACTCAATAGTAGTTTCAGTTTTAGGATCAGTAGAGAGCATTTCCTTTGAATCCTCACCACCATTCTGAGATTCAATTTCAATTTGAGTATCACTACAATTTTGCGCAGTATTATCGGTATCATTCAAGGTTTCGTTCAAATCTGAAGATTCTGATGATACACATTGCGTACAATTATCATCTGTGGAGATTACGTTCATTATGTCTGTTGAATTATCAGAAATATGAAAGTCATACAGAATACTCTCATTTTCTTCAAAATTTAAATTGGATTTGTTGAGGAATTTTCGATTTCTTCTGTAGATATTTCCACAAGAGTTTTCAACAATATATGATCTTTTATCAACTATATCTTTTATTTTTCCCTTTTCCCACGTTTTTCCTTTTTGGATTAGTATGTTTTCTCCCTTTTCAAGTTTTGGAAGATCTCTTGCGTGTCTGTCGTAAGTTTGTTTTGTCTTTAATTGTTTTGCTTCTAATTTTGATTGTATTTCAGTGGGATCAATTAATTTAGGTTTCAATAATTTTTCAGAGATAGGTAACTTTGTTTTTATAATTCTTTGCAAAAACAACTGAGATGGTGAATATTTCATTTGCGGAATAGGTGTTGAATGGTATTCCATTAGAAATAAGGGTAATTCAGATTCATCTTTGCATTTTTTCAACATGTTTTTTACTATACCGACACATCTTTCAGCCAACCCATTGGACTGATGATGATGTGGGCTACTAAAGACTAATTCAAAATTCCAGTCTTTTGCGAAATCATGAAATTTTTTGGAATTATAATGTACATTATCTGAAAAAAATTTGTCTGGGATTCCAAATTGCATAAATTTATTTTTACAGAAGTTGATTACTTCATCCACTGTCTTGTATTTTGTTTTAGAAACTTCTATCCAGTTAGAATAGGAATCTACAATGAGTAAATAGTTTTTCCCTTTGTACTCAAAAAAATCAGAATGTAAATATTGCCATATGCGGTTAGGTTGCTCATGAGATTGTAATGTTTCTCTTTGGTTAGAATTTCTATTGATTTGACACGTTACACATTTGCTTATGTATGTTTCTATATCGTTAGCCAAGTTAGGCCAATAAAGTATTTGACGAGCTCTTTGTTTTGATTTTTCGATCCCAAAATGTGGTTCATGAATCAACTTCAACATTTCGTTTCTTAGAGATGTAGGAACAATTATTTTTAGATTAAGGAAAAGTAAGTCATTAGAAAGGTATATATTGTCTCTCATTTTATAGTATATCTTAAGATCATGTGATAAACCTTTGGAACTATCTGGCCAAGAAGTGGCACAATATTTTTTAACTTTTGACAAGATTTCATCAGAATCAATTTCTTTAATGAATGCAATTTTTTTTCATTTGTCATGGATAAATCATTTGACAGGGAGTGAATTATATATTCCATTTCTGGATTATTATCTACATGGTCTTTAATAAAAGCGCGAGATAAAACATCTGCAACCAACATGTCTTTTCCAGGCAAATATGTAATTTTTATGTTATATTTTAGTAATTTTAGGAGCATTCTTTGTAAGCGTACACTAACTGTACCTAGATCCTTTGAAAATATGGGTATTAGAGGCTTATGGTCACTTTGAATTATGATCTCATAGCCATACACGAAATAATGAAATTTCTCAACTGCAAACACAATGGCTAATAACTCCTTCTCAATTTGAGCCCATTTTTTCTCGGAGTTGGATAGAGATCTAGATGTAAAACTGACCACTTTGGATCAAACAAGCACCTAATCCCTGACTACTTGAATCACACTGAATTAGAATTGGTAGTTTTGGATTGAATATTTTAAGTAATGGGGGTTCTGAAATTATTGATTTGAGTAGATCTAATTCTTTTTGATGATCAGAAGTCCAAGAGAAGGCTATATTTTTCTTAGTAAGTTCCCTCAGATATTTTGTTAAATCTGACAGGTTTGGGATAAATTTTGAGAAAAATTTCAATAAACCTAAAATCCTCAAAACTTCATGTCGATTTTTTGGCGGTTCAATAGCTATTAGAGCTTCAATATTTTTTTTATCAGGTTTAACACCCTCAGACGAAATGACCTGACCCATAAAAATTACTTCCTTCAGTTTGTACTGCAGTTTTTTAAAATTAAATTTCAAATTATTTTTTAAGGCACGGTTAACTACTTCAATTAGTGCTTTGTCATGTGATCCTTCATCTACACCGGAAATTATAAGGTCATCGAAATATAAATCTACACCAGGTATGTCTCCAAAAATTTCAAAGTTCTTCCGTTGAAAAATTTCGGGTGCACTAGATATTCCGAATGGAACTCTATTGAATCTATACCGTCCAAATGGGGTATTAAATGTGCAAAGATTAGCACTTTGACTATCTAGCTCAAGTTGCCAAAATCCATCTTTCATATCTATTACAGTAAAGATACACTTTCCTGATAATTTACTTATTATATCATTGCTAGTGGGGATCAAGAAATGTTCTCTACGGATATACTGATTCAAAGGCTTTGGATCTATACATAATTCTTAAACTTTTATCAGGTTTCTCTACTAACAATAGGTTATGTACCCAACTTGTAGGATAATCAACTTTTTGAATTACATTTTTATATTCAAGGTCATCAAGGGTTTCTTTGAGCTTATTATGTAATGAAAATGGAACTCTTCTTTGGTATTGAATAACAGGTTTTGCATTTTTAGTTAACTGAATGGAGCAAACTCCAGGAATTTTACCTAATCCTTCAAAAACATCAGTGTATTTCTCATAAAAGTCCTGCTTGGTCTTCAAGGGTGATACTAATGAATCAGTTCGATAAATCAAATTAAATTTCATACAATCTTGTAAACCAAACAGGGCCTCTGTTTGAAAGTCAACTACATGAAATTTCACATTATTTTCCACATCTTTAAATTTACACCCTAAAACAACTTCTCCTATAGGTTTAAATCTAAAGTTGCCGTAGGACACTAAAGTGACTGGACTACTTTTCATATTATACTTGATATTGAATTTTTTCAAAATATGATTTGGTAAAACGCTACAATCAGAACCTGAATCAAGTTTAAATTCAACTATATGACCTTCTACTAATATGTTGGCAAACCATGATTTATCTGTACCTTGATTGCATGTATTGATGTGCATCTGATTACTGGAACTCGGATCAGTCATAAGTACTTCTTCTAAACTTCTAACTTTCTTTTCTCTACTCTGATGTCGCGTCTCCTGTTGATCAGCTTCTTTTGCATCGTATATTTTTCTTTTCTCATCTTCTTGAAAAACGTTGTGTGGTTCAATATCTTCATCAGTTTTGTTCTTAATTTTCTTTCCAAAACATGCTTTGGCGAAATGTCCTATTCGTTGACAGGATGCACATGTCTTGCCGTATGCTGGACATCTCCTAGGAACATGTTCATATAAACATCTGGAACACAATTTCTTTTCTTGCTGGAAGGTTTTCACATCCTTTCGCAGGGCATGAACTTCTTCTTCTGGGTTGAGTGTTTTTAAATGTTGTTTGCTCAAGGCAATTGACTTACAGTAGTCTACAATTTTCGAAGTGGTTAAATCTGGTTCTCTTATCAGTCTGGCTTGGATCTGTTTATCATTAATACCTAGGATTAATCTATCCCGTATCATACGCTCTTCATAGCTAGCATTGCAATCATCCTTTGTACATGTAAAACTGCATAATTTGGCTTGAGTTTTTAGCTCTGTTAGTTATTGTTCAATTGACTGTGCATCTGATTGGGTAAGGTTATTAAACTTGAATGTTTCCATCGGTATAACCTTTTTGGGAATAAAGTACTCATCAAATGCTTTTAAGACATCTGCCAAGGTTTTTGTTTGCTCAGGTGGTATCGTATTAAAAATATCAAGTCGTTCATCACCTAAAGAGTTCAATAAAATTGCTATTTTAGTATCTTCATCAACACTCTTTTTGTTTGCTGCCCGCAAATAAATATCAAATTTCTGTTTCCACAATGACCAATTCTTTTGATCATATTCTGTTAACGGGTTTGGTGGTCTGAATGCCTCCATGTTGTGCCGTTTGCTTCGGTTTTTCTGTTGAGTACAATATTTGCTTCTCCTTTTCTTTATTGTCACTGTGAGCTTAAACTAGCTGCTCTCATCTACATACTTGACACCATGTTATATTCTTGGGTTCTTATATCTAATAAAACACTTTTGCTATTCAAAATGTTTAATGATTTCTCATCGTACATTACATTTTATATCAGGTTGTTGAGCGGTAATGACAAAAATACGTAATGTCCGTTTTTGGATGATGACAACGGAACACCGAATATACAAAGAATACAGAACAAGCAAATTAATACATCATAGAATACAACAGCTACCCTAACCAAGCTTTCGGTAAAATTTATTACCTTTTTCAAGGAGTGCAGTTAGGGATAATAATTTTTAACGAGCACAAACTAACACAGAAAGGAGTATCGCACATAATTACATTTACATAACTAACTACACAAACAGATTAAAATTAATTTAAAAACCTTTAAACTTAAAATGGACACGAAAATATACGATGTTACATGGTTGGTGGTAAAATAAGAAGAGATTAGTGGAAACAATTACTCTCTCTGAAGGAGGCTAAAAACAACTTGTTTGCGATACTCCTTTCTGTGTTAGCCTGTGCTTGTTAAAAATTATTATCCTTAACTGCACTCCTTGAAAAAGGTGATAAATTTTACCGAAAGCTTGGGTAACAAAAAGAGTCTACTTATTTAAGCCCCAAATCAACTCGGCAGAATTCCCAAATTCTCTTTGAATTACTTTAATAGATATATATATATATATATATATATATATATATATATATATATATATATATATATATATATATAATTAAAGAAATTTATTAGTTCATTAATATATATATATATATATATATATATATATATATATATATATATATATATATATATATATATATATATATATATATATATATAACCAAAGTGACAAACATTCATAGGGTTGCGGCACTATGGGCTGTAGGATAATGAAAACTCTTTTTCAATTACCAACGTTTCGATAGCGGTGGCTATCTTTTTCAAGGCTGTATTAAAATAAAAGAAAGTTACAGTACTTAATTAAAGGATATAAGAATCATCGAAATAATCAAGAAAATTAGTTATATATAAAAACACGTTATACGAATTCCAACTTACATTGATTTGAGTGTTAAATATAGATAGGTACATCATTCATTCTTATGTTATCAAAACTAAATTGAATTTCTACATCTCATATTAAAATACTGAACTCAACTGTATGAGAATTAAGGTAGAACAGAATATTATGGTCATAAATAGCAAAAACTAGAATAAAGAAACAGGGTAAGATTGTGTTTTTACTTTTTATTAAAAAAAAAAATTTATATACATGGAATTCAAAGTTACTGTCTTTTATTTTGTTCCTTGATTTGTGTGTTCTCTGTTAATTTTATCTATAGGTTGCATGTCTGACGTCTAATATCTAAGCTGTCAATTAAGAATTAAAAATAAACAAGATTAGATCATACATGACTGTTGTTGTTTTTAGTCATTTCCTACATTATTTGGTTTAGAAAGGAAACTAAACTACAAATATTATAACTTTGCGCCATACGTTTGTTGTTTGTTTCTGTTTTTATTTTTATTTTTAATTCTTAATTGACAGCTTAGACATTAGACGTCAGACATGCAACCTATAGATAAAATTAACAAAGAACACACAAATCAAAGAACAAAATAAAAGACAGTAACTTTGAATTCCATGTATTTAATTTTTTTTTAAATAAAAAGTAAAAACACAATCTTACCCTGTTTCTTTATTCTAGTTTTTGCTATTTATGACCACAATATTCTGTTCTACCTTAATTCTCATACAGTTGAGTTCAGTATTTTAATATGAGATGTAGAAATTCAATTTAGTTTTGATAACATAAGAATGAATGATGTACCTATCTATATTTAACACTCAAATCAATGTAAGTTGGAATTCGTATAACGTGTTTTTATATATAACTAATTTTCTTGATTATTTCGATGATTCTTATATCCTTTAATTAAGTACTTCTTTGTAACTTTCTTTTATTTTAATACAGCCTTGAGAAAGATAGCCACCGCTATCGAAACGTTGGTAATTGAAAAAGAGTTTTCATTATCCTACAGCCCATAGTGCCGCAACCCTATGAATGTTTGTCACTTTGGTTATACATTCTCGGCAGTGAATATATATATATATATATATTGAGGTCCACACTAGCTATTTCAAGTGTTTGGTGTATTTATCATTCATAGAATATGTGAACAATAAAAGCAGTATTTACCGATCGCAATACATTTTAACTAGAAATATGCACATTTTTGAACTAAGATTAAACATCCTTAATAACTCTTATAGACCCACTCTAAATCTTGTGTGACCCGAGCAAAGCTCGGTCGCCCAGATATTTTCTATTAAATGCAATCCTTGTTATTTAACAGAAAATAGTCGTCTCAATCATATTAATCAAAACAAGAAGAACGTCAATATGTTGTAATCTACATTCTTAAAGTAATGATGATGATAAAATGATAGGTAGGTATCTAACAGCTATTTTGCCAAGTCCAACCCAATGCGCTCAAGAAAGGCTTAATAAAGTCTCACTTTAACTACTTCGAGTGCTATCTACCTATTTTAACTTTATTCCTGTAGCAGAGATGTATTCTAATCTTTGCCTGTATCTCTCCCCACTCCTCCTTCTCAACTCCAGCAGCCAGCAGATTGGATCTGGCTCCACCCACAGCGTACGAAAACGTCTAATTGCTGATCGCTCTGCCAATTCTTATTAAATAGATGCATTTAAATGTGATGAATTTTATAGGAAAACGTACTGCCATAAGGATTGCAGTTCTATATACGTCTTTGTTCTCTGGTCGAGTTGGTGGGCGGTTCTACCCATAAAGTAAATAGGTTAGGTTAGGGTTCTACCAATGACCTTAACAGAGATAGACAGAACACTTCATTGATAAAATACGTTTTGTTTGTTGACAACATCTTTGTGGGCCTGGGGGGTGAGCTGTGGAAGCGGTCAGAAGGGGGGATACAACTGTTTTAACTAAACCCCGCCTCACTGCACTTGTTTTCTTCGCATAGAAAATATGACACCATTTGCTATACGTCGAAATAATTAATACCACAAAATAAATCTAGAGCTTGGTGAAAAAAGTCAATGCCCGAAAGTTGCATGTTTCAGCAATATTATTAAATAGGTGTATATAATTATTTCTTAAACTCTAGGATTTGAAAAGCGTAAACAATATAAAACTCTCTTTAATAAAATAACAATGATTAGGTAATAATTTACTTGCTACGCCCATGACCGACGTTTATATGTCAACAATTTTCTTTCAAAATACAAATATATAAGTTAACAAATTTTGATTTAGACGGTTTACTGACCGATGAAAAGTTACTTCAGGGTTCGTGGATTCTATTTTATTGCACACTTTGCAACGTCTACTCATTTTTTCAAGTTTTGAAACCAAAGAATATAATAGAATATTCAAAAACAACCAAAACACCAAGTATTTAAATAATGGGGGGGAAAGCTGAGTTGCGATGAGGCGTGGCCGAAAAAGGGATGATTTCAACACAATATATTGTTTACAGTTCCGTATATCTCTGTTAAAAGGTCATTGGGTTCTACTAATGATATTAGAGAGAAATAGGAAATAGAATGGAGCCATTCGCTGTTGGTTGGTGTCGGTGACTAGTGAAATGCACGATACACATACAACGGTATGCTACGTTTTGAGCCCATTTTGGTAAAGTTCGCGCATTTTTTACCACTGACGTCACCACTGTCTGGACAAGAAAAGGTTGAACATGTTCGAGTGGTGCTCTTTTGGATTTCAAACCTGCCTAAGTGGGAGAAGCTAGATGCTCATGGATGCGCCTCGTCATACCATTGTTTTCAAATCATGGAGCTTAGCAATATGACAGAGAAAGATTGAGGTACGTGCGAGAAAGTGGGAAATTAGGCCACAAATACCTCCTCGACTCTAGAACATAATATATAAATGTCTATATTTCTTAACCAGAGATTGCTATAACTAGACTGCGCGTCCAGCATCTAAGGTGTTGTCGACATAGTATGCACACCACAGAGCACTGCGGGGCAATATTTGTGTACGGCATAGGCGAGAGTCATGCTCAAGTGGCACTTGAACTTGTCTGAGACTCTTGATAGCTTAAATTTGTGTTAAGAATAAACCAATAAGCAATGGTTAAATCGTGTTCAGCATATAACTGTACCAGCAGGAACTACGGCGATAAATCTGTTTCATTTCACAGGTAAGTAAAACAAATAATTACGTAGGTACTTACGCACGTATTTTATTTTATGTGATTTAAAATATTATCTTCACAGCTTTTCGGCGGATAAAAATTTAGAGGCCCAGTGGAAGAGATTTCAACTAAACATAATGTAATTTACGGAAAACATTTTAAGGAAGACAATTTTCTGAGAACGGTGCCAACAAAGGTTTTGAAAAGTGGTGCAATACCGAGCATTTTGGATTTCCCCGTTCACTTAAAAGTTAAATCTCCAAAACATCGCAGACCTATTACTCGACATCCTTTACCAGCAAGGTAACGTCAATACCTATTTGCTTTACACCAACTAATTAGGTTCAACTCCAACATTTCGAAAATATGTTTATTAGAAATACGCAATCGGCCGATTTTGTCCCGCATGGTGATTGTGTAAAATTCCGCGACCCAGTCGCTACGACATTGCAGTCGCGTTGCAGTTGTTAACGGCTAGCTAGTTGCAAAATAAAATCGTATTATGTAAAGCGGTCGCTGTCAAGTACAGCGCCACTAGCAGCTTGGTAGATATCAGTGGAACTAAATATTAAAAAATACATCCGTAATTAACATATTTGTCAGAAATACCCTTAGACATCGCATTCGGAGAGCAAGTGAAGCCAAATGAGTACTAAATCAATGGCCGCCAGTGCACGCAACACCATATTCTTTTTTCGACAGAGACTCTTGTATTAAAGAGCCTCGCATTTCACCATTATGTAAAGATAAAAAATCGTGATTTTAATTAAAAAATAGCACAAAAAAATAAAATCAAAATAAGCTGTAAACACCAAGGTAAGGGCGGCTGACGAAAAATTGGCTTTACTTTCGTTTCACGGCAGCTATACAGAGCAGCATCTCTTGTCGTCTCTTTTTGTTGAGCTAAAGATTCTTTATTATTACTCTATGCTAAAGATTCTACAAAATATGGACACATAATTTCAGGTAAATTAAATATGACGTAATCAAAATAGGTAGGTATATAAATATGCCTATGTACTTACAGTTTTTTTTACGAATGTTGGCGTCTGCCTTCAAAACATGAAAAATGGATCAATACAAATGACGGGAGTAGATCAGTGGCGTAACGATTTCGAGCTATGAGATATTGCATTTAAGGAAGTTCATATTAAAGCTGTTCGAGCAGTAGTTTTGGACGGTTTGATAACTGTTTAAAATGCGCATGTGTGGTTTGAAACAGTTTCCAAGTGGTTTGGGATTTTGTTGCTCGAACACCAAACTGCAGTTTGCAAACTACCCCTTCCACTTTCTTACATTTTCGTCGTCATAGACCAAATGACTATGCCGATAGATATGTTTTATGACCAAAGATAAGAGAGAACATCAATGAAAGACTGATGGACAAAACACAAACCAGGGTTTTGTTTAGGACTGTGGTAGTGTTCTCTGAAAAAGATTTCTCCAACAACAGAGAACACTATACCCTAAGAAGAAGAAGACGCTTCAACTGCGCCTGTCTCAAACTGAGTCCGGACTAATTTGGAAATCGTCAAACTACTGCTCGAACATCTTACTAGTAGTAGTAGAATAAATTATTCATCGTAAATTGAAGTGCGCAGGCGTCTGACATTTTGGGACTGGTTTGAACCGCTGCTCGAACACCCTTATAATTAACCCATTGCATATTAAGCGAAAATTATTATCCGCATGCGCGGCGGGAAGTTTGGAACGGCCACTTTTATTTAAAATGTTACTCTTTTCAGCAAAATGTACTATGCCTGTGCCCAAATAATTCCATGCTAAAGGCTGCCCTTGACCGTTTCTATTAATTTATTTGTGTACTATGACATCTATGCGCTTTTACTACCAAATAAGCTGTGCCAATGGTAAGCTTGGTAACATAATGACATGTCCCTCCTCTTAACCAAAAAATTTCATAACGCATGCGCATATCGCCAGCTATCCCCAGGTCTTTGGCTTCATTTTTGCGTATTTTTTCCACAATGCTAGTAGTATAGAAGTTTAAGTATATGGGCCTGACACCGCATGTTGCTTCGTAAACGACGACTAATAAGTCTTTCATCTCTTGCAGTCCCTAAATCTATGGCATCTCTCAACATCACAGCGCGAGCCATTTCTTTCACTCCAAAACAACATCCATCAAACGAAGACCAAAGTTAAACACAAAAACTAAATAACGCAAGTAAAAGAATAGATCCCAAATCTGCACAGATTATAAATGGTAAGGTTAGGGTCATCTGAATCTGTCATATAGCGGTAGTCGCAAATTGTTTGGCTTCACAGTCGCAGTTGCAAGTTACGTAATACGATATCTTGACGTTCTATACAGAAGTCAATTCAATTTTCAGTTGCTATTTCCTCGCGGTTGCTTTTACTCAATACCAAAATTGATGATTGACAGCGACGATCGCAAAATTTTCGGCAGTCGCGTTGCGTTTGCAAGTTACATAATCACCCTGCCAATCGTCGATACGTCTGAGCCCTCTACTTCTGGTTCTTCACGTACGTCTTTGAAAAGGTATACTATACATTTATTTTTCTAAGATAAACAGAGACTGAAGATAAAGCATTTTCATGGAAATGTTGTATTATTTAGGAAACTGTATTTTGGAGATTATTCTGAAGAAGACTTGCAATGTCCCAAAAAAGCAAAAACTATGTGGAAATTAGAAAAAAAAAAACAAATTGATGCAAAAAAATAGGCAACTAAAAATATTACGTATAAAAACTATAGACTTAACAAAAAATCCAAACACTGGAGAATTTGGTTACCCATTTAAAAAAACAAAATAGAATTTCCGACGAATGTGAAATTGTATTGAATGTAAGCTATAACTGACATTCATTCGCATCAGAGAGTAGCTCAAAACTTTTTAGAAGAAAAAAATCGTGGAGGATTACTGCACGCATCTAGCGATGATGTAAAAATTTGCCAAATTGCAGAAAACGTGTTCAAGTTTTTCATTCAATCTACACCGCATCTTGTTGTAAACAAAATGGTTATTAGCAGTCTTAGAAAAATTAACAGCAGTTACAGCGGATTTAAACAGCCTTATTTAAAATTAAGATCCCATAAATAATCATATTTTACAACTCACATCTTTAGTTTCAAGAGTTTATTTTACAATTACGTGTTCATCACCCAAATTCAAATATGAATTAAATCAAGAGTATAGTAATGCAGTTGTATACCAATCTAGTTTAGTTCAAACACCAATAATATTACTGTTCACCACTAACGGCACCAAAATATCTATATATTAAATTAAGAGTAGAGTAAGTAGTTGTATTTGTATATGTACCAATTTAGTTAAGTTTAAACATCAATAGATTGTGTTAAAGCAGTGATACTGTCTTTTAGTTGCTAAATACCTGGTGATATGAAAATACGAGAGTGCCGCGAGAGCGCAAGTTTGCCCCTTAATGTGAAGATTGTTGCCTATAGTATCTTGACAACAGGGGCTTATATCAAAACCCACGTTACTCGCAGTCTAGTTATAGCAGGTCACTGTCACATATCACATAACAGTGTTGTCTTATGCGGTCGCTGTTCCTAACACAGTGGACAGTGGGCTACACCAGGTTGTCTCTGGCTCAAGGATCTTATAAGGAGGATAAGCGACTCAGTGTATCCCACTGTGTTACGAAATATGCTCTGTAGAGTCGACGAGGTGGGTGTGGCCTAACTTCTCACTCGCACGTACCTCAATCTTTCTCTGTCATACTGCTTAGCACAGCAATCGCTTACAAATGAACTATACACACACAATGCCTTCCGGAAAACATGGGAGACATCAGAAGGCAACGCGAATAAGTCCTGGTCTATTCTCGAAGCCATATATTGAGAAATAACTTCCAGAAACAACGAAAACAACACTTGAATCATCTGGAGATTTTTAGGTTAGATATATATAGAGCTGATGGCATAGACCAGTTAGTTAGTAATAGACAGTTATTGATAGATAGCCAGTCATAGATCACAATCGGATATAGCTCATATATCAGACAGTAGTAAGAAGTATATAGTACGAGAAATAAGTGTGAATATAAATGTGATTATAGTCCAGTAGTTATTGGTGTAAATAAATAAGTGAAAATAAATCGAACCCAGTTTTAAAATAAATTCCCGTTACATTGGTGTCAGAAGTGGGATCAGTGAGTGATTATAAAATTGGATAGACTTTAAGAGACTGCGGTTTCGTGCAGAGTTGAGTGTTTTTGAGACTTTTGTTAGATTTAAGTTTAAGTTTAAGACTTTTTGTTCGTTTTTGTGTCAGTGTGAAGACTCTTTAGTTCGTTTTCGTGTGAAGACTTTTCGTTCGTTTTCGTGTGAATGTGAAGACTTTTTCTCGTGTTTGTGTGAAGAATTTTGTTTGTTTTCGTGTCGAAGACTTTAAAACTGTATTGACTAACTTTGTTAATAAAGACAATTCAAAATGAAATTAGTGCAGTTAACCGTGAAACAACTCAAAGAACAGTTGGTGGAGCGGGATTGTGATGATTCCGGTAATAAAGCGACCCTCCAGAAACGGTTAATGGACATTTTGATTGAAAATGGAGGAGATCCTGATATGTTCGAGTTCCACTCTCCGGAAGAAATGTTACTGAAAGAGATGAGAAATAATAATGAAAAATTCGATGAAGTCTCGAAAAAGTTCGAAGAAATTTCTAGAAATAATAACGAAAGATTCGATGAAGTCTCGAACAAGTTTGAAGAAATTTCTAGAAATAATAATGAAAAATTCGAAGAAATTTCTAGAAATAATAACGAAAGATTCGAGGAAGTAACCAGGACATTTGGGATGAAATTCGATGAAGTCTCGAACAAGTTTGAAGAAGTTTCTAGAATTCTTCAAGATGAAATTAAAGATGTTTCCAGAAAGAGTGATGCGAGGTTTGAGGAGGTGACCAGAACTATCGAGGAAGCTGGTAAATATAGTGATAAGAAATTCGAAGAAATTTCAAGAACAGTTGAAGAAAACTTTGACACGACAGAGAAGAACATGGAGCTACTGCAACAAAAAATCAAGACACTAGAAATGTCAGTTAAGAATGGTAACTGCAGTGGGAGCCAGACACTCAAAGGCGAAGATGACTTAACCGTAGGTAGTATGAGGGTTAAGCTGCCAAACTATGATGGAAAGTGCTCCTGGTCAACCTATCGAAAGCAGTTTGAAGCAGTGGCAATGGCTAACCAGTGGACCGAAGAGAAGAAAGCTATTTCGTTAACTGCTGCTTTACGAGGTGATGCAGCAGACATCCTAAGGTCTATTCCAGCTGGTCAAGCAAATTACCATGTCTTGCTTTCTAAATTGGAGAATCGGTATGGAGGCCGTCATCTTCAGCAAGTATACAAAGCACAATTACGATCTCGGGTGCAACGTGCAAATGAGAGTCTGCAAGAATTTGAGGCAGAGGTAGATCGTATTGTGCGACTAGCATATCCTACAGCTGCCGATAGTTTCCTAGATGAAATTGCGGTGGACACTTTTGTACATGGATTGAGAGAGGGCGAATTGCAGAAGGCATTGAAGCTGGCCAAACCAAAATTGCTAGAAGAAGCATAAGCTATTGCTTTGGAGCATGAAGCCGCAAGCCAAACTTCCCGAGGGCGCCGTGTAAAAGCAATCGAAGAAGAAGATCAATCCAATAGAGAGTCCCTGTTAGAAATGATAAGGAAACTAGTGACGGGAGCGCAGTCAAAGAAGAGAGAGCCAAGGTGCTGGAACCGTGGTGAGCTAGGACACGTACGCCGCAGTTGTAAGAAGAAGGCGGCACAGTCGGAAAAACTGGAAAGTGTCAAGATGGAAGACAAGATTTGTCCTATACGACGAACAACCGTAGAAAATGAGGAATGGCAGCCCGGACAAATGAAACTGGCCCAAGAGAATGACCCATGTTTGAGAGTGGTCTTGGAGTGAATGCGCCGTAAGGAGAGGCCGTCTTGGCAGGATATAAGCTTACGAAGCCCTGAAGTGAAAGCATATTGGAGCCAATGGGACTCTCTTGTGTTAAGAGATGATCTGCTGTATAGACCTTTGAGTCTGAAGATGGCACTGAATCCAGATTTCAACTAGTTGTGCCGAGAAGCAAAGTGCCGGAGGTACTACGTCAGCTACGTGATGGAGCCTCGGGTGGACATTTTGGTATCACTAAGACTCTGCAGAAGGTTTGAGAGCGATTCTATTGGGTGAATTGCAAAGAAGATGTGAGACAGTGGTGCCGTAAGTGTAAAGTGTGTGCAGCCAGCATTGGACCACTTGGTAGAAAGCGGGCATCTATGAGGCAGTATAACGTCGGGAGTCCCATGGAGCGAGTTGCTGTGGATATTGCGGGGCCATTTCCTGAAACGGACAATGGGAATAAGTATATCCTGGTAGCTATGGATTATTTCACAAAGTGGACAGAGGCGTACGCAATTCCTAACCAGGAAGCATTGACCGTCGCCGAGATGTTGGTGAAGGAATTCTTTTCACGTTTTGGCGTTCCTCTTGAAATCCATTCAGACCAAGGCAGAAACTTCGAGTCAGCCCTGTTCCAAGATGTGTGCAGACTAATAGGTGCGAACAAGACCAGAACGACCCCTTTGCATCCTCAAACGGACGGAATGGTAGAGAGGATGAACCGAACTATGGGCAAGCACCTCTCTAAGGTTGTCTCAGAACATCAGCGAGATTGGGACCAGTACATCCATTTGTTCCTGATGGCCTATCGGGCGGCTGTGAATGAAACGACTGGTCAGACTCCTGCTAGTTTAATGTTGGGGCGTGAGTTACGCCTATCCTGTGACCTGGAATTTGGCCGTAGACCTACGGTGGACCGTGTCGCAGGAGAAGGATATCTCGACCAATTGAGAGCCAGAATGGATAAAGTCCATGAGTTAGCCAGACAGAACATCCAGCTTGCCAGTGATCGAATGAAGCACCACTACAATATTTGATCAGCTGATGGAGTCTTCAACGTGGGGGACCTTGTTTGGCTGTATAATCCCCAACGACGTCGAGGCCTTTGCCCCAAACTCCAAAAGCAATGGGAAGGGCCATATGAAATTATGAAGAGGATAAATGACGCCATCTATCGTATCCGAAAGTTACCAAAGGGAAAACCTAGAGTGGTGCACATAAACCGACTCGCACCATACGTTGGATCGAACAACCAGGAGGAAGCACGAGTGGCTCTTCAAGAAAAGAACGTTGAAGAGCGAAATGTCAGTTTCAACGACTTGTCCAACTACGCAGATCGAAAGAAGGTCAGACTCGGTGTGACAGTTGAGATTCAACAAGACCTTTTCAAACTACTAGCCGACGTTTCTATTGCCCATTGTGTAGCGGAGGATCTACGTATGGGCCGAGGTATTACTCTGGTGTTTAAAAGGAAGTTTGGAAGATTGGATGAATTGTCAGCCCAACGACCAAGAGTAGGAAAAGTTCTGCGACTAGCAGAGGGTAATCGGAACCTCTTCTATTTGGTTACGAAAAAGATGTCTACAGGAAAACCCACTTACAAGGACATCTGGCATGCACTGAAGAGCCTAAGGAATGAAGTCAGGAATTATGACATCAAGAAGTTGGGTCTTCCGAAAATAGGCTGCGGGTTGGACGGGCTAGATTGGAAGATTGTAACGAGCATGATCGAATACATCTTCCAGGACGCTGGTGTGCAAATTACCGTGTGTTGCTTCAATCCAAAAGGAGTGTACTCGGGAAAGACGATAGACTGTTACTTCTTCAACAAGTGTGTTTGCCTGGCAGGAATCAAGTGCAGATTCCGCCATGGAACGGAAATCCAGCAAGGTACTACCAAGGATGATTCATATCGGGACGATCAGATGCTAAGGAGGGGGCAGTGTAACGTGAAGACTTACCCGAATAATAAACTATACTCACAAATGAACTATACACACACAATGCATTCCGGAAAACATGGAAGACATCAGAAGGCAACGAGAATAAGTCCTGGTCTATTCTCGAAGCCATATATTGAGGAATAACTTCCAGAAACAATGAAAATAACACTGGAATCATCTGGAGATTTTTAGGTTAGATATATATATAGCTGATGGCATAGGCCAGTTAATTAGTAATAGACAGTTAGTGATAGATAGCCAGTCATAGATCACAATCGGATATAGCTCATAGATCAGACAGTAGTAAGAAGTATATAGTACGAGAAATAAGTGTGAATATAAATGTGATTATAGTCCAGTAGTTATTGGTGTAAGTAAATAAGTGAAAATAAATCGAACCCAGTTTTAATATAAATTCCCGTTACACTAGTATCATAAAAATTAATAAAAAATATAATGTGGAAGATAAAATGTCGAGTAAATAGGTTAGGTTTTAGGTTCCGTCTTGTCGCAAACATAATATGAATATGATACTCGACTCGACAATATACAGCATGCTTTCTCAAACAGTAGTTGATTATACTTCTTATATCATCCTTGCTCTGGCTAACTGGCTACACTAAAGTGTTATCTGGATACACTCTATCCTTTCTGGGATACACTGAGCAGCATAGATAAGTGTTGGAGGCAAGGAGGATATCCTCCTTGGATGGAGGTATGTTTTCTCCGTGATATAATGTATGTGTATCGTGGTTTTCTCTGGATATGTGAGTGTCGCATGTATACTGAACACTGAGTCCAGAGAAAACATAAACATACCTCCAAATTGAATCGCTTATATTTCTTGTGAGTACCCTTGCGCAACGTAAGTGACAGGAATTATATTAAATTTCATCATCGGATGGGCCAATGGGCGGTCATCTGCGTATTAGTTGCGCACAAAAAGAAAATCTCGTTCAATTAACGTAGAAAGTTAAAAGTTGGTTAACTTCTTATTTGTTGATTGATAATTGTTACGTGGCTGCATACAGACTGTCAGTGTGGATTTATGCAGCCTAAAATTACAAATAGCAAATAACAATTATCACGTAAAAATAACAAGTAACACGTATAGAAAAATTTACCATTTATGCAAATCAAATTGGTCGTGTCCACAGCAGTGCCTGATTACTAATCGATTAGTAATCAGTAATCAAAAATCGGTATCTTGTGGACACGACTGATTACTGTTGCATCATTTGTCAAACTGACACTTGTCAAATGATTTGAAATAATTTAATTCGACAATTAAAGGAATTGAAAATGGAAGAAGAAAACGTATTTTCTATTCAATATGTTTGTAATGAAAAAGATTATGTGGTAAACGGAACGATAGAGGTCCATAATAGAATTGGGAAATATCTGAAACAAAATATATTTTATGTACACTATGGTTTTCTGATAGCTGTCACATTAAAGACGTCAACTTTTTGATTACCTGATTACTAATCGATTGGTTATCAGACACTGCTGTGGACACGACCATTAACAATTAGCAATAAGAGGTACGCATGCGCATAAGTCAGTTTCGAACCATTATAAATTTAAATGAATCTAGCTCTACCTACTTCATAATAAACAACTTTTAAAATTTTCAGTAAAATCGAAGAGGTTGCGGCATTTTTTTCTCTGTTAATTTTGCTGACAGCAAGTTTTTTTATATATTAATATAAATAAGAATGCGGACTGAAAAAGAAAAGTGGTTTTTTGACAACCTCCTAAAATCAACGATTTTACAAGATCATAAGAGAATTTTTTCATAAACTAGGATGACTCCATAGCAGATTGACGTATTGTTATGTCAAACCACCGTTCACAGATTGCTAATTACTCCACAATGTATTCGCATATTTTGTTTTCAGCAGTTGATTATTTTTTGAATTATCTTTCGGAGGGATCTTCAATGCAAGAAATTGCTCGTGAAAATGTATAACAAAGTCCAGAAGAACAGCATCATCGATTATTAATTTATAGTCTTCAATATCCATTTTGAAATAATACCTATATTTCAACTAAAACCTCTGATAAACAACAAATGCACAAAACGTAACCTAACCACAAGAATTTGTTTTGGATTTTGACAGGAATTATATTAAATTTCGTCATCGGATGGGCCAATCGGCGGTCATCTGCGTATTAAGTGCGCACAGTAAGAAAATCTCGTTCAATTAACGTAGAAAGTTAAAGGTTGGTTAACTTATTTGTTAATTGATAATTGTTACGTGGCTGCATAAACACTGTCATTGAAAAATAAGAACTTCAACTTATATTTGTTAATTGATAATTGTTATTTGCTATTTGTTATTTTAGGCTGCATAAATCCACACTCATTGAAAAATAAGAACTTCAACTCGTGTGGATTTATGCAGCCTAAAATAACAAATAGCAAATAACAATTATCACGTAACAAGTAACACGTATAGAAAAATTTACCATTTATGCAGATCAAATTAACAATTAGCAATAAGAGGTACGCATGCGCATAAGTCAGTTTCGAACTATTATAAATTTAAATGAATCTAACTCTCAGACCTACTTCATAATAAACAACTTTTAAAATGTTCAGTGAAATGGAAGAGATTGAGGCGTTTTTTCTCTGTTAATTTTGATGACAGCAAGTTTTTTTATATAATAATATATATATAAGAATAAGGACCGAAAAGAAAAGGGGTTTTTTGACAGCCTCCTAAAATCAATGATTTTACAAGATCATGAGGGATTTTTCTCATACACTAGGATGACTCCATAGTAGTTTGACGTATTGTTATGTCATGCTGGGCCAAGACTCAAACAAGGTTCATCAAAGAATCCCTTACCACCGTTCACAGATTGCTAATGACTCCACAGTGTATTCACATACTTTGTTTTCAGCAGACGGTGAATCTATATCTATGATATTGATTATTTTTTCAATTATCTTTCGAAGGGATGTTCAATACAAGAAATTTATGGTCTTCAATATCCATTTTGAAATAATATATTTCAATTAAAACCTCTGATACACAACAAATTCACAAAACGTAACCTAACCACAAGAATTTGTTTTGACAGGAATTATATTAAATTTCGTCATCGGATGGGCCAATCGGCGGTCATCTGCGTATTAGTTGCGCACAATAAGAAAATCTCGTTCAATTAACGTAGAAAGTAGAAAGTTGGTTTGTTATTTGTTAATTGATAATTGTTACGTGGCTGCATAAACACTGTCATTGAAAAATAAGAACTTCAACTCATATTTGTTATTTATTAATTGATAATTGTTATTTGCTATTTGTTATTTTAGGCTGCATAAATCCACACTTATCACACAAATAAACTGAATTAAATCAACTTATAATTATATAAAAAATGATATCATCATCATATACATTGTTTCTCAAATATGTTTACTGTCGTTACGTCTCCCTCACGATCAGGATATTGTGCGAAATATTCGCATGGGTTAACTAGTGTAATAATAATGATAAAATATAAAATTACAGTACTCACTTGTACCCTGGGTTCTATTACTGTTATCGTGTCATCTTCAAGAAAATATATGATATTAACATGTCTAACGCGATAGAATTCGTTTGGTGATTCCACGACAGCTTGCTTGAAAAAAGCTTTGAACGTCAAACACTTTTGGTCATACAATGCATAATGTGGTATAAATTGTGGTAATGCCTCCTTCCTTGATCGTCCATATGTAAGGGAAGGGTCAAATCTTGTAACATCTGATTTAGGAAAGCATTTAACTGAATTGGATTCTAATTCTCTACCTCCAATAGAGCTGTAGTGGCATTTGGGCAGTTTATAACCATTTCGTAGATTGAACGTTTGAGAACGATGAAATTTGGTCAACTAAAATTTTTGAGTATGTAGGTAGGTAACACATGAATAATAGTTAAGTTAGATTCATCATAAAACTCACGGTTGGATCCCTGAAAGTAAAGCCGGGTAACTTCGGTAATCCTGCCATCTGCCAATTGTAGGTATAAAATTATAAATTATATAATCATATTAATACTCAGCATATTACATACAAAAGAATTGACAGTATTATTTGTTACCATGGTAATTAAAAAATCATAAACGTCTCCTACCTATCGGCCGCTATTACTGTCACTCTCTGCGCTATCCCAAGTAACAGTGGCTATAGGACAAATATTTATTCTAGGTATGGGGATGAAAGTAATCATGTAAAATTGTGTGCCAAGACTTTCTTCTTGTCTTTTGTATGGAACATGTGTCATATATACATATATGATGGGTACAATACTTGCAACAGATACTGTGTAATAGCAGAAAAAGATTTCTAGCTCAAAACTGTAGCGCCTAAAGTATATCTACTTCTAGAAATATTTGATCATCCTTTTAAGGCACATCTATGCGAAAAAGTAGAATACAAGTCTAATATTTCTTACCTGTTTACGCATAATCTGGCCAAATGGTTTCTGAAATAAATATTTTTTTTTAAAACAATGGACCGACGTTATCGCAGTTGGTGCACAAAATAATATTAATTCTACTGGTGAACCAAACAAGATGTCAGACGGAAGTTACAGAATTCTACCAAGCACAATGCCAGCTGGGGATTCTTTGGTCGATTCATGAGTGGAAGTTCTATAGGCTAGTAGGAAGAGCGGTATACACTTATCCCAGTTTTTTTGGTGTTGATTGATTGCTGACCTCAGATAATTTTTTAGTGTTCTGGTAAATCTCTCTACCATTCCATCGGATTGTGGATGCAGTGGAGTTGTACGAGTTTTCTTAATCCCCATTAGGTTACACACACTCTGAAAGATTTCTGACTCAAAATTTCGACCTTGGTCCGAGTGAATCTCTAACGGCACACCAAACCGACTTATCCAATGTTCAATTAGGGCATCGGATCGGCCACTGTTTTTGCCTCCTGATTTGGAATTGCGACTACCTCTTGCCATTTACTGAAATAATCCATGATGACCAAGAGATATTTATTTCCAGAGCTGCTTATTGGAAATGGCCCCGTAATATCGAGGGCTATTCGCTCAAATGGGGCTCCCACATTGTACTGCTGCATCCTATGCGGGTTCTGGTATTTGGGCCTTTACTGGTAAAGCAGGCATCGCATCGCCGACACCAGTCCTCTACGTCAGCACGGATTCCTAACCAGTAGAACCTCTCTCTAATCTTCGATAAAGTTTTATTGATACCTAAATGGCCACCACTTGCTCCACAATGAATCTCTTGTAGTACTTGTGCAATTCTTTTCCGTGGAAGAATTATTTACAAATGAACAGTCTTACCATCATTACTTTCCCATTTTCTTATTAAAACGTTATCATCAATTACTAGATTCCCAAAGTGACCAGTATCCTTTTATGACAGGAGACAAATCTGATATCTCCTGCCAAGTAGGTCTTGCTCCATCCATTTTCCACCTCATCACTGGTCCAATATCATTATCATCCAGTTGGTCTTGCTTGAGTACTTCCGAACTCCAGTTTGGGTCGCCATTTATCAAAGTTCGTTTGACTTTAAGAATTTCTGGCAAATCATTTTCAAGTCTTGAACAGTTTTTGCAGTCCTCTGCACAAGGCCTTCTTGACAGTGCATCAGCGTTTCTGTGGTTAATACCAGGACGATGTTCAATTTTGAAGTCATATTCTTGAAGTTGTTGGAGCCAGCGCGCTATCTGACCTTCTGGGCTCTTGAACTGGAACAGCCATTTAAGTGATGCGTGATCGGTCCGGCCTTGACTACAGCTAGTAAATCCTGCCGCGTCACACAGTAATTTTGTTCAGCCTTTGATAAACTCTTACTGTAATATGCTAGTACATACTCCACTCCTTCTATTCTTTGGGACAAAATTGCCCCAATTTTTGTTTAACTGGCATCAGTATCTAGGATAAATTCTCCTTCTCTCTGGGGATAAGCCAGAACAATAGAAGAGCACAAAGCACCTTTCAGATATTCGAAAGCATTCTGACATTCTGGAGTCCAATTGTAAGGTCTTTCCTTCTCAGTTAGTCGATGCAATGGACGGGCAATACTAGCAAAATTCCTTACGAACCGTCTGTAATATGAACACAGGCCTAAGAAACTTCGCAGTTCTGTTTTGTTCCATGGTAAAGGCCAATTATGAACCACTTCTGTCTTTTCCGGATCTGTTCTTATACCATTTGCGGATATTATGTGTCCCAAATACTTCACCTCAATTCTTAGGAAAGCACATTTCTCGGGATTAAGCTTTAGATTTGCTTGTGAGAATCGTTGAAATACCTCTTCTAGATTTTTCAAGTGTTCCTCAAATGTTTCACTGAAAACGATTACATCATCAAGGTATACTAAACATTTCTTTCCAATGAGTTCACGTAGTACTCTTTCCATCAATCTCTCAAAAGTCGCTGGAGCGTTGCACAATCCGAATGGCATCACAGTGAATTGCCATAGACCAGTAGGTATTTGCTGAAAATACTCAGGATGCATTTCGACTTGCCAATATCCACTTTTCAAGTCCAATGTAGAAAACCATTTCGCTCCTGACAACCAATCCATTTTGTTTTGCTAATGGTACCCTTCTTGGAATTTGTTTTATTGGTTGTTGGTTGCCTGCGTTAATGCGATGTTGTTCCATATTAGTTCGTCCTAGATCTGTTTCCGAAAAAGAAAATGGTTCTTTGTATTTCTCCCATAAATCACCAAATTTCGCCTTCTGTTGGTTAGGAAGTTGATAAATGATTCTCTCTTTCAGCTCTCGTCCTTTCTGGCACATGGTTTTCCCTTGACTGCTTGAGATTTTGACAGATACTATAGGTTCCGCACAGGCAATTACTTCATTTTTCATTAAAACTCTAGGTTCTTCGGACAGATTTAAAACGCTCACCTTAATTGGATGCTCACTTGATGGATTTATTAATGCGTTTTCTATAATCGTCTCATTTGGCAGACATTCTGGATTACTTTCCAGTACATTGCACTTAGAACCTTCTATTTTAACATGGATGAGATTAACAGACCATCCAGGTATCGTAATGGTCCTGTTTACCTTAATTTTTCTTATTCTAGATTCAGATGTTGACATAAACAACTCTTCTTCATTAACTTTGATTATTCGGGCTTGGAGGTTCAGATTGAAGCCAAATTTATTCATGATGTCTAGCCCAAATAAAACTTCATCCAAAATCTCGGCAACAAATACTTTATGTCTGAATTTTGATTTTCCCAGCTGAATATTTGCCTCGTGAGTACGAATGACGGGTATTGTCACTCCATTTGCAGTTTCAAGTATATAACTTCTAATGGGATGGTCAATTTCGCAAGCAGGAATAACATCAGCTCGCACAATGGTAGAACATGAACCAGCATATTCTTCCTTTCACAACCAAGCTGGATCCTTCATGACTCAGTCGGGAAATTTTGATTTTTAATGATGTTGGGGCTTGGTTGGAGTAAGCCAGTCTTCGCCCCGCAAAACTGGCTAACTGGAGTTTTCCTGCACATTGCTATTTTGAGGCTGTGGAGAATTCTTCTTTATATGTCCTTCTTGTCCACAATTCCAAAACAAAGTCTTAGTTCTTTGTTCATTTGTTTGCCCATCCAATTTTTGTAACATTTTAATAATGTGCTGTATGGAGTTACCATTGCCATACGACTTCTCTTGGGTTGAATTGACCCATCGTGTCTGTCGCAGTCTGAGATGACTTCTGGACGCCTGTTTTGCAGCTTCGTATTCAAGTGCACGTGCAAGGGCATCTTCAATTCTTGTAAGACTACTTAACCGAAGGGCTTGTTGCATTTCAATATCTCTTATACCATCAATGAATGTTTGTACCGTTAACCTATAAAGAAAGTTTTTTGGTGCTGTAGGATATGCCAGTCGAACGAGCCGGGCAACATCAATTTCATATTGTTGAAGTGTTTCTCCAGACCGTTGCTGCTTATTCTTTAACTGAGCTTGATAAACTTGTAGATGTTGGTCACCGTAACGCATTTCAAGTTGATCCACTAAAATCTCATACGAAGGTTCGCCGCCAGTTAAGGTATTTAAGATTTCCAAGGGGTCACCACGGAGAGCCATCTGACCAACCACTAACCAAAGCAGCAGCATCAAATTGCTTTTTATATGTAGACCAAGACTGTTTACCATCGAATTTTGGGGCTTCAATTTTTACTGGATTAACTACACCATATTGAATTTCATTAGAAGATCTTCTCAGAGGCACTTCAAGTTTCGTTTGCAACATCTTTTCTTCTATTAACTGAAATTTTTGATCAATACTTTCTCGAACATTTTCTTATTTCTGTTCAACTTCTTCTTGAACTTTCTCTAATTTCTGGTCAACTTCCTGTTTATCTTCTTGTCGCACTCTTGCTTGTTCTTCTAAGATTTGTCTTATTCTTGTTTCTTGTTATTCTTTTTCCTGCTTTCCAATTATTTCTTGTTCTTCTTTATCTTGTTGCCTAATTCTTTCTTGTTCTTGTCTACTTCTTTCTTGATTTTCTACAATTTGACTTATTTTTGTTTGGTCTTCCTTTCTAATTCTTTCTTGATTTTCTAGAAATTGATTCATTTTTGTTTGGTCTTCCTGTCTAATTCTTTCTTGTTCTTCTTTTTGTTGATGTCTAATTCTTTCTTGTTCTTGTCTGCTTCTTTCTTGATTTTCTAGAATTTTACTTATTTTTGTTTGGTCTTCCTTTCTAATTCTTTCTTGATTTTCTAGAAATTGATTCATTTTTGTTTGGTCTTCCTGTCTAATTCTTTCTTGTTCTTCTTTATCTTGTTGTCTACTTCTTTCTTTATTTTCTAGAATTTTTGTTATTTTTGGTTCTTGTTCTTGTCTAGTTCTTTCTTGATTTTCTAGGAACTTCATTATTTCTGCAAAATTTGCCATTTTGTCGTAATCTTTCGATCTGCTATTCACCATATATTCTCAGCAAAATGTGAAGATCCCACTTCTGACACCAATTGTAACGTTTAACCCTGTGCTAAACATTGTGGGGTGAGCTCACTTGCGTAAGACTCAAAGTTCGCAGATTGCTTCCAATAGTTTATTTCCAAATACTCTGTACACGACTTTCTGTTGTAGTACAATTGTCACCACTTGTCACCTTGACAAGCTATACTGTCACTGTCTTCACCGACAGAATTACTATTAACATCTGATTCCACTGACTGTTATCAACTGACTTTATAAGACTGACTCTGATCCGTGATCGACACGGCTTTATATATCTGAATCATGATATGACATTCATTGAGAATGTTGCAATGGGCTTTAGATAAATTTCCTTATCTAAGGGCAAGAGCTTCTATCCTCCTTGGGCAGGAGCAAGGATGATAGAAGGTAAGGAAAGAGTGCCTGTGTCCAACATACATCCAACTAAAGCCCACTGCAGACGGAGTATGTTTTGCTACATGTTTCCTTGACGGGAGCTAGGCATGGTGCTGTGCATGCTTCCGTGTAAGAAAATGACATCACGTGCACGGTTGGTTGCTTGAACTCGTGCATGATTTGATGATAGAACCGGTGCTATTTTCTGTGACTGTCGAGTCGTACTCAAAAGTTATTTTACACATGATAACATGTTATTTTTGATTGTTGGGACATTTTCTTTGTTGTAACAATGATTAGAAATAGAGCTTGATTAGAATGTCCAATATTTTGTATCATTTGTCACAGTCATATTTCTCTGTACTGTCATTTTACATACATGATGGCCTGCACCGTGTGAAGCCAACACAAGCAAGGGAGCCATCACAACACAACGCGCCAACATTTATCGGACCGTGCAGCAAAACAAGCAAGCAATTATGCAGCAAAACATACTCCGTCTGCAGTGGGCTTTAGATAAATTTCCTTATCTAAGGGCAAGAGCTTCTATCCTCCTTGGGCAGGAGCAAGGATGATAGAAGGTAAGGAAAAAGTGCCTGTGTCCAACATACATCCAGCTAAAGCCCACTGCAGACGGAGTATGTTTTGCTACATGTTTCCTTGACGGGAGCTAGGCATGGTGCTGTGCATGCTTCCGTGTAAGAAAATGATATCACGTGCACGGTTGGTTGCTTGAACTCGTGCATGATTTGATGATACCGGTGCTATTTTCGGTGACTGTCGAGTCGTACTCAAAAGTTATTTTACACATAACATGTTATTTTTGATTGTTGGGACATTTTCTTTGTTGTAACAATGATTAGAAATAGAGCTTGATTAGAATGTCCAATATTTTGTATCATTTGTCACAGTCATATTTCTCTGTACTGTCATTTTACATACATGATGGCCTGCACCGTGTGAAGCCAACACAAGCAAGGGAGCCATCACAACACAACGCGCCAACATTTATCGGACCGTGCAGTAAAACAAGCAAGCAATTATGCAGCAAAACATACTCCGTCTGCAGTGGGCTTTAGATAAATTTCCTTATCTAAGGATAAGAGCTTCTATCCTCCTTGGGCAGGACCAAGGATGATAGAAGGTAAGGAAAGAGTTCCGGTGTCCAACATACATCCAGTTAAAGCAGGCTGCAGACGGAGTATGTTTTGCTACATGTTTCCTTGACGGGAGCTAGGCATGGTGCTGTGCATGCTTCCGTGTAAGAAAATCACATCGCGTGCACGGTTGGTTGCTTGAACTCGTGCATGATGTGATGATAGAACCGGTGCTATTTTCGGTGATTGTTTTCACGCATCGTGCCTTGTCGGAGCACTTGGAACTAGTCGAGTCGTACTCAAAAGTTATTTTGCAAATAATAACATGTTATTTTTGATTGCTGGGACATTTTCTCTGTTGTAACAATGATTAGAAATAGAGCTTGATTAGAATGTTCAATATTTTGTATCATTTGTCACAGTCACATTTCTCTGTACTGTCATTTTACATACATGATGGCCTGCATCGTGTGAAGCCAAAACAAGCAAGCAATCATGCAGCAAAACATACTCCGTCTGCAGCGGGCTTAAGCTCCTGCCTTATTTTCTGTTTTTTTCTATTGTGGGCAAAGAGGATAGAAAATATGGAGGGAGTACTTAAGTTATAAAGTAAAGCCGCGCGGAATGTAGGCAACCCGTCAATTATGAACACCGGTGCTCACAGTAACAATGTGAATTTGCAAGAAAATTATCAGTTTGGCTGATGTTCTGATTTTTTGCTTGCTATGAGAAAAATCACAAAAAAGTCACAGCGTTTATTGCATCATCGTTTAGAGTACCTACAATCTTATAATAAATTTTATATACGATACTTTATTTAATTAATTACTACCTAAATCCGCAAAAAAATAAACTCACATGATTGTACGACATAAACGACACATTAATATCCTTTAAACAAAACTAAATTATTTTAAAAACTGCCTCCTAGTTTCAGATATATCTATAACATTTATCGCAATAGAATGATATATCTATATCTATTTTGCCGCAATTGTCTTTATTAAAAAAAATAAATGATTATCTAAGGGAGGTTGATCGAAAACGTGGTTACGAGGGTTTCAAAAATAGTAGAATTTGAAAAATATTGCAAAACCATATTGGACAAATGCACTGCCGTATATTGTCTTGCTTAAGTCTTTCCACCACTTTTACCATGGGCTGACGTATGAACTTATCACTTATAAAGCAGATTTTAACTAACTCAGCGAAAGGTTAAAGCAAATCATCTCTATTTTTCACTGCCATGAGGGAAAGTGCAGCATGCATTCGCGCATATGATGTTTATACTTCGCGGGTTGCCTATACGCCAGGTGGCTGCACTGCCGCGCTATTTGGAGGTATGTTTTCTCTGCGCGCTATGCATTCTTAAACCAAAGCTACCTCCATACCTTCTAGCCTCTTCGATTGAGGGCACCTCATCCTAGAAAATTGTCACACTTATTGAGGAGTTTTTCGTAATTCTAGGTTTGGCCACGCAAGTCGCTGTAATCTAGTGTCGTTGCCAATTTCTTAAATTTGATTCTTTATTTGTACTATTTATTAGTTATGAGTATTCTTTGATTTGTACTGTACTGAATTCAAATTAATTTCACAAACAGTAAGCGAATTATTTAATCTGGCATTACTAATTTTCTTTCTGACAATCTATTTTCTTCAGAAATTGATTGGAATTTTTCAATTCAATAATAATCTATTTGCTGCTGATTTTATATCATTTGGTTGATAATCCGCCGAATATCAAAGTATTTATACCGAAGATCAGGATCAGATAAACCGAGGCTATTATTAATGTATAATATAAAAGTCAGGATGGAGTAAGAAATAATGCTGGGATTTTAGTTCCAAGGTACGTTTTCAATTCTTTCCATAAATCATATTTAAATTCAAGACAAATTTCAGCTCTTGTTATTTCGATAATTGAACGGCCTCCAGAAAATTTCCAGTATTTTAGATTCCATCTACTATATATTCATTGTATATTAATGAATGCTGTAATAATTGACGAATATCTACTTAAGTGTACCCAAACCATAAGGAGCCGATAAACCGGGATACTAAAAAATGTTTATTATAACGGAATATTGAGGAACTACCTATATGAGTTACGTTATCAGTCTCAAGGTAAGTACAAATTTATCTGTTAATATTGTTTATCTTCCAGAAAATGCCTGACATTGTTCAATATTCTAATATGGGCCAAGTGTACTGAAGACAAGAAGCAGCTAAACCGAAATACATTGAAATGTAATAAGATATACTTTAAATTAAAACTGTATCATTATAATCTAGCCGTTTATACATGGTCAACGAAATACTTTCAGCTCATTTTCGGGAGTTTACAGACTGCGTGTATAATCTCATTTCTCATCGAAAAATAGGTACCTATTAACTTTATGACTAGCTTAGGTAATGTAGTTTTAATAATAAATATGTAATTTATTAAGAATATTTTTCTTTTCATTAAACTTGGCTTATGTTCATAATAGAGGGTGTGATAACCATATCTTTCCAAATATCCAAGATTACATTGAATAAAATTGAACTTAAATTCAGATCCGTATATATATTTTTTATTTATGTTTCAGCTGAGTAAACTCAGTTTATGGGAATAATAGGCTGTAACTAAGGTTAAATTAGATCTACTTGTCGAATCATAAGGAAAACTTATTTGTACGGGTTCATTGTGGCTCCTATCGGTCATAACTATACATATATGAAATACGAAGGCAAATAGTGCCATAGCACAAGCATTTCCAACTTACGATGAACATAACTCGATCCTCTGCAATCTTATCATTTTTTCAAAAATAGCCATGGATTATGGATAATTATTTGTTTTTTATAGGAGGCAGAGAACACTACCTACATAGGAGATCTGGATGGTAATGTAGTTGTCACTTTCACACCGTACTGTAATGAAATAAAATTATTTTCGTACAATATGGATATGGCACTTTTTACGTTTATGTTAAAGAGTTTGATGTATTTATAAAAAAAACCTAAAGAAAATATACATAGAGGGGGAAAAATAGCCAATATGAAACTCCACTTGTGAACGCCTGTATGTGTATAAATAATTGTAAGTATGGGCTATGGAGGCTTCTACAGTCCATAGTACGGGCCTTCAGAAGCCCTTATCTTACTAACAGAAATATAATCAAGCTCACTATAGTCAATATAATGATATACTAAGGCATTCTTATACTTACTTAGTCGGAGTCTTATAGAGGGTTTGGGAAACAGTTTAGGAAAAATAATAATAGAACATTTTTTTTATTCGTTAAAAAATATCTTATTTTATTCAATTGTTTGTCAATTTGGATTTTTTTTCGTAACAAAATTATGTGCAAGCATCATATTTTGCTGATGAGTTTGTTCTCATTCTTAATCGGATATAGTGTAACTACACTGGTTATGGTACCAAAGTAGTCTTGGAATACTTGTCCAGCTTGCAAGTGATGCATATTTAATGAATCTAAGATTCCAGGTAGCTGCCATCCCTCCTCATTGAACAGTCGCCAATAAACGTGATAACCTAATCCTTTATAACTGGAAAGGGTTATGCACCTCTGAATGACTGGCGATTCTACTCTGTTCTTTGTCATCATTCCAGCTTGTGAAAAAAATAACTTTTGCCTTTGGTCCTTTGGATAATTCGGTAACACTCCAAGACTTTGGAATTACTACGGAATATTTCTTCTCATCCTCAATGGGATGTAAGTTTCGGGCAAGACCTACAAATATTTTAGTTAATAATAAAACCTTAGAAAACACTAATTCTTAAATTTCCAATGTAAATTTTTCATTCATGGTAGGAATTTAAAAAACTCAATTCATTTAGAAGTTTCGCAGATTTCAAATAAAAAACTTCAGAAAGTTGATTTTTTCTTGTTTTATAAGAAAAAATAGAAATATTTCATGAAATGCATAAATCGAATGCGGAAGTTCAGCAAAAAAATAATACTTTTACTTCTTAACACAGGTATATGATAGGCTGATGTCAATAAATTATTATTCAGGTTCCTGGATTATAACATTCGGGATCTCAAATGGCCTATCATATATCTGGGACCTCAACAAAGACGTTTCAGCTGTTGACGATGCTACTATATGGAATATGGAATGAATTCCGCAGCTACGTTAGTTCAATGGACTTCTTGACTGAAAGGAGCTGGTGTGTCTACATGCTCCGTTTCGTTGAAGTTCTCTTCCGTTATATCTGTAATCACAGATAAGAGGAACTTATTTGTTCATATTACTAGTTCATGCACATATTATATAATGTATGTGGTCTATCAAGATTTTAATTTTCATTATTCCATGCTGTTGATACTTATTCTAGGTATAATAGTTGACAGGGTTAAATTACAATCTATGTCCATTTCTTTTTGAATTTGTTCATCGGAAATTCTGCAGTGTAGGTCCATAATATTATCTGTACTCGGAACTATCACCAAAAATAATTGGAATAGCGGAGCCGAGCAATCGAGGGAGCTAGGAAAGCCTGCAAGAAATTATTTAATTTAATGGTGTGTATTGAACAGCTACATGATAACAAGGTAATATAAAGCGTGTAAAAATAAATGCTCACTTCTGCAATTACTTTTTCGCTTGAGTCATGTTTTACATGTTTCCTAACAATATATTTTTCTTCTGCTTTTCACAAATGCAATGCGAAGATTTTAACTTCACTAATCTAGAAACAGCGGCTTTCCAAATTTGCAAACTTTTGAAATCATTTGGCACTTTAAAAATCGAAACTTTCTTCACACCACTGAAACTATGGACTTGCATTCCGGAATAACACACAATCTTGCCATGTTGTAAGTCTTAATATAATAATTTAATAAAGTTATAACAAAAAACAAGATTATATACTAAAAGCGATTAAACGAATAATGACTCTGAGATTGAGATTAATTTCAGAGACAACCATTTCATTTTAAACAGATACCCGCAGCCACTGACACATTGACACTCGACACTAGCGACCAGCGCCATACTCGAAATGGCTATAATACAAACTAAAAATTTCTTCAATTTCCATGACAATTTGGCCTACACAAACTCCGTGAAGATGTAAGGCCTAATATTATACGACCGTGATTGAGGGTATCCATTTTCGATCGACTTGCCTGCTCTATTTTAAATATTCTCATTGGCTCAAAAGTCAAAATTTAAAATAGTCTCTCTGGTCAAAGCTACGAGCAAATAAAAACTTTTGCTCGTAGGGTCAAAGTAAGAAGCTCTATAGGCGGTGATATAACACCTGAAGAGGGGGTGACGCTGTGAACGACGGCAAGGTCGTGGCCTAAGATCGGGTCTGCGCATAACGAAAGTGCGCACCAACATGTGTCTTCTCTGTCTCCGAATCTATATATTTTATCTATGTACTCTGTCTCCTCTCTCTGTGAAGTGAAATAGTGAAATTCAAATAAGGTTAGGTTAGGTTAGGTTAGTTAGGAGATATTTAAATGCGTGAAGATCAACATTTAGAAAATTACATTCCTTATTGTCTATTGATGATTGCTTGTTAAGCATGCTATATTTGAAACTAGACGCGTCAGTGTACATGAAACAAGGTGCGCTGAACTGCAAAATAAAACAGGCTCCAGAAAACTTTTAAAAGTATCATTGAAAGGTTGGCGACTTTTTTGTCTATGGAGTGACTTGAAATGTGGTACAGCGGTGATTATGCGGAATACATAGAGTAAATAGGTTAGGTTAGGGCGGAATATGAACAGATTGCAAATGACCTTCTTGTATTATAATATGTGAAAATCGTTTGGATAGCATAACGCATATGACGAAAATTGTTATAGAAATAAGATCTGCTTTAATTATCTATTCTCATAAAAGTAGTTTCATTGGATAGGATATTTAATAAGTAGGTATATTTAAGTAGTGTTTCTTGTCTTTATGGGATTCCAAATTTAAAAAACGATCCAAATGAATTTATTGCGCATTTCATAACAGGTTCTAAACTAGTATTGTAGTTCTCGCTCAATTTGCTCTTAATCTATTTCTCTTCAGCACCGTCTCTCAATATTGTTATAGAATTATTTGGATCAAAGCATCTGTCCTTGATATGCAGATCTCAAATAAATATTTTTTTCGTCAAACCTTTTTTGATATGTTTGAAATGATGACCGACAGCATCAAACCACGTAAGATATTTTTGAGAATTCTGCAGGTAACTATTAACTATTCATCACAATAAACAAAAATACTGATATAAAGTTGAAAACTAATAAACACCGAAACGTCAAACAATAAGATTTGCCTTGACATGAATTTGAATTTAAAAATACATCAAATGCAAATGACACGTGCGCACTAACGTAGCGCGATACCCGATTTTACTAGGCCACGACGTTTCCGTCGTTTGCGGAGTCAGCGCGTCACATGGTTTTGTATAGAAAGTTGAATCTCCTGTCTACAGAGCTTCTTAGGTCAAAGTCAATGTTCTTTTGTATTACTCTATGATCAACGTTGTCAGTTGTCAATGATTCAATTATGTATTCATTTATTATTACCATTGTGGGTTAATATGTCAATGATTATTACGCAGAGAAATTAGTTACTGCTAAAAGGAATTTAAAGTATTTTTTCGTAAAAAGAATATGAATCAATAAAATTATAGTTCAATCTGCCCTTTTTGTATTTCAAAAAATCTATAACATAAAATGTCTTTTACAATTTCCAAAGTTCAACAGTTCGCCCAAACAACACTTCAGTTAATACCTCATAATGATCCTAATATACCATTGTTTACTGGTGAGTCGGATTTAGAATCGTTTTATCATGAATCTAATCGGAATTTGTAGAATCTCCTCTTCTTGGGGGTATACTGTTTGATGCTCGACATGTTTGGCACGCAAGAGGTCCGTGTCTTGAAGTACGAAACTCAAAAACTGGCGCAAAAGTTGGATCTTGGACGTTTGGCTGCATTTTAAAAGATTCAAGCACAAGAATAATTTGTGTTGAAGAAGTTCAAAGAGCTTATGGTAGAATGTCATTATTGGCTGTTGCAATAGAATGTTCAATAACCGGGGGGCTTGTTTGCTTATTTGATGTATTGAACTCTATAATAATTAGATCTATCCATATTAAAGATCAGGTAATATATTTACTGATAATCATCTTTTTGCAATTGACTTTATTGAGATATCATATATCTTCTTTTCTAGATAAGCAGTATGAAGTTAGTAGATCCTGGTTTGGCAGTACTTAATCTGCCTGGGCCATTGCATGATTTTGATGGGATTCTGTGCATAGGAACTAAAGGAGGAAAGGTACTTCTCATTGATTTATGCCGTCAAATTTGTGAAGAATCATTATTGGGTTCAACTGTTAGAGACGAGCTGAGACCATGTGATTTAACAGTTTTAACGTTAAGAAATGTTGCTACAATCGATCACTTCAAAGATTATTCTATCAGAGATGGAAGTCATTTAGCTATACATTTGAACAAAGTTTTGGATTCGGAAATAGAACATTTCAGCTTGAAAGGTCCATCCGGAGAAGATAAATTATTTGTTAATAAGGAAGAGGTGATGGTGAGCGCCTTATATTATTGTCCACAACTTACGTCACTTTTAGTAGGCTTTAATTTTGGAGCATTCCAATTGTGGAACTTGACTAAATTATCTTTAGTTTATACTTCACCAGTTTGTGAGGATCATTTCCCGATCACTCACTTTGCATTTCAAGAACCCACAGACGATCCCAGAGCCTTTTGTTATATATGGGTCTCTTATAGCAATACTGAACTATACCAGACTGGTCTACCTTTTGCTGTTATGTACTCCCTTGCTTACGAAACTAAAGAATACCATGAAGGGTATGGATATTTATACGAAAATTTCCAACACTGCTCGATAAGATTCCAAGCATCGTTAGGTAGCATAGATGGGAATCCTAATAGAAAACCACCAAAAGGAGGTAAATGTTTGAATGTACAACCTACACTAAAACAACCAAATAAAAGCTTATCTTCGAATAATACAACCGGTGACATATTAGCATTATGTATGATATCTTGGACTATTTGGTTTGATGATGGAGATCAACAAACGTTTGCATTGATTTTCGACATTAATCAGTGGTACAAAGAGCAAATGCCAAATTTCACCAAATGGAAGCATTGTACAAACTATATACTCATAGTGAATATAAGTGAATTAATTCTCTATTCTGGTCGAGCGAATAGCTCTATATTGAGTTTGTTGTTTGATGAAAAGTCCCTCAGTCAGTTTATTGGTGTACAAAGGTTAGAAGAACATTTCTATCCATCATCTCTCTCGTTCAATTTATGGGCTCTTAGAGAGAAAGATGTAATAACAATACACAATGAAGCCCTCCAAAAATGTTTATTGTCTCATTTAGAAGCAACTGGTCCTTTATGTTTGATGAAACCTGCTGATCTTTATAAGCAAATTTTCAATACAGGACTAATCCCATTGTTCGTAGATGCTGCACCTAACAATAACTCTCTCGAGTTTCAAAGAGAAATGATTCTGAATGTTGCTCTGGAATATCAGTTGATCGGTTTGATATGTAAATGTGCCTCCGAATGGGCAGATGGAAGTTTCTCATCAGCTGGTTGTACGTTAGATTTTCTTCTGAATTGGGCATTTCAAAGGGCAATTTTACTTAAGAGAAAATGTGACGATTTCTGTACACCCCTCTTTGACTATTCTCAATCTAAACTTGATAACAATACAAGTATACGCATGAAATGCTGCTGCAGACAAATCAATGATTTAAATACTTTTTATCAATATGTTGTAAAAAATGTGCCTCACAGTATGTCATTAAATTACATATCAGAACACCAAACCAGCTTGGAAATGGTATCCATATATTTTGAAGTTCTACAATGGTTAGTTAATGTTGGATTATTGCCAGAAGGGCATCCTAAAGAATATCCCAGAACGGATCACTTGGAACGAATAAGTGCTCCGTATCCTGTTCAAGAGCTTACTGAATTTTATAATGAGAAACGCGCTCAGTTAAGATTACTTAGTAAAGAAACATTTCTTTGTATGGACAGCTTGCTATTCATAGATAATTTAATCATGAATAAGTGTGGTGCTGAGAAGCTTCAAAAACAATGGCAGGAAGATGGTGGTAGTGGCCTATATCCCCCTCCATCTTTACAATCTATGCTTAGAGCCTACTTAGTTCAAGGAGCGAGCATATCCTATAAGCATTCACTGATTATTTATGTGTTCCTTGATTTAGCCATGGCATTGGATCAATCAAAATATTCAGGTGTTATAACACATTTAATCAAGTTTCCAGCTGTATTTAAAGTTAGTCCCAGTATCATTAAAATTACTCAGGCGTTTTGGCAACTTGATCATGGAGATTACACTACAGCTATGGAGCACCTTTTAGACCCATTCGTATTAGGAGCTGATCTTCAACCATGGCATCATGCTATTGCTTTAAGAACACTTCTTTTCCAAGAACAATTCAAACTTGCCCTTCTTTACATGCAAGTTCGTAAGCCGGTAATACGTGACGAGAAAGATGTTCTAACGGCTATCAGCTTATTTGTTGCTAATAATATGCTAGATGAAGCCTTATCATTCGCAAGACATTCTAATAATAATAATGAAGAGAAGTTGCTTAGACATTTCTTCAACGAATGCTGTAAAAATAATTCTATTCATTTGCTTTTATACAAATGCTTGAACAATAATGAAGAAAACGCATTCTTCAGTTATCTCAGAAACATTGATGATCCCACAACTAGTGATCTTCAGATATTATACCATTTACTCCGATCCAGATTCATAGAGGCGTTTGATGTACATTCAAAAATTAGAGGCAGTAAACCTGAAAATTTAGGATTGGTTGGTCAGAGGAGTGCTACAACAACTGATCAAGTTGTAAAAATTTTCAAGACCCTTCTTCCTGATGTAAATAAGAATCTAGTTGAATACGTCAGGAAGGAGAGGAGCAACATATGGAAAGAAGGTAAATAGTTTTAATTTATCTTTGGTACTATTGTGTTATAAATATATTATATCGTTTGTAGTTTCGAGGCCAACGCCATTATCCGTATTTGTTCATGACACAAATGAACAGGTTACCTATAAATCTACCATAATTCGTGCTGCATTAGCCAAAGCGAAAGATACATTTATAGATAATTTCAATCGATCTACTGGAATAATAACTGAAGAAACACCATTTTTAAGGACTCCAACTTCAATCAGAAAACGAAACAGGTGATTAGTATATTGATAGGACTGTAGATATTATTATAGATACTAGCATTTGTCCGCAATCATCGCCCGCGTTGATTCAATGAGATCCTTTGTATACATTTCTTCTTCATCAGTACGGTATGCGAAAAAAAGACTTATTATGAACCGGAGCAGACAGACTATAAATATAGGGGATATTATGGATAAATCAGGTTTCATGCAATTCCACCTCGTCGGTACCCATTTCATCACTTTGCATTGTATGATTCTTTTTTTTACCGACTTCGAAAAACGGAAGAGGTATGAAATTCAATTGTATGTTTGTTTTTTATGTATTGTAGTGTGACTCGGCTCGCCAGTTGGGAAGTAAACAATCAGGGACCGCAGCAGCAGTTTGGACCAAGTTTCAAACTGTGTTATGTGATTGATAGGCTTCCGCATTTCAATTTTGGTTTTCTTAAAATTGAAATGCGTATGCTTCTGATGGTTTGAGATTGGTTTGAAATACTGTTTGAACACCCTCAATATCATCGTGCATGGCGATAGAACATCGACGTGCGGCGTGCGGATGGGTATTTTCTCGCCACAGTATGTACACGTCTTTTGCATAGTAAACGTGCTCCGATTTTAATTATTCTTTTTTCTTGAAAAGAGGAGTGATCAGAAATAGGGCAAAGTTCTTTTCAAATTTGAAAAATTTTATTGACAGGTTTAATATATATTATTTCCAGCAACGTTTACATTGGACATTTTTCATATAAATGGAAGGTTTCTGACTTAAAGCACTAGGAAAGTGCAAGATTCTTACCCCCATATTTTCAAATCACTGAATATAAGTGTATTTTCAACAATTTTTTTGACCAATGAAGCACTCAGAAATTTGAAATGAATGTTTTTTTTTACAAAAAATAGGAACTAATTTGGAAAATATGAACTAGTTGGTGCACTGAAGAATTAAAAATACGGTTAATTCTATTGGTGTTGGTACTTTTGAAGTTGGTGCTATAAAAGGGCCGATTTCATAATCAAATAATAATTATTAATTTTAATCCTACATAAAAAAATTCATAAATTTTTTGATTGAACATATAGTTCAAAGTTACTTTAAAAGAACGAAAGATAAGGTGACTGACGTTATAACAGCAATTAAAAAATTCAGTATTTTTATTCCGTCATCAATATATGAGCTAGACAAATTGAAGAATTAACTAATCTCCCATTGGGGATTCATTATGAAATCGACAAGTCTATTTTTTCACAACTGCGTCATTTTGATATTACCAGCGTCAATAGAATTAACCTTATTTTGGCTTCTCCTGATTAATAAAGGCGGTATATTTATGTTGGCCAAGTTATTTTTAGTTTGAATGCGTTTCCAGAGAAAATGTTGCAAATACTGCTTATTGCGAGGGTGTTAATTAATTTCAGTTTCTCTCAATAGTCTGCTAAGGCAACGATGTTACTTGTGCCCATTAAAAAAGTTATTGGTACCCTTCAACTCAATTTGCCTTTCCAATATCTTCAATCCTTCAGAAATTGTTCAACACTTGTTTTCTTGTTCTTGTAAATTGACCTTTGTATGTTGCTTTCACTTACTACAATTTCCAGAGGTAGATTGAACATGTGTTAACAATATGTCTAAAATTTTATTATTTGTATTCTTTTACGTCACCATATCTATGCCTAGCTTATTTTTCTGTTATAAGTTGCTTTATCATAGCTTATTCATAAAAACGGAGTTATATACGAGAACAAAATTATCATTTTTCGGATGCCGAATTCTAAATCCTCCTTTATATTTCTTACCAGTTTATTCACATTAACCTCCTCTCCTACGGAAAATGTATATGTGATCTTTACAAACTAACCTACCTCATTTTTTGAGGAAATAAACTTCTGGAATTTCGTTTGAAAAATTGATTGATTGTTATAGGGCCGCAACTTCCGCTATTAAAACGCAGGTTATGTTAGAAAATAAAGGAAACGAAGAATTGCAAGTTACTCCGCCAAAACGTTTAAAACTTAGTCCAAGATTTTCAAAGACTAGTCCCACAAACAATCAGCTGATATCAATGAATTCCCAATTATTAACACCTATTGTGAGAAGAAAAACATCATTACAAAAAGATTTGTCCCATCAGTTGAATGATAATAGAGTTATTTGTACACCCCAAAGTATTCTGAAGGTATGTATATTAAAAAAAATAATGTGTCTAATATTCTACCAAATTAGCTTATATCTTCCATTTTTATAGGTTAGAAATCTGGTTAAACGAAAAGAATCCATAAAAAATGATGATACTTTCACTGCTCAAGAAAATCATGATGTTTCAAGGAATGAATCAGAAGTACGTTTACCATATAAATAAGAAATTGAGAAAAGTTTATCCTATTTAAATTATGAATCTGCCCCCAAATTATCATACTGTATCCGAGCTTTCTTATCCTTATCTATGGCACACTTGATGAAATTATATACAAATCCAGTTTTATCATAACTAACTGAATATTTTCATTTTCTAGAAATCAACTTTTTCTTTGCAAGCCCGAAAATCTGTTTCAAAATTCTCAAGAAATCAACACGTAAAATTCGATGATAAAACAAAAAGGTTATCTTCACTAGATAACACCCCTCAAACTCCTTCTATTGAAGATATTATTCTTCAAGAAGTATCATTGTCTTCGCAAGGCAGGGATTCGACAAAGGATAGTTCGACTTCCGCTGCCGAGGAAACTTACTATTCTCCCAACAGCTCATATCATGATGAGCTGAATCAAATGGAATTAGAAGAAAAAATAAATACAAAAAATGTTGATTTTGGTACCGTTTTTGAGAGCGAATCTGATGGCAAAAACAGAAACGAGGTATCTGAATCATTGAAACAAACTGTCTCTGTCTGTGAAAATGAGTTATCTCCAAGCCCTAGAAAAAGTTACAGAAGTAAGCTGAAAAAAAATCTGAAAAAACATCAGCATTCATCATTTATTTATTCCATTTTGTTTGCAGGATCCTTGCAAGCTGCAACACCAGTTCGTTCCAGCCCAAGGCTCAATAAGGACCCACATTCGAAGAGTATGAACATTTCTTCTAATGACGAGACTGAGTTGAATAATGTGGAGAAAGTTGATTTATCACAAAATTTGGAAGCAGTGTCGTCTCCAAAACTCTTAGAAAAGATCAAAAGTAGAAAATCTCTCAGTAGAATGGTTCTAGAGCACAATACATATATAAAAAGTCGTTTGACGGAACGGGTTATCTCAGAATCTTCTTTTTCAAAATCTGAAAAAAGTATATTTATAGATAACTCCAAAGCTACTAAAAATATAATAAATGTAAACGAAATTTCAAACTCGTTACCTTTTAGCCAAATTTCATCATCGCCTTCCATTCTAAATGAAACTACATTAGAAAAATCTGTCTACAGTGACTACTCTTCCACCGACATGAGAGATCAAACGGCAGCTCAACTGTCTTCTTCCTCTGTTGCTTACACAAAAGCGAATACTATTGAAGCTATTGATCAACGATATAATAAAAAAATGGATAATAACCATAAATTAAACTTGAATGAATCGTCTGGAATACCAGATGATGGCAATATATCGGCAGTACGTTGCAGTATTCGTAATACCACCACGGACATTAATCTCATGGAATCACTCAGTTGTACTGCTGAAGAATCCGAAAAAACTATAAATAAAGATATAAATGTGTCTGATCGTAAAATATTTGGTGGTTTTACCTCGAATGAATATCGTGATCAAGAAAAAGAATTTGCTCCAATTGATGTTTATGAAGATCTATCAAGTGGGGCTGAAGATGTCCAGGAAGTTTTAGAACGATCAAAACACTCTGATATAGCCATCACTATTAATGACGTTAATAATGGAACAGACATTAAAGAGTCTGATGATTGTGATTATCCAGAAAATAATTCAACCCTTGCTATTGATCATATGAAAGATTTGTCATCATTGAAAAAGGAAGATGCAACTGATCCAATGATGACAGTTGATAATCCAACCGTGATTTCAATTTCCAGTGATGATTCTGGTGAAAGTAAAAGCTCACTTACCAGTGAAACTGATCAATCTACTGAGCTGAACGTATCCTATGAAGACAACCTACACAATAATGATTTTTCGAATGACTCATATTTATCTGGTAATACCACCAAGTCATCACAAAGTATTCCAAATAGTAGTACAGATGAAAATTGTGAACGAAAATCCGACATCCATTCCATCGTTCATCATAAAAAATCATTCGAACACTCCGATAATTCAGAAGGTTTTGTCGAAAGTTATTTAAATAATGGAATCTTACCAGAATTTGATAGTACCAACAGAGAACATTTTGTTCATGTCATGTCATTGAGGATAGATCAAGATGAGCTCAAACGTGATGTTAGCGCATCCGAAACAATATTGATCGAAAATCTAAACAAAATAGATGAGCAATTTTCAGGAATAAATAGCTCCCAAAATTCCACAGAAAGCAATCCGACTGATGAACTTTGTGAATTACGAGAAATTGAAACTACTACTACAGAAAATAACATTATATTTTTGGATATTGATAAACAAGAAATTGAAGACGATGCTAATGCATCATCTGAAAAACGAATAAATGAAAATATCCAAATAATGAATGAACATTCCACAGAAATACCTGAAGAAGATAAATCGGAAAACTCTATAGGAGGCAATTTGAATGATGGGCTTTGTGAATATATGAGTGAAACTAGACCAGAATTTGAAACTACAAATATAGAAAGTCAGTTTGAATTGTCGAATACTGATCAAGATGAGCTTAAAGTTGAAGATGATGTATCCAAAAAAGTAATTGATAAATATACGAAAATAACAGATCAGCATTTCTTGGAGAGGAGTGAACAGGGTGATTTGGAAAACTCCAGAGAAAACAAATTGAATGATGGTATCTGTGAATATATAAGTGAAACTAGACTTTTACCAGGATTTGACACTACAAATGGAGAAAGTAGCGTAAAATTGGATCAACATAAGCTTAACGTTGATTTATCCAAAAAATTAATTTGTAAAAATATGGAAATAATGCATCAACATTCCTTGGAAGCAATTGAACAGGATATTTCTGAAAATTCGCGAGAAAGCAATTTGAATGATGGTATCTGTGAACTTATAAGTGATATCAGAGTCTTACCAGAGTTTGAAACTACAAATAAACAAAATGAAGTCAACATGTATAAAAATATATCTGATATTAAAGGTAGACATACATTTCTAGCTGAACCTTCACTGAAATCTAGCAGTGCAACAGGTAAAGATAAAATTGAACAAAGTACCAGTATAACCGTGATCGTAACTAGTAATGAAGATTCAAATGAAAAAGGTAATACCAAACCAAATACTGCTGATACATCGACACATTTAATATTTGAGGGTAAAAAGATGAGACAGCCAAATGAAAATAATGTCAAAGATACTTCACAAGGGAAAATTAAAGTTGGTGAAGATTCGTCCTCAGATACAACAGGAAGTGATAATTTTAAAAAAGAAATTGTTGTTCAAGTGCAAGTTCATAGTCCTAGGAAGAAACGTGTAGAAGAGCCTTTAGTTAAAAGAGTAACGAGAAGAAATAGTACGTTAATGTCGCAGAAATCTGAAAGTGATAACAGTGCAAAACTGATTATATCTGAGGATTTGAATCTATACGATGTTTTTATGAAAGGTATGTATAAAATGCCCATAGCTTTCTTCTTATATCTCATTATATACTTATACCTGCATTCAAATCGGCTTATTAACAATCTTGAATTCAAATAATTCTTTCTTATAATGTATCAAATAATTAGAACGATTTAATACTGCTTAACAATAGTCTAAATTCCTAAAACAAAGTTAACCAAAACATTAGCAGAAAACTATAGAATGAAACCTATCAAACAAATTATCGTTTTATTACAATAAAATAATGTGACTATCTGTGACCGTGACAGAACAGCACTTACAGGCAGATCTGAATTTTTCTGGAATGTTGAGTCATTCTTCTTCTGCTGCAATAATAGCGTCTAACATCGTTTTAGCTTAACAGACAAACGTTCAATAGAAATAAGGTCGGGACAGCATGCCTTCCTCTTTATATCTAGGAAACAGGCTACAATAAAATCTTCAAAAATTTTTGCTGTTCGTGGCCTTGCACTGGTACGCATACAAGTCAAATCGTGTCCTACATTAATCGATTCAAGGTACCATCTGATCAAATTTATTGAATTTACCGAGCACCAGTTAATTATCCTTTATTGCGACTTCTATGTCTTGCAACGAAAACAGAGTCTATCAAACTTACATTAAAATCTCATCATTGTTCTGGGGTTTCCCATTAAACTGTCTTATCTTCTATCGCTGCCAAAAATATTTCATCAGAGAAGTTGACAGATTTCCATTGTTTCAATTTCTAATTGGACGACGATGACCCTAGGCCACTTGTAGGTTGTTTCTTTCTAGGTACATGTTTTACTGACAATGATATTGTCTTTTATGTATTGCTTGAATCCAAGTTATTTGTTATTTTTCGCTTACTGAATTCTATTAAAGTTTTTTTACTTTGTGCCTTATTCATATTACTTTATCAATAACCAGATGATTTGAATTCCCATTCTACCGTATTTTGTAGGATATGACATGCCCTAAACCCACTCTGTTTTTTTAACTATAAATTCGTGTTCCATCAAATTCCTTATAATTCTGGACATATTTCAGTTTTGTTTGTTTCCTTCATCTAACAACTTACTAATACTCACTCTTTGGACCTCGAACTGCCGCTAAACTTGAATTGCATTGAGTTGAAGATTTCTTAACAATCATGACACATCGTTTTCTGTGTGATTCTCGTGGTCCCAAACATTAATTAGTTATTTAACCCTGTTTCTCATACGTGTGTGTGTTTTCACGCGTCATAATTTCTACTATAATATTAAAAATCGTGTATGCCGCCAGTTTCTGTGCAATCAAGTATTTTTTTTCTCTTTATGTAATAATACCTTTGAATGATTTTTTAGATGTAGCCGCAACTCCATCACCACGAAAACAGAGTACGAGCATGTCATCAAATTTAGTTGTGGTAGATAGAATCGATTTGGATGAACGAAATCAATCTCCACATTTATTAAACACTGCAGAAAAGGTGCAGCTGGCTAAGAGGAAAACGCGAAGTTCAAGTGTGGATAACACCAGAACATATTCCAAGAAACGTTCAACAAAAAGTGATAACACTAGTACCCATCAACAACTATCAGAGAAACGTTCGAAAGGACGGGCTAGATCGGTTAATAATTTACCTATTATAGCAGAGGAAAAGAAGGTATACATAAATATTTATCAGAAATATATAAGTAGACTGTTTTAGAATTATGTAATGAAAAAAAAAATCTTAGCAATTTTTACTATTTATATGTCTATGTTATATTTTTCTGTTTGAATATAGTTTAATTCTATACTACCTAATATTTTAGATTACCGCCGTATCTACGGAATCAAGTGCAAGTTCCATGAGCGCTCTTGATTCTTATGCATCTTCCAGAAGATTAACTAGAAAGCAATCTAAAATTCTGAAAAGTATTTCAAGTCCAAGCACCGCTACTGCTCAAGATGATAGTGAAGAAGAACAATTAGATGATCCTGATAGATTTGATCCAATTGTTCTACTTGATAAGACGTCATTCCAAGGTGAGGAATTTATATATTCATTTTTTTGTAACATCTAGTTATATTTTATGTATCTTCATATATACAAAAAAAAATATTTACGTATTTCTTAAATAAGTTTGATCTTGCCATTCTCAAGATAAAAACACCAATTCAAAAGAACTGCGAGAAATAAAGTGAAAATAACAATCAAAAATTCAGTTTAGAAATTTATTGTGAGTAGTTATAACCAACAATGTTGACAGTTATCATAATTTCTGTAACATTTTATTTACATTGCAATAATGTAAATATATAAAGAAAGTCGTGTTTCAGGCAAGGTCGATCCAGATGAAGAGAAGATATATAGCAGTTCTGTCTCAGATACATCGGAATGCTCTCAAGCTAGGCCAGCAAAACGATTGACTAGATCAGCTTCATTAAATTCCGAGGTGGAAACTACTAGGACATCTAGGCGACGACCTACATCTGAAGATAGTACTATTGCTACTGGTAAGAAATCATTATTTTTTATGCCTAAAATAAACTATTTTTGTTGCGAAATATCAATTTTCTTATCATGATGTGATAGAAATTTCAGCTCGTAGCACTAGGAGACAATCCGATGCAAGTTCAGTTAAATCGGTTATGTCTGAACCTGTATCTCCATCCAAAAGACCTCGAAAAAAGACAGATGACGGCACACAAACTACCAGAACCAAAAATCGTTCGCGTTCAGTGAAATCAGGTAAAAAAGTTGTTAATCACGGTATTTTTTGAATATTTATCTGTGAAATGCTTGAGAGGATTTCAATGATATATTTTGTTTATATCTTCTATAACTGAACACAAATATAAATGCAATCTGATAGGAACATTAAACTATTTCTTGGAGTTTGTCTGTTTCTTCCGGCTCTCCCTGTATATTGAATACGTTTCAAACCAAAAGTATTGTTGAACGCTTATATTGTTCAATAATAACGCAAGAAAATAAGTTTACTCTTGCTACTCAATCAGTTTTGAAATCAATTCAAAAATATATTTTCCATTTTATTTAGATACATCTTTGTCAACTGTTACGAGAGGTAAAAAATCGTCGACAGGAAAAACCAAGCTACTCGAAATCATTGAAGAAACAACTGAAGATGTAAGTTTTTAAATTTAATATTATTTATTTCAAATCAGGCAGAATAACCGACATAGATCGTAGCCCATACATAGATCACTAATGATGATTTCGAGATGAAATCACAACAAGCGTTGTATTGACCAAATGTCTAATTTCTGATACTTGATTGATGCGTTTGTAAGATTGGTTAATTTCGATTGATTTTGTTAAACACAACAATTGTTGTGTTTTTATCTCGAAATCATCAAAAGTAGCTCAGATCTATTACATAATATGTTCCTATCACATACACTCCGTGAACAACATATGGCATATTGGACGACGAGCGATTTTCCACCCCGCACTAAAGAAGATAGATATTATATATCGGGTGTCTCAGTATCCAGTAGCCAATGGAGTATCTGTAGTATTTGCAAATAAGGTTGAAATTTGGTGTATGGTATAAGCAACCAAAAAATTTGATTTTTTTGAAAAATTAACCTTCCGCCACTTCCAGTTTAACCGGAAATGATAATGAGTTTCTATTTTCAAATGACACCCTGTATATATATATATAAGATGTTTTTCTCTGTCTTCGTTAATCGTAGTTAACAACAGTAATTCGATGTCTGTCTCTATAAACAGGATTTATTTTTATAAAGTTTATCAACATGTACAATTTAATATCTTACCTATAAACAGGAATTGGAAATTAAAGCTATTAACGATCTATATTCTACTTATTATAAATTAACATAAGATTGTAAGATATGACATAAATAGACAAGTCTGTCATTAAAAAGTCAGTTTCACTTCTACATATATTTTTCTATTTGTGAATTTTTCATAATATCCTCTATCCAATGACGTATTCTTAGTATTTATTTTACGAAAACTATACCGTACTTATGAATACTGCAAAATAATAGATAGTACATACTTGTCAGTTTGATAGTAATAATTACTGAATGATTACCACGGTGCGTTTAGTTCATGTTTGCATTCATTAAGTATAAAAATTTTGGTGATATGAATAGTTTCAGTAATTTAGAAACATAAGATATGATTCTAATTTATGGAGAGTGTCTGTCAAAGAAATCGGCGAAAAGCTTTGGAGTTATATTCACAGCGATATCCACAACAACGTCTGTCACTTCACAAAATTGCCCTCTAATTTAGCGGCATGTGGTTAATTTATCAAAAAGTGGACTGTTTTTAAACTAAAAAAAAACCTACCGATGAGGTTAACAGTAGTGCAGTATTGGGGCGTGTACACGTCCCCACAGTTCTGTTAGAGAAATAGAAAAAGAAACACCCATTTAACGAAGTTCCATCCAACACATACTAAAAATGGCCAAATTCCATCCTTTCAAAATATATTTGCACCAAGGTCTACAGCCAAGGGATGCTCAAAGAAGACTAGAGTTTATTGCCTGGGTAACTGAGGCACAGCTTAGTTATGTAAGCTGTGACTGAGGCGCAAGAAGATCAAATCTTAAGTAAGATATTGTGGTCTGATGAAAGCCGCTTTTGTAGTAATGGAATGGTAAATCTTCACTATTGGGCTGCGGGAAATCCCATTGGATAAGAGAAACTTATTTTCAGCGTATCTGAGAATTAATGTGTTGTGTGGTACTATCGATGGCTTTATAATCGGACCGAAATTTTAGGTAGGAAGGTAATTTAAATTCTCAGACATATTTACGATTTCTCGAAAGTGAATTACCAGTTTACCTTGAAAATGTCTCTCCCGACGTAAGGCAAAATATGTGCTTCCAGCAAGATGGGGCACCCGCTCACAATGCTCAGAGTGGCATATTATTTACATAAAACTTTTCGAAGAAGATGGATTCGCACAAATGGAGCAATAAAGTGGTCTATGGTCTCCGAACCTTACTCCACTAGATTACTTTTTGTGGGGATTTTTGAAAGATCGAGTTTACGCAACTCCACTTAGGGACCTTGACGATTTGAAAACAATGATCAGAAATTAATGCAGGTCGCTTAATGCTATTAAGAGCAGTAACTGAACTGATTCGTCGAGCTGAAGCTTGTCTAGAAGCTTTTTTTCTATCAAGTTAAAAAACTCATGTTTTAATAATATAGGCATACATTTTGTAGTATCTATTAATTTCCGGCTCTCAAATTTTAGGGTTTTGTAGCAGGTAGTCAACGGTAAGGGATTAACGGTAATTCTTGGAAGGAATGATAAAAACCGGTGGGCTAACGATTAACGCTCCCTCCTTTTTGCACACGACCGCCAGGCCGCTTTAGTTTTATTTCGATCTTTAAATTCGTCACTTGGCTGTCCCATATCACCGGCCACAATATCAAAGTTTTTCAGTTTTTAAACTGACACACACTATGCAAAAGCCTTAGTATGTTGAAATTTGAAATAGATTTGAAATATTGAAATGAAATAGTAAATCCAAGAAACAGGTACTAGTTGGTCTAATAGTTGATTACTCTTCAATGAAGTTCCTTCTGGAACTCGCTCGAACTGTATGAACTATGTATATAGTTAGATCGGTTGTACAGAAGAAACATGATGCTTTAAATAAATTGATTGTTCTATTCCAAAATGGACATATCACCTAATTACAATTTTAAATGCCTCATGTCACTATAATTTACCCATCTGAATGTTATTGATAAATTTTATTTATTTTCTTATCTTTGTATTATTGATCATCATACATTATATAATTCCGATACCACCACAGTCTAGAGTACGTGCCGCCGTACTCCCCGATAATCTCGTGGTGGAACTCATCTGTTGAAATGAGGTACGGTACGCCTTTAATCTCCATATCGAACAAGAATAGGATTTTGTTTATTTTCCAAGACAATGCTTTGTATGACATTCGCTTAGTATGATGTATTTTCCATTTCTCTTCGATGTCAATATAAGCGGCTCCTACTGACCAGAACAGGGTGAGGTCATGAACTGACAACGTTCTGCTCTTCCGTTCTGAAATGAAATCAGTACAGTGAAAATAACCTTTGTTGAAAATTGTTTTTGGAGCATTTGAATGCATTCGTCCCAGCATAATGTTGAGATTCGGACAAACAACGCATAAAGTTAACCAGTTACATAAAACCCCTGCTTCCCAAATCACGGAAATGTTCACAATAACATCTCAGAAAATCGGCATCGATTTACGTGTGCCCTAACGGGAGTTACAATAACTAGGTTCGATTTATATCACAACTTCTGCTGACTGACTGATTCTGCTCTTTTGCATCTTTCACTTAATATATAGCAAGAATATCTTCGTCCTATATTTCATTATTGAATTTCGCATTTTCGAATTGAGGCTTTTCTCGAGTTGACAGCTACCCAAGTTAGGGTCAACTTCTACTGAGTGCTTCCTCTTGTTACAGTTGATGACTTATAAAAATATTTTGTTTTCCGTTCACAATCTGTCATAACATTTATTATAAACTGACAGTTTTTAATATTATCCGGTAACATATTGACTATATTATTTATATACCAAATTATAGCGTAGCCGGATGCACATAAGATCAAGATGTTGACAGTTTCTAGATTCTAGACTTTTGTTACAAGCTGAACCTATATAGAAATATCATGTTAATTAATGTTTGATTGAAATTAACACTCGAATCTGTTTTCAGGTTTCTGGACGTCCACGGCCATCAAAAAGAATAACAAGATCCAAAAGTCATCAGTGAAAATACTCAATAATTTTTTTGAGATGAATTCATTATTTTGTGTTTTTTAATCTGTATGTACAAAAAATATAAAAACTATCTCGTATCTACGTCTAAAATTGCTTTAATTGTGAAAAAAATTGTTAGTAAACTTTCATGCCTTTTTTTGACTATTCCTGAAAGCATTTTTCCCATCTAGTAGATTGTGGGAGCGCGTAGCTGCGGTTAACCCTGATCGACTTCGATCATCGAAGTTAAGCAGTGCAATATGATGGGAACGGCTTGGACAAGTGACCGTCCATGCGGGCGCGCGTTCGAATCTGTCGCATTGCATTCTCCTCCTCTCGCAAGGCAACGGGAAACCAGCGAGAGTATATTCCCTAGTACAGCTCTTTGGAAGGGTGTGCCTTAAGATTTATCTTGAGAGCACATCGGTGGTTCGGAATCCAACTGTAGGTCCCCTTGTCTGTGGTAACACTTTCAAGGCAGAGAAGCCGTCAACGCTCGAATACGAGTAGGGCACTCACAGAAGAAGATTGTGGGTCAGATAGTGTGGCGGTGGTCCAATAATTTCACTTTTTCTGTAACTTTTCCTTTTTTTTTATTTAGTATAGGCAACATTGATAAATGTCAAATTTGACGTGACTTATTAGATTGACCCAAGAAAATTAAGAAGCATTATATACCAATGAGCTCCTCAAAGAAAAAACAAGGTGGCATTCTAAGATCATGTTTACCTTGCGTATTCAAATCAACAGTAAATTGTGATGATGACATATACAATAGCTTTGGTGAAGAATTTACAGAGTATGAATATGTAATTGAAAATCTAGCTATTCATCGAGCTCCTAAGGTACTCCTAGATATAGAAAAAACACGTTCGAATCCCAAAAAAGTATTAGCAGCAGAAAATTCTTCAGCGAAGTTTATAAAATCTCTAGAAACAACTAACCGTTCAATATCTGAAAATCCTATCAACAACCGTGGCAAATATCTGGAACTGGATCAGATCACTATGAATACCGTTAAAATAGATTCAACACTGCTTGAATGTAATGAATGGGAAAATCAATCATATAAATCGCCAATTATGTATCGAGAAGCCGATGATAAAGCTTGCACCTCTGTCACTGTGAAAAGTATTCCAGAAATGAAGGTACAACTTTCTACATTTTTTCATTAATCTAGAATCTATTCAGCAAAAATAGATTCTTTCCTGTAAGGGTGCCGATGATATTCTAACAAATGAAATGATTCCCACCGATATAAAAGAGACTATACTATCTCTCAAGACGGCCAAGCCTATAATAATGCCACATATGCGTGCTAGATTTCACAGAAAAATAAAAGGTGTGTCATCATTAAGTTGTGTCAAGGAGACAATTTGTAATATTACAGGTGATATATTTCTAATCTTTTGCAATAACAATTAAAGGAAAAAATAAGGAAAGTTTTAATTCTAGAACGTAATGGGTGTTTGGAATACGACGAGAATGTTATCAATAGACAGAGATCTCCATCATTCGAAAAGCGTCATAAAAGAATTGAGAATATAATGAGTGAAAGTGATGGAGAAATAACGTTATCAGAAATTTTGGATTTCACCAAAAACAAGAAAGTCGAGTCTTCTAAGAATCAAACTTTGAAGTGGAAAATAATAATAAATAAAAATCAAAATGTATAATAGAATACTCCAGCAATTAAATTTATTCTATGGGAATCGATTTATGTTTTTTTGTTTTAAGGTTCCTATAGTCAGAATTCATCGTGTTTAGAAATATGTATGTGTACACCTGTTTGCGATCGTACGTTTAGGAGCTTTCTTTACCGTCTTCAAAAAATGAGGAGATATATGATTGGGTACCTACTTGATTCATTTTGGGAACCATTTTTTGACCGGCATAGCGCAGACGACGGAGGTATACAGATCGACTATATATTATAACCTCTTATATTCCCTCGGCTGTATAAAGAAGTACAAGAACCGCATGAAAGGGGTGGGGATGTTTGATAAAATACTGAAAGCTAAATTTATTTGGATGCGACTTGACTTGGGGAAAATATGGGAAATAGGTTATTTTTAAGTCAACCAAGATATAAAAAGCAAGAACAAAAGGATGGAACAAAAAACAATTGTCGAGGTAACAAGGCTATGTGAGGAATATAAATGTGCATATGATAACTTTTAACAAACGACATGGTTCTCATGAACTCATTGTTACATGAGACCTAATACAATAGTTACATCTTATTTACTCATAAAAAAAAGTATGTCCCTATAATCCCAGGGAATTAACTATAGAGCTGAAATACTCTATGCCGCACTGAAAGTTACGACACAGTAAGCACTTTCAGGGTTCGTGCTTGAACCAAGGGCTCTATCTTACTGACTTCACACAATAGACAACGTTAACACAGAGCTTTTACATAAAACCATGCGTTTTTATTTTTATATGAACGCGTGTTTCGCATTGTAAACGTGCTCTGGTTTTGATGATTCTTTTTTCTTTGGAAAGACACGAGATTAGACATGGTCTAAAAAATTGAAATATAATATGTTTTTCTCCCCAAAAATCCCATCCAGAGGAATTTGGAAACATTTATCTCAGATTACTGTTGTAAATTTTTGATAGTAATTGAGTGTACAATTTGAATCTTTGGTATCATAATAAAAAAAATCAGTGGTCGTATTTGCCTTATTGGTATGTTATGTATCATGAATGTCAGATGATTTTGTTTGCTTTCAATTGATAATACATATTATTCTCTGGCGATATGTATTTTGCACCATCGTCACTTCGGTAATGATGCATGAAATTTATATATATATATTTTTATTATAGCAAAAATTCGAGTTTAAAACGGGATTATTTATCTTTGACCCTTGTGGGAATGACTGTTGAGGACTTATATGAAAAGACTGACACTAATGACAATGTGCTACCAACTACCAATACCATCTGACCCGGAGTCTGAAGATGAGGAAAATTTAAATAGTTCTCAAAATGACGGAAACGAGAGAAATGAGTATTTTAAGTTAAAGCGAAGACTGAATCAAATCAACCACTGTCTTATATTGCAAAAGTTCTTGCCAATGATACTAATGCTTCTGCTCAGAATGCTGATTCTAGTTACACACCACCAACATGGTCTACATTTCAAAGCTCCCGATTTTACAGAACCAGGGTACCAAATTTTATTCATAGATTACTGGTCTTCTACACCTGATCTGCTTATGCCTCCACGTGGATCTCCCAATTATGATTAACTTTATATCATGCGTCCTATGATTGACTTATTAGTGAGAAATTTTGAGATTTTTTTATTGCCTAGTCAGCAAATTAAATATAAAGGCCAAAGTTCCTTGAAACAATACATGCCAAAAAAGCCATAGATAGGGGGATAAGATACGCGCAAACGAAACACAGATGATAAAAGTCTAGGTACAAGAGTTATAAACCATCTCACATCTGGTCTTCGTGGCAAGGATCATTTTCTTTATTTTGTCAATTTTCTTGATAACTTTACTTTGATAAAGGACTTGAAGAAACTACCATAACCCAAAAAGCGAAAATGAAATAAGAAGAAAGATGGTAGCAGAATCAAAGTTCCGTGTCCTGATGCTCTAATGGACTACAATCATAATATGAATTAGGTGAATAAATTTGATCAGCTATAAAATAGATCAAGAAATTGTAGCAGAGAATATTTTTTTATCTGCTGGATGATGCAGTATTGAATACATTCTGACTGTAGGTACAGAATACAAAATCTACCCAAATTGATGGCAAAAGATTCGTAAATGTTCTGGTAGCAGAGCATCTCGTTTGTAAAAACGATACGTCGAAAGATCCCAAGAATACTGTCTAAATTATAAATTTAAGCCATTTATTTCGTCTTGAAGTACACCACGCAGTTTCAAAATATCAACAAGAGAGAAGCTCAAGAAGGCGATGTGTAATTTTACTGCACCAAACTCCATCGAAGATCGTGTGACTATTCATTTTTTTAGCGTGCCAACAGAAACAATAATTAACCATATATATTTTTTTCTCAACTCTTGTTCTAACATAATAAACATTAATTTTATTTGGATATTCAAGAAAGTACCATGCCAAAACGTTGTTACTCTCCAGTTTTTACGCATTCTTTTCACATAACTTTCTGTAACCATCGTTGTATGTCGTGAAAGTTGGTGAATAAATGGAATCCTGTTCCCGTTACACTCTTTAATAAATATTTTTTGAAAATCCTTAAAATAGTTATATCAATAATTCAGTTTTTTTTTTAATTTGACTTTTTTTAAGGGAACGTTGCAACTTGCTTAAATTAATTAAAATTTATTTTATTCGTAATTTTATCAGTAACATATCAATGTTGTTACAAAAGAGTACAAAAAATCCCAATCTCGCAATAACATATTGTCATTACTCTATACATTCTATACAATAATATATAATTTATAGCTCAAATTGTCTCAAATCATATATTTTTATTCAAGAATACTCCCATCTTTTATCAAGGTATCTCGCTCAATTAAACTGAGAGCAACACACGCTGCTAAGGCAGCTCCTTGTTCTGCAAACCTTTTGTTCTTCTCCCTGTAAAATATATTTTTTATAATTCAAATTTGCTATAATATCAAGCAAATATGTAGTTTCAATCCATTTTATACCGCCTTCGAAAAACGGAGGAGGTATTACAATTCAATTGTATGTACATATATTTGCTTTTAACAATTTTAAAGTATGTCCAACAAGCATCATTGTTTTATAATCAAGTATGCATCGGTAGTGAATAATGAGTTTAATCAACCCAAGTTATGTTAATTTATCCATTACAGTTTTGGCATACAATAATAGTGAAATTTGTACCTATTCAAATAACCATTTCTATGCGATGTCCCCGAAAAATACATAATAAAAAATATCTCTATGGTTTTGTTTTTTTCTTCTTCTATATGAGATACAAATATGGCTACTTTGCAAAAATAAAAAACAGTATTCCAATGGCAGGAAATATGGAAATTTAAAATTCTCAATTTAGTTTATTGCTGTTAGTCTTTCATTATAACAGTTTTGTTAAACAAGGTATGGTTTTACTTAAGGAGTATTTATGTATTTATAATACTTAGATATCGGGAATACTTAACAAAATTAATAACATTGTATTATATGTAAATGGTTTCAGAACCTGATAAAAAATACAGGGTGTTGATGAGTTACTTGATCATTCGCTATACCTTAATTCAAAAGTACTAGTACTAGTATAATTAATATTATGTATTTTGTATTTTTCAGTACACCAGCTAATGAGTACTGAGATATTTAAAAAAATATATTTTTAAAATTTTTCATTAGCTATCAAATTTGTTGAACCTTCACTTAAATTCAGAGATTTCAGAACATACCTACGGGCAGCAATCTTGCACATTCATAATGCTGTAACGCGGTAAGTTTGTAGCGCATATGGTCTGTTCATAAATTTTGCTGTCTCAGATTTTCGATAAAAAGGGAAATACATATGTCGAATTTCTTTTTTTCAAAGGGACAAACTCTCAACAGTTCTCTTTCCAATGATAAAAGAATCATCCAAATCGGAGCACAATTACTATGCCAAAAATTAGAAATCCAATAAAACCTCTACGCAGGCAAATGACGACCTAGTTAACGCGGTTATATCCAAACTATGGCTGGACCGCCAATGAAGTTCCAGGGTTTGCAGGTTAAAGCAATTATTTCGGCTCAGAAAGCTATATTCAGCACATTCAGATAACTAAATAAATAAGTAAATAGTCATAAAGTATTTTGTTGAGAAAAAATGTATTATTATAAAGACGCAACTCTAAGGAGGCAACAGATTCTCTTCTATTTGTAATTATTAACCTGTCCAGTAGCAAACTTGAATAAAATGTTCTGGAGAATTTCTGGCTACTATCACAGTATATTGAAGAACGAGCAGTCGCGAAGTATATTGTAACGAACTTGGCTTCGGTGATCGGTGCCATAATGGTGGGCGTGTGCGATTCGTCGGAAGGCGGAGCACCTTAGCGAGTGCGGACGTTGGTGGGACCCGGGTGGTTTGTTGCATACCGCTATTGGTATTGGTCAGCCATGCATGCCTGGGTCAGGACATATTCCCGAAGCTTCTAGTTACTTCGCGCAAGTTCGGGAGAGCTCGCTTGGCATCGGAAGATGGGTTAAAAAATACGACAGCCAGTCTGCTTGCCTATATTGCCTATATGTATATATATGGAGAGTGCTGCGGAGTCAGTGAATCAGTCAGGAGCAATCGCCCGGTGCAGACGAGTAAGTCTGGGGCAGTGAATATAAATTGTAAATAGTTGTGGATATTTAGTCTGTGATATAAATACTTAGTGTAGAAATAAATAAACTTTGAAAATAAATAAATCCCAGTCACTTTTATATGCCCGCTACAATATAAAACGAAAACGCCGACTCACAAAGTTTGGTATAGTCTTATAGAGCGAAAATATGGTGTGTTTAATTCACGAATTACTTTCTTTTTAGTTGCTCTTATATAAATAATAATGTCCGCTTTCAATTATGATTCGAACGAATACGTTTTAAAAATAAGATACATAATATGATTAGTATACTCACCAATACGTAGAACTGTATGTTTTATCGTTCAGTGTGACAATAGCTCTAAAAAGTTTATTTTGATTGAACACCTTATATTTTGGTAACTCTAATTTATTTTTTCGGCAATAGGCAATTAGTTTAGATTTTGGTAATTCAGGATCATCTGTGTAATTAACTCTGATAAAAGCACATTTCAGTAGTACATCAACATTTTCATCATCTATATCATTTTTCTGACGTTTTCTTTTCGGATTAAGGCTATCTGGTGTTATTTCTCTTCGACTCAGCATACCCTTTGATTGATACTCCAGCTGTTTTATTCGACAGTATTCACCCAAACCCCAAATGTTGCTAGAAATGGTTGTAGAAAAATATAACCCGCAGTTTTAATATTTGAGGGCCTATTGAATATGTAAGATATTAATTATATAAATTTAGATTTATCAGCTGCCTCTAGAAGATCTTTACAATATGCGATAAATTTTTCCCGAGATCAAAATATGTACGTTCATTTGAGCAAACATACCTTAGTACAAAGGAGGTTTTTGAGCTCAATGCGGCCATGAAATAATTATTTTTTTATAAATTTCTAACGGCTTAAATTTGGTGACACTGTCAGTTAGAGCAATTAAAACCATAGCAATATGAAAAATATTTAAAAAAACTGCAGTAATGGAAGAAATTAAAATATCAAATTAAATTTAAAAAATATATATTTTAATGATAATGTAATAATTTCATTAGCCCTAATTAACAATATCATCTTACCACATTTCAGCATAATTTATGACAAACGATTTAAGAATTATAACTTCAGGACCGGCTAGCACACAAAACACTCAGGTTTATATTGAACTATTTATTTTGATCTCAGGCATATGGCATAGGTACGTGGAAGACCTCTTAGAGACACCAAGTCTATGGTTAATTACAAAAGAAAAAATAATACCATATTTGTTCTAATGTTTGACACTCCAAGAACTTTTTCCCACGAAGTGTCTCCTGCAATTCTTTGAGCATATTTTGAACACAATATTTTGTATTACTGGGGGAATTATCGAAGTCTATTGCATATTTCAAGTAATCTTTTATAACGTCATCCAACTCTTTCATACCTTCTGATCTAAATACTGAACAATTTCCTTCAGCTGTTCTAGCGATCATAACACTACTTGCGCCACATTCTTCTTTGAATTTGAATATATCTTTATAATTTTCAATTTCTCTGGATCCCCCACTGTTTTGCAATTACATTAGATAAAACAATTGAAAATTTCTCGGTAAAATAAGTCAAGTTGATATATGATGAAATCATACTTAGCTATAACTGGTATATCGATGATTTCTGCAATCTTTTTGATAGTGTTACAACGATTTGGGTGTTGAGGTCGTTCAGCTTTGGTACGTCCATGAACTGCAATTGCTGATATACCTGTCGAAGCCAATTCTTTAACAAGATTTATGGTATCATCAATATTCTCAAATACTCTTATTTTACATGTAATAGGAATTTTTACATTTTGAACTAGAGTTGATAGGATATTTTTTGCTTTATCCACCTGAGTTAAAAGTGCAGCACCCATTCCCCCTTTCAATGAGAATTCCTTTGGACAACCCATATTTATATCAATAGCAGCAACATCTTTTTCTCTAAAGAAAAAAATCGATTTGATTGCGACATCTGGTTATTGACAAATAACGCAAGATGATATCCTGCAAAAACCTACATCATTTTAGCAACTCTTAGGGCTCTTCTAGGATCACTCGTTCCCAACTGCACAACAACTTGAGATTTCTCCTTATCACAAGTTCGGAATACAATAGTTCCATCCGATAAGTCTAAATAATCTACAGTACCTAAAGCATCTAAACCATAAGTAGTTATTACTTATAAGATGTAGATAATGGCATTTCACCTTACCATTCCATTTTCTCACTGATTTCAAGAATTTCCAGTCTATTAATTCTTCAGAATATACAATATCCGCTCCGTAATCCAAAGCTAACAATCTCATAGGCAAAGTACCTACTCTAACCATAGGTGCAAGTATAAGTTTATTTTTAAAGTTTAGTTTATGATCATCCATTTCAATTTTTTTCCTCTCTGAAATAACTTGTCTTCTGTCTTTGATAACTCCCTTGATTATGTTAATCATAAAGTGAGAAGTGAGCTAATTTAAACTATAAGGAGGCAATTGTATGCAGGTCGTAGGAAGAGATAGTGATAGACAGATAAGTAAATTTTAAATAGGTTATATAAATCCTTTGTTAGGTTAGGTTCATTGACTTTGACATTAGAACAAGACGACAAGACGTAACCCGTGAGCAGAGAACAGAGACGTATATACGTCTCTGTTCTCTGCCTTAAGCGACCCACGTCAGAGACAACCATGTATATATGTAATTCGACCTTCGATTCCAGACCTGTTTGTACGATTGTGACACAGTATAAAGAACAAAGAATTATACTTAGCACTTTATAATGTGATCGTGGGTCTGGGTCGTGAATTTAGAATAAACTAGCTTTTGCCCGCAACTTAGTGCGCGTCAAAAACTGCATTCAATTCCATGCAGTAGTTTTTTCGTGATGCGTGTACAAATATACAGACCGACAGACGCGCTAAAATGGAACCTATATTTCAAGTTGGATCCCTAGCAGTACATCGGAGAAAATGCATTCAATTCCATGTAATTGTTTTTGCGTGATAAGTATATAAACATACAGAGAGATAGATATACGCGGTAAAATGGAGCCTATATTTTAAGTTAGATCTCTAGTAATATATCTCTGAAAACTGCATTCCTTTCCAAGCAGTAGTTTTTGCGTGATGCACGTAAAACATACAGACAGACAGACAAAAATTCTAAAAACTGTTGATCTGGCGTCTGTTGCTCTAATAAAGACCCCCATAGTAGTTTTTCTTAAATATTGAACTGATTTGCTGTTCGGGATACTCTATGCTTCGCCAAAATAAAATTAAAACTACGATGTTGTGGGTTAATAACTACCCAAGGTAAAATCTTATGGCACGCCTCTGGCTACTTATTTGAGACCAAATTTATCGATGACACGTGCAGTCTGGCCTGGTTACAGATGTCCTCTTCTTCCTTTATGATTCAGCTGGGAATAATTTGATTTCGACTTTCACTGATTTTTACTCTACGAGGTCTCTAGGAGAAATGATCTGCCCGTCGTATGAGATTTGCAGTTTATATAGAAAATTAGATTGATCCATCCTTTTTCCACTTTGAAGTGCATTTAACTATTCCTAATAATCCGTAACACATGGGTTTCATCTGCACAGATCCTTGGTATTCCATGCTCATTCCAAGTGAAATTCCTTCTCTTGCTTTTTGTTGTTTGCTGTAAATAGAGGAATTTTCGTTTTTCTTAATTAACTATTCAATGTTATTGAATAGATCCCTTAATTGTCAGTACACTGCCTCCTCCATAAGTTTCGTTCGTTCGTTTAGTATCATCATGCACCGCGGCACGATATGCCATTAGGGCCAAAGGAACATATCGGTCCCAGTCACGTTGGTTATCAGACGGGAACTTCTTCAGAAAGCTGACGAGAATATGATTGAACTTCTCGACCATGCCATCGGACTTCGGATGCAGGGGTATTGTTCGGGTCTTTCTTATGCCAAGTATCTCGCAGACCCCTTGGAACAAGCGGCTCTCAAAATTCCGTCCTTGGTCTGAATGTAATTCCATGGAAATGCCGAAACGGCATAGCGTGTCAACCAGAGCCTGTGTCACGTCGCAACCTCTTGATTGGGTAGGGCGTATGCCTCCGGCCATTTCGTAAAATAGTCCATTATTACCAATATGTACCGATTTCCATCATCAGTCGTAGGAAACGGCCCTGCTATGTCGATGGCTATCCTCTGAAGTTTTCCTCGGCTGCGTCTATGCGGTCAGCGGGCGCTGGCACACACATCGCATCGTCGGCACCATTCTCCACGTCTGCTCGACATCGTACCCAATAAAACCGAGCTCACGTTTTCTTCAATGTCTTGTTAACACCAAAATGTCCTCCAGCTAGCCGATCGTGAGTTTCTCGAAGTACACGAGCCACCCTGACTCTGGGAATTACTATTAGCGAGGTGGTTGTTTCCCCATCTGGATGCTCCCATTGGTATCGCAGCACACCGTCTTCCAGTTTCAGGCTGTCCCTAGACTCCAATATGCCTTGGTGATAGAACCAAATTCAGCTACTCCATGCCAGTCTGGGCGTTGGTTTGACTGCGTTTTCCATCTCATTATTGGCGCCAAGTCTGGATTAGCATGTTGATCACGACTGATAGCCTCGTTGGACCATTCATCACCATCCGGTACTAGCGCCACCGGTCTCGTAGGAACGTCTTCTAGTGGTTCTACCCCATTGCATTGCTTATACGCAGTCGTGCAGGGTCTCCTTGATAGTGCGTCAGCATTCGCGTGCGTCTTACCACTGCGATGCACAATCGAGAAGTTGTATTCTTGCAACTGCTCCAGCCATCGGGCTACCTGTCCTTCCGGTTCTCGAAATCTCATCAAGCAGCGCACTGATGCGTGGTCTTTACGAAGAGTGAATTCCTGGCCAAACAGGTATTTGTGAAAATGTCCAAGACTTTTGACAATAGCAAGCAATTCTCGTCTGGTGGTGCAGTAATTGCGCTCTGCCTTACTCAACACCCGACTGAAGTAGGCCACAACCTTCTGCTGACCGTCTTCTTCCTGCGACAGAATACCTCCAATACCGACATTACTGGCATCTGTAGCCACATAAAATCGGCGACCTGGTTGTGGGTAGGTCAGTATGGGTGCAGTACATAAGGATTCCTTCAACTTCTGAAGAGCCTCTTCGCAATCTGGCTTCCACTCGAATGGTTGGTCTTTTTCTGTCAGCCTATGTAATGGTTTAGCCAGGTTGCTGAAGACCTTGACGAATCGGCGGTAATAGGTACATAACCCAAAAAAGCTGCGAAGCTCTGAGACATTCCTTGGAGGAGGCCATTCTTTAACCGCTGCTAGCTTGGCTGGGTCTGGTCGGACTCCTTGTATCGTACTTACTTCCGGAAGAGTTCGCATTTATCCGGGTTCAACTTCAACTTGGCTCCTCTCAAACGTTCAAGTACTCCTTCCAGATTACGCAGGTGTTGGCCAAATGTCTTACCCATGACTATCACATCTTCCAAATAAACCAGACAGGTCTGCCAAGACAATCCTTTTAGAACTGTATCCATCAATCGCTCAAAGGTGGCAGGAGCGTTACACAACCCAAACGGCATAACATTGAATTGCCAGAGTCCGTAAGGCGTGATGAAGGCAGTCTTCTCTTTATCTTGTTCTTGGATGCCAACTTGCCAGTAACCACTGCGAAGATCGAAGGTAGAGAACCATTCAGTACCTGCCAGTGTGTCGATGTTGTCGTCGATCCGAGGCAGAGGATAAGAATCCTTTCTTGTAACGTCGTTGAGGCGGCGATAGTCGACGCAGAATCTGGTGGAGCCGTCTTTCTTTCTCACCAGAACTATCGGCGACGCCCAGGGGCTGGTGGATGGTTCTATAACGTTCCGCTCCTGCATATCAGCCAACAGTTGCTGAACCTCTTCCTGTTTGGCGAGCGGTAGCCGTTGGGCTGCCTGTCTGATCGGAGCGACATCTCCGGTCAATATCGAATGCTGCACCCGAGTAGTATGACCCAGATAATCGTCATGCAAGGAGAAAACGTCCTGATACTTTCGTAGCAGTGCCTCAGCTTGTCGTTGCTCACCACCGAACAGGATTCTGGAATCGGATATCAACTTCTTTAGTTGAGGGTAACCTACTCTTATTGGTGCCTCGTTCTTTGTTCAAGTGCATCACATGTTTTACTGGATGGCACGTCCCTAATTTCGTCCCAGATTTCAGGATCACCTCCCGGTCGCTCATGTTCATGATTCTGTCCAGCTGTCCATTCTACTGTTGGGATTCTACCACGCCCGCAAACTGTCTACCAGCATCACCAGTGATAGCAGCCATTAACACCTTTTCTCTTCGTGCCGGAACCCTGGCGTCCTCTTCAATGGAAACTCGGAGAACGGCAGCTGAATTATACTCATCGTCTAAGAGGATCTCTTCACTCTTGGTCTTCAACCTTCGCCCTTTTGGATCTATCAAGATGTCAAATGTCCCAGTCCCAGCCTCCTTTGATGATATCGGGTCGGACAATGCTTCATACTGCTCCAGTGTCTATTAAGAGGGAGCAACCGATTCCCTCAATTTCTCCATAAACCGTCAAGCTTTGTCCTTGGGTCCAGACTCTACTAACGATGACGGCAGCTGATTGATTCCTTTTCAGTCGCTCGGTCTCATTTAGACTGCACTGGCCTGTCCCATGTCCAAACCTTCGGCACCTACGACATCTCGACAATCGTGTTCCATCGGTTGTAGGCGAAGTCCTACATCGCCAAGGGCAACAGGCCATGAGATGTCCCTGTTTACCGCATCTACAGCATCTTGGCACTGATGGGCCTTCCTCCTCCATGTTGCCAACCTCTCTGACTCTCACAGTTGGCTTGGTCACCCTCTTAGCAGCTTCCAGTTCAAGTGCATGGATTAGGGCCTCACTAATCATCTTCCGACGCTGCATCCGTACGCCCTGCTGGATGTCACCATCTTTAATAGCATCAATGAACGCTGATACTCCAAGGCGTGCCCGTACTTCACTCGTGACTTCCTCCGGATAAGCCAGATGCGCCAACCTTTCAACATCCGCTGCCAACTCCTGTAACGATTCATTGGAGCGTTGACTTCGATGTTTCAATGGGGCGTTGAAGATGGCGGCCTGATGTCTCTCCCCAAATCGCAGTTCCATGGCCTCAATCAACTACTGGAAACTCCATGATTGGCCATCGGGAAACGATCTCAGAACCTTCATAGCACTTCCGCTGAGTGCCAATACCAGTTCAGTCGCTTTCTCCATCGGACTACAATGATTAGCGCTAGCGGCTGCTGCGAACTGCCGCAGATAGGATGTCCAAGAGGTGCTGCCGTCGTAGGTGGGGGCTTGGATTTTTTAGATTTTAGAACAGGTACGGTTTTCTAAGAAGTTGAGCCGCTCCACAACATTTCCGGTATTATCTTCAAATTGTCTCTGCATGCTTTCCACCTTGATCTGCAGCTGCTCCGTTTTTGTCTTGGCCTCTTCAGCTGTTGTCACGGCGGCGTTCGTCCTACCGTTAACCTCTTCCATTTTGCATGTCAGGGCGTCCATACTGTTGTTCCAAAGGTCCTTCTGCTCTTCCAACTGGTCATGGAGGCGATCAACCTGTTCTCGCATCTCTCCCGGATGTTTGGCATGCTCCTCTTTCAACCGTTCTTCCATACCCTGCAGAATACGCTCCTCCAGTCCCAGGGTTTGCTCTGCTCTGCTCTGCTAACTTGCTGTCGATATTTCTCGTCAATTCAGCGAGGGCTGCCATAATAGATTCCGTGTCGGCCTTCCTTGTGGACATCTTCTGTTCTTGTTATTAGACTATAATACCACTTCTGACACCAATTGAACTGAATTGCAATTCGGGATACTCTCCGCTTCGCCAAAATAACAAGAAAACTACGATGTTGTGGGTTAATAACTTTATTTTTACCCAAGATAAAATCTTATGGCACGCCTCTGTCTGCTTATTTGATAGCAAATTTATCGATAACACGTGCAGTCTGGTCTGGTTATAGATGTCCTCTTCTTCTTCCTTGATGATTCAGCTGGGAATAATTTAATTTTGACTTTCACTGATTTTTACTCTACGAGGTCTTTAGGAGAAATGATCTGCCCGTCGTATGAGATTTGCAGTTTATATAGAAAATTAGATTGATCCATCCTTTTTCCACTTATTTGAAGTGAATTTAACTATTCCTCACACTCCGTAACACATGGTTTCATCTGGACAGATCCTTGGCATTCCATGCTCATTCCAAGTGAAATTCCTTCTCCTGCTTTTTGTTGTTTTTTGTAAATAGAGCAATTTTCGTTTTTCTTAATTAACTATTCAATGTTATTGAATAGATCCCTCAATTTTCAGTACAATATCTATAATGTGAAGACATCAGCCTGTTACAATTTTATTATATGTATAGATTAGTTAAAATCAGAAAAGATTTTATAGCCATCATTTACAAATTCATTATTAGGTAAATTTCTTATAGAAATGTACCTATAAAAAATTTCAACGGCATGTTGTTATATGTCTATAAGTTAGTCCAAAAAAACATTTGGTTCAAAAGTTTATATATATATATATATATTGAATGTATCAAGTTCAAATTTGCTACAAAAATCAATCTCTCAAATATCTCGGTCGAGTTCGTTATTGGGCAATATCGGGTAAGTAGTTTCAAAATGGCGACCATTCAAACATTTAAAAAAATTATCAAAAAAGAGCCGTAGTGTAAATATTATTAAAAATAATTTTAGGTTATAGATATAATCAGTACCTACAACTTTTGTTCAAAGCAATTTTTCATAAAATACACAGGTAAAAAATAAAAATTAATAAAGAAAAATAACAAATATTGATAAAACATGAACACTCAATATAAATTTGATGTAATTGTACATTTTCTGGAGATCTTTATATAGACCCTGATTAAAAAAGTATATAGTATATTTATTGAAAAGAAATAGGCGAAAAAAAAATCTGCCTTGAAGTGGACTCGAACCCTGTCTGCTTTATATTCAACAGCCAAAACAAAAACCTCTAACCGCAAGGCTATGACACATATGACAATACTATTTAATAACATGTAGGTATACCAATGAAAAGGTTTTCAATTCAATGAATTTTGAAAAATTTACCTTTCCGCTGACTACAGGCCATCGGGATTTTTTTTATTTGTCGTGGTAACATAATAAGTTAGAAAGTATCTAGATTTAGATGATAAAAAAGAATATTTATGAATGATCTTTATATATTTGTAGCTATTTGAACAAGGAGCAAGGGAGCAAGGCATATACAGGTTCATTTCATATAATTTAAGAATATGATATAAATACATTCATATACATATACCCATACTTAGACTAATTACTTTGACTCTTGGGCTGGAACTGACCTTTTAAAAAAACAATATAATTTAAAATTTCTATATAAGTGTAATCATATTCTCTCACCATACGACATACATAAGTTAAACATGATTATTCTGAAAAGTGAATTAATACTTATTCACTCACTTAAAACAGGTCGATTTCTCTCACTAATAATCTACCTCTAAATTCTTGGTTGAAAGACAACTACTTATAACATTATTATTATTATTTTGTTTGGAACATCAGTGTTTTACATTAACATAGATTTTAGATTTAAGGGGTTTTCATTGCACTGCGACCTTGAGGTCTATTGCGCCCCCCATCAGAGCTGTTCTCACCATTACGTAGTCTACAGCTCGCCCTCCAGTTCCAAGGTTCTAATGAAATCCAGAATCTGACTTCAAGCAGGTTACTTCCTTATTTCTGCATGTTTCTTGTCCACAGCATTATTTGCGTTGGCTAGCAATGGCGAAGCATTCTGTCACAAAGTGATCCGGAGTTTCCTCCTCCTCCCCACAGAATCTGTACTCGTCGTTCTCTGCTAGACCCACTCTCAGGAAAAAATCCAATGATGAGGTGTAGCATATTCTTGCTAATATCCTGATACTTCTTAGATCTTGCAGTATTAAAGCTTCCAAGAAACTTTTTGGCATGATCCAACTCAGGGAGATTCCGCCAGAGTATTTCTTTTTCGTTTTTTTCCTTCTTCTGAAACTCTTTCTTGTAGGTGCATTTACCTGTACCACAGAAAGGTTCTGGGCCAATAAAAGGAGTTCGTGCTCCTTTTCTGGCAAGTGTGTTGGCCGCTTCATTCCCTTTGATTCCCGAGTGGCCGGGAATACAAACTAAGCAGACCTTCTTTTTCTTGCCTATTTCGTTGCCAGTGCTTTCATCGCAGCGTTACTGTCAGAATGTATAGCTATATCACATTTCTGATAGTTTCTTTCTAGGTTCATTTCCACACGTCTTTCGATTGCAAGCACTTCTGCCAGAAAGACAGCGACCCAACGATAGTGAGCATTTGGTGCCAGGCCCTAATACGCCAGATTGTAGGCTCTCTTTCCCAATCTTCTTTTCAACTTAGTATCGTAGTAAAAGTTTTCTCGATGCGAATTTTCCTTATCATCTCGTCACTGGAACGGTTAGCTGATGGGATGAATTTGGTCAGAGAGGACCAGGCTCTCCGATTCCTAATTTTTTTATTGCTGGTACCTTCCCTGGCTAGTCTTAGAATGGCCTCAAGGGCTAGTCTATCCATCACAAGATGAAGAGGTGTGAGATCTGTGATGATCTCCAAGGCCCTAGTTGGGCACATTCTCATAGCTCCAGTGATACAAACACAGGCCAACCTTTGTATTCTATGGGTTTCCTCGTAGTGTCCTGGCTTGCCTTGGCATGCCAGACTATTGCCACATAAGTGATTTTTGGTCTCACAATCATGACGTATATCCATCGCAGTGTTTTTGGGTTACGTCCCCAACTGTTACTAGCTAAACTTCTGCAAGCCATCAAAGCTTTTGTTGCTTTGCTAGCAGTAATCTCAATATGCTTGTTCCACAGAAGTTTGCTATCTAGGGTTATTGTTAGATATTTTGTTCAGACTTCCACTCTATGATGTCTTCCTTTAAAGCAAACTGAAGATAGGCAACAACTTTGAAATCATGATATTTGTCTGGGTGGCGGTGCTTTGTTTGGTAATCGATCTGATTGAAAATTTATAGTGGTATTATGCAATATTGTGACAATGTGAGATTGTAGGTATTGCCCTAACAGTTGTTGACGTTATTCAATGGCGGTAGGGGTGTTTGCCCTCGCAGTTTTCAAAATGGGAAGAGATAGGTATAGGGAATACTGAACTAACTCACTTTTATTTTGGATCTTAAATCCGAAAATAATAAAAAATATAGGGCATTCACTTAAAATGAAAAAACATAACCTTGCCTCAGCTCACCGTTTGGTGAGCTGTGATTTTGATATGTATCTTTTTGGAAGCACCCTGTATATAAAAGAAATATTTTATATTGTGGCCAGAATGATTATGCATCTATTTCGTTGATGAAAAATACTTTTTATGGATTTCCCTTGAGAGACCGTGTCGTATACGGTGCCCCATCCTGTATATAATGTTTCGTATATTCAAGCAGCACCCCGCGTTCCGCTTCAAGGCAGATTTTTTTTTCACCTATTTCTTATCAATAAATGTAGGTACTGTAACGTGCAAGGGGAACAGCCGCGGGTATTGGCTACAAAGTGGCGGCATCCTTTTGAAGTAAGCGCGAGATATATGCTGTGGATGGAAATACCGAAAGCGGCGTTTACAAAGAGAGCGACGGCAGCAGTCGGCATCTACTGTTGAAATGCCGACAAAAGGGATTTCGAGAAGCGTCTAGTGGCGGCTTTGGCATCAAAGACCAGAAGCCGCTCGAATGGTCTGGATCCTTTGTCGGATATACTATATATATATATATATATATATATATATATATATATATACACATATATATATATATATATATATATATATATATATATATATATATATATATATATATATATATGGGAGAATTGTCGGCGAGAAGACAGAATGTAAAAGACAGTGTGAATAAACAGAATAGTCCGAGTAAGTTAGTGAGGATATAGTAAAGTTAAGTTGTAATTTATATTATTTCGAGTGTAAATAAGGTTTTCTCACTTATCTGCGAACCCACATACGCAACAATTTGGTGTTAGAAGAGGGATAAGTGAGTGAAGAGGCTTTTGTCTATGGTGAACACCCGTAAGCAGACAAAAAAATGGAAGAACAATTAACTAAGTTATTCTCCGATTTTTCGAGAAAACAAGAAGAACTGGGACAACAAGATAAGAAAGAAGCGCTCCTTGCGAGAAGAACAGAAAAAAGAAGAACGACGACAACAAGAAAAGAAAGAAGAAGAGGTACGACGACAGAGAGATTTCGAGCAGATTGCAGGATTGTTCCGAAATGTTCATCAAGAAATCGAGACCGTAAAACAAGAAGTACGAGAAGAAATTGGGACAGTTCGAGAAGAAATTGGAACAGTACGAGAAGTAGCAAATTGGACACGTCGGCGATCAAAACAGCCAATGAAAAACTTAAACCACCAACGTTTGACGGCGAAATATCCTGGGCTATGTACAAACGTCTGTTTGAGGCTGCAGCCAATGTGAATGGATGGGATCAGCAGCAGAAAGCAACGGCGTTTGTATTGGCTTTGCGAGGAAAGGCGCTTGAAATACTTCAAAACATTCCTGAAGCCAAACAAATTGATTATTCGGCATTTGCGGGCGCCTTGGAGCTAAGATACGGCAACAAATATCTTAGCCAAGTGTATCAGAGCCAGCTGAACAGCAAAACTCAAGGTTTAACGGAGTCACTGCAGGAATTCAGCAGTAGCATTGAGAGCTTGGTGCGACTGGCTTATCCACAGGCCCCGGACGATTTTATCGAGCAAATTAGTGTCCAATACTTCATCGATGGAGTTCGAGATATTGACATGCAGCAAGCGTTGAGACTAAATAGGCATAACACCTTAGCCGAAACAGTGGTCCAGGCACTGGAATACGAAGCTGCCAAAAATGCTTCGATGAATCGTCGAAGCAAAGTAAGAGAACTCAGGGTGTCGGAGGAACCGCAAGACAATGCAAATTTCTTTAAAACGCTGGAGGTGATGTTCCAGAAATTCTGCTCTCGAGGTGGCAAGGAGTCCGGATATAGAAAACCGATTAAGTGTTACAATTGCAATCGAGAGGGACATATAAGTAGAAACTGCAGGCGACGACCCAGATCTGAAGAACGAAATGTTCAGAGAGAGAATACCCGGCTTCAGGAAAACTCCACCTCGCCAGTGTAAGGGGGCGAACGCTGGCGACCACTGATTATCAAGCCCCCAAGTTACATTTATTCCCCATCAAGAAGAGCTGTGAGAGCCTCGTTGTTCAAGGTTTTATCAACGGCAAGAAATGCGATCTGACCATCGACACGGGGGCAACAAGATCAGTGGTACGCCCCGACATGGTTTCCAAACACTCTATTGTGCAGCACAACATCAAGCCAATACTGGAAACTGCAAAAGGAGATTTGATAAATGTTTTTGGAGAGATCACCACCACTTTGGAAATTGGCAATGCACAAGTAAAGAATAATGCAATCGTGGCTGACATAGTGGATGAATTTATAGTAGGCTTAGGCGTTTTGGAAACCCCACATCATCCACAGTCAGATGGAATGGTTGAGAGGCACAATAGGACCATCAATCAATACCTCTCAATATTTGTGGATGAGCACCAACGTAACTGGGATAAATTGGTACCTCTCTTTCTTCTGGCCTACCGAAGTTCCCAGCATGAATCTACTGGCTATACACCATCGATGTTGTTGTCTGGAAGAGAAATGAAGCTCCCCGTAGATCTGATGTTTGGCAGACCATCAGCCGACGATCATGAAGAAGTGTCTGTTCCACATTATGTTGCTGACCTACAGGAGCGACTTAGTGTGGTCCACGATTTCGCCAGACAAAAGCTTCAGTTGAAGAGCGACAAAATGAAGATGAGACTTGACAAAAGGCAGTCATTAGACTCTTTTAACGAAGGCGATGCAGTTTGGTTGTACCAGCCACAACGAAGGAGAGGATTAAGTCCGAAGTTGCATAGACCTTGGGAAGGACCATATCGAATTGTCAAAAAGATTAATGACTTGGTGTACAGGATCCAACTTTCGCCAAGAGCCAAGTCAAAAGTGGTGCACGTGGAAAGACTGAGTCCGTGTCGAGGAGATAATCCACCGGTCTGGAGACAAACGGAAGAAGCTGTTCGGGGCGAACAGCTTTAAGGGAGGAGCAGTGTAACGTGCAAGGGGAACAGCCGCCGGTATTGGCTACAAAGTGGCGGCATCCGTTTGAAGTAGCGCGGGATATATGGTGTGGTTGGAAATACCGAAAGCGGCGTTTACAAAAAGAGCGACGGTAGCAGTCGGCATCTACTGTTAAAATGCCGACAAAAGGGATTTCGAGAAGCGTCTAGTGGCGGCTTTCGCATCAAAGACCAGAAGCCGCTCGAATGGTCTGGATCCTTTGTCGGATATATATATGGGAGAATTTTCGGCATGAAGACAGAATGTAAAAGACACTGTGAATAAATAGAATAGTCCGAGTAAGCTAGTGAGGATATAGTAAAGTTAAGTTGTAATTTATATTATTTCGAGTGTAAATAAAGTTAATTTAATAACTCTAAATTAGTCTCACTTATCTGCGAACCCACATACGCAACAGTACTGTATATATTTTTAATCAGGGTCTATATTAAGATCTCCAGAAAATGTACAATTACATCAAATTTATATTGAGTGTTCATATTTTACAATATTTCTTATTTTTTCTTTGTTATTTTTTTCTGTGCATTTTATGAAAAATCGTTTCGAACAAAAGATGTAGGTACTGATTATAACTCAAAATAATTTTTGATGTTATTGACACTACGGCCTTATTTTGATAATTTTTTTAAATGTTTGAACGGTCGCCATTTTAGAACTACTTACCCGATAATGCCCAATAACGAACTCGGCTGAGATATTTAATAGATTGATTTTTGTAGCAAATTTGAAGTTGATACCTACCTTCAAAACTATAAAGGGTGTTTCAAACTCGATGGAGTATTAGACGTTTATATATCTATAGGAAGAAAATATTTTCAGCATTGCAGTATTGTCACATCTACCCGTATCTGATATCAACTTCATTATTTCAAACGACATGCCCTATATTTTAGTTTATTTTTTGATAGGATATCCAATTTAAAGGTACTTTTGTTAATAATGTCCTATACCTATATCAAAACATTCTTAAGATAATACCTAATTATTGAAGTGTTTTTTTCCTCGAAAACAGATAAATCTAAACAATTATTTGTAAATCTGTTTACAATGATCTTGGAATTAAATTTGCATAAATCTTATGAAAGGAGGTAAAGGTAATTAGAATTATGTATCAACTGCATTAATTTTAATACAGGGTGTCCAAAAATTACATCTTCGAGAGTTGTTATGAAAAGTAACCAAAAGTCAATTTTCTTAAATACAACATACTGTATATTATTCGAGAAATGAATAGAGTAGAATATTCCCGATCTTTTGATGTATGATAGTCCTATACCTATCTCTTATGATTCTTTAATTATTTGCGTTTTTTTTGTAAAATGATTTTATATTTGCTGACAGGTATGTACACATTCACACATATCTTATTTATTTTGAAAGAGTGCTATAACTCATGAAAGCATAGATAGATAGTTTATTGACCACTACATATTATAATACATGTTTACAGTCAGAATTAACATTTTACATGCAGGTATTATTATCAACATAAGTTGAGAATTTATCTATAGTATAGAAACACTTACTCAGTAGTAACGATTTAGCTAATTTCTTAAAATTAGTACAAGGGAGACAGTCAATATTAACATTTATGAATTGTTTTCTTAACTGATTGTATAAATTTAGATCTAACTTATTCTTCTTAAGAGTCTCTAATCTGGAGAAATCTCTTATTAGATTATTTGCATTTCTTGTGCTGTAACTATGAATATTGGAATGTCTCGCAAACTTATGAATATTTCGGTGCACATAAGTGACTGTTTCCAGAATGTAAATGCAAGAGAGATGTAAAATGTTGTGTTTTAGAAAGATATTATGACATGGCGAATTAAAGGCAGCTCCATCGATAATACGAAGTGCGCGCTTTTGTAGAGTAAATATTTTATTAGTTAAAGAGGAATTTCCCCAGAGTAGGATACCATAAGATAGATTACAATGAATTGTTGAGTTAGAACAGTTTTCAAAATGCTACTCTGTAAAATAGGTCTTAACTGCTTCAAAGCAAATATCTGAGCAGAAATTTTTGCCGATATATATGACACATGCGAATGCCAGTTTAAGCTTGAAGTCGAGTATCATTCCCAGAAGCTTGACTGGTTCTGATTTTTGATGACATTTGTCTGAACTAAAACAGATAAATTGATTTTTTTCATCATTCAATTTGAGTTTATTACTGGAGAACCAATCTGTTACGTCATTTAAGTACATTAGATTTACATTACTTGAGGATTTTGATACCAGTGTAGTAACATCTGCAAATAATATACAAGTGAGGTCTTTGATCGCTGTAGGTAAGTCATTTATAAAAAAACAAGAAGAGCAGAGGGCCTAGTACGGACCCCTGCAGTACTCCTCTGTTGATAGGTAAAACACTCGAATCAAGCCCATTGTGACTTACATATTGTTTCCTACCTGTGAGATAGGACTTTAAGAGTCCCAATAATTTTCCCCTTATACCATAATACTCTTATTTCATCAAGAGAATGTCGATGTCAACGCAATCAAAGGCCTTGGTAAGGTCACAGAGTGCAACAGCTACCTCTACGCCCTCGTCAAAGCACCCAACTACTATCTCAATCAGAGCGAGCAGCGCAGTTACTGTAGAAATACGTTTTCTAAATCCATACTGCGATGAAGAAAATATTGATTTATTGTCACAATAACTGATCAGTCTCTCTTTGATGGTGATTTCAAGGATTTTACTTAGTATATTAGAACTATAGCTATTGGGCGAAAGTTACCAGGGTCATTTTTGTCCCCTTTCTTGTAACATGGTATAACTTTAGATATTTTTAATGGTTCTGGTCACGTTTCTTCCTCGATAATTTTTTTGTATAGTGTAGTTAGAATGGGAATCAATCATTTCGAAGATGATTTAATCATGGCACTATTAAGTCCGTAGTAATCCCGAGAATTGGAGTTTTTTAAAGAGAGCATAGCTTTCCTTATATCAACCTCAAAAATAGGTAACAAAAAAAGTGAAGAGGATGGCTTAGGAGTTTTATTTAGATAAGAGGCGGGATCAATATCCGTTTTTGGTATTTTGTGTGATATTGATGTGAAGTACTTAATTGTTAAAATCGGTGGACTTCAGTTCTGAGCTTATATTACCCACTTCGTTGAGTTTTCTTTCGTTATTAACAATATCCCAAACTGTTTTAGTTTTATTGTTTGACTTTATTATAAGGCTAGTGTAAGAAAGCTTCTTGTCTTCTTTTATAGCCTTTCTATAGTTTTTTTTAAGATTAGTATAAACCGTCCAATCCTCATTAGTGAGTGTGGACATGTACATATTTTTAGCCAGTTGCACATCATTCCTCATGTTTCGGAGTCGTTGTGTGAACCAATGCAAATCACAATTTCTGTCAGAGATTTTTTTCAACGGGAAATGTATATTAACTTTGTCTTGCAGTGAACTGATCAATAATTTGGTGGAATAATTCGCATTAAGACTGACTAGGTTTAGTGTTTGCCAATCAAAAGTGCCTATGCTTTTAGCGAACTCATTTATCCTATCAGAATCAATTTTTCTTTTATATTTAACTTGTTTAATATGAGACATATCGTCAATATCCAGCTCCATGTAAACCCCCCCGATGGTCCGAAACATAAGGATCGATTGTACCTGAAGCATCATAATTTTTAAAATTAGTTAATATATAGTCTAAACAATTTGAGAAACCACGAAAAATACAAGTTGGTTCCTCTATAAGGTAATCAAGTCCATACATATTGTAACGTGGATAGGTATTCATGTACTTACAGTTAATATTCGTATATTAGTTATTTCTGCTACTATCTTGCTTACAGTAGTTATTGCATGTATATTTCCTTATGTAGTTCTAGAATTATAGAAGATTTATTCTGGATCCTTCCAGAAACTATATGTGAGGTACAATTTGTCATACTATTGTCAGTTTGACAAGGATCTAGAACATTAATTATGTGCGTCTAGATATTCATAGAACATTCTCGATGAATGTCATGTCATGATTCAGGTATTTAAAGCCGTGTCGATCACGGGACAGAGTCAGTCTTATGAAGGCAGTGAGTCTTATAAAGACAGTTGATAACAGTCAGTCTGTGGAGTCAGAGGTTAATAGTAGTTCTGTCGGTGAAGACAGTGACAGTATAGATTGTCAAGGTGACAAGTGGTGACAGTTGTACCATAATAGAAGCTCGGGTACTGAGTGTTTGGAAGTAAATCATTGGAAGCAATCTGCGAACTTTGAGTCTTACGCAAGTGAACTCACCCCACAACGTTTAGCAAAGGGTTAAACGTTACAATTGGTGTCAGAAAAAGGGATCTTCGCATTTTGCTGAAAATATATAGTGAATATCAGATCGAAAGATTTGGTGAAATGGCAACTATTGCAGATGTTATCGAGTTTCTTATGAAGTGGAGATCGGAAGACGCAAGAAAAAGACAACAAGAAAAAGAAGAATTTGCAAGAAAAAGACAACAAGAGAAAAAAGAATGGGCATGAAGAAGACAACAAGAAAATGAGGAATATGCAAGAAAAAGACAACAAGAAAAAGAAGAATGGGCAAGAATTAGACTAGAACGTAAGGAAAAACATGCAAGAATTATGCTACAATATAAAGAAGAACGGACCAAAATTAGACAAGATAAAGAAGAACAGGAAAGAATTAGACAAGAATATGCAGAAGAACAAGAAAAAAATAGACAAGAATATGAAGAAGAACAGACAAGAATTACACAAGAATATAAAGACGAACATGCAAGAATTAGACAAGAATATAAAGAAGACCTGGCAAGAATTAAACGAGAATATAAAGAAGAACAGGCTAGAATTAGACAGCAAAATGAGATAGTAAACAGCGACCAACAAAAACTTCAAAATTGCTCGAACAAGGATAGCTCAAATAACGAGCCTGATGCTAAGTGGGAAGATCCCGGAACTAGATTGAAGCAGCGCAATATCTCTGTTGAGAGTTCAAACAGTAAAAGAAAAAGTCATTTTAAAAGGCACAGTACATCCAGATCTCGAAGAAGTATCAGGCAATGTGTAGACAACAGCGGTCATAAGAAAAACATTTTACCTTGCGGTAGTCTACTCAGAGGTCCAAGAGGTAGAAGGTGCTACGGCCGCAATAAAAGAAGCCGAATGAGTCTACGGAACGACCGAGGCACGAAGCGCAGTAGTCTACGACGAAGGAGCAGATGTATTCGCCGCAGACGAATCTGCAGACATAGTCGCAGCCGTCGACGCAATCATGGATGCGATAAAATATTCTGTCATAAATTGACGTCTCCTTGCCACATACCTAGATTGCGTGATCGTAATTCAAGATCACGTAGTGGTGAAGGTTGTATGGACATCAAGGATCGTGTTAGCTTGTGTAGTTGCAGACCACCTGTTCGAAGATTTTCACCTACAGGAGGAAGTAGTCGTACTCCGGTGAGACATTTTGATGACCGAAGAAGAGGATCAAAAGTACCACCGAGTAACCTGTCTTCCTCGGGTGACGAGAGCCAGCATTGGGACTAGAGGATGTAAGGAGCTCCCCCAGATGAGATTGAAGAATGTATTGGAATGATGTTTGATCGGGACGATCAAATCTAAGAAGGGGGCAGTGTAACGTGGATAGGTATTCATGTACTTACGGTTAATATTCGTATATTAGTTATTTCTGCTACTACCTTGCTTACAGTAGTTATTGCATGTATATTTCCTTATGTAGTTCTAGAATTATAGGAGATTTATTCTGGATCCTTCCAGAAACTATATGTGAGGTACAATTTGTCATACTATTGTCAGTTTGACAAGGATCTAGAACATTAATTATGTGCGTCTAGATATTCATAGAACATTCTCGATGAATGTCATGTCATGTCATGATTCAGTTATTTAAAGCCGTGTCGATCACGGGACAGAGTCAGTCTTATGAAGGCAGTGAGTCTTATAAAGACAGTTGATAACAGTCAGTCTGTGGAGTCAGAGGTTAATAGTAGTTCTGTCGGTGAAGACAGTGACAGTATAGATTGTCAAGGTGACAAGTGGTGACAGTTGTACCATAATAGAAGCTCGTGTACTGAGTGTTTGGAAGTAAATCATTGGAAGCAATCTGCGAACTTTGAGTCTTACGCAAGTGAACTCACCCCACAACGTTTAGCAAAGGGTTAAACGTTACAATATTTAATATATTTCTAAAGTCAATGGCGTTTTCTGTGTTACCATTAATGTTTAAATTGAAGTCTCCTACGACAATAATTTTATTATATCTTTTAGTCAAATGCTGGAAAAGATTCATAAAAAGCTCGAAAAATCTAACCATTTTGCCATTGCCAGAAGATCTGTATAATGTTAACAAAAAAGTATTTCTGCCAACTAAATCAGCTACACAGAACTCGCCATGGAAATTTTCTGAGAAGTTAGTTAGATCTACACTTTTCAGGTCAATATTACCTTTAAGATAAATAGCAACACATCCATGGGAGTTACCAGTACTACAAAATGAAGATATCAAGTAGTACTCTTTGAGGCTAATCTGCTCTAAAATTACATGATCTAGCCAATGTTCAGAGAAACAAACTATATCAAAAGGGTTGTCTTTTAAAAATATATTAAGCTGATCTACTTTGTTAGTTAAGCATTGTACATTTAGATGTAACATAGTTTTAGTAAATAAATATTTAACAGATACTTTCTTAGTTGCCGCTTCAAAATACTTTATAATGGAGCATAATTCGTATTTTTACGAAGATATAATGAATCAATTTCTCATACATGGCGATAAAATTTTGAACAGAACATGTAGAGAATTCAATACACGCTATCCCAATTTGCAGAAAATGAATGCTAAAAAGTTTTTGAGAATCAGTTCTGCATTTCGCAACTTTGGATGTTTCCATACTCAAAGAAACCAAAGACAACAGGGGATCGGAGATGAGGGTAATGAAATAACTGTTTTTAGATATTTTCATGCCAATGACTTGGGAATATCCTGTACATCCATTTGGAGAATCCTACACAAACATCAAATGCATCCATACAAAATCATGACGTAACAAGCTTTACATCCCGAGGATCCTCAAAAAAGGGTACAGTTTTGTGAATTCATGCTAACTAAAATAAATGAGGATCCTGATTCTCTCAAGAGAATAATTTGGTGTAACGAATCAAAATTCTCTAGAAGGGATATTCAATAGGCATAATAAACATTTTTGGGTCGCTGCGAATCCCCATTTTCTTAGAGAGGTTGGGTTTCAAAATAAATTTAGCTTTAACGTATTTTGTTTATTGATGGTCAATAAATATGCAATTTGTATTTATGACAAAAATTTAAGTGCTGATAAATATCTGCAGATTTTAAGAGCGACGGTGAATGACTTCCTGGAGAATTTGCCTTTGAATATTTCAACAAGGTGTTTCAACACGATGGAGCTCCTGCACATTATAGCCATTCTGTCAATAATGAGTTATTCAGAATGTTTGAAGATCGGTGGATTGGCAGAGTAGGCCCTTGGAATTGGCCACCAAGGTCTCCAAATTTCACTCCTTTAGATTTTTATCTCTAGGGTAAAATAAAAGAAATTGTTTACAAGACTACGGTTACAACTAAAGCTGATTTCGAAACTCGAGTGAGACTGGCATTTCAAGGGCTAGTTTCAGCAGAAATACAAAGGTCAACAACTCAGCATATCATGTGGTCAATTAATGAATATCTTCTGGTAAATGGTAACCATTTTAAGCAAAGACATAACTAGAAGAATAAAATGAAATACATTTTATTCATAGTTTAAACTAGTTATGATATTTTTGTATTAGGTGTAACTTTGTTTTGCTTCGGACATTAAATATTAATACATAAGTAATAAAATATTATTTTAAATTTACTACGATCACAATAGGTACATTTCTTATAAGAAATTACCTAATAGTGAACAAATCGTGACATATAGGTATAGGACTATCATACATCTAAAGATCGGGAATATTCTACTCAATTCATTTCTCGAATAATATACAGTATGTTGTATTTAAGAAAATTGACTTTTGATTACTTTTCCTTACAACTCTCGAAGATGTAGTTTTTGGACACCCAGTATTAAAATTAATGCAGTTCATACATAATTCTAATTACCTTTACCTTTTTTCAAAAGATTTCTGCAAATTTGATTCCAAGACCATTGCAAACAGATTTACAAATAATTGTTTAGATTTATCTGTTTTCGAGGAAAAAAACACTTCATTAATTATTATCTTAAGAATGGTTTGATATAGGTATAGAACATTATCAACAAAGGTACCTTTAAATTCGATATTCTATCAAAAAATAAATTAAAATATAGGGCATGTCATTTGAAATAATGAAGTTGATATCAGATACGGGTAGATGTGACAACACTGCAATGCTGAAAATATTTCCTTCCTATAGATCGTAGTTGACTATGGCCACAACCAAAATTTGAAATTCTTATGTCTTTTAGATCTCCATAAACGTCTAATTGGCCATCGAGTTTGAAACACCCTTTATTTACTTATAGACATATAAAAACATGCCGTTGAAATTTTTTCGTACATTTCTATAAGAAATTTACCTAAAAATTAGAAAAGTATACAGCCTTACTCAACTACATTTGTAAAATGAAATATTTTAATAAAACATGATGAACCAATATTATTTAAATCTCATTTGAATGAATGTTACGACTACGGTTTGCCTGAAACACGTCATTCTAGCCTTGTATGTTGGGCCGCTTCGATTTGCTGGGAAGCATAGAGGATTAGCATTAGCAGTCCATGCATGTAAGGTCTAGTCTATGGTTTACGTGCATAGATGTGTTGTAGCCTTAAATCCCTAATGAGAATCCCACTGCGGGCTAATGGTTTGAATCGATTCAGGCTGATTATCTGACTCTGACTGACTGTGGCCCGTGATCGATACATATATCTGAATCTAGACATCCATCGATATTGTTCTAGACGCTTGTCAAACTGACAATACAGTACCTACACAGTGAGAAAACGTACTTCACATTTCGCTTCTGAGAATAAATTTACTAACTCTAAAACAAATTAATGAAATATACAAGCAACAACTATAGTGAACAAGACAGTGGTACAAATGAATACTAAAATGATTCATCCACGTAACAATACATTTTACATGCAAGTACCTATTTCAAATAATCTCAGTTGATGATAAACATAGTAAATACCAGACCTAAATACCTCGCAGTTTATCAAAAATTTAAATCAGTGACGAATCAATAACCTAATCTTATTTTGGTAGAGTAAAAAACATTAAACGGGATTTGGATATCCGGCCAACAACTACTCATCTCATCTCTAGTCGAGAGCGACAATAACAAAATATTCAGTGCATTCCATTTCAATAAAAATACAACTTTAATACCTATGTTTCGTAATTTTAGGGTAACTTGTATATTATGAAAATAGTTTCAGAGAAAAGGAAAGGGCTCAAAAGCTCTGACAACACAGAAAAGTTAAATTAATTTATTGGTAATTATTATATACTACAAACTATAATGAACTAACTGCTGACATCTTTTAATAGTAATTTAGACGCTTCCTCGCCAGCTTCCGTACCTTCCAGTAAAGCTCCAGTTCTGAGTAATTCTTGCATTCTCATCATTTCAAATTTATTTTTGGTGAAACGGTATCTGCATTGAATCCAGTAGGCAAGAGTTATGAATGAGAATGAGTATACCGAGAAATTCACGGATTTCAAAACTTGACTGGTGAACATAAATCTCATCAACCCAAAACCAATACCGCTGCCAATTCCACAGAGTAAACTATTTCTATAGCAAGGAATCTTAGAAACATCTCGCCCAAATATGAATAGAGTCTGTAAAAGATTTCATCATAGTTATCAGAATCATGAAGTTTTAAAAATAAAACTTGCTTTTTCGTCAGTCTGATCTTCCGGGAGTTGATTCTCAGCCATTTCTCCTAGTTAGAAAATATATTCCTTACTATTCTTATCATAGATAAAAACAAATAAATGTACTTACTTGGTAAGGTATTTAAGAATTTTATTTATAAATATAATATATTATCTTATAAAAATGTGGTTATGTTATGATCAGTTCTTCTTCTTCTTTATTTTCTTGGCCCTTGCTTCATTACTAGGCGCACTTAGCCAGCATCAGAGAATATATACCTACAGCATCTATTAAAGTTAAAGTCCCTATATATGAAAGTCTGGACCACGATCATTTACTCAGGTCCTCAGGCTGGTCTTGCGACTGAAGCTTTGTACATGGGACATGGGACTGTTAACGTGTTGACCCGCCAGGCATGGCATAGGAGAAGAATGGAAACTCCTGTATACATTTGTTGACAGCATTTTTCGCGCCATCTGTTAGTGTGAAATATTATTATTGAATAAGAATGATCAAATATATGAAAGAAACCTGCAGCCAAGCATCATAAATATTGGCGGTATTTTTGAAATTATATTTACATTTCTGCTGAAATTTGAATTGGAATAAAATAATAAAAATATAATGTTTTGAAATAATTTTATTAAATAACATAACTTTAAATAACATAACAAAATATACATCAAAATCAGAATAAAGAAAAACAGAAATAATACAATACAGAATAATACAATATATACATGTCATACAAAACATGATATTTTAAACAGACTGCACAGAATAGAAAATATACAGGCATTGTTTATAACATCTACGTATTAATGAAAAAATAGCATTCGTAATTCAAGTATTTAGTTTTCACAGTCAATGTTCACACAATATATAGAATTAATATGGCAACTTAATTGATATCATAAAAAGTAGAATCACTTCAGAAATCTAGAGATGGCATGGTATCATCGGAAAAAGCTACAGTTTTAAGCTCTATAGAAATCATTAGTGAAATAAAAAATAAATTAGAAATATGTATATAAAAATACATAGTGAACATTTGTTTATCATTAATCTAGGCACATTCTGAATTGGTTTTGCATTTAAAAAAATTGTAGCATTACTGGGAACAGATCTTAAATCTGTTCTTTTAATTATTCTATTATTTTTTTCGTCAAATTGAAAATTTGGACCTTAATGAGGTAAGTAAACAAACAATTTTGTAGTTTTCTGACGTAAAAACATAAAGTAATGCTTATTCTTCTTTGTAAATTGTTAAAGTAAATTCTACAACTTTATTTTTATGAAGGTGTTGAATATGTAAATATCCACTTACATAATTCAAAGAATGCGTCCTTTTGTTATATTCTCTTGCTCGGAGGAATAATTCACTTTCTTCCATGCTGTCAGACTTCCTCTTCAAAAGAAAGTCTTTACATGATCATGGCAGGGTTCCAACTTTATTAATGAGGTATCCTGAAAGGATCCTCAAAGGCTGCGTTTCTACATATTGCACGGATAGGGGCACACTCCGCTTCTTCTGGTAGACCCTTTAAAGGACAAGAATGTGTTCAGTAGATACAATTCAAAATCTAAGGCAAATTATTTTATTAGATCAATTTGATAATAAGTATAATATAGGTTTTCATTGACGTCATACTAGGAAAAAACAAAATATTGTCGCACCATTATTGAATTAAAACCTTGAGAAAAAAATAGTACTTAGTCGAAGTTTATCTAGTTATATCACAGCATGAGATACCTATGTGGTTAAATAGAGCGATCCAAAAAAAACTCATCCCCAGTAGGCATTTGAAAATGAGAACATGTCTTTCCTAAACACAGATAGGAAGCTAAAAGTGACAAGTGATGTTTCAATCAATATAAATGTAATTGCAGATGATTCAGGTAACAACACGCTGTCCACGGAGTCAGCACTTCTAGTGTGAGAACGGACGATGATTTTCATACCGTCAGCGTTGTGTTTCGTGGCGGGTGAGCATTTTGAATGAAGATATTATCAATTTTCGTGGTCACATTAGCATTTATTGGAACGGGAATATCCTCGAAATGGTTAAGATTATCGTTATTATGCGGTGGTTGTGGAGAAAGGAATTCGTTTATATCTATTGATATATCGCCAGGATTACCTATGAGGGATTCATTTTCAATAGCATGAATTTCTATCCTTGAAAGCGCGTCTGCGTTGGTGTTCTGGATTCCTTTTTTATATAGTATTTGATAGTCATATTCTTCCATCCTAAGGCGCCATCTTACTAGTCGAGAATTTGGCTCTTTTAAACTGAATAGCCACTGAAGAGTTTTATGATCCGTAACTATTGTGAACTTTCTACCGAATAAATATGGGCGAAAATGCTGAGTGGCCCATACAATCGCAAGGAGCTCTTTCTCGATCGTGCTGTAATTAATCTCAGCTGGGTTCAAGGTACGTGAAGCATATGCAATAGGCAAATCTTGACCTACCTCGACTCAAGACTGCACCGATTGCAAAATTCGAGGCGTCTGTTGTAAGGTTGAATGGCTGAAATCTGGGTATTGCAGGATCGGATCATTACATAAAATATTCTTGCATAATTCAAAAGTTTGTATAAACTCGGGAGTATGTTCAATTCTCTCCCCCTTATTTAAACAGTGGGTAATCTTGTATTTTTCTGTTTCAGGGTTCCTAAAAATAATTGGGATATTTGTTTTATTATTGGAAAGCTGTTTATTTACCAAGTCAATCGAAAATTTAAGGTTTTGAAGCTCTTTTAATCCAATAATACCATCGAAGAAATTATGAAAATCGAAGAGAATAAAAGTTATTTGTTTATCGCTTTTCAATTCGGGCATTGCTGGAATATCAGCTCTAAAACGGACTTCTTTTTCTCCTACGCCTGTCCTTATTTGTGTTGGACAATGATAGATACAATCACTAAAATATTTTTGTACAATAGAAGGTTTTATGATAGAAATATAACAGCCGGTGTCTATCAATAATTTCATTGGAGGGTTTTTAATTTTTATGTAAGGTAAGCTGTTATTAATTTCAGTGTACATTTCGGATGTTATTGTTAATGAGGAGGTGTTTTCTGGGCATCTATTAGAAAATTTTCAGAGTGTTCGACATAATTTGGGTTTTGATTTTCTGTAACGGGATTATCGTACCCTTCGAGATAGTTTCCTAAAATCTCTGGTTGATCGTATATTATTTCAGGATTCTCGACAGTTTCCCCGTCAATTTGATAAAGCTCTTCTGAAATAAAATTACGTGGACCAGAGGATTTGAAATAATTTCTAGAATTTGTATGTTTCTTCATACTAGGAAGTGTATAGCTGGTTCTGGTAGACATTGGTTCTGGTTTATTGGTTGGAGTTTTTCCGGTTGGTTTGAATACGTCTTTAGGAGGTCCGAAAACTTCTCTATTAGTGAAAAATTTTTGTTGAGTTGGTTGGGATTGAAAATGTGGTTCAGGAAATTGAGATGGTCCTGGACTTTGTAAATTTTGGGTTTGAATGAAATTTTGTGGTGGGTGGAAGCGATGTTGGGGCGAATAGCTTGATCGAATTCTTTGCATAGGGGATTGATAATATTGTGGTGGTTGAGGAGCGGTAAGTTTATGATTATTCATAGGCATTCTAAATAGATTCTGGGTATATTGAAAATTTTGTTCTTCGATAATAATTGTAATGGCCTCTTCTAGAGATTTAGGATCTTTCATTCTAACAAACAATTGCAAATGAGCACGCAAACCACGAATGTAAGTTCTAAGGGATAATTGGTCGTATTGTCTCAGATGTATCTCTTTAGTAGCAGCATTCATAGATTGATTAGCAATTTTCTGTGCAAGGTTGCTTCTTAAAACTGGCAAGCGTTTGCCGAAGTCAAGAGAACTCTCGTTTCTATTAGGCCTAGCCATGAACAGATCTTGCTCTAAACATTCTAAATTTCTATTGTCACCAAAACATTGCTCAAGAGCCGCTTTTATCAACGGCCAACTAGTTAGTTCTGGGCGTGATCCAACTAGAATTTGTGCCCTACCTACTAGTTTAGTTTGAATAACTCTAATTAAATAATTTCTTACCCTTATATCTGTTGTATTTCCAAAATTATCAAAAAGGAAGTTACAAGCATGTATAAAATTATTAAGTAAATTAATATCGCCATCGTAATTAGGTATAGTATCAATAAACATTTTAAGCATATTTAAGCCGCTAATGATTTGTTCGTTATTACTATCTGGCATTTTGTTACTAACTTTAAGGGCCTGTTGTTCGAAACAGTGGCTAATCTTGTGTAAGTTTAACCCGTGCTTAGCTCGCATGGAGGCTGAAATTTTTTTAGCGTTGTTCGAAGCAGGATTAACGGTGGCTAACCTTAGCGGCGGCTAAGCCATTTGTCATTTTGTTGCAAACTTCACGCTACGTGAGAAGTTCGTCATATGTCAAAATTTTATTGATTAATAGGTTAAACTAGTTGTCATCGTTGTTTGTTTTGGTAGTGAATAATGAAATCTAAATATTTTCTGTGAAATATATTTTGAGAAAATGGAAACAGAAAGGAAGAATTTTACTCATGGGGACCGAGCTACACTCCTGCGGCTTATTGAAAGGTAAGCTAATTATTTTCAAGTGTATTTTACAAAGAATATAAAAAGGTATGGAAATGATAAGATGCTTAAATAATATTATTATTTATTATACCCATAAGAAACATTACAATGGAATATACAATTATTATTTTTAATAGAAAGATATATAATTTTGTAATTACAACTCAAAATATACAGAAAAAAATATTAACAATATGTGCATATACTTACTACAATATGTATGTCTTGCAGTTTATAAGCTACACATAAAACAACTAGCAATTATTGTATATAATTTCAAGACTAATATTCTATATTATTAATTTTCAGGAGATATTGATGTGCCAACACACCTGTTGTTATTATAGAGCCATGTCCCGTTTCTTTTGAACCAGAATGCCAGCTCCCAGGACCTCAAACCACCAACACTTCAGCTGCATCTCTCAAACAAAAAGATCCATCTCATCCTCGATACAGAAAATGTCCTGTGCAGAAAAAAAATATTAGTGTGGAACAATATAAAAGAAAATATTATTAGGAAAGCATAGAAAAATAAAAATTCTTTCGAAAAACTTTGAACTGAATTCATTCATTCTGTAATACTAAGCTTTTGCTCAGCTGACATTCATATTTTGTCATTTTGATTTCTAATTACAAAATTGGATGTTTCATACTAAAGTATTTCAATTTTTGGAAAAATAGTTTCCAATGTGAAAGGCTATAACTTTTAACTTCAATTTGAATATTGTCAGAAATACATATCTGCTTGTTTTCATCTTTTCGATTAGCAGTAAAATTCTGGTACTGGGAGCTTACATTAGAACCTACATATATAAGCATAAATACAATGATCAGGCTGGTAAAGCAGTTGATTAAAATTATGTTGATAATTATTGCAGTATTGTCTTACATCGTTCGACGATTGCAAATATAATGATATAACCGTTTTTTATATTGGTCGTCGTGCGCATGCTATTCAAATTTTGGTAGTAACCTATAATATATATATATATATATATATATATATATATATATATATATATATATATATATTCACTTACAGATTTACAGAAGGATGAGGTAGGATTGCCATTTCTAGCTGACGGACCCTTGAGTCATTTGGGGCGCCATCTTCTTTAAAAATTGAGACACGGCTCCACTCGGCCAGATACCTCGCTTCCAGGCTTCGCGAAAGTTTTCTATCGTGATCTTCTTACTAACCAATACACATATTTAACAGTAAACATATTCGCATCCATGATTCTAATAACGCGAGTTGAGTACAACACAACACGACAAACTACTCCACACTCCACAGATTATAAAGGTTAGGTTAGGACTCACTACTCTACTGCTTGCGACTGCGCGACTGCCGTTCGCTCGTATCCCCCGCCTATCGTCGATGATACTAACATCATTTTCTCCGTCGCGTCTCTGTGACTATGGTATACGGTATACATATAACTAATATTTGATACAAAAGCTGTGAAATGTGAATTATGTGGTACCTGTATAAGAACGTATGCGGAGCAAGGGTTGTCTCTGGCCGAGCGGAGAAATGTTCCCACATTATTTTCTTCATTACGTGCAGATGTAGACTATTGCACCGAGAACCGAGATCTCGTAATAGATTTTTATTTGTATAAAGAAGCTATATATTGAGAAACTCTGCCTTTGTAAGTCATAGCAATTACGTGTATGCATAATATATTAACAGCAAATACCAGCCTTACGGAACTTGAGTCAATGTAAATACTTACTATAAAATTACAGAATTTTGCATTATAAAAAAGGTAATAACAAACTTACCTTATGTCGAACAGTGTAAATTGCATCCAAACACAAATTTTGTTGCACTTATTCACACATAACTTCGATCGAAGGTTTAACCGAAATTGTTGCCGGCTGTCAAATACCTACTTAAATCAACCCCCCTGCCTGGTTTAAAAAGCAGGCGGCTAATCACGGGCTAATACCAGGCTAATGCGGCGTTTGGCGTTCGAACAACGCAAAAATGCCGTATACGTAGGTTAAAAAGGTCACCGGCTAAGACCGCGCTAAACTTTTGAAAAGTTTGCTTCGAACAACGCTTTAGCTCACGTCAAAGATTAGCGTGTGTTTAGCACGGGCTTAGCCGATGTCATTTATTTTCGAACAACAGGCCCTAAGGGCCTGTTGTTCGAAACAGCGGCTAATCATGGGCTAAGCTTAACCCGTGCTTAGCTCGCATGGAGGCTGAAAAAATTTGAGCGTTGTTCGAAGCGGAATTAACGGTGGCTAACCTTAGCCACAGCTAAGCCATTTCTCCATTTGTTGCAAACTTCACGATTCGTTATATGTCAAAATTTTATAGGTTAATTGGTTAAACTAGCTGTTGTTGTTTGTGTATTGTGTACCTGGTTATTTTATAGTTATAAAAAATGGAAAATAAAAGGAAAAATTTTACTCTTGTAGACCGAGCTACACTCTTTGGGCTTATTGAAAGGTAAGTTAATTATTTTTAAGTGTATTTTACAATAAACATAACAATGTATTCAAATGAGAAGATATGTAAATAGTAAACACAAACTACTGTGCAGGTCTTTTAGCAAATAATTTAAATTTTATATTCACCAAAAGCGTTTGTTTATATCTATAGTTGTCGAGGCGGAAGCTTCAAAGTTACGACTAGTGGGGCATAAACTAAATACGGGTCTAGTGCCAAAAAAGCCAACTTATTGATCTCATATCTCCACAGATTTTGCTGGCGGCAATAATCGATTTAGTTTTTCATTAATTTGATTCTTAACTCTAATTCATATTGGCAGAAAACCAATACGATTTCTTCTGCAGTAGGTTGTAATTCATCGGGTAATATTACAAATTTACGAATAAACCTATGTTCCATATTCAGAACGTAATTTGACGATTAATATTTTTGGAAATTAATGGTAATAATTCCGTAATACTAGAATGGTGATTTATTTATTTAATCAGTATAAATATTACATTTACAAAATCCATAAATACCTAGGCTATCATTCTACATTTTGTTTCAGTTGGATATTTTTCCTTTAATCATTTTGTTACTTTTGAACATTAACATTAACTTCGGATGTATGTATAAGTTTAGTTATAGCCTTTTACATATAAATTATAATGCTTCACTTATAGCTCATGATACGTGAATAACTATAATTGATGATAATGTTAATACATGGTTATACAAACAGAACTTGTAAGGGTTAAAGATAAAAATTTACAGATCAAGTCACAGACAGAGGGGTGCCACAATTTTCAAGTCCTGCCTTGCCTTTTAAAATTTTATTTTAACAGAGTTTACCTCAATTTTATGTATTCTGAATAATATTTTAATTATGTTTTTCTTGCGCTAGTCATAAGGACGTACTGATGCACAAGAAAACTGACCTTGGATCAATAACCAAAAAACAAGAGGCCTGGGCAGATGTAACTGCCAAATTTAATGCATGTTCCCAAAGCGGAAATAGAACGGTCGCCCAAATCAAGGCATTTTTCAAAAATATAAGATCCGAAACTAAAAAGGATGTGGCCGTAACTAACGTAAGAGTGTACTTTTCCTGGTCGTTGCTTATATATTTGAATAATTCATTTTATTATTTCTTAATTAAAGCCATCAGAATAAAATCATTATAACTCAATATACATTATTAGTTTTAATAGCATTTTTGCAATAACTGAAATCTTACAAATAAAATTAACATTAAATTATTTTTACAATATTTACAACCTTTCAATTTAGTGATGGGTATAACATATATTTCAAAAAGAATAATTAAATATAATATATATTAAAATTTTATTATTTATATATTATACCCATAAAAAACATTTGTATAGCGATTATTGTATATAATTTTAAGACTAATATTCTATATTATATTTTAAAAATAAATTAAATTATGACAAAAAATTAGAAAAGAGCATCAATATTATTGGTATCTTAATAATAATCAATAAATGTCTTATTAACAATTAGAAGCGAAAGTATTTGGATATGTTGGAGGCAGAAGAGGAAGCAACTACTGACGAAATTGAAATAATTGTTAGTGAAGCAAAAAAAAAGAAGATTAATGATAAGGTAATTGACTGGCTAACTCAGAGTTAAAATTAATTTAGAACGAATAATCTAGTGAATCATCAGTGATTCCGTTTCACTTCTTAATTAAGAGAATAAAATTATTCAAGAAAAAATGTTTATTGCCATGAATGGTAGTTGACTCAAGTCAACATTTCGTCTGTTCTTGAAAAGTACATCTTCTGCGCCAGCATTTAATAGAAATATTATATATGAGTGCAAAAGGTTCATAAACCAAAATAGGTTTAATTATTAAAATGAAACTAAATCATATTTAATTTTACAAGAAAATGATGTGAACCTGCATAAATGAACTTCAGAAATCCTAGTCTTCATTTATGACATGCAATTTTATATCAAAATAACAAAAATTCAATTCTATACAAATTTTAATCAGTTGATCTTTTCCAGAAGGAAGTATTTAAAACTGGAGGTGGTTCGTACATGCTACAGTGCACCGATACTGATGCGAGGATGCTGGCAGTTTTTGAAGAAGAACTTCAGCCTTTAAAAAACCCTTTCGATGATGGTGCACTGTATCATGGTATTTTGGAGCTTTAAAAAAATGTTCTTGATAATCAGTATACATTAATTAATTTTTAGGAGATATTGATGTGGATAACACCCCTGTTGTCATTGTAGAGGCCCTTCCATGCTCTGTTTCTTTGAAATCCGAACCTCAACTCCCAGAACCTCAAGCCACCAGCACTCCAGCTCCCAAACAAAAACCATCCCATCCTAGATCCAAAAAATGCTCAAGGCTGCAAAAAAAAAAATTTAGCGCGGAACAATATAAGAAAAAATATTATTTTGGAAAACATAAAATTGCATTATATGATGCCAATTTAAAAAAACAGTTAGGACGTATGAGTGTACAAATTAAAAAAAACGAGTTAGAGGCCAGTAAATTAGACTTGGAAATTAAAAGAGAGCAACTGAAAAAATTAAAAAATTCAACAAATTAACCTTACTTCTATTGTTTTTTCATTTCGATTTTTATTTTGTATAGTTACTATAGATTTTTGTGATGAATAAATATTTATCATAATTTTTTGTATTGGTTCATTATTTCAAATCAATTTTATATTATCTTTTATATAAATCTGACACGGATGTATTTAGGTAGTCATGAATCATTTAATATTGTTATTATACCTAGGTCATATAACTTTTCTATGCAAAAATATTTTGTACTAAATGCCTTCTTAATGCCGTGTGTTGATTTTCACCATCAATGTTGATTACAGGTATGTCCTCTTCAACTTCAATATCGAAATAAAGCTCTGCTTCAGGTGGTTCATCTGCCATGTCCAATGCAATGTTATGTAAAACAACACAAGAAATAATATTGCATAAAGTGACATCTAGTGCTGTCCGCATTCCATAATGAAGAGCCGGGAATCGCATCTTAAGTACACCAAAACAGCGCTCAATTGGATTCCTGGTTTGAGCTTGGGCCAAATTGTAACGCTCTTCAGCAGGTGTACGTGGTGTTTGAAATGGTGTTAGAAGATATCGCCTACAGGCATACCCTTTGTCTCCAATTAAAACACCATTTACGAAATGTCCAGCCTCTAGCTCTGCACACAATGCTGAATCATTAAATATCCTGCTATCATGTACGCTGCCAGGCCAGCGAGCAATAATATTTATAATTTTTGAGAAGTACAAATTGCCTGTGTATTAATCGAGAACCACCCTTTGCGATTTCTGAACAATTCAGCATTACCACCAGGAGACACAATCTTTATGTGGGTGCAATCCAGTGCCCCAATAACATTTGGAATACCACCAATATCGAAGAATTCCTCTTTAATTTTTTGTTGCTCTTGAGGAGTTCGGGGCATCTTCACATATTCATTCTTTAATAGAGCAATCTGGTGACCTACTCTTTTGACAATTCTTGACACACATGATTTGTCAAGCCCCCCGATACTGTCTCCAACCATGGTGTAAAATGAACCGGTGGCGAAAAAGCGAAGTGTAATTAATATTTGATTAATTGCACTTATCGAATGATTGCGATTCGTTCTAGGTTCAAGTTCATGGCCAAACACATGTACCAATTTCTCCATTACAGTATTCTTATTTAGCGGAAATCTCATTTTAAATTGTTCATTGCTATACATCTCAAATGGATTCTGTCTGTCTCTCAAAGCTCTTCGTGGTACAACATTTTCTTCATCAGAGGAAGAGGAGGAAATCGATGAGGAAGAGGAAGAAGACATTGGGACAGGATTCAAGGAACTGTAAAAAGGATGTATTGTTATGTTAAAATGGGAATATTTAAGTAGTTGAAGGGAGGTACCTAATATTTATATGTTGTTGTTTTCTAATATTGTTTTTATATTTTATTACTGTTGTTATATTTTGTTATTGTTGTTATATTTTAATGTATTTTATTATTGTTAATGTAACTGATTGTTATTGTATTTTATTTTTCCAAATATTTCAAATATAGAATTTTATCTCTAAAATTTTATTTTTTTCCTACAAGCAAAAGAAAGTTGAAGTAGATGATTAACCAATTTGTCATAAATGCACTCGAAAGACATTCATTTCACGACAAAATATTAGTATTTTATGTGCCAAGGAACTAAAGTGAGTCAGTCTAATGGGTAACAATTTAAATACATTTAATTTAAAAATACTTTTCTATTACAGTGGCATTCCAATTTTTCACATGACACAACTATTATGCCACTACCAAAGATTGTGAGTTACAAAAACTATGTAACTTATGGGTGTTTCAAACGATAACTTTCTTATTAAATTTAATTTGAATATCTTCAAAAGTACATATCTGCTTATTTTCATCTTTTCGGTTAGCAGTAAAATTCTACTGTTACTGGGAACTTACATCAGATACATAGATAAACATAAAAACAATGATCAGCTGTACTAAATTACAATACACCTTTTTCTATTTCACCGGAGGCTGGTAAAGCAGTTCAAAATTATATTGATAATTATTGCAGTATTGCTTTTAAATACCAAACATTTGCGATTTTGCACTTCAACGATTTCGAATGGGTGTATATAATGATATAACTGTTTTTTATATTGCTGTGTGAAGGCTACGTACATTATGATAGTAACCTTTAATATTAATAAATTCACTTACAGATTTAAAGAAGGATGAGGTAGGATTGCCATTTTCTTGCTGAGGGACCCCCTGAGTCAGTTGGGGCGCTTCTTCGCTAAAAACAGAGACACTCCACTCGGCCAGATACCCCGTTTCCAGGCTTCGTGAAAATTTGCTATCGTTTAATGGAGGCTCGTGTCCCGAATGGTCTTCTTACTAACCAATTTAACCAATGCACATATTTCACACTAAAAATTTTCGCATCCATGATTCAAACGCGACCTATGTACAACACGACACCACAAATTATAAAGGTTAGGTTAGGAGTTAGGACTACTATACTCCATTACTCTATTGCTTGCGACTACCGTTTCTCCCGTCACTCGTCACCTTTCGATGATACCCGTGTCATGTACTCCGTCGGGTCTCTGTGTCTGTGGTAGATATATAAATATAACTAATAGTTAATATTACAGCACAGCTGTGATATGTGAATTATGAGATAACTGTATAAGAAGTAATAAGAACGTAGGCGGAGCGAGGGTTGTCTCTAGCCGAGCGGATAAACGTTCCCACATTATTTTCTTCGTTTCGTGCAGGTGTAGACTAATATTGTAGCGAGAACCGAGATAGATCTCGTGATAGATTTTATTTATTTGTATAAAGTAGGTATATAGAGAAACTCTGTCATAGCAATTAACTTGCATAATATATAACAGCAAATACCAGCCTCGGGAAACTTGAGTGTAAATACTTTCCAAAATTACAACATTTTGCATTATAAAAAAAGATAATAACAAACTTACCTTATGTGGAACAGTGGAAATTGCGTCAAACACAAATTTTGTTGCACTTATTCTCAACAGAGACAAATTTCACACATAACCTTCGATCGAATGATTAAACGTAATTGTTGCCGGGCTGTCAAATACCTACTTAAATCAACCCCCCTGCCTGGTTTAAAAAGCAGGCGGCTAATCACCCGCTAATACCAGGCTAATGCGACGCTTGGCGTTCGAACAACGCAAAATCAACGTATACGTATGTTAAACAAGTCATTGGCTAAGACCGCGCTAAACTTTTAAAAAGTCTGCTTCGAACAACGCTTTAGCTCACGTCAAAGATTAGCGTGTGTTTAGCATGGGCTTAGCCGATGTCATTTATTTTCGAACAACAGGCCCTAAGTGTTGTTGAAAAATTATCTATTAAATCGTCAATATTACTCATAAATTATTACTCCTTTAAGGTTGGTTATGTATATTATTCTAATAAATCTAGAAGTATCAAATTTTCTTATACGGAGAAAATAAGGAAATAACAGGAACTTGGACTTACTTTGTCGTTGTTTCTCTGTTGAGCGATTCTGCTTTGGGTCCTTGCGTTGTCCTCAGGTGTACCAAACACTTGTGGAACTGGGGAGGTTCTGTAGTGCCAAGGGATGAAGATCCGCGTTAGTGTCCAAAAATACGTATTCTACCGTAGTTTATCCAAAAACTGCACAAAAACGACTAATGGTTTTCGGTTAACGAAAATAGTTTTAAAAAAGTTTTATTACAAGCAAGAAAGCAATGAACAGAATGAATCTTAGATCTAATTTACGTATATTTATAATAGGATAAAATGACGTATTATGGGTAAACGCATGTGAAAAGGTTCTTCGGAGTCAGCACTTCTAGTGTGAGAACGGACAATGATTTTCATACCGTCTGCGTTGTGGCTCCCATAACTACTGCGAATGATATTTTTTTTGGATCGCTCGATATAGTTGTTGGTTGACGTATATTTTTAAATTGTTTATATACTATATAATACTGGATATAATACCACATAAAAAAACAAATAGAATGTAATCAATTATGCCTATAAAAAGCATTGTCCTACATCCTTTAACAACAAAATAATCTACACATACGAAAGACAGTTATAACCCTCATTTTTGAAACAAAACGAAATTCATCTAACTTTGCTTTAGAGGTAATATTCAATCTCTCATATGAAAGAATTGGCCTCTATCTGGTCATTTAGAGATAGAATATATTTTATAAGCTAATAATAATATGCTGAATACTGAAACGTATTTCTAATTTTCCGAGTTGATGGTCTGATAACACTTGAACGTTCAGGAACATCCAACGATTTTTCAATTTCAGGCTCAAGTGATTGGCAATCTCTATCAGCACTTTTACTTGCATGGGGTTCTGTCTCTGATCTGATTATTTTCTTGAATATGTTGAATATCTCATTCAGTCTCTTAGTTCTAGGTTTCCCAATGTCAGGGTTGGAAGATGAAGCTGACGTGGATGTATGTATCTTAAATTGATTAACAAGGCTCTCATATTAAAATTAATTAAAACGCAATAAATATGCAATATCGCGGGTTACATCAATTATTAGGAATAGTTATTAAATAAAAAACGAATTATACCTGGTAGCAGCTGAACCAATGGCCAAACTCCTTTCTAAAGGACATTATTGGGTCCAAAGTCTTTAGGCGTGAAATGTAGGGCACAAACACGACGATTGATGTAAACTTCTTCAGTTGTCATTTTGTAATTTCTTCCTTCAAAAATTTATTCCCATTTATCAAAAAGAATTTTGTAACTCTTTTGGGAAGATTGGGAAAGCGATGCTTTCTATAGCAATCACTAACAGCATGAAAGAGATTGCATGGTAGATTAGATTTTAAAAATATCTGTAAAAAGATAATTAATTATTAATTATATTACCTATAGTATATAATTAGATAATATATTAAAATACAATTAAATGAGTAAATTCAGTATGCAGTATTTGAAGAATGAGGATGTCTCTAATAAGTGATCAATTGAATAAACACTTATCTCTATCCCAATATACTTAACTAGATATAAAAAAGGGTAATGCGGCAGTTTAGGATTCCTAATTTGGGAGTTATTTGGCGCATGCGCAATAATACAAATATGACCGTGATTTGTCCACAGTGTTGCCGATAATATTTTTATAATATGATGGTAAATATTCTGACTTATTTAAATTTTCAAATATCCGTTTAATTCAAATATTTTTCAGACGTTATATTTACTTTTGGTGATTCTACATTCTACGACATATTTTCTTCTACATACGTTATCAACCTCAAGTAAGTATTATCGGCACCAACTCAAAAGTACCAGAACCAATTATTACTTTGAATTTTTCAGTGCCCCCACTAATGTTTTAACATTTAAATAATTGAATAACAACCGTAAAACTGACTAAAATAACCCAATCCACCAAACAAGAAGTTAAGAAGATCACTTCGATGTAGCTTATCTTACACGAAAATTTACTCTAATTACCATCACATCATTGTTCTTTCTAAATTAGTATTTTACGGCTCATCAAATCAAATACGATTTTTAACTGTCAATCATAGATATTAAAAAGAAGCCCTACTCCCAAGATTAGTAGAAATCTCTACTAATCTTGCCCTACTCCTGTGTATTTCATTCATACATGTTTGAGTTGAAGTTTAAATTCAATATTTCTCAATAAAATTTTCATCTTTGGACCATAGGGTATATTTTTATTCCTTATGTTTTATGTTTGGATTTAAATTTCACAGTACATATGACACAAGAGAAATAGCATTCTCCTATATTTCTTCTTCTGTATAAGATGTTCTGTTATATGCTATTTGACCTACCAGCATTGACAAGTAAAAGTACATAAGGCGAAGTAAAACAGAAAGCTTGGCAACCGCGCTTGAACATTTCATCGGCGGCCGGCCTACGTCAAATTAGGAATCCTAAACTGCCGCATTACCAGAAAGGTAATTTCCGACGAGACCATAGAGAACATATAAAATAAATGTTCTCTCTGGATGATTCCAAAGATTTTATCGAAACTGACACCATCTGTGGGCAGGGGGTGGTAACTTAAATGGAACGAAAAAATACATCAATTTTAATACTCCTTACCTGCCTGGTAAACATTTTGACCTGATTATGATTTGATACCATCATCATAAAACATACTTCTAATTAATTGATATAATTATATATCTTTCTGCAGAATCGGTTGGAGATCATGAAGAAATACAATCATCATCAGCTGATCTCGGTACTAAAGAATCTCTCATAGTATGCAGTGATGTAGTTAGAGAGAATAATTCTACACCAGTGAATTTTTACCCTTTTCCATCGACATCTCATTGCAAGAAAGTTGATAAAACTAGTAGTAAACGTTGTTGGTTTCATTGTATTCTTATTGTTTTCCTTGTATATTCTTTAGTTTCTTTTTATGATTGAAAGGATGATTAAAGATAAAATATTTACGTTCACCATAGATGTATTTTATTGTTTTTTCTTTTTACGTATTTATTATATATATGACAACTGACTTCTATGACAGATGACATGGAGCTGTTAAAACATAGAGATGCATATCTTGACACACTCCCTTAACAGCAAATGTTATCTATAATGAACATTTCAATTGAATTAAACTTTACGAGTTAACAAATTTTTCTTGCTTAACAAAATTACTTCTTCATAAGGATGTCTCTAAACTTCTGAAACTTAACTCGTTCTAAAGGTTTAGTAAACATGTCAGCGATTAAATCTTCGGACGGACAATGTTTGATAGTAAACCATCCTTGATTCAGTTCATCATGAATGAGATGGTATTTTAATTGGATGTGATGACTGTTGTATGACATTTGTCCCGATTTAATCATTTTTATGGCACTTTCATTATCTATGTACAGAACAACTCGAATCGTCTTTCCTAGTAGTTCTTGAATCACAGTCTTAATGTACTTCATCTGCGAACAACACTGAGCAGCAGCCACATATTCTGCTTCAGTTGATGATTTTGCAACTGTCTTTTGCTTTTGAGAGCACCATGTGATGGGTCCATTGCCATAAATCATTGTAAAACCGGTTGTACTCTTGCTGTCCTTTCTATCTCTGGCATGATCTGCATCACAGTATATATGGAGTGTAGTTATATCTTCTTCATTTCTCTTGTAGTATTTTATTCCGAGATCTTTCGTTCCCTTCAGATATCTCAAAGTCCTTTTGACGTCAGAAATATTGTTAGAAGGATCTTGCATAGACCTACTTTCATATCCAACTACAAAGCTTAAATCAGGTCTTGTTTTGCAGGCGGCATACAGAAGACTTCCGATCGTTTGTCTATAGGGAAAATCTTTAGCAGACTCTTCACATAAGTTAGTATTTTCTTTGGTGATAGGAGTATCCTTGGTCTTGCAATCTTTCATGTAAGAAGCATATTTTGAAATAATCTCTTCACAGTAGTTAGACTGACATAAAGAATCTTCTCCATCCCTTTTCTTGATTTCCATTCCTAAATAACTCTTTGGATTTTCAGTGATGAGAACTTCGAAATCCTTCTTCATTTTCACAAGCATATCTTTCTTTTGTTGAATATTTTCTCCTACAACTAAACCATCATCCACATGGATAGCTATATACATCTGGTCCATGTTTTTTCGGCTTTTGAAAACACACTTATCTGACTTCAATTGGATAAAACCTTCTTTCTTCAGAAAATCAGGCAGTTTCTTAAACCATTGAGGCGGGGCTTGTCTCAATCCATACAGGGCTTTACGAAGCAGACAAATCTTTCCAGGATGTTCATAGCCTTCAGGCAGTCTAAGGAAAATTTCTTCTTGAAGGTCGCCATAAAGAAAAGCAGACTTAACATCAAAAGTTAGAAACTTATAATTTTTCATAGCTGCAATAGCAAGTAATATTCTGAGAGATGACGTCTGTACAACACAGCTGTATGTTTCCTTGAAATCAAAAGAATTTTTCTTTTGCTGGCATCCTCTAGCCACTAATCTGGCTTTGTAGCGTCCATCTTCTTTGACCTTGAAAATCCAGCGGCTAGTGATAACTTGTTTTCCTTGGGCATACTTTTCATCTACAAGTTCCCATGTTTTATTTTTCTTCAGATTATTTTTCTCTTCATTAATGGCTTCTTCCCACTTTCTTTTATCATTTGACTCTAGACACTCTTGATAGGTTAGGAGTGCTTCACCATCTTCAAAATTCATAACATAATCATCTTTTGGGTCTTTCTCTTTCTCTCCCTTGTCTTTCAGGTATTTGATTCGCATCTTGTTCCTCTTGATAGTTTTCCTCTTCTTCTCCGTCGGTGAAATTGTCTTGTACTTCTTCGTTAGTGGATTCGTCTAGTTCTTCTGCATTAGATGCGTCTTGTTGATCTTCAAACTTGAAGAGACTTTTAGCTACGAGAGAACCTTCATTGGTATTCTCGAATTCTTCAAAAAAAATTGTGAATTTCACATCTCTAGAAACGTAGATTTTCTTGGTAATTGGGTTCATTATTCTATATGCATTTGATCCATATCCAACAAAAAATCCTTTTTGGCCACGATCATCAAGTTTATTTAAGTAACCAAGATTTTTGGTGTAAACAGTTGAACCAAAATTTTGCATATATCTGAGATTTGGCTTTGCTCCTGTCCATCTTTCATAGAGAGTTTCTTCAATTGTTGAGGTTGGACTTCTGTTGAGTTGGTATGCAGCAGTTTGAATAGCAAATCCCCACATTCTATTATTCAGTCGGGCTTGTTTAAGCATTGGCCGAGCCTTTTTGAAAAGGGTAAGATTAAGTCTTTCTGCGGCACCATTCTGTTCTGGGGAATGAGGGACTGTATACTCTAACACAATACCTCTGTCCCTGCACCAGTTCTTAAGTCTTTCTGAACAGTATTCTCCTCCATTGTCACAACGTATTTTCTCAGTTTTTAACATGAAATGGGCTTCGGCTTCATTGATGTATTCTCTCAAATATTCTTCAGTTTCATCTTTAGAGTGCAAAAGATATACTTTCACATAATGTGTGTAATCATCAAGCACAGTCAAAAAATAGAGCTCACCATCGTAGGTTTCTGGAGAAACTTTGCCACACACATCTGAGTGTAGAATTTGTAAAGGCCTTGTAGCTTTTTCTCTTTTTGTGTTAAAGGGTTTTCTAACTAGCTTACCAAAAGCACCTTCTTCACAAAATTGTTCAGGATTACATTTCTTTAATGATTTATCAACACCAACACACAAATCTGGAAGTTTTTTGAGATCCTTAAAATTGATATTTCCTAATTTTGTGTGCCAGTTCATTGCAGTTTCTTTAATTATTGTAAGAGCTTCTTTATTTTTAATATCTATGATGTATAAACCATTTTTGGACTTCACTCCCTTGAGTACAACATCTTCTTCACTATAAGTGACATTTCCGAAGATAATTTTCACTGTTTCATTGTCAAACACTATTGTACCACCAGCTTCAGCAGCTTTACCAATTGACATAAGCAACATCTTTCAAAATAACGTCATCACCCTCTACTTTTCCTTCGAGAGAGGAAACTAAATTCGCACCTTCCATGGCACAAGAAATTTTACAGCCTTTGGTATATCTTACTTCACATAAGAGAGACTTCTCTTTGGTAAAATGGTCTGTACTTCCAGCATCAGCCACAAACTCTGTATCAGCTTCTTGTGGTTGCTTCCAGGTAGAATGAGATTCCATGAAAAAGGCAGTCTTGGCATTGTTATTGTTTCTTCTAGAATTATTATTTGTGTTATTATTTTGATGTTGAAAGCTGTACTTACATTTATCTTCAGGATGGTTTATTTTCTTGCAGTATTTGCATGCTGAAAAAGTTTTTCCAACCCAGCATTCAGTGGTTTCATGACCATTTCTATCACATTTGGAGCAATGTTTGAATAAACGGTTATTATTGCTGTTATTATTAGAATTCTGATGATTTTGCTTCTTTTTACAATCATTGATGTAATGTCCAGGAGTATGACAGTAGTAGCAAACTACTTTGCTTTGATTTGGATTTTTCTGAATCTTGAATGCAACTTTTGTTTCATCTCTTGAGTTTCTTGATTTTTCTTCTTCCTTCATTAGTCTTGACTTCAGGTTTTCAATAGTTCTTTCAGCTGACGAGGTTGAGTCCCATGCACTCGAGAAGTATTTAAAAGACTGGTAGACAAAGAATTATTTTAGTAATAAGCATTTCATCGTCCACTTTATGTTGGAGAATGTTGAGTCTAAACGCTAAGGCTTGAAGTTTTGCTATATTTGACATGATATCCTGGGACTTGTCGAATGAGAAATTGAGGAAGTCGGCCAAAAGTTGGCTCTTGGATTGTTCAGTATCTCTCTTGAAGATCTTACATAAGACATCAAACATTTCTTTGGAGTTCTTGCAGGTTAGCACATGAGTCTTGGCGTTTTGATCGATGGTCCTCAAAATCATATATTTGGCTTGGGCATCCTTGGTCAACCACTCTTCAATCTTTTTGGTATCTTCATTACAATTTTCCAGAGTAGACGTACCGTTTACATTTGCTATAAGTTTCTTGGAAGTAAAGAGAATCTGAATCTCAAATTCCCATAAAGGAAAGGAGGCGGTATCAACAAGTTTTGGAACAAGCTCCAATTCTTCTTTGGATGCTGCCATGATCTTTGGTTTTGTTTGTTCTTTTTGGCGCGCTTACGCAGGTTCAGACTTTTGTATTTTCAATCACAGGAAAATCACTAACTGAGGCCATAACCTGTTGGTTTTATTGTATTCTTATTGTTTTCCTTGTATATTCTTTAGTTTCTTTTTATGATTGAAAGGATGATTAAGGATAAGATATTTACGTTCACCATAGATGTATTTTCTTGTTTTTTCTTTTTACCAGAGACAAAGAAGAGACGGTCAAGTCAATGTTGATTTTTGGTCGCTATAACTGGTCCGCTGGATGGGATAGAGATAGATGGCGCTCCTGCGAGTTTTCATTTATTTTGAAAAATGGCGGGAAATTTGAAATGCTTTTTAATAGGGTACTGGGCTGAAATTTATTCTTCATTTATAATGCGATTACGAAAATTGTTGTGATACTTATAGGACTCAGTATCACCACAATTATCGTCTCGCATAATTTAAAACTATTCAAAACTAAGAGGAAAATAAAACTCCAGAATTAAAATAAGTATTTATTTTCAAATAATAGTAATAATAAACGATAGAACAAAATTGGATTATTGATTAAATAATAAAATGTAATGACATCAAATTTTCTGATGTTCTGTAGTCGTTTCTTAATTCCATCTGCCTCCAGAATTCACAAAAAATGATCGGAAGTCTCGAATCGATTGATTGAGTAACCATTGCCTAGAGCATACATTTAATATTTAATATGTATTTCTTCTATTCACGTGTCAATTGATTTATTTATAATTTCGACTCTGGAGACAAATAGATCTTAGACTAGGAAAGAGCATGGTTTCACGACTCACGACAGTACTAGCTAAAGTTATCAATTAGGCACAAAGCCTAAAAAATAGATCAGTGCAAAATTAATGGAAAAGGTTCAGTATAATATAAACAAAGCTGAGCTCACATTTCTCATACTCAATGATGTTTAAGTAGTTGTATTTATATTGATAATATGTATCATCTCCTTTCAAATTTATTGTTACTATGCATTAAGTTACTAATTGTAGATTGTCAAAGTTTGGTATATTTATAATATTAATTGTATTTATGAATACTTAGTTCATGCAATACTATATTATTAAATATCTTATTTTGAAGAGACTTCCACATGAGATATGAAAGCAAGTGTTTATAGAAATTTGTTTTGTAAACCTTTTAACCTGGAAATATAAACGTTTTATAGGTGGTTCCAGATTACTGAGACAAATGCAATGTATAAAGTTATTAATGCTACTTTGTTTATGTGGATACCAAAAATTAGATTGGAATTAGGATAACACCCACATATCTAAAAAGGCTACAAAATTATGAACCTAAAAACAGCATTCACCTTTTCTCAACTTATGCCAGTTGCCTCTTCATCTTTAGGTAGTTGATGGCCCTCAGTTTAGATTTCCGTACTTGTGGATGATTCTCCGGTGCCCAGAAAAAACATTTGATATTAGTATTTATATTCAAAAAAATGTGCAACAGGAAAGAACAAAAAAAATAATTTACCTCTGCTTGACTTGAAATATTACTCCGATCTGCCTTTCAAGTAGTTGACTTCCTACGAAATGATCGAAGGCCCTTAAATCGGATTGCTGACTTGTTGATGGTCCGTTGCCTAGAACATACATTTGATATTAGTATTTATATTATAATAAATTCAAGACAATTTCCAGCAAGAATGAAACAAACAACTAAATTCACAAATAAGGAAATGAGTATCCATAACTCAAAGTGCAAGACAATGTTGAAATGTGAAATAAGTATCTAGTCTCCTTCCATAGTGTTTATTGAAAAAATAATTATATTAAAAACAGGACAAGGTACATGTTTCAACTCATGGAGTCACCATCAACCTAAAAAATAATATAGAACAAGCGATGTGAAAATATATATAAAATTTAGAATCATAAAGCTTACCTAAAAACCACATGGTCGATAAATTTAAAATTTATACAAAACAAAACGTTTCCATCTCACAAGAGATGAGAAACTATTGAAACATTATAACATTTTAGGAGAAATGAATAATTAATTATATAAAATTATAATTCACATGATTTTTTAAAAATAAAGACAAAGGAGAGCATGTAAAGCTTGACTACTTCCGTGTGGCGGAAGGGTAAGGAATGAAGAATGAAATGACAGTGCAGAAAGACTATATATGTATATAGTCACAGAAACATTATAAAACGTTTTGTTTTATATAAATTTTAAAATTATCGACCATGTGTTTTTTATATGATTCTAAATTTTATATATATATATTCACATCGCTTGTTCTATATTATTTTTAGGCTGTTTTTATTATAATTATTTTTTCAATAAACACTGTGGAAGGAGACTTTGATACTTATTTCACATTTCAACTAAATTTACCTTTGTTTGACTTCATGAAGTATTCGATTCATTTGGCATTAGTTTAATATTTATATAATATATTCAAGCAGTTTTTGACTTGATGAAGTTTTCATGCCATCTGCCTTTCAAGTAGTTGACTTCCTAGGAAACAGCGATCGAAGGCCCTCAGATTGGATTCCAGTACTTGTTGATGATTCTTCATTACCTAGAGCATACATTTGATATCAGTACATATTTATATTCAAATAGCCAAATTATTCAAGAAGGTTTACAATAAGAATGAAATAAGAAACAACCATTTACCTTTGCTCAATATGAAGTATTAGTGTCCATGGCTATTGCTTGATTAGGTTTTTTTTTTCTTTTTTTATTTGAAGAGGTGGTTGAAACCCTTTATGGGCACCTTATTGGGTGTTCTTACAGTTCATCCCTTTACAGGCCCTGTTTCACATCCTATAAGGTAGTGTGGGAGTCCCCTGAGTCCCCTCAGTTATACCCACTAAACACTCCACCTCTCGTAATAGCCTCATTCTGTGAACAGAACGACGACACGTATGCCTATATTGGCACATTGTATTTGTCCTTATACCATTTGCTTACTGAGTTTCCTGGCCCACCTACTCCTTCAGTTGGTTTTGGTTGGCTTCTTAGAAGATATTGAAGGCCCTAGAGAATAAATTTAATATTAGTATTTTTAAAGAACAATATTTAAAATTTCTCTTCAGACGTGATGGAATGTCTTCAGTTTGCACCTATGGGCTCTGGTACCTTTCACAATCTCCTTACTTATTATTTCTTGATGTTGAATGCAGGAAAGCCACGAGAAGTCGACGTTCCTGGTTATTGCTTCAGAAGCCACCGTGGATATTTGAGGTCGATTGGCGAAGGTTTCCATTGTATCCTCTAATAATGTTATGCCCTGTCCTACACACACTACCAAAGGTTCCGATGGATAGACGAGATGCTCCTCCTTTTCCGACCATTCTTTAAATGAGATGAAAAGATTATGAGGCGAATTAGAAGTTGACAGCAATTGGGGTCGGCAGATAGCGCAGTCAACATGCTGAAGAATTCTCTTAGCGATAAACCCACTTACATAGGCCACCGATAATGTTGAGGTTGCACCTTCTCTAACAGCTGACCAGATGTCGTATTTCTGTTTTTCGTCAGCAACTACAGAAGGCAGCATCTCGTGCTCATCATCGTCAGCTACAAAATGGGTCAAATTAGAGAGCAATTCATGCTCATCCATTTCACAATTGCTTCCAACTATTGCGTGTCGCACTAATCCATTCAAGACCTGAGTCTTTAGGCTTGCCATAAACTGAATTGGGGTAGGATTGGTACTGCTTCCACAACCACCGCGAATCACTCCAAATAAATTCTCTAAGGCATCTTGGTTAAGATAGCGTGGTTTTAGTTCCATTACATATCTTGACCTCAGGTATGACCAGATCATGCGGATGCCATTGATGTCCGTTAGCCAACCAATTTGAGAAGGTGGTTTGCTTTTACCAATTCCACCACGTTTCCTGTATCGCTGAAAGTTCCAGTGTTTAACCATCCTGAAAGCTTTCTTCCAATAAAGGTGATGAGCTGATTCATCGGTTATGCTACATTTGACGTTCTTCCCATCAGGTGGTATATCATTGGTTCCATTAAAACTGTCGAAAAGTTCATCGACTTGTGCCACAAAAGTAGCGGTAGCCAATGCCCTTTGTTCTAGCTTAGATAAACTAATGCATGTGTGTAGCCATCCTCCAACAGTGTGGCTCATAATCTGAGCGGCAATACTTACTTTCATTGTGTATTGCATCTTTGGTGATAAATGGAATTCTTTGACTTTGGGCATAGCTCGGAAAATCATTGATTTTTGTTGATCGATCACATATGCTTTTCGTATGTCTGAAAAACGCGCTTCCATTACCACCGACTCATCACCAATATCTACTGGAACGTGCACATTATGTTTTCTGAACATAGATGCAGTACATTTAAGTAAATGTGGATAATCGTACATAGTCACATTTTTTTTTCCATTTATCACCAAAAACGGACGCTCAACACATGAGCCCATCTCCTTTAATGCTCTTACATTAGTTGAGCCCATATCACATATTGTTGTAACGACATCTAATCCAGCGCTATCTGATGGCAGGCTTGAATAACTTGTGTTATACAGAGTTTCAATGTTGCGACAGGGCAGGCTCCCTTGGACAGGTAGAAAGCAATTGGTTGCTTCCACTTACGCACGAGGCCCTGTAACATAAACACTAAAACTTTGTTGGCTATTTTTGTCGTACTGGAGTTATCAGCCAACTCCTCAAATCCTATTATACGATCCTCGTGGCAATTAAATTGGAGATGCTCCTTTACATCCATCCCGTCGAAAAGTAATGCACAGTATTTGTCATCTAGATTGGTGAGTGACTCCCCAATATGTTTGAAAAGATGGATATTGATGCCTGATTGAAATGGTACCTGAAATAAAATATGACTTTATAAACCATTTATCAAAATATTTTTATTTATTTATTACCTTGCGCAACATCGTAAGTAGAGTGTTCTTTGAAGGCAACGCTACAATCTTTCTCAGCAATCTGTAGCTCGCCGGGCTCTTCTTGAATAGTGCCAATGCAAGGACTTTGTCATCTGTTGTCCACCTACGCCCATGAGGGGGGACCTTTGCACAACGTAACTGAGACAACATGAAATTAACTGTTGTACTATTCATACCTTGAAAGACTTTCGCAAACGTGTCAGATCTGTGAAAATCTAACAAAGATTTGATATCACCCGCCTTTTTTTGCACATTTTTTTGAGCCTCTTTATTCGAGCATCTCTAGTTTTCACCAAACCTAGAAGATGTTGAGTACTAGGAGAAGAAGTTCTCTTAATAGTTTTAAATGAAGAGCGACAAGTTCTCTTGGCTGTAGGTGCTTGAGTTTTTGAGCAGCTTGGAATCGGCTCCTCATTACTGGCTTGCTCAACAATCGATATTCTCGTATTGTTTGGAAGTAGTACCTCATTAGTCACTGCTTCTGCATCGACCTCACGAGGAATACATGGATGTAAAGTTGGAGCTGCATTATACAGAAGCCGTCTTTCAGCAACAGACGCATAATTTTCATCAAGAAAATGCCGACTGCAAATCCGAGAAGACGCGCTAGGCAAACTCTTCATTCCCATATTATTCAGCCAAATTTCTAATTTCTTCTGATTTACAGGAAAAACATGCATTTTTGAAACACTATACACACTATATCCACAGACAATACAGTATTGCGAAGGCATTTTGAGTATTTAGTATTTGAGTTTTTAAAATCGAACAAATACAAAATATAAGTTCAAGATTCATAAATTTGAACGGCGTTGCCAACCAAATTCCCCTATAGTTTCTTTGAAAACTCACTAGGAGATATGAATTAGTCGGGTCAATTATTGAACATTCAAAATTATAGCCCAAGCAATAGATATTTTTCCTTGACAAAAATAGCAGCAGGATACTGATGGCCAATGGCCATAACATGCGAGGAAGATCTCAGTTATATTGTGCTTAGTCGCATTTATCATTTTCTTTTTATTATTAACAATTGAAGACAAATTATCGTATATTTTCGCTTGTAAAACAAAATCTTTGTGGAGATAAATCGTAGGGAATTGAAATGTGAAGACAATGAGTACCAGGGCGACCCTTATCTGATTATTATTAAGGAAAAAAACAAAGAGAAAATAGCGTTTAAAAATAATCATAGTGCAATCATTTTTTTGTGTAGCGCAGCCTCTCTACAGAAAATGAGATATTGGATAAGATATTTCTGTGCGCTGTCTGGGCCCTGTTCAAATGTTAGTTCTGGAGATCATTCGATTTCAATTTTCTTCTCCACCATTTTCACTATCCTTATCGTTCTCAGCCCTGTTTGCACGCATTTCTCACTTATTTCGAAATCTTTTAACGAAAATGAAGACCGTAGTTTTGTAATACAATGCCTTATTCTTCAATATCCGTTTTGAAAATTGATATCAACTGATCTCCAAAGCATCCAGCCGCACTAGAAAATAGGGCTTTAAAACGTCTAATTGTACAGAAACTGTGTTACAACTTGCAGATTGCTAACGCTATGATTTTTTAAGAAACGCCTTTTTGTCTCCCTTAATATGAATCAGATGGGATCCTTTTAATTACCTTCCTATTTTAATTTTCTTGATTTCTTCCTTTCAGAAATTTAACATAGCTTTAATATTAGAAGTGAAAAAGCAAAAAAAAAACGATAATTTGTCTTCAATTATTGTTAATAAATAAAAGAAAATGGTAAATGAGAGTAGGAACTTTGGCATAATATAACTACGGACTGTCTTTCATGTGATGGCTCCATCGATATCTTATTGATATTTTTGTTTATTCTGCTCTATCGCATGGTCTAAAAGGAAAATTGAATACAACACACCTTTTGCGATGTAATTAAAGTTTTCATAATGGATTGGGACAAAAAGAGTGCTTGTATAGGCTCTTTAATTTATTTTGTTGTACAATGTTAGAAAATTGATACAATAATGACTTTCATTACTTATTTTATTTTAAAAATATCGCTACATTGTATTTATTTTCAATTTGAAGCCTTGTAGAATAGGTGCCTGGCTCTTGTAACTTAATGGTTCTGAAAATCAAGAATTAAATTCAATTTTTAAGGCTGAGAAAGCTTATTCTACGAAATTTACCAGAACTAACTTTCTATATGCCTTTGAGACTTCGTGAAGGAATCAGTAAGCCTCTTGAACTAAAAAGTTTGGAGATTCCTAGAAATAAAACAATAATTTTATTGTATAAATAAACAATGTACATTATTATCTAGATCGTTAATGTAGTTTCTAGTAATCTATGTAAATATTTAGAGCATTTGTATTGATGGATAATTAGTTGACCATAAAACATGTATTAAGATATAATGAGTATCATGTTCAACACCCTACAGAATGTAATTTTAAAGATATTTATTATCAATTTATCATGACACCTATCTTTCTTATATTACCCAAATGTTTGTCAATGAAATCAATTACCTTGCTCTTTACATTTTCGTGTCCTTTTTGAACTATAACTAACGAGTTGGTGGATCAAACCGAATTGTTAAATCAATATTTTCAAAAATTGAGGGGGAAGCATCAAATGAACTATTGGCAATGCTCATCTTGTTGTTTTGGGAATTCCATTCATTTTCCAGGCTAAAACAAATAGCGTACTTACGGTTTGATTCAGCTACTATCTATCAGTATAATTGTGCAAAAACTATACTGACCAGTAACCATTTTATTTCATTATTACTCTCAACTTGTTTAGTCTAGTCAGAATACAAAACAGCACAGGATTCTGAAATCAACAAACCGTACTTCCATCATCCAAAAAGTACCTGTAAATTTCAGAATTTATATTTTATAAAGTAAAATAGTGAACTTACCTTCGTAAATTTCCACGACTATCAGAACAATATTGCTGCCTGAATGAGTTGAATAAATATTATGCCTTTAGCTCATAGTATAGAAGATTTTTGAACAGTTTGAGATATACCTCTTGATAGTAACTATCTTCTGTTGGTTTCTAAGTTTTGGATCCAGTATTTTCCTGTGCATAAAATTAATATTAACATTTAAAAGTAAAAGTATATTTTCAGAACAAAGCAAGATGACAAAATCACGGACTATAAAACGTGAATCGAACTACCGGATAACAATATAAGTTGAAAATAGCACTAAATTTTGACAAGAACACATATAAATTTTAACTAACATAACAAAAATACCTTTCATGATGAATAAGTCTTCTTGAATAATGTATAACATTAATCAGATTATTAGATTCTTGATCAGACAATGGACATAACCCATAACCGCCATAACCTTTAAATTTTTTATTGCATTTTTCGTGAAGTGTCATAATTCGTCAGTGCTCGGTATTGATAGTAAACGTTCGTGAATAAGCGCCTGTTGCGCCACCTAGAACATATTGCCTTCTAAAATCTCAAAACAAAAAAAAGGATAGCAAATGACCATTTGTGTGCGCAAATAAGGATGGAGCTATAGCATTATTTGTTTGTGAGACGACCACTTTTTCCCATTGAGTTGACCGTCTCTTCTTTGTCTCTGTTTTTACGTATTTATTATATATATGACAACTGACTTCTATGACAGATGATATGGAGCTGTTAAAACATAGAGATGCATATCTTGACAAACGTAAGTATCTTTTAGAATCTATGTAAAGGAGACGGCTCCCTACAGACCAAGAAGAAAATACAATTATTAACAAATTCGAATTGTAATACAGAACGAAATAATAAATTTTGAACTTGAACTCTTTTGTAATGTGTATAATTATTTCATTTAAAAAATATGTATAGGTATTTCTACTTATATGAATAATAAATAATGTATGCTAGGCAATCCTACACATATTCACCTGCATCTATCACAGTGACAATGTCACTGCCAGTACTTAATTTAACTATCAGTTTATTTGTATGAAAGATACTGATTCACTAAGAAATTACTAAACAAAGTAGTCTGTCCAAAGTTTCGCACATTGAAATATAAAATATCAACTGTACTTATCATTATAGACCAATGTGAATTAATACCTTAAAGTATTGATTTTACATCTTTCTATTACCTATCAGCTTTTTTATTGATTTCTCTTCATAAGAACCATATTCCAAAATAGGAGAAATATACATGCCTCAATAGAAACCTAAACATTTTGAGTCGAGTTTGATAATTTTTTTCTCAACTTGCCGTTACGAAACTCTAAAACTGACTACAATATGCCAATCCACATATTGATAACAATCAAAAAAGAAGAGAAGAAGATCGCTTTGATGTAGCTTATTATTTCACAAGCAAACTTACTCTAAATTACCTATTCTTTCTAATTAGTATTTTACGGCTCATCAAATCAAATACGATTTTTAATTGTTTGTCCAACATAAATATTAAAAAGAAGCCCTACTCCTGTGTATTTCATTCATACATGTTTGATTTGAAGTTTAAATTCAATATTTCTCAATTTCATCTTTGGACCATAGGGTATATTTTCATTCCTTATGTTTATCTGGATTTAAATTTCACAGTACTTATGACACAAGAGAAATATCCTTCTCCTATATTTCTTCTGTTGATTAAGATGTTCTGTTATACGCTATTTGACCTATCAGCATTGACAAGTAAACGTATTTAAGGCGAAGTAAAACAGTAAGCTTGGCAGGCGCGTTTGGACATTTCATCGGCGGCCGGCCTACGTCAAATTAGGAATCCTAAGCTGCAGGATTACCCAGATGCCTTCATGTAGATTTCAAAGTTTGTCGGAATTTGCGCCAATTCTAACCAATAGTACCCGTAAAACTTAGGGCTCGCGGTGGTTTTAATCCTTCCATTCTTGTAGCAGTTCCTCACGCGGTTTTTCACTTAACCTCAATATTTTTTTATCTGATTTTCAATTATATTTTGCAAAATATCACTTTGAACATGTAGTTCTTGCGTTCAACAATATTCGTGAACTGACTGCGCCATGTTATATTTGTAGTTTGTGTGGATTATTAATGAGTGAATTCTATCAGTTGAGGTTAGTCGTTTATTTCATGATCGGTTACAATCATAGAACAAAATAAAAACCTACTCGGAGTTACAATTGAGATGTGACAGTTGACAATGGTTTCCTTTTTGTTGGTGTTACCCAAGAATGTATAAAGAGAGGATGAGTAACTCTGTATGTAGTGCTATAGGCAACAGTGGCTAAAATTACTTCGGTGATAAGTTGTCAATTTGGTAGGTTGCGCAGTATCTCACTGAGTGTAACTACCTCACTCACTTAGCGTACGTGCAAGATGTCAAATAAGAAAAGTTAAGCTAACCTATAACAACAAATCCTATAACCTAACCATTTAACCTCTCTTTAAATCTATGCTATTTACTATTTATTACATTACATGAAGTCATTAGAATAGTCAGTTGAGGTAATTTTTTGTCATCAATTTGAATTGTGAGCAATACCTATAAAATCATTGTTGTAATGATACAAAATCAAATAAGAATGTTAGTGCTTTTGTGAACGAGAGCATTTTATTCCTGTGTTCCACTCTTCTGTAAAATACTCTATGGATATGAATTAAAAGGGCTCTGCAAGAAGTCTGAAAGTGAAATTACCAAACAAGCATTGGGCGGTATTTCTTAAGGATTGAAGAAAATATTGAAGCATCTGTACTTCTTTCTTTTGATCGAAAGATGTGAGGCGACGTAAATCATCAAGAAGATTTATTAACTTGGATGACTTGGGATATTCCAAATTGGATCCAAGATGTGGAAGAACTTTCACTGAATGAATGCCTAACTACTAAGACTCAAACTTGTTCTTGCACAATTATTCTCTTGGACTTGGCTGCCTCCTTAGGTGCCGCATTGATTCACACAACATGATGGCGGCATTTTCTTCAATTATTTGTAAGCACCACTGTACCTGTACCACAGCAGCCTCAACTCTTGTACTGTTTCTGTGATACTAAAATATGTATAAACTATAAACCAATATAATAGAAATTTTAAACAAACACAACGAACGACAATTGATTTCAGCTTCTAGCTACATACAAATAAACAAATAACTATAACATATATCTGACTATAACTGTGGCTTGGAGGTAGGTGTTCTCTGCTGGCCACCTCGCCCCATACATCAAATAAATAAACAAAACCTCGCTCACAAAGAGAACGTACTACTATGGTACTACTGTATGTACTACGTACAATAAATCATATCATAATCATAACATAAAGTATACAAGTAGATGCAGATAGGTTATCAACATAGAGTAAATAACACAGAGGAAGGAGGTTAGGTGAATGATAGATAAATATCAATTTTATATTTTATCAAATCCTGCTCGCCCGGTACAGAAGGATGCGCAGCGCGATTTTGCGCAACCAACCGAAATGACAGACGATAATCCTGTGTTTTTTGTGCTATCCCCACTACTCGTGTTACTTGTCCTCCCTATATTTGTTCATGGTGTTACCAACCAACATCTAGTTTAAGAAGCTCTATAGACAGGTGATATAACACGGCAGGGTCGTGGCCTAAAAATCGGGTTTGCGCATAACGAAAGTGCGCACCTCCATGTGTCTTCTCTGTCTCCGTATCTATATATTTTATCTATGTTCTCTGTCTCCTCTACTCCTCTCTCTGTGAAGTGAAATAGTGAAATTCAAATAAGGTTAGATAATTGAGCTTTTAGAATGCGTGAAGATCAAAATAAGCTTTTAGAAAATTACATTCCTCATTGTCTATTGATGATTGCTTGTAAAGCATGCTATATTTGAAACAAGACGCTTGAGTGTACATGAAACAAGGCGCGCTGAACTGCAATATAAAGCAGGCTCCAGAAAACTTTTAAAAGTATCATTGAAAAGTGGGCGACTTTTTTGTCTATGTAGTGAATTGAAATGTGGTACAGCGGTGATTATGCGAAATACATAGAGTAAATAGGTTAGGGCGGAATAGGAACAGATTGCAAATGACCTTCTTGTATTATAATATGTGAAAATCGTTTGGATAGAATAACGCATATGACGAAAATTGTTATAGAAATAACATCTGCTTTAATTATCTATTCTCATGAAAGTAGTTTCGTTGGATAGGGTATTGAATAAGTGGGTATATTTAAGTAGTGTTTCTTGTCTTCATGGGATTCCGAATTTAAAAAAACGATCCAAATTTATTTATTGCGCATTTCATAACAGGTTCTAAACTAGTATTGTAGTTCTCGCTCAATTTGCCCTTAATCTCTTTCTCTTCAACACCGTGTCTCAATATTGTTACAGAATTATTTGGATCAAAGCATCTGTCCTTGATATGCAGATCTCAAATAAATATTTTTTCTTAGCCGCTCTACCTTTTTTGATATGTTTGAAATGATGACCGACAGCATCAAACCACCTAAGATATTTTTGAGAATTCTGCAGGTAACTATTAACTATTCATTACAATTAACAAAAATACTGGATATAAAGTTGAAAACTAATAAACACCGAAACGTCAAACAATAAGATTTGCCTTGACATGAATTTGAATTTAAAAATACATCAAAGGCAAATGACACGTGCGCACTAACGTAGCGCGCATACCCGATTTTACTAGGCCACGACCCTGCCATCGTTTGCGGAGTCAGCGCGTCACATGGTTTTGTATAGACAGTTGAATCTCCTGTCTACAGAGCTTCTTAATCTAGTTACAACATACTGCAGCCCAAATTATCAACAAACAACAACAAATATGATCAGTACCAGGCGGTGGCAACTCTTATGGGAAAATTTTTACCGTTTGTTGCCAAAGTTCCCATTCTCGGCGCTAGTAACGCTCACCAAAATGTGGCGGGAACCGCAGAATTTGAATGAAAATGTCATATTTAAAATGCATCCGGCGCCGGCAATCCTATCGTCTAACCTCAATTCTCTTTTCTAACGATGTGTTTGTTTTATTTTATATTATTTTTAGTTAATATACGTAGCTTTGTTGAATGTTAAAGTTTATCTATATTAGATTTGAATCAATTTTTTCGTATTCACATGAAACTTTCTGTTTGTCTGTTATTAAGATTGAAAGATTATCATTCGTTATTGGTACGTATTAGTATCTTGTTCCTATCATTCTGGTGTTATTTTTATCTTAATTATAGAAGAATGCGAAGGAGTACATATGGAAAGGCTATCAGGAATGTCTGTAAGGAGAAGAAGGATATTTCAAGAAGTAAAAACGAAGGAAGAAGGAGAAGAACTACCCTTTCATACAATGTTTTGAAGCAAGTTCATCCTGATAGTGGAGCTTAATTAAAAGCTTAATAAATAGTATACTTAGAACTTCCAGCTATTCTTTTATCCAGCGTATAACTAAGCAAACTGTAAGTAAAGATATAATGCTATCACGAAATATATACTTAAGTCCTTGTTAATGCTAGAGATACAAGACACAGCCATCACCAAATTGCCTATGAGGATTGCTTCAGTTAGCATCTAGAATTTGATTATTAGTCTAACATTTCGTTCTCAATGTAATTTTAGCATGCTTCTATCAAATCTCAGATTTGTAATGATGTTTTTACATTGCAGTGAAGTGGTGGTACACTAGAAGGAATTGGCTGTTTGCTTAGGAACAACGGAAGGACGAAACGAAAGTGAAATGCCTATGAAGTGCCTCACTTTCTACATGCCGGTTACTATTTGGGTAATGATCAACAGATTGAATGTGTCAGTATATATCTTCTGTGAGTATAGTTGAATATTTATAAGATGTTCTAATTTGAGTTTACTTGCTTGTATTATACATTACTCATTTTTGTTTCTTTTTAATTTCATGTCCAAATGAGGAATAACTGAGGAAGAGGACGAACAGAAAATGAAGTACCTCGAAGGCATTGAAGTATCCCGTTCTTGGTGGTGTAATGTGAGAGTACGTCGAATGTGTCAATATATGCTTCTGTGAGTACATTCGAAAATTTATTGTATGTTTTCATTTGAGATTGCTGGTTTGAATTTTATTTTTCACTGATCTTTGTTTCTTTTAAATTTTCATATCTAAATAAGGAACAACTGAAGAAGAAGGCTGAAGCGACAATGAAACACGTGTTATTCGTTTGTGGATTGTGTGTGTAATTAGTGTTAGTGAACCGGTGTATTTTATATATTTTGGATTATACATTAACATATGTAGGATACTCATGCACTGTCTACTCATAAAATAGTTAACTTGTTCTACTCAAGACCTATTTTGATATTGAGTATCTTCTAAAACTATGTCGATATTTTCGTCATTATATTTTTTGCGATGAGAAATCAGATTTTAGCTAATCAAAATTTGCGCTAATTATTGTTTGTTTCAAAGAGTTATTTAGACAATGCACTAGTTACTTCCATAAATTAATATAATAATTTGTTTACTTACAAAAAAACATATTTAAGAAGTTATTCAGTGGATTTTTGATTTGCTTATTTATTCTTTCTATGTTATAATTTTGCAATAATAAAAAATGAACTAAAAATATTTGCAGTTCTTATATTCTTATTTACCCCTCATAGATCAGAACTATTGAGGAAGCAATAAAAATCTTCAGAAATTTTTGGAGTGATTTTTTGAAAAAACTTTCATTCATTCATATTATATTTCTGATGACTATCATGAAAAGTAAAATGAATAATCTCGAAAGTTATTTTCTAAAAATTTTCTTCAACAATTTCTGAAGATTTTTATTCCTTTCTCTATTTATAACCTAGGATAATACTTTTACTAAACTTTGAATCTGCCGCTATAAGCAAGTTAGTTTGCGATTAAACATCTTCAGCGCTAGTTGTACTTCAAGGTCAAAACATAGTCAACGAAATTAACATGGAAGTTACCATTCTCTTGGAGGTAGGTGTTCTCTGATCAGTACACACACAACCACAAAATATCTGATAATGACAGTGAAGCCCTTACATGTGAAAAAGTGTCTTGTATGTACACTCTATAAAATGTTATCTATTATGAATAAAGTTCGACTCAACAAGACTAACTTGAATTTTATTTTAACAATTTACACATCAATATCTAGTTTATAAATTTAATAACTGCCACTCAAAGCACATAGCTTACCCATCGTCAGCATTTTCAGAGTGAAAATTTCTTATCAGTCCAAATCTGAAAAAGCTATACATTTCTTGAAATAGTATATATAAAATCAAAAAGTTTCCTGTGGTGTTCTTACCTTTTTAGCTCATTATTTTGCGGCTTTTGTAGTGCCTTCCAAGGTATTCAATAAAATTGTTATTTCGAGCCATTTCAGTTTCAATGGACTGCGAATGCCATGAACAATTTCAAGATCTACTTTAGAATTTCAATTATATTTTCATCTGTATGTTGTACTGACGTTTTAGAAGCAATAAAAATGTGCAATATAGTATTAATTATTCACAAATTCAAATGTAGGCAACACTATATTCATTAATTTCAAAAAGTACTTCGAATATAAATTGTAGGCACGAATTGAGTTTCAGGAGTAACTCCCCTGGACGCCAGAGACAACCTCTGTGGACGTTAAGCGAACCACTTTTTACTTTCGTTCCAAGACTTCTTATTTATTAGTATTCTATGTGGCTAACACAGATCTTGCAGGTAGTGTTCTCTGCACTTGCACGGCACAGATCGTATAATCGTATACCGTTGCGGGTTAAGACTGTGACGGAGGGTTACGGCACGGCTATTTATTATATTAGTATTCTGTGGTTACGGCTACGGAGTTACGAAATTATGACCGGACCCAGAGAACACAACACGGCACTCGACCCGACGCCCGACATTTGTAGACCACGTACTTTGCCAGGATTTGGATTATTTCTTTCATCCTTCCCAATCATTTCAAAAGGTGATTTACTGAATGATTGCTAAGAAGCGTTGACTGTAGGTTATTCTTGGTGATTCTCTTTTAATTACTGTGTAAACGGTAGATTATCAAAATGAGTGTCGAAGAAGATGTAATGAGGATTCAGAAGAAACTAAATAAAATGACGTCAGAAGATGGAAGCGTAAGTAATTTTAAAAATAAAACTTTCCCTGTTTACCTCTAAATTTATATCAGATATTGTTGATTCTTTTACTAAAGTGTTATATTTTAGGGTCAAGAACAAGCGCTAGATCTGCTAAAAGAACTACAAACATTAAATATTAATTTAGAATTGCTGACAAAAACACGAATCGGTATGACTGTAAATGCGTTAAGGAAATCAAGTAAGGACGAGGAAGTAATTAGTCTGTCCAAAACATTGATCAAAAACTGGAAGAAATTCCTCTCAGACACTAAACCCGCCGAAAAATCATCCAGTGGTTCTTCCTCCAAACCAAAGAAAGAAAAGGAAGAAAAACCTAGAGAAGAGAAGGATCGCGATAGAGAAAGAACGCTACCAAAACAGTTTCCACCAAGTTCAAATACAACAGATTCTGTGAGACTAAAGTGCAGAGAAATGTTGGCTGCTGCTCTCAAAACCGACTCTAAAGCCGAAGATTTTGAAGGTAAGTTGATTAATGAATAATTAATTATTCCCATTTATCTAATGTTATCTCATTCATTGAGTTTTCTATTGTTATGAGATTGTTCTCTTTTTCTAATAGAATCATTTCTTGTAGAAAACGTGGATAAATTATTTCCTATTTGAATTTGTTACGCCATTCATATAGTTCATAAGACTGGCTAAGAATATTTTGTAAATGTGTAGAACAGCTACCATCGAATTTTGAATTTTTTTGCTAGATGTGTAGGAATATAGAAAGACATTCCCATTGAAATTTTAGCGCGGCAACCCCTAACAAGCTTACAGGAGGAGTGACTAAGAGTGCTGGGTGAGGAAAATAGGTGTCTATTGATATACTTTTAAAATTAAATTAAATTAAAAAATGCTGCAATTAGCGATAACGGAGCCATAAGAAAAATATCAGGGCAAGAAAAAAACAGCTCGCCGCTATTTATGTTGTAGATACATCCATTGTCCGTTGTTGCCAAAATGACACGTTTGTACGGACATCCGATATATAAAATCAAATTTGTGGGAATAAATAGATAAACTAAAATATTGATAATACGCCATCATAGTGAACCGTACAGCAACATGTGGTGCGCAGGCCTGTCATATGAATGGGAATTAAGAAAATTTCGAGGTGAGAATAGTAAACAAGATTTTTTTTCTTGCCAAGATGAAGTGATCGCCTAATAATTTTTGGTGGAAGCAGTTCCATTACATATCCTAAAGTTGCTGTTAAAGCGAGATCTGCGGGGACCTGTTCTACACGTTGACCTAATGTTATTCCGGTCTATATCAATTATTTTTATTACAAATGGTCAAAAAAGTACCTACAATTTCCATCTTTTTTCAGGCTGTGCATCAGCAGAAGAACTGGCAGAGGAACTGGAAGAGGCTATTTTCTCTGAATTCAAAAATACTGATATGCGATATAAAAACAGAGTTCGTTCTAGGATTTCTAATCTAAAAGATCCCAAAAACCCAACCTTGAGGACTAACTTCAGAATTGGTGCTATTACAGCTGCAAGATTAGCTGTAATGACAGCAGAAGAAATGGCAAATGATGAAGTGAAACAACTTCGTGAGAGGTTCATGAAAGAGGCAATCAACGATGCTCAGTTGGCTACAGCACAAGGTACCAAGACGGATATGTTGAAGTGTGGTAAATGTAAGAAAAGGAATTGTACATACAACCAACTTCAGACAAGATCATCTGATGAACCAATGACGACATTTGTTTTATGTAATGAATGCGGTAATAGGTGGAAATTCTGCTAGGTGCATAAATGATAATATGCAATCATTTTCATTAAGTAATCATTATAAAGTATCTTCATTCATTTATTAACGTATTTCTTAGTTGTAAGTTAAGTTAATAAAGACAAATTTGACCAATATTAGATTTATCATTGTTTTTTATTATTAATGGTAAAGTAAACGACTTGTGTGGCGAGTATTTGATATCAAAGTATTTATATTATTACTTGAACAACATTTATATTAACAAAGAGTCCTGACAACGTTACTAAATGAATATAAATGTTACAGCGTTATATATCAATACAATCAAAAATATTTTTTTAAAAAAATTGGACCGACGTTATTAGTTGGTGCACTGAAAAGTATAAAATAATATTAATTCTATTGGTGTTGTTACTTTTGAAGTTGTGCAGTTGCAGGTTGCATAACTTGGCACCAACTTCACAAGTACCAGCACCAATAGAATTAATATTATTTTATACTTTTCAGTGTGCCAACTAATAACGTCGGTCCAATTTTTTGTAAAAAATATTTATTTCACTCTTTTGAGTGTTACATTAGTCACGAAAATCGTTGAACGTTCACTAACAGCAATGTACTTATTCTATTACCCACGTATATTCTTTGCTTGTGGTTTTTTTTATTGAGATCTCAAAGCATCGCTGCAGAAATACGCTTAAGAATTTTATGTTACCATTTTAACACCGATATAACTCGAAAACTGTAACTCTATAATTGTTGCTACAAATAATTATGTCTTTCATGTAGTATCGATCGATTTTCAATTTTCGAAAGAAATCGTTGAACGTTCACTAATACCAATGAAGATAGTAAATACTTATTTATCCTACTATCCACTTTGCTTTTAGGTGTTATTATTGAAATCTCAAAACATCGCTGCGGAAATACGCATAAGTATTTTAGATGTTACCATTTTACCACCGCTGAACTCTAAGGAAAAAATGTTCATTATAAATGTTGGTAAAAATAATTATGTCTTTCATGTAGTATCGAAAGATTTTCAATTTTCGAAAGAAATCGCCCACTCTACATAGCTAAAATGAGAAACTAACATGCCTCTATCTCAAAAACTCTTTTGAAAAAATGTTCAATTTAAACGTTTCCGGATATTGTCCTATCTTTAATTATACCAACTCAGATTTTCGATTTTCGACAAAATTTTGGAAGAGAAGGACATTTCGGATCTGCATTTTTGTGAATATGGGACCATTTCTCAATCCTCCTTTTTCAAATGAATCAAAATCAGTTCGTTTACTATATAAAATGCGCGGTCAAACAAAAAAAAGCGAATTGTATACGTCCTCCGTTCGGGGTTCGTCGGTCAAAAATGGTAATATTTATACATTGTAAACGTGCACCGACTTTAATGATTCTTTTAATTTTAAAGAGAGGGGCTCATATTAAACTTTGCAAAATTCAACATGTCCTTTCTCTCGAAAATGCTCTTCTAAAGGGTTTAAGAAGGAAGTGTACTGAAAATTTGAATGTTAAATATTGTTGCCGCTATATTTTAAAATTCGTATAAAATAAAAAATATCTGATATATCTGTATTAAACAGTGGATAAAATATTTGTTTTGAAGATGAGTATTTTATTATACTTTCTGAGATAAAAATACGTTTTTTAAAAATATGTGTTTGGACTGGAGATTCAGAGGCCATACTCTGTAAATCGCAAAACAGAGGAAAGCATCTTTTCGCTTTGACATCGTTCGGGTACTTGAGTAACACGAGGCTGGTCGGGTGCATACGAAAGATTACCAGAGTAGCGTGAAATAGCGTAGAGAATTTCTCTTTTCTATTTTTCAACTCACTAAGTACCACCTCAGTCTGATATTCGACTTTCAGTAGTGTATTGCTTGAAATATATGTGTGTTTTCGCTATGTGGAGGGGTCAATTTTCTCGAAAATATGAGACGGCCGAATTGAGAGACCATATGTAGCAACATTTAAATTAGACGTTGCAGCCCTGTCTGGGATGGAATTACATAAACGGCTGTTTCAAATTCGATTCTCACCATTGGGATCTCGGAAACTACAGGGAATAGGAAGATAGTTAAATTGGGGCAAAGTTGCCCATTTATGTGCTCAACAATACCCCGTTTAGAAAGTTGGAAAATTTTGAGTAGTTCCGGAGATATCCGGAAAAAACGAATTTTCGGAAAATCATATTTTTTCCTGGCTTTATTTCTTAATGAATTTGTAAATAAATAGCACATTTACATTGCCACTTTTTTCATTCTATACAATGGTGTCAATAGTTTTGTGACCTGACGTTTCGTATATGTGTAACGTTTGTTTTCTTATGGGAGCCATACTGGCACAAATTTGTTGGCCTAAAAATCCGAGAATTCAAATAAATTACTTTTATAAAGTAGTTGGCTTTGATTTTTCCAATTGGTGACACGTAAATGACATTCTGTATTGTTGTCAATTGCTGAGTCGTTCTAAAATGAAGAAAAACGAGATATATGATAAAACTTTATTACAAGAATGACAGAAACAGTATGAATACATTGGAAGTGTATCTATCATGTAGGTATCTCGAGAGACGACAACCCCACAGATCAACTTGGATGCAAATTTAGCTGTGCATGGTACCTTTAAAAAACCTAGACAAAAAACTGTAGACAAGATTGATGAAGAAACTACAGGAATCATTATTAATGAGGTATAACTAACTAATCTTGAGTTTTTCATAAAAGCCAAACCCATCGCGAATTCTGTCCAATAATTTGGACAAATTTGGTTGTGGTTGTCGTCTCTCGGGATACATCTTAAGATAAACTTCCAATGTATTTATTCACACTGTTTCTATCATTCTTGTAATACAGTTTTATCATATCTCGTTTTTCTTCATTGAAGAACTCCATTTTCAACTGAGTAACAGAATGTCATTTACGTGTCACCAATTGGAAAAAGCTTTTCGAAAAAAAAATCATATTAGTCTTCTTTATTAACGTATAAAACGATGCCATTGTATTTTTTTAGAAATTCCCAAGTGCGAACGATTACAATAAGTACATTACTAGAAATTTACCTAAAAATCCCGACGCCTCGGTGCCAGCGGATAGGTAAATTTCATAGTTTTCAATTCACTTTTAGGGAAAATGCTTTAAGAAACAAACGAAGTCGACCGATTTTTACAGCAAATTTGATATCTTTATAAATGAGATCTCTATCGTGTTTACAAATTTCGTAATAGGTATACGTGATGATTTATGTAGGCCGTTCACTAGAAGTTTTACAATTTGCAGTCACATTAGAAACTTGAAATTTGGTGTGGTCATATTCGGTAATGCCTGTTTTACCTCAAATATTATTCGTCCTAAAGCTATACAGGATGTGCCTAAAGTCGACAGCAATATTCTCATTTCAAATGGAAACATATATTTTTTTGTACAACTGTCAAAAAAACTTGACATTTATACATCTCTATTGAAGCGTAAGTATTTCTCACAGTGAAAAAAAGTATTTTTTCACCGTGAAAAAAGACTTTTTCACTGCCAAAATAATTCACAAAATAAATATGAAATATTACTTTTTCAAGGATTTATTTTTAACATAGTCAATTATCAATTGATTATTCATCACAAAACAATTTCATTTATTGGAATAATAATTGATAGTAAAGTTTTTACAATTACTTCCAACATAGGTAAATTTTCGAAGATGTATGCAGAAATGTCAAGTTTTTTTGACAGTTGTACAAAAAATGTTGTTTGTATTTCGTGTATAAAATTCGTGTTTTCATGGCACATTCGAGAGAATTCACTCTCTCATATGCCACTAAAAAATCACTCATTTTACGCACTTTATACAAAAAACTATTTTCCACATTGTTTGGTTGGCTTTTTAATTCTCAGTTGAATAAACCCAAGTTATAATAACCTATCTTTTATACTTTTTGTCATAATATGTAAATTTTTCTGAAAAAAAAACCGTCATAGTAGCTCACGAAAATGATCGTATCTTGCAAACTATTCAAAATTGGAAATTCAAATTTTGGAAGCAATTAGCTGAAAGTCTATGCTAACTTTTGATTGTCTATTTAGGTATGGTGCTATTTTGTACCGTAATATGGCGTAGATGAATTTCAAATGTTGCATAAAAAATGACAAACACATTTTTTCAAATCGAACTATGTACTATTTTTTATACCATTGAAAAGGAAATTGAATTTTAGGAGTTCCTTAAGTATTCTCTGTATCTTAAATCAACATTTATCGTGAAGTTAATAAAACTGAAGAAATATATTGCCGAGTCATTCTTTTTTGTAACTGCAACTAAGAAGTTGATATTTTTTTTAAATGGACAATTACTCTTGGATATTCTAAAGCATATCGTCGAACCGAGAATTTCCCACATAGGATAATCTTTCACAAAAATTAATTACTCAAAATACAGCAGCTCCCAAGATTTTCTGAAAATATAATTTGTACTGATAAGGTCAGTTTTGTCAAAAAGGAGCTTACAATATTACGCGAAATCGACAAGTTTGCGTTGCTCAAAATCGAAAATCAAGTACAATTTTCCGTTTTGATTGGTATTTAACAACAAGACATACACTATTTTATTTTGTACGTTGGAAATTTTAATAGTGGTAGAATACTTTTGACAGTCTCGATCCCAGCGAAATCAGGAGTACCTAGGTACAACGCAATCATTGGTTGTGAAGTAATAGATTTTTTGAACAAAAATGATGATCACGCACATTAAATATTTACGCTTTGGCTCTACTTTCGGCAACCCTCCTCTAGTTTTTAGGTGTATTTCATATAGAAAATTCAACGGTGAAAAAATAATAAAAATTAAAGACCGTGAAATTTACCTCTTCACTGGCACTTGAACGGGATTTCTAGAGCTTTTTCACGTTATGGAGACCCTCTTGTCTTAGAATAAAAGTGAACAAGTAAATAGATTATTTTTCATGTTTGTATTTATATTATATATTTAACTGTTGATGCTATTGTAATAGATTATAGATAGATACAAAGATAAAAATTGAAAAAATAAATATGTTATACAAAATATGCGTTCCCAGTATTCTGACTAGAATCCAAAATTATTGTAAAAATATACAAGGCATTCTATTCTAAGAAAACTTCGGGGATCTTTTTAATGAATGACCCTTATTCAAAACATACTGTAACGTGCAAGGGGAACAGCCGCCAGTATTGGCTACAAAGTGGCGGCATCCGTTTGAAGTAGCGCGAGATATATGCTGTGGTTGGAAATACCGAAAGCGGCGTTTACAAAGAGAGCGACGGCAGCAGTCGGCATCTACTGTTAAAATGCCGACAAAAGGGATTTTGAGATGCGTCTAGTGGCGGCTTTCGCATCAAAGACCAGAAGCCGCTCGAATGGTCTGGATCCTTTGTCGGATATATATATATATGGGAGAATTTTCGGCATGAAGACAGAATGTAAAAGACACTGTGAATAAATAGAATAGTCCGAGTAAGCTAGTGAGGATATAGTAAAGTTAAGTTGTAATTTATATCATTTTGGGTGTAAATAAAGTTAATTTAATAACTCTAAATTAGTCTCACTTATCTGCGAACCCGCATACGCAACAATACCTACGCAATAAAGAAACAAATATGTTTGCAAGTTTTTTGGTAAAAATCAATCCTGTGTGTTTCGGACTTAAAAAGAAATAATTTTTGATCCTGCTTTACTTATCTTTTTGAATAAGTCCAACGTAGATGCTGGTTGATTTACTCAATTTACTGTAACATTCGGACCTGCCTTTCGGCACTTCACCCCTATTGCCTAATATTTGATTGGTTTAGAGAACAAGAAAAGTCGCCTTCGGCTAGATCTGGGGCAAAGAGTAAGTTTAACCCTGTGCTAAACGTTGTGGAGTGAGTTCACTTGCGTAATACTCCAAAGTTCGCAGATTGCTTCCAATGGTTTATTTTACAACACCTTTTACACGAGCTTCTGTATGTACAACATTCAAAAGTTGTCACTTTGACTATCGCATTTCAACTACTATCGACTTATGACTACAATTGACTGATTCAGTAAAACTCTTGATCTTGTGTATTCGGTCTTGGAGAAAACTAAATTTATTCATGATGTCTAGACCAAATAAAACTTCGTAAAGTTTCGGCAACAAATATTTTATGTCGGAATTTTGATTGTCCCAGTTGAATATCTGCCTCGTGAGTAACAATGACGGGTATATTGTCACTACATTTGCAGTTTCAAGTATAGGTATAACTTCTATTGGGATGGTCAATTTTGCAAGCAGGAACATCAGCTCACAGAATGGTAAAACATGAACCAGTATCAATAACAATACAACAACAATAACAACCAAGCTGAATCCTTCATGACTCAGTCGGGAAATGTTGATTTTTCATGATGTTGGGGCTTACTGGCTAACTGGAGTTTTTCTGCACATTATTAGTTTGAGGTTGTGGACAATGCTTCTTCATATATCCTTCTTGTCCACAATTCCAACACACAGTCTGAGTTCTATGTTCATTTATTTGCCCATCCAACATTTTAATAATTTGCTAAATGGAGTTACCATTGCCATACTTCTCTTGTACTGGATTGACCCATCGTGTCTGTTGCAACCCGAGATGACTTTTGGACGCCTGTCTAGCAGCTTCATATTGAAATGCACGTGCAAGGGCATCTTCGATACTTGTAGGACTACTCAACCGTAGAGCGTATTGTATTTCAATATCTCTTATGTCATCGATAAATGTTTGTACTGTTAACCTTTCAAGAAAGTCTCTTGGAGCTGTAAGATATGCCAGTCAAACGAGCAGGGCAACATCAATTTCATATTGTTTGTTGTATCTTTAAATTCAAATAATTAATGTTATCTAGTAAGTTATTGTAAGATGACAGTTGCTAATAAACAGAGTTGTACATTTCATTGTATAATTATCGAGTACAGAAAATCAGATCAAATAATCAAATAATTAAAACATACTAGTGGCGACGAGGAAAAAAAAGAATCAAAAAACATCGAGACATAACCTGCATTTGCATATATCCTACGGAAACTAAAATATTATTAAATATCAAAATGGAGCCAGAACAATTACAAGCATTAATCGATGCTATGAATCGAAATCAACAATTACTAATTGAAACTTTGATCAACCGCACTGGGGTTCAACAGCAAAGAGAGCAAAATCGAAATACAACCATCAATATTTCTCATGTGCCGCCATTCGAAAACTTGGATCCTGAGAAAGAAAAATTCACATATTATAAGCAAAGGTTTGAAAACTATATCAAGATGAAGGATTTATTCGAAGATAAACCAAGATGCGCTCAGATGCTCTTAAATTCTGTTGGAGCTTTGGTAGCACCTAATAACTCAGGTGAGCTTAAATACGATGAACTAATGAAGGTACTTGAAAAATATTCACCAAAATGCAGTGCATTGGTAAGTCAACATTTATTTCTTTCAACTTACCAAGATGATCGAGCTTCTATTGCTGATTACGTTGCTGCACTTCGGCGTAACTTGAGTGATTGCGAATTTAATTTAGCTTGTCAATGTGGAAATGATAATTCAGCTGCTAATTTATTTCTCAGAGCACAATTCATTCGTGGAATTAAGGATAGTTTCATTAAGGAGCAAATCCTTCAGTCCGAGTTAGAATCATTTGATGACATTGTACACAAGGCCATTGCCTTAGAAGCCTCGAAAGCTGGCAGTAGGGAATTATCGAAAAATTTACCAATAAATTCAAATACAACAATTAATGCTGCTGAAGAAACAAATAAAGTAAAACAAAAATACATTCCCGGAAGACACGGAAATGCATCATCATTTCGTAGTCGCGCACAACAATCAAATGAAAATTTTACAAAGCGGAGTAAATCCAAATCAAGAAAACACATAAGTAGATTACGAAAAATTGGGAATCAACAACTGTTGTCTACGTTGCGGGAGAAGTAACCATATTTCAGAAAATTGTCGAACGAATCCAATCAATTTGAAATGTAATGCATGTAATAAAAAAGGTTACATTGCAAGAGAATGTATTAAAAACTTATTAAATAACAATAAAAATCAAATAAATAATTACGATAACCAAGGAGTAAATAATATTATTAATATATATATAACCAGCCAAACAAAGATTCAAAAAAGTTTTTTGTAACAGTACAAATAGAAAATAAAACTCAAAAGTGTGAAGTCGATTCTGGAGCTGGGCATACTTTGATACCTAATAAAGAATATTAAAAATTAAAATTGAAAAATAAACTCGAACCAACAACAATAACATTTCGTTCATATACGGAACACATTTTTTGCACATTGGGAAAAATTATTGTTAAAGTAAATTATAAGGGACGCACATCATACGAAGATTTATATGTAATTCCTGATGAATTCAAACCATTACTCGGAAGAACTTGGATAAGACATCTGTGTATAAACCTCGAAGACATCGATAATGAAAATTCAATAAATAATAATCAAAATCAAATTTTATCAATTAAAAATTCAGACGACATTGAATCGAATTTTCCTGAAATTTTCAAACAGGAAATTGGCTGTATCCCAAAAATCGAAATAAAACTGCAACTACGTGAAGGAGCTAAACCATCTTTTACACCAGAACGGAACATTCCATATGCACTAAGATCTAAGGTCGAAAAAGAACTGGATACACTGGAAGAAGCAGGAATCATAACGAAAACAATAACGAGTGATTGGGCATCGCCGTTGGTAGTGATTTCAAAGGCCGATGGAACAGTTAGGCTTTGCGTCGACTATAAAGTAGGTGTAAATGATCAATTAGTGAAAGCTGATTATCCAATTAAGAGGACAAACAATTTCAACACATAGAGGATTCTATAAGATGAACAGATTTAGCTTCGGAATTAAAACAGCACCTGCAGAATTCAACAAAATAATGGATCAAATATTGTTTAGGTTGCCCAAAACTAATTCATTCTTTGATGACATCACCTTTTATGGGTCGACAAGAGAGGAATGTGCGAAAAACTTGGTCGAATGCTTTAAAAGATTGCAAAAATATGATATTCACCTGAATCGAGCAAAATGTGTATTCTTCCAAACGCGAATCGAATATTTAGGACATGTAATTGAAGATGGGAAAATTGCAAAATCACCGACAAAAATCAAAGCAATTTCGCAAATGCCGCGACCTAAATCAGCAGATAATGTTAAAAGGCTGCTGGGAATGATACCTAACCTATTATCAAAAATTTATACCAAATCTATCATCGATCACATACCCGCTTAGGAAACTATTAAGAAAAAAATCTTTTGCTTCACGCCCACTCATTTGTGCTGAACAAAACTATTCTCAACTGGATCGAGAGGCGTTAGCAATAGTTTTTGGAGTCGACCATTTTTTCAACTATCTTTACGGAAGAAAATTCACATTGATAACTGATAACCAACCATTGAGCAGAATATTCCATAGAAAATCTAAATTACCAAGAATGACTTCCGCCCGATTATTGCGTTACGCGTCATTTTTATCTGGATTTGATTATGATGTCAAATTCAAGAAGGGTTCAGAAAATCAAAATTTCGATTGTCTTTCACGAGCACCTATTAATCAAGAATATATTTCTTCAGATATTTTAATCAACGCTGAAGTAAATCAAGTTTGCAACTTAAAGGTCTTAGAAATATCATCAGATGTATTAACAGCAGGAAAAATTGCCAGAGAAACGGATCAGACAGTGAATTATCAAAAATAAAAAAAGAACTTCAATCATCAAATCCGTATAGGTGAATACACCTTGAATAATGATATTATTTTCAAAGAAAATAGGGTTGTGATACCAAAATCTCTCCAATCAGAAATTTTAAGGGAGCTACATTCAACATATTTAGGAATTACTAAAATGAAACAATTGGCTAGACGTCATTGCACCTGGAAAGGAATAGATAAGGATATAGAGCAGTTGGTAAAGTCCTGTGAAGAATGTGCGGAAATCAGACATAATCCGCCTAAGGTTTCTGTACATCATTGGGATGATCCGGAAGAAAATTGGGAACGTGTACACATTGATTACGCTAGTCCGTTCCAAGGATATTTTTATTTAGTTTTAATAGATGCAAAATCTCGTAGGGCTGAAATTAAAGTAATCAAAGAATCACCAACATCAATGGATAGAATAAGGCTTTTAAACGAAATATTTGCAACACACGAATATCCGCTTGTGATGGTTTCTGACAATGCTACAATTTTTACCAGTAAAATATTCACAGAATACTGTAAAGAAAATGGAATTCGACAGAAATTTATAGCACCGGGGCCTCCAGCTACAAATGGATTAGCCGAAAGGAACGTTCAAACGCTAAAAAATAGATTAAAAGCAATGGCAAATGAAAAGATTCCAATGCATCAAAAAGTTCAAAAAATATTACTACGTTATAGGGCTAGGTACTCCCCTAATAAATGGAAAATCTCCGGGAGAAATGTACCTAAATCGACAAATAAGGATAAAACTAGATGCTATACACCCAATCAATGAAGAGAAATTGTACCGGGATAGAAGTCCTGGGGTACGTTCGTTTTCAGTAGGAGAAAGAATACAGACAAGATTTTTCCAATACAATAAAACATTATGGAAGTTTGGAACAGTAGTACGAAAGTTGGGTAAATTACATTATGTTGTACAACTAGATGACGGAAGAAAGCTTAAACGTCATATAAACCAACTACATAAATCGAATGTATTAAAAAAGAGAGTTACGTTTGGAGAAAAAACAATTGTACCAGATAACAAACAAGATCGAGAAGACAGCCAAATAGTATTCGATTTGTACCATGAAACTATGGTTCCGGAAGGACATGATAACGTTGAGCACAGACCAAATCCGTTGGATCATAACCCAGTAGAACAACCACAAGAAGAAGTGATTATGGAACCGCCTAGAGAGCCTCGAAGAAGACGTCCACCCGCATATCGCGGGCGACCTGACATAACCTCCTATCTGACAAATGGAAAACTTTACATGGCACATAAAAAACTTCATTGCGGCTGTGAGAATAAAATATTTAAGTTTTTTTTGTAAATGCGTATTTTTGACTACTTTGTTTATAATAATTAGAGATTATTTATAACTTATCCGTTAATGTGAAAAAATTACGTCAGATAGGAGTTATTTCTATCATCAAAATAACTGATAGGAGTTTCTGCCTTACTTTATTTTAGTATAGGATAAATTGCAGTAAGTCAAGTAGTACTCGTGGAATAATATCAGAATACTTTTATTGACATAAAAGAACATTTAACTCTATTTTGTTCGAGAAAATATAAAAGTCGAACAAAAAATAAAAACTGATTATATAAGAAAAATCAAAGTGTTGTTTTAGATGGTGATATAAAAGTAGAACAAAAAATAATAACTGAAAATATTAGAACAATAAGGAACTTGTTTTAGAAGTAACAAAGTATGAACATAGATAATTACTTTAGAAACTATTCAAAAAGCAGATTGTCGTAAAACGAATGGGTATCTTTCGGCAACACCGATTTGAGATCCTGGAGATGATTCCATTTTTCTTTTTTAATTTTGCGTCGACTTTTTAACAGCTGTGGATAGTCATTTATTGGGTTCAAAATCTTTGGTCTCACAGGAAGATCAACATAGTTACTATCGTAATCTAACTTCACCTGAATTTTCCCGTTGGGTGTGTACTTAATACATTTAATATCATTAACGACAGGATCATTCGTTTTCTTGCCAGGACGTATTGAAGAATATCGATGAAACTTGGAATCGGTGAAGTTTTTGAAGAATGTGTTATCCAAAATTTCTACATTATAGGATATTGGATTTAGTCTTGCTTCTTTAGTAATCGCTTGGTAGATGTATTTCATGGTGACGTAATTTTCTTTCTATTGTGATATGAACCGAGTCGCTCTCCATTTGAGTGTGACCCGGTTCCAAATACTTCTGATATACGTATATTTGATGTTTGATGGAAAAGTTTAATATAGCATTGGACAAAATGTTGTACCTATTTTGAAAGCCGCACCCATCAGTATAGATGATACTTGGCAATTTTTCTGGGGTCAAACAGTTTTTCTCCAATAAGTCTATTATGCAAGAAGTAAAGGTAGAAGCTTGTAGCTGATTATTTTGGTCATCAGAAAACCAGTAGCAAGTAACATCCCGAGTGGCAAGATTATACACAGTCAAATTGTGACAACACAATTTTGTTTTGAAATAGATTTTTTCAGCTGGCAAAAATGGAGCTAGTTTCACTGCTGGTAAGTCCATCATTAATGCTATAATTTCTCCCTTTTCTGATAATTCTTTGTCAGTTATCTTCGAGTTTCTAGCCTTTTCTTTATTGGCTACGTGATCTTTCCACTTGTCTTCAGTTTCATTTTTATATTTATATGCGAAACATGTATTGCATTGATCTTTTTTTTTGCCGAAACAATGAATGAATTTTTTCGTGAAATACTCTATTAAATATGTTTCGACTCATTGAAGGGCACATCTGTTCCTTGCAGTTTTCTTGATAAACTTTGTACAAATCACTCAGCGTTCGAAAATAAGTTTCCAAGTATAGCTTTAACGTATCCTTACGGCAGTAATGTGAGGGCAATTTTGGCAGTTGTTGAAATAATTTATTGAGCTGTTTATACCCTTCTACAAAACGAGTTTTGACGCATTGTTTTATGCAAGGTTTTTCTGCCATACCGTAAGAGCTTTTGTTTACCCATTCTTGAAACGTTTTGTAGCCTATATCCAGTGTGTTGATAAACATTGTGCGGCACACTTGAAGTTTTTTTTCTCCGTTATTCAAAAAGTAAACAAAAGTCCCTTGTTTTCTAGAGGTCTCACTAGACGTTCTTGCAGTATTCTTTTCTATTACGTGAAAACAAACAAAGGTTTTTCGTTGTTCCCAGTTATTTTCTCCCCAAAATCTCTTACATATCTGTTGCCAGCATTTGTCACTAAATTTTGAAAAAAATCTTTTCTTCGAACCTTTGCCTACTGATGGCTTTAACGATCTGCATGGGCGTTGGTGTTTTTGCTTAATTTTATCTCCTTTCTTAAACCCCAAGTATGCTTTGCCTTCCATTCGTAGTTTTTTGTTTTTGTTTCGCTTTCTCTTACCGACTCTCTGTTCAATGGTGGTTCATACGAAGCTTCACTATCTTTGGCATTTTCTTCATCACTTGATTGCACACAGAATTTTGATTTTCTGTTTAATGGTAGTTCATACGAAGAATCACAATCCTTGGCATTTTCTTCGTCACTTGATGACTCATAGGGTACCAAGGGTTTAGTAGTATTCGTTATATATCAACTAGTTGGAACATTGCACTGCAAATTATCGGTGATAATACTACTATTATGTAGAAAATTTTCGTTGGAATCCAGTAACACTTCATTTGTAGTAGGTAAAGTATCAATTAAGCATTACTTAACATAGAGTTTTCAAATTCATATTCGTATTCTACAGCAGCCAAAATGTTTATTACGTTCAGTTGGGTATGACTTATACTAGGATGCTCCGCGTTTATTAAATCTAAGCAGTCTTTGAAGGAGTCCCTGTCAAGATCATTGGTGTTTTTTCGATTACGAGGCAGTTTTTGAGATCAGTTACATTATTAGCATCTATCACCGTATATTCTTCTAGAGATTCGTTGGGCATCTCAGGTACGCAGTCTTTTAAATCATCACAGCATTGTAAGTTGTCCGTTATGCTCGTATCACTAAATAGCCGGTTTTCGAGTACTAAAGACCTCGTTTGTGATTGTGATAAATATTCATCTTTGGTGATTACAGGTATTTTGTTTATATCTAGAAGGACGATATTTTTATCCCTTCCTTGATGTTCCATGGAAAAGGTTCCAAAAGAATCATTCTCTCCATTACTCGAATTGAGCAAGGCGATAATTTTTTTGCCTCTGGAAGACATGAATCAAAATCTCCTATACGACTTGTCTAAGCAGCTGCAAAATCTCCTATCTGAAATAAAAAAAGTACTTGAGTTCAAATAGACGTAAAATTCTGCTTTTACTATAGCTGAGCTTAATTCAATGATATAATATACTTAATAAAACATGCATTTGTCTAAGAATCGTTAATTAAACATACCTTGTGTCACAAAAAATGACTATACCAATGCACGTGTGGCTGCCTTGATCTGCTTCGCGTTACTGAGCCTATACCTAGGTTAAGAATAGGAGATTTTGCATGACACTACAGGTTGCATTTCTAGTGGGAGAATTTGAAACACCAGCATTTATTACTGTTTTACGGATCTTAAAGCTATAGGAGTAGTTTAACATGCATGGGTATGAACAAGGATAATGTAAATGGTGATAACTCAATTTTGGTAAAAACTGCAGATAGGAGGTTTTGTCAGGTCGCCCGCGATATCTTAATGATTAGGTAGTTTAAAAAAAAATATTATCGAATGTATAAGAATTCAATATTTATTTTTGTAATGTTTGCAGTTAAGAGGGGTTATATCTTTAAATTCAAATAATTAATGTTATCTAGTAAGTTATTGTAAGATGACAGTTGCTAATAAACAGCTGTACATTTGATTGTATAATTATCGAGTACAGAAAATCAGATCAAATAAGCAAATAATTAAAACATATTGTTGCAGTGTTTCTCCAGACCTCTGTTGTTTATTCTTTAACTGTGCTTGATAAACTTGTTCTAAACTAAACTCTCATAAGAATGTTCGCCGCCAGTTACGGTATTTAAGATTTCCAAAGCATCACCACGTCGAGCCAAGATCAATGCAGTGGCTTTCTCTTCATCTGGCCAACCACTAGCCAAAGCAGCAGCATCAAATTTCTTTTTATATGTAGACCAAGATTGTTTACCATCGAATTTTGGGGCTTCAATTTTGACTGGATTAACTACACCATTTTGAATTTAATTGGATGATCTTCTCAGATGCACTTCAGGCTTCATTTCCAACATGTTTTCCTTTATTAATTGAAATTTTTTATCAATTTTTTTTTTGCTAATGGCACTCTTCTTAGGTTTTTATTGGTTGTCTATGTTGATGCGATGTACCATATTAGTTCGTCCTAAATCTGTAATTTCCATTTATATTTCCTATAGGAAATTTACCTAAAAGTCTTCATGTTTTTGTTTATCTTGTAGTGATTGAACCTAATTGTTTAAGCATTATAGTAAATTTGTTATACACGAAATAAATGTGCAGAATCCAGAATTGTGGAAATGTACAACTTTCTATTTTTGACCGACTTCCCAAAAGGAGGAGGTATACAATTCGACTGTGTGCATTTTTTTTTTTGGTTTGTGCGCGCCTTTCATATAGTAAACGTATTCCGATTTTGATGATTTTTGATTCATTTGAAAGAGGAGGCTTGAGAAATGGTCCCATATTCATAAAAACGGGAATCCGACATCTCGTTCCCTCCGAAAACCGCCCCCAAAGGGGGTGGAGGGGGCAAATTTTGTCGAAAATTGAAAATCTGCGTTGATATAATTACAGATAGGACAATATCCGGAAACGTTTAAATGGAACATTTTTTCAAAAGAGTAACGGTTTTCGACATAGAGACATTTTAAATTCTCAAATATACCTATTTTCGCTATGTGGAGAGGGCGATTTCTGTCGAAAATTGAAAATCTGTTTGCAGTACATGAAAGACATAATTATTTGTAGCAACATTTATACTGAACATTTTTCCCTTAGAGTTACGGTTTTCGAGTAAAATCGGTGTTAAAATGGTAACAACTAAAATATTCAAGCGTATTTCCGCAGCGATGTTCTGAGATCTCAATAATAACAACTACAAGCAAGGAATATACGTGGGTAATAGAATAAGTACTATCTTCATTGGTATTAGTGAACGTTCAACGATTTTCGTGACTAATGTTACACTCAAAAGTGTGAAATAAATATTTTTTACAAAAAATTGGACCGACTTTATTAGTTGGTGCACTGAAAAGTATAAAATAATATTAATTCTATTGGGGCTGGTACTTGTGAAGTTGGTGCCAAAAGCCAATCTACCTGCAATTGCACAACTTCAAAAGTAACAGCCCCAATAGAATTAATATTATTTTATACTTTTCAGTGCACCAACTAATAAAGTCGGTCCAATTTTTTGTAAAAAATATTTATAAAAAATGTGCTTGATCTGTTTTTTATATCTTAATTCGAAGTTTAGTGATTCACCGCAAGATTACATGTTATTTAAGATTTCTTTAAACGAAATTTTGATGAAATCTGAAAAAACTGATAATCTACGTTAGCTTCACCATGCATTCACAAACAAACGAAGTTTACGACTGCAAGTGATTTTTAATTACTTTTTCCAGATATAAGCCCTTCTCATACATTGAGTTCACATTAAATATAATATTTAATTTTACATATCTGTAAAACACAATATTGTATCATTCTTCTTTTCGAATTGCTGTGTTAGGCATAATTACGAAATGAAGCTATTTTATTTAATAATAACAACTTTATTAATCTTATTACAAATAATTTTAACATTAAATGAACATACTGAATATTCTAGACGATTTTTGTTGAAAAAAGTAGCAACTGAATAAAAATAATGACAAGTACTGTACGATTATATATCATAATATTTTATGTTAATGTCCTGGTATAGGCTTCAACTCTTTTATTTGTCTTATCAGGTATGCTTTTTCATCGTTGAATTGTTCATCTTCAGCCCTTTCTGTATGAAATCTCATCAAAAATTCAACCAATTTCTCCTGATTGCGCAGCAATATATCCAGAATTGGCTTCGGTTTGTTGGGGTTGGCAACAAAGACCTTTAAAATACCATCTCATCACATAACCAATAATTGTTTATAAAAGAATTACAGAATATTACTTGCTATACAGGGAGAGTTGGAAATTCTTGTGAATATTAAAAACCATGATTCATAAGTAGTAATTAATTGATATAAAAATTACCTAATTCAATGAAAAGAAGGGGCCAAAATACCTTATATACAGGGTCCAGACGATTTAATAGGGACAGTATTATTATTACTAAATATTTTCGAATGCGGTAGGCCATGTTAAGAAAACAAAATATCTCAATCACCATGGCAACAATATCAGTATGTCCTTCTTTGACATTCAAATGTTAATACATTCTGAAGTTCCGTTTTAATATAAAGATTATAGAAAATGGTGCGTTATAGTAACAGTGAAAAAATGTATGACGTTTACATTAGATTCTATAGAAATGTTGATACAGCAGTGCAAGAATATGCTAGATTGTATCCAGAAAGAAATGCGCCAACAAGGAAAACACTTTACGCAATTTCAAGAAACTTGTCAGAATATGGATGTGTTTCGAAAAAGCGAATAAAATATCGTGTCACAAATTTACAACATGAAATTAACGTATTGGCACAAGTGAGTATCAATCCCGAACTTTCTTCAAAATCCATTGGCAACGAGTGTGGTATTAGCGCATCGTGGGTTCAGAAAATCCTTAAGAAGCACAAGTACCATGATTATAAATTTAAAATTGTCAACAAGTTACATCCTGGAGATTCCGAGCGTCGACCTGAATTTTGTAATTGGTACCAAACCATGTTAGAGCAATTATCATTTCAAGATACTATTTTATGGACAGATGAAACATCATTTACTAATAGTGGGGTTTTCAATAGAAGAAACAAACATTTTTATGCAATAGATAATCCTCATTTAACACAGCAGACTAGGCCTCAAATTCGCTTTAGCATCAATGTGTGGTGCGGAATTATTAAAAATCAAATAATAGGACCAAAAATTATTGAGGGAAATTTGAATGGAGTCGCCTACGTCAATTTATTAACAGAAGTTATGGAAGAAATACCTCTTGCGACCTTGCGAAAAATTGAATGGTTTATGCAAGATGGTTGTGCAGCTCACAACTCTGCAGTGGCACGAGAATTCTTAAATTCAAGTTTTTCTGACAGATGGATCGGAACACATGGTCCTGTGAGATGGCCTGCCAGATCGGCTTGTCTTAATCCATTGGATTATTTTTTATGGGGATTCCTGAAAAATAAAGTTCATCACAATGAAGTGAATAGTGTTGAAGGATTGCGTCGAAGAATTGCTTCAGCTTTTAGAGACATCACACCTGAAATTGTATTGAATGCAGTGGGGCAGTTGCGTCTCAGAACCCAAAAATGTATAGAAAATAATGGCGGGCACTTTGAGCAGCACTTATGTTGACTTCTTAACTATTCTTTTTAGTTGGTTATTTATTTAGTTTATTTAACTGTTGTTAATTTCTTTGTTTTTTTTTAAATAAATTTGTTATTTTTCAACAAGAAATTAGATTTATTCATTGCTGCAGAGAGAATAATTTTTACTGTTGTCATGGAGATTACAATTTGTATTTTGTTTCCTTATCATCATGGCCTACCGCATTCGAAAATATTTTTACCGTTTCTCTTTGTCCCTCTGGCTATAAATGTCGAATGTTATACATTGTAAAGGAGATTTTTTGTTCTATTTAATGGTATAAAAAACAAATATGGCGCCCGTTAGAAAAACAAAACTTGTATAGCATATCTCTGAAAATAAAAAAGATAAAATATTTCTAACAATTCCATCACCTTCGTCTTAGTGCATTACTTTAATACGCAAAATTCCAGCTTTCTTCTCCAAATAGTAATTGAGAAATTGAATGAAAACCTAATCGATGATTTTCAGTTTTTTCAAAATATTTCAGGAACCTTTGATTCTTTTTTAATTTGCAGACCAGAATATTGAAGAGGTGTAATTCACGCAACTTTTCTTCAATTTAACCATCCTTCTATCTCTCACCGTTTAAGAAATAGTAATACTGTCCCTATTAAATCGTCTGGACCCTGTATAAGATAGATATATTGACGATATCATAAACAATAAACATAGAAGAATAATTGCAGGTTTGCTGGTCATGCCAAAAAAAAACGTTTATCCATGTAGACTGTAACTCGACATGCTTGGTAACAATCTCACCCCAAGAATAACCCGAATTCATTTACCCTAAATCAATATACAAAACTTTTGTGCCATATTCCCCATAGGAAGAATGTAACACCGATAAGATCTGGAGTGTTGAAGAACAATGGTCACATAATCGCATCTTCAGCTGCAAGTCTTCTCAAAAATTTTTCATATTAAAACTGTCTCGCTCTTCTGATATTCCCTTTTTCATTAACCGTAAATGAATACTACATCACCTAGCCCACTTTTAGATAAATACATCACCATTGCCAATGAAGTTAATTCATCAACAAACAAAAAATAACTGCAAGCAGCGCGATAGAAATCTAGAAAACTTTGTACACATATACTATTCGAATGTGGACCTTGATCAACATGAGATGTTGGTATATAATTTTGAGGATTTAATTAAATTTTGAACTGACTTTTAAGTGAGTACGTAACCTTTTTTTCTGTAATCATGAAGGTCTCCAGCTTTAAATTTTTGAATGTATTTCGAACTCTCCCTGAATATAAATACCACATTCACCCCCTATAATTATACATTGAATTGCATTATACTCCACAAAACAAATATCAGATATTCCAGTGGTAGCATGAGTAGACTTATTAACATTGACATGGACAGCGCAATTTCCTCATAAAATTGTCTGTTCTCATTGTTCTTTGAGATAAACAAAGCTTGTGTGCAAACAACTACTGACTTTACAATTTTCTGTCTATTTCGCACTTGTTTGGTCATTTTCCATTTATTAGCAAGAGAGGAATGCGTGGTTCATGTCTGTATGATTATTAAACTATACTAACCTTAAAAACATGGAAGGCTTCAAATTGAATATTTCTTGATCGTTCTTTCAACATATTCATCATTAATTTTAAATTATCTGGATTTGAAATATACCTCGTCATAACCTGAGAAAAATAATAGTAATTAAAACCCTTTGCTTTCTATCATTGTCTGTAACATGATTCACACTGATGTGAAACTACAGTTCAAAATTTCTATCATATTATTTACATTCTACGAATTGCAGACATTTTTGTTCTTGCGTTATAAATTAGGCAGTACGATGATATCAGGAAGGAGAACAATCACTAACTAGATTTGATTTACAATCAGAAAATGTTTCAATTCTTGTTTTTCAAACAGTGATATACATTAATAATTATATTGATGTTTGTTGAAATTGACTGTGAATTTAGTTCACATATAAAAATGATAGTCACCTTGTGATAAGCTTTATAATCATAAAACAAAATGATTTATCATGATAAGGTGTGACTTCATATCAAATTGAAATTTTTGGTTACGACATACCGTAAAATTATGTCTATCCAGAAGGAGTTCTCCCAATAACTTTAAACTTTGACGCCTGGTCACATAGTTTTCGGAATTTAAAAGCCTCTGATAATGATTGAAGACTTTGTCATAGTTGGTTTCTAAGAAGTCAGCACATAAAATTTTGTGGCGAGTTAATAGTTCCTTGAATAGAAAAAAAAATTAGGAACTTCAGCGCCTCAAATTTTCTTAATTTACCTTGAATGTAGAGAATGCATCAGAGGCGATATCGAAAGTCGATACTTCAACATATCGGAAAAAATTGTAAAAATCATCAGAATATAACATAATCTTTGCCAGTGCATCATATCTAGCACATTCACGTAGCATTGTACCACAATTCAAGGCTATCTCTTGATGTTCATAACTGTAAAATACATAAAAATTTAGTATGTGGTATCAACAGAGTTTCATTTCATTCCTACCCTGTCATAAGAGTGAAAAGAATTTCAGGTTTAGTACATATATATTCTACAGTCGGGGACCTGGTACCAATTTGTCTTCGAAGTATATTATTGAAAACCTGAGCAACATCTTTCTTCCCCTCAAAATCAATGCGATTCAAATTTTGTATCAATAATAATAATAAGTTACTGTTATATAATTCCTGCGCTAGCTGCGCTACAATTATATCTGCTTGAGGCTCAGCATCTGAAGTACCATAAAGCATATTTTTGATCAAAACTAAATTTTTTGATACATCTTCTTGAGCTTTCTCTGCCTTTTTATCTCCTTTTTCTAAAGAATTCACAGCTTCCTTCAAAGCCTTGACTACATCAGCAGGCCCTTTTTGTGATTTTCCAAATAAAGGCATCGTTTGTATATATTATTGGAGGATTATCCAACTCAGAGACAACTTTAGATGATAATTAAACTTGGAATATTTAGAATAAATATTGAGGAATTAAATGTGTGGTTTCATACATACAGTATTCAGGAACGTTGAAAGATCACTTTGGTCATCACAATTCATTTATTTTGTTTTGTAATTGGGTATAAAACTAGTAAAAAACACATCTGACAGAACTTACTTTCAAGACGTGAAAGTTTAGTGATTTTTTTAGTAATTTTGATTGACTGTCAATAATGTGGTCAATCAAAATGGCAACATATCTGTGATGTGTGTCACATTGTTGGAATATTGAGAAGGGAGAAACACAGAGAACATTATGATACTAATATTAAGGGTGTTCGAGCAGGATTTCAAACCAAACTCAAACCGTCAGAGGCATGCGCATTTTAATTTTAAGAAGACGGAAATTAATATGCGCATGCTCCACAATCACGGAACACAGTTGGAAACTGGTCCAAACTACTGCTCGAACACCCTTTTTATATAAAAGCTGGTGGTTTCGAAATATAAACCATAACCATTAGCCACCAGCTGATGAACTCTCGCATATTGAAAAACTTTTGATACCAAACGATGTATTTCTAATTGCATTTTCCAAAAATATAAATATTTAAAACTGCATAATCATAATATACCACCGTTTTCTGGAACCACCATCGGATATGCCTGAACTGTCCATAGAGATAATATAATCAGAGAACAGAGACGTCTCTGTTCTCTGATATAATATTAACATAAGGCCTTTTCGGAAACTCAACCCCGGTTACGAAACCGAGCCACTTTAGTCACGTGACGGTTTCGACAAGGTAATTACTCGATCCTGCCAGTAAACCTACGGTTTTATTTTTGCTCGTAGCAGTAAACGAACAACAAATGTGCCAAATGTCAACATGTCAATTTAACCTGTAACCTAATTTTAAATTTAAAGTTTGTTCACCTGCGCTCTGTGTTTAGTCTCACGGTTTTATTTTTCTACCTCACTATGGCAAAATTGTTCAAGAGAAAATTTCATTTGATATCTGTAATTATCAGTGACATAGTTATGACGAGGATGATGAAGATTAATCAAACATTTGTGTCCTTCTTATAAAAGAAGAAAATTCTAAAAGAAGACGAGTATGCATAGAAAATTACATTTCAGGAGTGCTAAGCTATTATTCGTTGAATGGTATTTTGATAATTATTATTAGTTGAGTTTAGGTGTCTGTAATATTTGATGTTAAATTTTAGATTTTGAAAGTCACTTTAGACTTCAAAAATCAACAGTAGCTGCGATTTTAGAATCTCATGGCAATGAAATTTACCATCAAACTAACAAATGTGGTAGGATATCTTGCCCAAAGAAGCAGTTGCTAGTAGCTCTGTAGATTGTTGCTAATCAAGAAGTGTATAGGTAATTTACTGTGGTAGGTATTTTATTTCCAGTTATCTAATAATTATTATTTTTAGGTCTGTAGCGGATAGATTCGACCTCAGCATTTCATCCACATGGGAATTCTTCCATAGACTAATTAACGTGCTGGTCAATAACGTCAAAAAATACATTTCTTGGCCAACCAACTATCGCATGGTATCACAGGAATTCATGAGAAGATCAAAAATTCCAAATGAAGTAGGTGCAATCGATGGAAGTCATATTCCTATTAGTGCACCTAAATATATGCCTAATGCTTATTTAAACAGAAATCGGTATCATTCAATTATACTCCAAGCAGTATGCGATGCCAATTATAAGTTCATAGACTGCTATGCGGGTAAATTTATTATATAAATTTGTATGTATACTTATTTTAAATTATAAATATTGTAGGTTGTCCAGGGAGCGTCCATGACGCAAGAGTTTTTAGGAAATCACCACTCTTTTCAGCAATCGAAAAGGAAAATTTGATTGGACAGGACTACCACATGTTGGGTGATTCTACATATGCATGCACAGATTATTTAATAACACCCTACAAGGATAATGGATTTTTAACTGCAAAACAAAAAAAATTCAATACTCTCCATTCTGTAGCAAGAGTAGCTATTGAACAAAGTTTTGGTCTCCTGAAGGGACGATTTAGGATATTGAAACATGTAAATATCTACAGAACTAAAGATATCCCAAAAGTAATAATAGCATGTTGCGTATTACATAATATTTGTATGAATCATGATGATGAGGGGGAAATCGACATTGATGTAGATTCATCTACAATTTCGGAAGACAACCAGATATCAGTAGAAAACTGCCAAAAAAGACAGCAGATCTTAAAGATTTTATTTAATGAATATAATGGTTAATTTCCAGAAAAAGTGACATACTTCTTTTATTTTTGCTTTCTTTCTACTATTTCTTATGATTTATTTAAATTGTATTATATTGTAGTTGGATTAAATAAAATAATAATTATATTTTATTAGTTGTATTAAAAAGGAGAATTATTATGTTACTCTTTAACTTATTTTAATATACAACTCACTGGCACATCGTTTGGAGTAAGTAGTAGCTGTTTTTTTTGACACAAGAGATTTTGATTTGTTTGCCGGAACAATACTCTCTCTCATCTTTGAGAGAACTGTCTAGGCTTATATAAAGACAAATAAAAATATCATTTGGTTATATAATATATATTCTTACCACAAACAAAAATTAAATGAAAGATTATGACTAGGTCAACTAAAGAGATCATTCTTATACAAAAAGAAACAAATATATCCTACCACAATAAAACAAATATTTGAAACAAAAAAAGATAGCTCAGTCTAGTCTTTATCTATTAGTTTTTGTAAGAGATCAAGTAGACGATCTTGTCTCAGCATTCTCTCCCTGTGCCGGTTTTCTGCGTCTTCTCTAAATTTTGTGAACCAAGATGGTTCCTCATCGTTCAGCCTTTTTCGTTTACGACTTGGAGTGTCATGGGAGGTCAGTGTGCTAATAGCATCATGTTCATTATTTTCCGTAGTCTCATTTTCCTACAGAATTTTATTGGCAAAATCTAAGATATGCAATAATTGAATAAACTACTCACATTTACACCCATACTAGTATAAGTGCTTAGTGGATGTACTTCTGGGTTTTTCCAAATATTTTATGCATGATTTCAAAATGTTCCCAATTTACGGCCCCTCTTCCAGAACGGGAATTGTCTACTTCTTATTTTTTTATATGTTTTTTTAAATTCTTGAATTTATTTTCACACTGTTCGGCTGATACGTTTACCACACATTTCTCACCGACTTGAACTGCTATATCTTTCCAAAGTTTTTTATTTGATGTCTTCTTGTCATCAAACCGATATTTGTTTTTGTCGTACAATGACAACAAGAATTGAACATGAGCTTTCTTCCAGAATATTTTGTCTTCTTGCCCATTCTCCAACTGAAATTAAATAATTTTGTATAGGTTTACTGAACATTAACCATAGCTTTGTTCAAGCATGCACTCAAAAGCGTTTCCAAGTACTAAACCAATGAAAATATGTTTTTTTCACTTGTAAGTATGGTTACTTTCTATCAGCGACAGCGGTGACTAATTTTGCTGGTTTTAAAACTGATATGCTGCTTAACAAGGCAAATGATATTTGTAACTACCTGGATTTGAAATATCATCTAATGTATTTGGGTTTACTTCTTCATCCAAAATATAAACTGAAACAAAGTTTATTTTAATTGAATCACTGCATTTCTCATGAGATAATTGAAATAACTTTATGTTTTACTTACAGTCAATATTCCTATGCACGTCTTTCACATGTTGGGTTACTATAGAGATCCGGTTTATATACCCGCACTGCTCACATCTACCCAAATTCTCTTCTGTATCCATAATATGATTTTATAATAATCTTTTCTGACTGGAACTAAGTCCCTAATTCAAAAAAATGTAAGCTGTAAAAGAATCAAATTGACACAAGCCTGTCAACTATATTAGACATGCGCGAATCAAGTGGATCACACGTAACCCCGCCTGCTGGGCAGGGTTACGAATGAATAACCCGGGTTACAGATCGAGTAAGTAACCTGCATGTTTCCACAAAGGGGTTAGGTTAACTCAATCAGTTTTCGAACGCCAAACTTAGCTCGGGTCGGTTTCCGAAAACGCCTATAGAGCGCACCCTATTTTCGTATGCGTACCCTCAATAGAAAGAAACAGAAAATAAGGCAGGAGTATCTATCTCTTTTATTCAAACACTCGTGATTGGTGGATTGCTGTACCTATCTGTCATCCGCATCCGCACCCTCTGTATCCGTCATGAAACAAAGACAGACACGTACACGATATTTTCTATCTCTTTTTATCCATGGACCACATCTACTTACAGTGCTACATAGAACTCGCCTACTCTATGTTAAATAATATATCTCTATGGAACTGCCGTAACGAACGTAAGACAAACAGAAAATAAAATTAGCGAAACTGCAAAATGTGTGTAAAACTGTAATCAACTATAATTCTATTCTGTTACTATCAACAACATTCAACTTGAACAAAACAACTTTTTCATGTCAATATATATCAGTACACAGTATGATTCTTTAGTTTATTCTATAAACGTTATATTGATATTTATTAGTCTGTTCAATTTGATCAGTGAACGGTCCGTACATAGGTCGTATTCCAACACCTTATTTATTATTTACTTTTTCAAAAAGTTGCGTAAACTAGGGTCCATTCACTAATTCACTATTCACTTAGAGAAAAGGCTACCGCGTCATCAGCGCAGAAACAAGTTTTGGTCACTTTGTCTCGTTGCCTAGCAACGATCAGATGCCGACACATTTCAGTGGCGTAGCACGGGAAGCGTAATTTTGACTGTTTACATGAATCAGGAACAACATAAGTCTTTTCGTAATCTGTCCGTTTTTAAGTTTGCCTGACAAGGAAAGATTGCATATGAATTTCCCGTGTCTGAAGATATGGCCAGTTCTCACACGAAGGTGGTTGGACGGCCACAAGTTTTAAACGGTGAGTGGTGCATGGTACCTATGGTCACTGTTCTGTTTGTTTACGTTCCGTTGTGCGCGTACGAATTGAATTCATCCTCCACATTCCTGATCTGTAGAGAGTGTTGGTTTGAGAATGCGATTTTTGTGTATGGCGATTTATTATATTTTCTGGAAAGTGAGTTTCCACACTTATATGATCCAAACATTGTTTTAGGACATTAAATAACGTATTGTTTGGCCGTATAACGTATCTGTTACGTGTAAATCAAGCACGGTCGTATAAACATAGGTCTGGAATCGAAGGTCAAATTACATAGGTACCAAGTGGGTCGGTTAGCGTCTTGTTCAAATTGCAAAGTCAACGATGGTACTACGAAATTGAGAATGGGGGATGTTACTTAGAACATAAAATACCTTAATCTTATTAAACAGTTATGAGTTTATGAGCGCAGAATATTATGATGAATAATATCAAGACCTATCGAGATGGAAATATGTTAACGGAGATAGTGTGAATCTTCTTACAATTTTACAGCATTCTTTGAATTGATATTTTTATGTCTTAAGCAACATTCCGCTAAGCGAACCACTTTTTTACGCTCGTTTCAAGACCTTTCTGTATGACCGTGAAATCATGCAAACTTCAAGTGTAAATATCTCAGGTTTGGGATGGTCAAACTTATTTAAATTACACAGATGTATGGATAATGTATTGAATAACATATATGTGGAGTTTCAACCTTTTCTTAGTTCAACACTTCTGTGGAGGTACTACCTTAATCGAAAAACATAGAATTATTCATATATTCTGATTGCTGAGCAATTTTTTGACGCAACTCAATCCCGAAAATACTAATTATTAAGCGACATATTCGTGAAATTACAAACAAAAATTTAATTTGAGAATATCTTATTAATTATTTACTTTCCAGCTTGAGCAATTTCAGTTTCAGAATGGGCATTTAGTGTGCAATTTATGTATATTAGTAATATTGAGATAAATAAAATATCCGCGTCAATTTCTTTCCGCTTATAATTTGATCCTTGAATTTTTATGTTAAGCTCAGTATAAGGATTGCGAGTTTAGTACGCATGTGCGAAAGGGGAGGTGGCTTGAATTCACATCATATGAAGGGTGTTCGAGCAGGATTTCAAACCAAACTCAAACCGTCAGAGGCATGCGCATTTTAATTTTAAGAAGACGGAAATTAATATGCGCATGCTCCACAATCACGGAACACAGTTGGAAACTAGTCCAAACTACTGCTCGAACACCCTTATGGTATCCATGGTAACATCACAGCTTACCAATGGCATTGCTTATCAAATAAAATGGTGCCAATGGTAAGCTTAGTAACATAATAAATATATTGGTGGAAATAGAGATTTTATTTTATCAGTGAATATAAGAAGTCTAAGTGCTAATTATGAAAAACTACAGTTATCTATTGAGAGCCTTGATCAGTCTCCCACTGTTATAATATGCACGGAGACTCGGGTCCTAGAAAAATTTGAAATTTACTCACTACCTGGATATAAATTTTTTTATAATCAAAGTAAAATAAATATCACCGATGGTGTGGTTATTTATATTAAAGAGAATGTTGATGAGAAAACTGAAATTGAGCAAGTAGAAAAACTAAGTACCTATAATAAATGTAAGTATCAAATTGTCAAATAATATTAATTTAAAGATTTTATAGAGCTCATGATTTGCCAAAAGCGGAGTTTATTTTATAGGTATTTAAAAAAATATTTAGAAGTGAAAAAGAAGATTAAAAATCATTGATTAGTAGGAGATATCAATATAGATTGTTACGTTGGTAGTTTATCATGTACTTACTGTTATTATTTCTTTTGGTTTGTATTTGTTCGGATTCCTTGCTTACAATAGTTATTGCATGTATATTTCATTATGTAATTCTAGAATTATAGTAGATTTATTCTCGATCCTTCCAGAAACAATTTGTGAGGTACAATTTGTCATACTATTATCAGTTTGACAAGGATCTAGAACATTAATTGTATGCGTCTAGATAATCATAGAACAATCTCGATGAATGTCATATCATGATTCAGATATAAAGCCGTGACGATCACGGAGCAGGGTCAGTTTATGGTATCAGTCACAGACATATAAACAAGGGAGACAGAACTGTTTACATTTTGCTGCGATCACACATCTTTTTCAACAAAAAGCAGTGTTGGCGGACTTACGCTGTCTGCCCTAGATTTGCCGATTGAGTTCGGAACGAAAGCAAAATTATTGTTTTAAAATAAGCGCGTTTAAGTGATACTCAAGTAAAACTATTATATTAAATAAATGTTTACGTTTCTTTATTAAAATACGTTTCTTGTATCCCCAAAATTATGAATATTTTCATAATCAAATTAAATTGTAAGATACTGGGTAAATATTTGTGGCCACGCTGGACGGTTGTATTTACTCATAATTTACTATGACAGACGTCATTGTTTTAAATTCATTCATCGTTAGATTTACAGTGTTGACTTGCGGTCTTTGTGCCATCTTGTGATTCTCTTCGATTTTGAGTATATTTATAGAAATAAAACTTTTATTTATCTATATTTGCTCTACACTATGGTTCTCCAGTGCGGGGTGTGCAAGAAAAATGGATATTCCAACCGCGTAAGTCAGATCATATACATATAAACAGTGGTGTAGTTACAAAGAAGTTAAAGGGCCTCCAAGACGTTTAATAAATTTTGCACAATATTTATATTGTTAGTCAAGCAAGTCATAGTAGCTTTATTATCTTGCTGAATCTGAATATGTACTTAAAAACTTATAAATACCCAGATTCGCAATCATTGCATCAAATAAATTCAAACCTGCAGAAACTTTCTGCAATAATATATTGATTGCGTAATTTCATCAACGTCAGTCCTAAAAGCTCAATATAGTTGTGTATTACTAATATTGTATTACTGCACGTTTAGGGGGCCTTCAAATTATTATTAAACGACCTTGTGTAATTAGGGGTGAGTTAAAATAATATAATACTTTTTGTTAATTATTGTAGCATTCCTGTAAATGCAGAACGCAGAGCGAGGTGGATTTCGATCTTAGAGTTGGGTAACCAGCATGTAATAAAGTCTGCCCAAATTTGCTCAGATCACTTTGATCAAAGTGATATAATTACTACTGAGAGAACCGGGCGAAGACAAATAAGACCAACTGCTGAGCCCCAATTTAATACCACCGTTTTTACTCAGCCCTTGTCTTTCAGGTAAAAAACACTCCTTACCTGTTGTATATTTTAATGAAAGTATTTATTTTTTTTAGTTCCGACTCAACCGTCAGTGAGTTATCATATATAAAATCTCTTGGGTAAGTTAATTTTACATTGTTGTATATGGTAAACTCAAGAATTTAAAATAAACAATTATTTTTGCAAGATATTGAATACATTTGTAGGAAAACTATATAAAGTATTAACATACTGGTCCAATTTTAGAAACGGCTCATTACTACAACCAGGTGCAATTAAATTTGATTAGATTTTATACTTGTATGTTTTGTTCTTATAGACGTTTTCATATCTGACAGGTCTTTAGATGTCAATCCGAAATTTTCTGATCCGCCTAAAATCCCCGTTGAACAGAATACTACTGGACCCTCAAATTTGTAAGTATAAAGATATTTTATTCTTACAAGCAATACAGTTGATCAAAACATCTACAGAATTTTGCGTCAAACCGATATTGCCGTGTCCTTAAAATCAGGTATTATCGAATTTTTCCCAAAGGAAGCTTATAGTATCGCTAACATTTTTGGTAAGTATTTAGGTTACTAAACGAACCTTGAATTTTTATAGCTTCTACTGAAATTGCCTATCCGAATTTTATTTGCAGCGTGTAGTACCTACTTCTATATTTTGTTTTCACTTACTTTGTTAAGTTCCACTTGATCAAACGAGTTATATATTATATAGCTATATATGATATATACACCATCGTTCGTGATCGAATACTTAAAATTTGTTCTTAATTCCACTAGATTGGTAAAATCTGCTGCCAATGTCTTTACCAAGTTCAAATCTGTAGGTGGTCCATCAAATGTCAAAGAATTTACAATTATGCCAGCATTGAACTGTAATTTAGCATTTAGCATTTTCTGACTAATGTGACTGTTCACAAAACATAAAGTACCAACAATAATTTATGGTCTCAATATCCTAGAATCTATTAATTTTGTTAAGAAAAACCCCGATTTGTTTGAAAATAGCACAGGTATACATGGTTAAAAACAAGATTTAATATAGTATATAATTTAGCTACATAAAAAATGCTGATTTTTCCATCAAGAAAATTTTGAAATAAACTTTCTTGCAATCAAAACTGCCATTGGAACAATTAAAAGCAAAATTAAAGAAATTTCTTCTAAACAAAGCATATTACTGAACGCAAGAGTTCCTAGAGTTAGGCAGTAAAATGTTTTTCTTTCTAGATATTACAATTATCCTAGTTTAATGCAAACAAATGTTGTTGTACGTATATTTTTTTGGCATGTTCTACCTTATTCAGGAGATTATATCTGGAACAATAAAATATTATCTATCTATCTATCCTCAGCAAGTTCTAAGAATGAAGCCTGTATAAAATGTGTTTGGGTACCTAAATCTACTATCATGTATATGTCTAACATCCATACATTTATGTAGATTGTGATTCATTGTTTCAACTAAACTGTTTAATAATATGATAATCTATAGTTTGAAGTTGCTTAAGAACAGGCTAAAGATATGCATATTTATTGATTCCTTGTTTTATAGAAATATACATAACATGTTGAATTAGTTTCTCTACAAATGTACGTAGATTTATGAATAAAATGCTAAATGTTTTTTCTATTTTTTATTAACCCCTAAAAACTGCACGCCATTGGCAAAGATGATTTCAACAGTAGACGCTAGGGTTACAGTGTTGTCGTTTTTTAAAGCGATCTCTTTCTAACTCGTTTAAGTTTGGAAAAGATGTCTGATTGTAAACAATCGAAATTTATGAATGGAAAGTTCTGTCTCCCTTGTTTATATGTCTGTGGTATCAGTCAATTGGAGACATAACTCGAAAGTAGTTGGAACGCGATAGTCAAAGTGACAAGTAGTAACAGTTGTACTACAACAGAAAGCCGTATACAGTGTGTTTGAAAATAAATCATTGGAAGCAATCTGCGAATTTTGAGTATTACGCAAGTGAACTCACCCCACAACGTTTAGCACAGTGTTAAACGTTACAATATTTTAAAGCTAGATTCAATAGGCTTGGAACATTTAAATAACCTCTTGGATAGAGAATTTTATCCTGGTTTCCAGACAATCACTAGACCTTCACAAACTGACTTGAATAAAGGCACTTGCATAGATAATATTTTTGTTAAAAGTAAATTTATTGAAACTCAAGCATTCAAGTATGAAAACCTTTTCAATGATCATTACCCTCTATTTGTAAGCGTTGAATAAATTAAATAAAATTCAAAGCCAAAAGAAGCTACCCAGCATATTACTTAATTAATACATTAATGAGAACAGCAAAAAATACTAACTGGAACATTATTCTATCTCTGCAAAACCCTAATGAAGCTACTGACATTCTTATAAATAATATATTATCATGCATAAGGAAAGTAACCATATCTAGTAAACTGAATGCAAATAAAAGTAAGTAATCAAATACCAAGAAGTAAATGTATTACCCCATCAATAAATATATCATGTAGAAGAAAAGAACTACTCTATACTACTTGGAAAGTTGATCCAAAGAATGAATTGCTGAAGTCGGAATACAAAAGATATAGGGGAAAGTGGGGTAATGCCGCCATGCGAGGTAACTCCGCCATAGGCCCTCTGACTGTAACTGACAGATTCAAATGTAAGATATTGGTGTTGACCTCTAGGGGACAATAATCTTAATAATATTCTAAACTTGCAGAAGTGTGCTGCAAGTTATAATATACGAAATTTCAAGTTACCTAAAAATTGTGTTCAGCTTATAAAATTCAGGTGCAGTGAATTAACAGTAAGTCATATTTTAATAATAACTTTTGCATGCACTGTGACTTTCATTCTATCAAATGGCTTTAGGGGCGATTGTGTGTTATTCGTTTTTCATCAAATTTGCAAACCAAAGAGATAGATGAGCAACAATATCAAAATGGCAAAACGGGGTAATGCCGCCAAAGATGTCGGGGGCAAATCCGCCATATGGCGGTATAACCCCATCAACGTTACTGGTTATCATTCAGTAATAATTGATTTTAGACCATTACTCGAACTCATACGTGCACTACTGAGAAAAGACAATGGATTTCGGAAAGTTTGGAGGCTGCTATGATGGCAGTTGCTGGAGGAAAGTCAGTAAATAGTGTATCAAAACCAAAACAGTTTAACATTCCAAGAAGCACACTGAGAGATCGACTAAAATCTGGGAGTAAAGAAGCAGGTATAATGAGAAGGAAGCCGGTCTTTACGAAGGGAACAGGAGATATTATTTGCTGATCATATCATATGTTTATGGTGTAACGACAACGGAACTGGTAAAAATGAACCGTACCGATGCGTTATGTGTGGCACATGGACCCAAAAAGCCTGCAGTGGCATGGATAGTGCCAAAAATTACGTGCGCGACTTTTATACACCATATAATTGTTTTGTTAAATTTCCTAATTTATTTCATTAAGAATTTTTATTAAGTTTATAAACGTATATTTTATATAGTTTTGTTTTATAAATTTGTCTATGTTTATTTTATTTTCATAATAAATGCGTTATTTTTCCATCTGACCAACAAAGTTTTTCACATTATCACAAACTACACCTATGGCGGAATTACCCGATATGGGTGGCGGAATTGCCCCAGCAGGTCTGGGTAATACCGCCAGGTCAATGTTCCAGAAAAAAAATATTTTTGTACAAACTATTCTGGGATTCATCTGTCGCGTGATGTAGTTGCATTAGGAATGTTTCTGGGCATAAAGCAAACCAAAGAAATCTACGATAGCTTGGACGATTCGCAAATGGCAGACATTTTCTCTTAAGGTGGCGGCATTCCTCCACTCTCCCTTATTAAAATTCTTGATAAAGTAATAGAACAAGCAAAAATTATACACGAGAAAAAAGCAATTGAAAAAGCTTCAGGTGACCAAAAAAAATTATGGTCTATAGTAAATCAAAAACTTTCTAACAGGACTAAGAAAGATGATAATATAAAATACATAAAAAATGAGTCGGATCAAAAAATCTACAATCCCATACTAATAGCGGATACAACGAACAACTTTTTCTGTAATATTGGATCTAAACTAAGCGAACAAATAATCCTACCATCAAATGAATCTTATAAAAGTCCACCTGAAAATCCTTATACAATATTCCTACAAGCAACAAACGAACTCGAAATACGCAAAATCATATAACAATTAAAATTAAAGTATGGAGCTGTTGACGCCATAGATGTAAAAACGCTTATATCATTAGTAGATTTTATAACTGAACCTATCACACATGTAATCAATCTATGCATTGAAACATCGGTTTGGCCAGACTCGTTAAGAAAAGCAGAAATTAAACCTATACACAAAGCTGAAAACAAATATACACCATCTAACTACAGACCCATATCCCTGATCTCCAACGTAGCTAAGATTTTTGAAAAAGTTATTCACTATAGACTTTCAGATTTTTTGACCAAACACAAAATCATATCTTACAGACAATTTGGTTTTCAAACGAGCCTTGGTACCAACCATGCACTAAATGCTATAACAAATCTTATTTATAATGCAGTTGATAATGATGAACATGTCGCCGTAACTTTCTTGGACCTGGCAAAGGCTTTTGATACTGTCAACCATGAGCTGCTATAGGAAAAACTATATAACTATGGGATTAGGGGTAAAGCTCATATGCTCATAGTAAGCTATTTGAATAACAGAGAGCAGAGAGTAAAAGTAAATGATGTAGTAAGTAATTATTGTAAAATCAAAACAGGGCTGCCACAAGGTACTATCCTTGGGCCTTTATTTTTTCTTATTTATGTCAATGAACTATTGAAAAGTATGGCCGAAGAGACGTTAGTCTCCTTTGCTGATGATACAACTGTAATCTCAATTGAAAAAACATGGACCAATGTAGAAGATAAAATGAACAGTTACTTAGATAAGATCAGCAAATGGTTGGCAGTTAATAAACTATCCTTAAATATAAATAAAACAGTTTTTATGACTTTTGGTGCCTATACTTAGTAATAGTGTGCCTGAAAATATTTTTATAAAAATTAAGGATCAATTGTTAACAAGAGTTGAGAGCTGTAAATACTTGGATGTAGTATTTGACTTCAACATGAAGTGGAATAAACACATCGAATACTTAGTAAATAGAACTAAATACCTTATCTTTATTTTTCGTAACATCTCCAAGTACTTACATGCAATTTGATACACTTAAAATACTCTATTACTCTTTATTTCAAAGCATTGTTAGCTATGGAATAATAGCATGGGGTGGAGCGTACCAGTCTACTTTGAATATTTTGCAGAGAATACAAAATATAATTTTGAAAATTATTTACTTACAAATCATCTTTGAGCAATTCCTGTTACCCTCTCAACATTGAACAACTCTTTACTCTAGAATCTTTTAAATTTTATTATAGTTCACTAATGAATCAATTTAATTATTTTTTAAGTTGTACTAGGCATAACAGTATTCCCCTTCCAAAGAGAAAAAAAAGAGAAAAGTAGCAAAAATAGCTTCATTAAGGCATTATCAACCTTCAATGCCAAATGCCAAATGAGCTGAAGACTTTAAATAGTAAAAATAAAGTTAAATTTAAAATAAAAAATTGGGTTCGACAAAATATTTAAATGAGTTGTAGCTATTTTTAGGTATATCTATATAAACAATATAAAAAAGGAAATGCCATATATACATATACATTGAATAATATATTAGTTTAAGGATCAATTAATTACAATTAATTTCTTTAGTTTTAATTTTAATTTAGTTTAATATTAATTTTTAAGCAGCCTGCTCACAGGGAGTCACATCCCTCTGCGGACTACTTTCATTGTATTGTAATGTATAAACTGGTAAATAAATAAATAATAAATAATGTCATGTCCCTCCTCACAGTCAAAAATGTTCATGACGCATGCACATATCGCCTGCTATCCCCAGGTCTTTAGCTTCATTTTTGCGTATTTTTTTCCACAATGCTAGCGGTATAGAAGTTTAAGTATATGGGTATCCCATTATTTTGATTGGTGGAACGCATTACACATCTTTAGGGGATTCCTAAATTAAGGAAGCCCTACCTATTTTTTCCTTATAGAAAAGTTGGTGGAAACGGGCATTAGAGCGTACACGACAGGAGATGCTGCTCTGTATAGCCGCCGTAGAACGAAAGTGAAGCCAATTTTTCGTCGGCCGCCATTAGTTTCGTTCTCACCTTGATTACATTAGTAGCTTTCGATTTACTTCACAACTGAAGTGAAGTATCACTTCACATAATTTTAAACTGTTCGATTAATAACTGAAATGAAATTAACTGAAGCGCTTCAGTTCAACTAATCAAGCTATCAGCCCGCTTCACTGAATCACGTCAGTACATTCTAACCTTAAAATGTGTTGTTTTGTATATTGACATGAGTTATGGAGGGTAGAGGTACCTTTACCCTACATTACTATTGGCGATTCGACGAAAGATAAAAGATAATCTAATTTCATGTGTGATTGTCAAATATAAGAGAAAATTAATTTGTCTATATATAGTCTATGTGCTTCATTTCAAAATGCCCCGTTCGATTTATAAATAGACGCATCAATTCTGAACAGAAGTGATACGGAGTAAATAGAAAGTCACTATTTACAGCTTATTTTTGATTTTCATTTTTTGTACTAGTTTTGAGTGAAAACAACGAATTTTTTATCAATGGTGAAGCTCTTAGATACAAGAGTCGCTGTCGAAAAAAAGATTTTATTCTTTGGTATCTCGTTTTAAGCTTTAAATATATAATAATTAACACTATAACGTAAATGTTTGAAAAGGAAAAATAGTATCCTTAGTTTAAATTGAAAAAGAAATAATGTTTTAGTTGAATATCCTTGAACAAGCTGGGCACTACCAGTGGTGTGCTGACAAAGGATAACATATTTGTCAAATAATATGAAAAGCTTCCAACCTATTTAAGATATTAAATAAATATAAACCGATAAAAAAAACACGATATATATCAATGATATTTATCTGATATATATCGAGTAATATATGTATATCTGCGAATCCTGCTTTATAGTAAACAAAATGCAGGTATCCTTTAAGCAAGTAGCAAATACGTCTTTGTTGAATTTGCAAGCTTGAGAAAAAACATTACAAGTAACATTCAAGTTGTGCCTATTTGAGTGATGCGAACAGAAGCAATAAAATTAGTCTTCTATTTCAAAGCTTAGGCAACTAACTCTACATTACAAAGTATATTATATTGTATATAAGTCAATGAATTAGTAATTTGAGAATATTATTAATATAAGTTAACCTCTAGTAATAATTATCAGAAGGCAGAGCAAAAGAGAGCAGAAGTTCCTCCATATTTCATGGAATTAATATATAAGCAGATTACATTTTTAATCATTTCTATATCTATTGTTTGTTTTTTATGGTCTATGAATCTTCTTCACAGAAAACAATCAATTCAAATACGTAGTTTGACCTACTGAATGCACATTTATATTCAGTTTATATCTTATGACAGCAAAAGATCCGGCAACGTTGACGTGCTTTTTAGAAAATTACGCATGCGCAAAGGAAGCTCCAAATTAGACCACCTAAAGTGCAAGAATGTCGATTTTTAAATCAAATTTCATTTAAAATATGAGGTTACTGAGGGCTAGAAGTTTCAAATTTTGGATCATACTTTAAAAATAAAATATAGGAATGGTCGATTTATGTCAAATCTTGTAAGTCATTTAGGTCAAATCTTACATGTCGATTATGGGATCTACCTACTGTGAGTTTAATTTTTTCTATGCATTTAGAGTTTAGCGATTGCAGTAAGTCTCAAATATCATATCTTTTAAGGGGGTTTGGGGGTGGTACCAGGTGGAACTAACTATTTAAGTAAGTCAAATTTCGTTTCTTGTGTTTGATATCAAACATTTCTGTGGTTTTAGAGTTTTGTTGATTTTAGCAATCAAAAAATATTTCAATAAACAGACAATTCTTGACAGAGAAACTCAATATGTAAATTACAAATACCTATGAAGATACAAAATTTGATGCCAAATAAAAGTCAAAGAATCTGCTCCAAACATTTTAAAGACACCGGGAAACGAGCAATAATTTCACCTTTTAATAATTATTACCACACAGGCCATTATATGCACAATTTTGGAAACACATAAGACTTTCAAAATGATAACATATTGAAATAACTAATTTTAGCTAATAAGCCATATTTTGTATTTTTTCAATAATTATCGAAACATATCTTGATAACGTTTCTTACCATATAAACCTTATTACATTTCGATTGACACCTCACAAGCAATATTTTAAAACCTTTTGCAAGAATGTGAAACTTTCAATAAACAGATGACATATTTAAATATTTTGTTTTACAGTCTGTCTATTCAACTTTCAAATGATACTTCAAACAAAATGGTAGATGTCAATTTTTATATTTAAGTAATGACGATCTTTTCCTAACAATACTATACTAGGCATATTTTGCGTCAAATTTATGTTTTACATGACCTCCATCCTTCTTAGTGGCTCCCAGGGTACCACCTATTCTGTAATTTCACTCAAGTTTTGTTACCACTCGAATCGTCATTTCCATTCAAGCAAATGGCTTGATTTTATTGATCTTACATTATAAAAATAATTGGAAAGTCAACAAACTGAGAAATATTCATACGGATAAGTTGAGCTAGAATTTTGTAGAAAATAGAAAATGAATAGGTACCCAGCACGTGCTATTTTAAATTATTACAATACGACACTAACCTATATCCAGTATCAATTTTCTTGAATTACAAATTTGAAAAAAACAACCGTCAGTTAATATTTATACCTACATATTTTGCGTTATCTAAGGTACCGATGACCTGCCACTGACAAGTATACGTCCATAGATTTAGTCAGAGAAAACATACCTCTGTGCACATAATTCAGTAGACCTATAATTTGATCCTTGAATTTTTTTGTGAAGCTCACTATGGTGATAGCGAGTTTAGTACGCATGCGCGAGAGGGGAAGTTGGGGAGGTGGCTTGGAGTCACATATAAGGCTGTTCGAGCACTAGTTTGGGACGGTTTGATAACTGTTTAAAATGCGCATGTGCGGTCTCGAACACCAAACTGCAGTTTACAAACTACCCCTTCCACTTTCTTACAATTTCGTCGTCATAGAATAAATGACTATGCCGATAGATGTGTTTTATGACCAAAGATAAGAAAGAACATCAATGATGGACAAAACACAAAACTGTATCAAAACCAAAACAGTTTAACATTCCAAGAAGCACACTGAGAGATCGACTAAAATCTGGGAGTAAAGAAGCAGGTATAATGAGAAGGAAGCCGGTCTTTACGAAGGGAACAGGAGATATTATTTGCTGATCATATCATATGTTTATGGTGTAACGACAACGGAACTGGTAAAAATGAACCGTACCGATGCGTTATGTGTGGCACATGGACCCAAAAAGCCTGCAGTGGCATGGATAGTGCCAAAAATTACGTGCGCGACTTTTATACACCATATAATTGTTTTGTTAAATTTCCTAATTTATTTCATTAAGAATTTTTATTAAGTTTATAAACGTATATTTTATATAGTTTTGTTTTATAAATTTGTCTATGTTTATTTTATTTTCATAATAAATGCGTTATTTTTCCATCTGACCAACAAAGTTTTTCACATTATCACAAACTACACCTATGGCGGAATTACCCGATATGGGTGGCGGAATTGCCCCAGCAGGTCTGGGTAATACCGCCAGGTCAATGTTCCAGAAAAAAAATATTTTTGTACAAACTATTCTGGGATTCATCTGTCGCGTGATGTAGTTGCATTAGGAATGTTTCTGGGCATAAAGCAAACCAAAGAAATCTACGATAGCTTGGACGATTCGCAAATGGCAGACATTTTCTCTTAAGATGGCGGCATTCCCCCACTCTCCCTTATTAAAATTCTTGATAAAGTAATAGAACAAGCAAAAATTATACACGAGAAAAAAGCAATTGAAAAAGCTTCAGGTGACCAAAAAAAATTATGGTCTATAGTAAATCAAAAACTTTCTAATAGGACTAAGAAAGATGATAATATAAAATACATAAAAAATGAGTCGGATCAAAAAATCTACAATCCCATACTAATAGCGGATACAACGAACAACTTTTTCTGTAATATTGGATCTAAACTAAGCGAACAAATAATCCTACCATCAAATGAATCTTATAAAAGTCCACCTGAAAATCCTTATACAATATTCCTACAAGCAACAAACGAACTCGAAATACGCAAAATCATATAACAATTAAAATTAAAGTATGGAGCTGTTGACGCCATAGATGTAAAAACGCTTATATCATTAGTAGATTTTTTAACTGAACCTATCACACATGTAATCAATCTATGCATTGAAACATCGGTTTGGCCAGACTCGTTAAGAAAAGCAGAAATTAAACCTATACACAAAGCTGAAAACAAATATACACCATCTAACTACAGACCCATATCCCTGATCTCCAACGTAGCTAAGATTTTTGAAAAAGTTATTCACTATAGACTTTCAGATTTTTTGACCAAACACAAAATCATATCTTACAGACAATTTGGTTTTCAAACGAGCCTTGGTACCAACCATGCACTAAATGCTATAACAAATCTTATTTATAATGCAGTTGATAATGATGAACATGTCGCCGTAACTTTCTTGGACCTGGCAAAGGCTTTTGATACTGTCAACCATGAGCTGCTATAGGAAAAACTATATAACTATGGGATTAGGGGTAAAGCTCATATGCTCATAGTAAGCTATTTGAATAACAGAGAGCAGAGAGTAAAAGTAAATGATGTAGTAAGTAATTATTGTAAAATCAAAACAGGGCTGCCACAAGGTACTATCCTTGGGCCTTTATTTTTTCTTATTTATGTCAATGAACTATTGAAAAGTATGGCCGAAGAGACGTTAGTCTCCTTTGCTGATGATACAGCTGTAATCTCAATTGAAAAAACATGGACCAATGTAGAAGATAAAATGAACAGTTACTTAGATAAGATCAGCAAATGGTTGGCAGTTAATAAACTATCCTTAAATATAAATAAAACAGTTTTTATGACTTTTGGTGCCTATACTTAGTAATAGTGTGCCTGAAAATATTTTTATAAAAATTAAGGATCAATTGTTAACAAGAGTTGAGAGCTGTAAATACTTGGATGTAGTGTTTGACTTCAACATGAAGTGGAATAAACACATCGAATACTTAGTAAATAGAACTAAATACCTTATCTTTATTTTTCGTAACATCTCCAAGTACTTACATGCAATTTGATACACTTAAAATACTCTATTACTCTTTATTTCAAAGCATTGTTAGCTATGGAATAATAGCATGGGGTGGAGCGTACCAGTCTACTTTGAATATTTTGCAGAGAATACAAAATATAATTTTGAAAATTATTTACTTACAAATCATCTTTGAGCAATTCCTGTTACCCTCTCAACATTGAACAACTCTTTACTCTAGAATCTTTTAAATTTTATTATAGTTCACTAATGAATCAATTTAATTATTTTTTAAGTTGTACTAGGCATAACAGTATTCCCCTTCCAAAGAGAAAAAAAAGAGAAAAGTAGCAAAAATAGCTTCATTAAGGCATTATCAACCTTCAATGCCAAATGCCAAATGAGCTGAAGACTTTAAATAGTAAAAATAAAGTTAAATTTAAAATAAAAAATTGGGTTCGACAAAATATTTAAATGAGTTGTAGCTATTTTTAGGTATATCTATATAAACAATATAAAAAAGGAAATGCCATATATACATATACATTGAATAATATATTAGTTTAAGGATCAATTAATTACAATTAATTTCTTTAGTTTTAATTTTAATTTAGTTTAATATTAATTTTTAAGCAGCCTGCTCACAGGGAGTCACATCCCTCTGCGGACTACTTTCATTGTATTGTAATGTATAAACTCGTAAATAAATAAATAATAAATAATGTCATGTCCCTCCTCACAGTCAAAAATGTTCATGACGCATGCACATATCGCCTGCTATCCCCAGGTCTTTAGCTTCATTTTTGCGTATTTTTTTCCACAATGCTAGCGGTATAGAAGTTTAAGTATATGGGTATCCCATTATTTTGATTGGTGGAACGCATTACACATCTTTAGGGGATTCCTAAATTAAGGAAGCCCTACCTATTTTTTCCTTATAGAAAAGTTGGTGGAAACGGGCATTAGAGCGTACACGACAGGAGATGCTGCTCTGTATAGCCGCCGTAGAACGAAAGTGAAGCCAATTTTTCGTCGGCCGCCATTAGTTTCGTTCTCACCTTGATTACATTAGTAGCTTTCGATTTACTTCACAACTGAAGTGAAGTATCACTTCACATAATTTTAAACTGTTCGATTAATAACTGAAATGAAATTAACTGAAGCGCTTCAGTTCAACTAATCAAGCTATCAGCCCGCTTCACTGAATCACGTCAGTACATTCTAACCTTAAAATGTGTTGTTTTGTATATTGACATGAGTTATGGTGGGTAGAGGTACCTTTACCCTACATTACTATTGGCGATTCGACGAAAGATAAAAGATAATCTAATTTCATGTGTGATTGTCAAATATAAGAGAAAATTAATTTGTCTATATATAGTCTATGTGCTTCATTTCAAAATGCCCCGTTCGATTTATAAATAGACGCATCAATTCTGAACAGAAGTGATACGGAGTAAATAGAAAATAGAAAGTCACTATTTACAGCTTATTTTTGATTTTCATTTTTTGTACTAGTTTTGAGTGAAAACAACGAATTTTTTATCAATGGTGAAGCTCTTAGATACAAGAGTCGCTGTCGAAAAAAAGATTTTATTCTTTGGTATCTCGTTTTAAGCTTTAAATATATAATAATTAACACTATAACGTAAATGTTTGAAAAGGAAAAATAGTATCCTTAGTTTAAATTGAAAAAGAAATAATGTTTTAGTTGAATATCCTTGAACAAGCTGGGCACTACCAGTGGTGTGCTGACAAAGGAAAACATATTTGTCAAATAATATGAAAAGCTTCCAACCTATTTAAGATATTAAATAAATATAAACCGATAAAAAAAACACGATATATATCAATGATATTTATCTGATATATATCGAGTAATATATGTATATCTGCGAATCCTGCTTTATAGTAAACAAAATGCAGGTATCCTTTAAGCAAGTAGCAAATACGTCTTTGTTGAATTTGCAAGCTTGAGAAAAAACATTACAAGTAACATTCAAGTTGTGCCTATTTGAGTGATGCGAACAGAAGCAATAAAATTAGTCTTCTATTTCAAAGCTTAGGCAACTAACTCTACATTACAAAGTATATTATATTGTATATAAGTCAATGAATTAGTAATTTGAGAATATTATTAATATAAGTTAACCTCTAGTAATAATTATCAGAAGGCAGAGCAAAAGAGAGCAGAAGTTCCTCCATATTTCATGGAATTAATATATAAGCAGATTACATTTTTAATCATTTCTATATCTATTGTTTGTTTTTTATGGTCTATGAATCTTCTTCACAGAAAACAATCAATTCAAATACGTAGTTTGACCTACTGAATGCACATTTATATTCAGTTTATATCTTATGACAGCAAAAGATCCGGCAACGTTGACGTGCTTTTTAGAAAATTACGCATGCGCAAAGGAAGCTCCAAATTAGACCACCTAAAGTGCAAGAATGTCGATTTTTAAATCAATTTCATTTAAAATATGAGGTTACTGAGGGCTAGAAGTTTCAAATTTTGGATCATACTTTAAAAATAAAATATAGGAATGGTCGATTTATGTCAAATCTTGTAAGTCATTTAGGTCAAATCTTACATGTCGATTATGGGATCTACCTACTGTGAGTTTAATTTTTTCTATGCATTTAGAGTTTAGCGATTGCAGTAAGTCTCAAATATCATATCTTTTAAGGGGGTTTGGGGGTGGTACCAGGTGGAACTAACTATTTAAGTAAGTCAAATTTCGTTTCTTGTGTTTGATATCAAACATTTCTGTGGTTTTAGAGTTTTGTTGATTTTAGCAATCAAAAAATATTTCAATAAACAGACAATTCTTGACAGAGAAACTCAATATGTAAATTACAAATACCTATGAAGATACAAAATTTGATGCCAAATAAAAGTCAAAGAATCTGCTCCAAACATTTTAAAGACACCGGGAAACGAGCAATAATTTCACCTTTTAATAATTATTACCACACAGGCCATTATATGCACAATTTTGGAAACACATAAGACTTTCAAAATGATAACATATTGAAATAACTAATTTTAGCTAATAAGCCATATTTTGTATTTTTTCAATAATTATCGAAACATATCTTGATAACGTTTCTTACCATATAAACCTTATTACATTTCGATTGACACCTCACAAGCAATATTTTAAAACCTTTTGCAAGAATGTGAAACTTTCAATAAACAGATGACATATTTAAATATTTTGTTTTACAGTCTGTCTATTCAACTTTCAAATGATACTTCAAACAAAATGGTAGATGTCAATTTTTATATTTAAGTAATGACGATCTTTTCCTAACAATACTATACTAGGCATATTTTGCGTCAAATTTATGTTTTACATGACCTCCATCCTTCTTAGTGGCTCCCAGGGTACCACCTATTCTGTAATTTCACTCAAGTTTTGTTACCACTCGAATCGTCATTTCCATTCAAGCAAATGGCTTGATTTTATTGATCTTACATTATAAAAATAATTGGAAAGTCAAAAAACTGAGAAATATTCATACGGATAAGTTGAGCTAGAATTTTGTAGAAAATAGAAAATGAATAGGTACCCAGCACGTGCTATTTTAAATTATTACAATACGACACTAACCTATATCCAGTATCAATTTTCTTGAATTACAAATTTGAAAAAAACAACCGTCAGTTAATATTTATACCTACATATTTTGCGTTATCTAAGGTACCGATGACCTGCCACTGACAAGTATACGTCCATAGATTTAGTCAGAGAAAACATACCTCTGTGCACATAATTCAGTAGACCTATAATTTGATCCTTGAATTTTTTTGTGAAGCTCACTATGGTGATAGCGAGTTTAGTACGCATGCGCGAGAGGGGAAGTTGGGGAGGTGGCTTGGAGTCACATATAAGGCTGTTCGAGCACTAGTTTGGGACGGTTTGATAACTGTTTAAAATGCGCATGTGCGGTCTCGAGCACCAAACTGCAGTTTACAAACTACCCCTTCCACTTTCTTACAATTTCGTCGTCATAGAATAAATGACTATGCCGATAGATATGTTTTATGACCAAAGATAAGAAAGAACATCAATGATGGACAAAACACAAAACTGGTTTAGTTTAGGACTTTGGTGGTGTTCTCTGAAAGGAATTTCTCCAACAACAGAGAACACTATACTCCAAGAAGAAGAAGACGCTTCAACTGCGCCTGTCTCAAACTGAGTTTGGAAATCGTCAAACTACTGCTCGAACATCTTACTAGTATTTGGGAATTAATTATTTCATCTTAAATTGAAGTGCGAAGGCGTCTGACGGTTTGGGACTGGTTTGAATCGCTGCTCGAACACCCTTTATGTATGCCACATATGGTATCCATTCATGTTAACAAAATAGGGACAGGTCCCGTCTCTTACCAAAAAAGTTCATGATGCATGCGCATATCGCCAGCTATTCCCAGTTCTTTGGCTTCATTTTTGCCTATTTTTTTCCACAATGCTAGCGGTATAGAAGTTTAAGTATATGCCTCCAAGACTTCAAGATTTAGTTAGTCATCACATGGCTTCGCTAGCTGTCCGAATTCGGTCTCCTTGGTAATTCCATGCTCGCAAGAGGTCTTCTATGGGCACGACTTTTCCCTATTCTAAGGCAAAGAATAAAATATGTTTTATATTCTTAATTCTTATTCTTTGCTCTAAGGGTTAGGCCACGGTCGTACTATCACACATACTGGAATCAAAGGTCGATTACATAAGCAAGTGGGTCGCTTAGCGTCTTGTTCAAATGTCAAAGTTAACGATAGCACTGCGAAATTGAGGAAATGGTATGTTACTTATAACATTAAATACCTTAATCTTATTAAAAAGTTATGAGTTTATTAGCGCAGAATATAGTGTAGAGACCTATCGAGATGGAAATATGTTATCGTATACAGTTTGAATCATCATACAACTTTGCATTATCATTTGAATTGGTATTTTTATGTTTTAAGCAACATCCCCCTTCAAATGCGAACCAAGCGGTAGAAATTGGAAGCTGAAAAGGCTGAACGCTAAGTGCGGGTTTACGTGATTCTTGGTGTGCGTGAGAAGCTGGCGCGCGCAGATTGCTTCGCGCTCGTAAACAGATTAAACGTATGGTGGCAAATACGATCATTTACGAGTCATTAGCGTGCGCCACGGTCCGCTTACGTGAGATGCTGGCGCACGCGGAGACCGTCAAATATTTCCCGTGACAAATAATACAACGCGCGCGAAGCTCTGCTGGCGCAAAGATAAGGATCATGTGACCACAACGACCAATCACGACTAGACATTCGAAAAGTTGTCGTGCTGTCAAAAGTCAAAATCAATTGAAATTGAAATTATTATTCATTCCTTTTAAAGTATATTTGTGTTTTTGGCGATATACATTAGATTTAACCGAAATTGTAAAGTGTAGTTTTGATTTAGTTTATTTTGTGTGTTTGATTTCTTGAAATAATGTCATCTTCGGGAGAGAAAAGAAAAATAATGAAAAAGGAGGAGAAGACCGCTGAGAAGGCAAAAGAGGAACGACTGAGAGATCTCCTGATAGTGAAAGTGGAACAGAGGCCCCAGTTGTACGATAAAGAGAACCCTGGATACAAAAACCCTCAGCTGAAAAAACAAGCTTGGGACGAAATATCCAGTGATTTAAAAGGTGAGTGAGTCTATTTTTTAAATACTTTTCTTCCTCATAATTATAGCAAAATGTTTAATAAAGTTTCACAGATAGACGCTATGCGTATGTGGAAATCTCTCCGGGATGCCTTTACAAGAGAGAACAGCATGCGGAAGATTGAAAATGTGAGTGGAGCTGCAGCAACCCGTCGAAAATCATTTCAGTTTTATGAACAGATGAAGTTTATCGAGGGCTTCATACGAAGAAGAGAGTAAGTACATTTAATTACAAATTTCGTCTAATGAGAGTAAACTTGACAGCCAACACGAATCAACAATTAAATTTGTCATAAATTAAAAAGTCACCAACACAATTGAAAGTATATTAAGAATTTAGAAATATATTATTCGAAGTGTAACTTCACTAACTTCAAATATGTTTTTGTGCATGTATATTAAAATTTTACCAGTGATATCTCATCAGATTACAGATTTCTATAAAATCATGTTAGATAGAATTAAATTTCGTTAATATAGCTTGCAACAATGTATAGTTGGTTGTCTAACTCTACAAATTTTGAAATCAATTCTTGATTTGAATTAAATAGTATTATCCATACTAATATTATGAATCTGAAAGTGTATTGATTGGTTTGTTTGTCTTTCTTTCACGTTTCAATGGATTGATTTTTGATATGCTCGCAGTAAGAGGCCCGAGAATAACATAGGCTACTTTTATCCCCAAAAATTGATGGTTCTTGACATTTAGAGGGGTAAAATGAGGGAATACATTTTCTATGGAAAAATAATATTGGATAGACATTTCGACTTGAAAATTCAAAAGCGTAGGTACTCTCGAATCAAATAAGCAAACCGTATCTCATGATTTTTGGAAATTCAAACTCTGAGGTGAATAATTTCATAAATTGATATGGGTGTCGTTTTTTGGGATGTTGATTGCGAGAACAGTATTTATTTTCAAGTCAGTTGAAGAAGATTTCTCTGATTTTTGCCTGTGAAGTCACGGGCATTTGCTACTATGGTATATTTATAAATCATGTTGGCTAATCGGTACCAAATAATGTACAATCTAATTGCTCACTACTATTGAATAGCAAACAAAAAGAAAAGCGACACAAACTTTACTCTAGGACTCTATCAGCCTTATAAACTTTGTAGTGTTACTCTGATATTTCAAAGGATATTTTTTAGAAGCATCTGTTCCATGGAAGATGGCGGAAAGGCATCAAGAATAGATGAAGAAGATGGTAATAGCCAACTTATTGAGGTAGAACTTGATATGTTTGATCCCAACTACTCCCCGGATAGGAGGGCTGTCGAGGAACTGTCTCAGTTTCTAACAGAAGTGCATGCAGGTTAGTAGATACATGTGTTTTATTTTTGGTGATAATCTAACGCAATATCGCTATTCATTTGTTCCAGAAGTACAGCCCTGTGAGAGAAGCAGCCCACGCAGAAGCCCTCGAAAAGTGGGAGAAAGTTCGATGGCCGCTCCCTCTACCCCCAAATATTCCACTCCTCTCAGCACAACTCCAATTCTGTCTCCCAGGAAGGACAAGACCACTTGCAATTCGAAGAAGAGCAGAAGCAAAATGGACACGGACTTGGGGGAAGAAATCACCAGGGTAGTTGGAACGCTCGATCAGGCCATACGTACCCATCACCAAACCCTCGACACTTCCCAACAAAGTGCTGAGGTGATCGAAGCTCCCAGTTCGATTGGGAACACGCTGGCCTCTATTTCCAACCCAGTATTGAAGAACAAGTGGAAGAGGAAATTTCGCCTTATGCTATGCGATATGGAGGATGATATAGAGGACAATAATTAAGAAACTTTTATTTGTTTTTTTTGTGTTATGTGGAGAATATTTTTTTTATTTGTTTTTAATGAGGATTCTTATTTATTTTAATAGCTGTAAGATAGAAATCAATATTTTTATAATAAAGATTCAAAAATATCATAGTTTCAATTTTTATTTTCGCCTGATGAGGATAGGATTGGAATGTTAATAAATAAAGCATATATTGATTATCTATATATTCATTTCAACTGGATAACTTGGATAAAACAGAATGATCAATTATTACAATTTTTATGATAATGAATCAACAAAACTTTTGAAAATAGCATTCATTTTAGAATTATTTCCTATAAAAGAAACGTTCCAATAATGACTTGACTCACAAAGACTTATTGGTCTCATTCGGATTTGACTCATTCACGCTTATATGAGCACCCCAAAAACCTTTGCAGATTCTTTCCTCTTGCCATTTCACTGAACCTACACTACTAAAATAATCTGCAAGGGTCTCACGCATAGCGGTTGCTGATTTGGAGCAATTCTTTGAACGACTTGACGGTAATGCCAGCATCGCACTTTGCTCCCCTTCAACATGCTGACGCCAGCCACCCTCTCGAATGTTACCATCTGATAGTTCTATATCAACAAATTTTTCAGGACAGTACTGCTGCCTAGCAGCAATATCACGAGAGCGTATTATAAAGTTATGTAGGCAAACTGATGCCAAAACTATAAGGTCAGCTGTCTCTAGGCTACAACAAATGGGTTGTCGAAAGATTCTCCATCGTGCAGTAAGAATACCGAACGCATTCTCAACTACCCTACGGCCCCTGCTCAGTCTATAGTTGTATATAGCTTCCTTCATAGACAGTTTCCGTGTTGCAAATGGTTTCATTATATTGGTTCGGAGCTGAAAAGCATTGTCAGCGGCAAAGAAGTAATCGACAGTTTGATCAGACCCTGGTAAAGTTGAGCGGTCCGGAGTATTCAATTCATTTGATGTCAGTTTGCGCCCAAACACCGATTCTAACAAAATCGCTCCATCATTTAATGAACCTTCGCCACCTACATCAATAACTAGAAATGAATAATCTGCATCGGCCACAGCCATCAAAACGATGCTGAATGCTTTCTTATAGTTAAAATACAAACTTCCGCTGGCTTTTGGCTGTTGGATTTGAATATGTTTGCCATCTATTGCACCCAAACAGTGAGGAAGGTTCCATCTTTTCCAGAACCTAGAAAATAATTAAAATATTGTATCAATCAATATATGAAGTTAAATGCACCTTTACTTCGATGTAAAAATCCAAAGTGTCACAATCAACTTACTCTGATGCTACAGTTTTCCACTCCTCTGTAGTTGAAGGAATTGAAAGGACTGATTTATGTAATACTTTTACAATAGCTGCCAGGGTTTCACGAATAATTTTGGAAACAGTTGCACGTCCACATCTATAGGAAAAGCTGAGAGACGCTTGGCAATCACCTACAGCAAGATAGCGAAGTGTCATTGCCAGTCTCTGATGGGGCAGAAGAACTGTTTTCATATTTTTTTTCTTGGAAAGCATAGGACCAACCAATCCAAGCAAGTAATCAAACCTTAGAACATATCGATATGAGAGCCAGATTTTTTTTATATAAATTTCATACATAACACATCCACTTACCGTTGGTACGTGAGTCGTGTGTAATTAAAAAATAAGGCACCATCAAACCGAAGCTCTTTTATAAGGTTGTCACCATCGCCCAGCTCTCGCCTTCTTTGAAAAAGGGGTCGGACTCCAATAGTACGTCGACGTGAATATTTTTTTTTCAATAATATTAACAGATGAGTCAACTTGAGTATTAAACTAATACGTTTCAGAGATTGTTGTTGATTCATATTTTTAATAAATTATCGAAGCTCTTCTACTAAGGTTTATTATATTTGGTATCACTAGTTTTGACAATCGTAGTACCAGTCATAATCTGTATCGCACTAGATTAAAAAAGCGCACTACGTACGTTGTAGAGAAACTCATAAATGGGTCGGCGCAAAACGGTCGCGCAAACCTGTTCAACGTACGCGAAGCAATCTGCGCGCGCCAAGAAACTCGTAAACCCGCACTAACAGAACCAAATTTTTTACGCTCGTTTCAAGACCTTTCTGTATCTGCATGCGACAATCACTTATCTATAAGGGTGTTCGAGCAGTAGTTTGGACCAGTTTCCAACTGTGTTCCGTGATTGTGGAGCATGCGCATATTAATTTCCGTCTTCTTAAAATTAAAATGCGCATGCCTCTGACGGTTTGAGTTTGGTTTGAAATCCTGCTCGAACACCCTTTATGTGTATCTGTATGACCGTGGGCTAGGCCATAACCTAACATATTTACTCTATGGATGGATGGGCCAGTTTAGCCAGGTATATATTCTCTGGTTTAGCCTCATGATACTATAACGTTTAGCCTGTAGTGTTCTCTGCTAGCCTATCTTGTTGGACCGGGATTTTCTGTCGATTAGATTAGCTTAGCAGTCCATGGATATACCATTTTAATTCTTTCAATTCGAATAACCTTTCGTTTGTCATTTTTTCAGTGAATTAAAATGGCCAAAGAATATCCAGCGGACTGGGATATAGAAATTTACAGAGATGATACAGAACCTGATCACCATTGGGAATTACGGCAGGCTTTCATGAAAGCACATAAAGGAAAATTCAGTGAAGAATATACTGTCGCGCTTGCAAAAACATTCACTAACATAGAGTTCATGGGATGCAGGTATGTTATAGCCTCAATTTGGTCATTGTCCAGAATAAACACTCCTGTTATTTTAAGTTTTTTTCTTAGAAAATGGTACTAAATCATTGAAGAATAAGACTGAAATTAAATCTGGATGTGCCAATTTAGTTTACCAATTATTATGATTACACGCACAAGAATGTCGTATCTCACAAGTGCGAGGTTGTCGGTTTGTGCCCTTTTGGTATTGTCGCACAAAATCCTTTCATATTACTACTTTCTTACAATATTTTCCTGTCATGGTTTTCCTTGCCTTAATTTTTGTTCGCACATTTTTCTATATCAAAACTCATTCAAAAATTGTTTTGTACCATTTTTTTTGGAAGAAACGGTGTACCGAAAATTCGCTTTTAGTTATCCTGCTTCCTTAATGATACGAATTGCTGAATTGTCTAAAGACGTAGCGAAGGAATATCGCGAAATTAAGAAGACCAAACTGCAAAGAACATTTGTTTCTGCTAAGGATGCTGCTGAAAATAAAGCTAGTAAGTTTCATTCCAATCTGTAAACTTTTTTCTCCCTATTCGCGTTATTGGCCTTTTAAAGAAGTATTCCCATTTAAGAAATAGATTTCAACATAGTGTTAATACTGGAATATTTACTTTCAGAAAGAAGAAAAACTGATCCAGGACCCCTACCTCAAAACAGAAGAACATGATTGACTCTTAGATGAGTACCAAATATACGATATTATTTTCAATGCTTAATTGGGCTAACATTATTTCATTTATGTCGGTAACTGAGTCAGAATTCCTAATAAATATGTGATTTGATTTTTTTTTCATTTAAATAAATTAAACCCTATATTTCGAAATAATAGACAGTTTATATATAAACATTTATTTGAACAAAAGTAGAATTTTTCGTAAAAAAAATTGAATAATTGGTCAATTTACATTTATAGATAAACTATATACAATGTTTAGATGAAGGGAAAAATCGATCAAAATGCTTTGTCAGTCAATCATAAATTTTACATCATTCAGAGTACAAGATTCAATAAAGGACGCCTATACTATTTAGCATTAAGAACTTGAATGATCCGAACAATCCGCCAAATTTTTATCTTAATAAAAAATTATTTTCCATTATTACTACTATTATTATGTAGACTCTCAATTGAAACACTTAACTGCTCCAACCTTTGTATCAATTGACTCATTGTGTTTTGCGATCTTTGAATATTATCATCGCTCAAACTCGGCTGAGTCGCTGATCCCAAATCGAAATGGAGTTTGGCAAGTTTTTCTTGTTGCTCACGAATATTAGTCATTTGCTCCATGCTGCAGCCACTACCAAAAGCTCGAAGTTTACCCGAATGAAAGTCTGCCAAAAGTCCTAGCAAGGCTCTCTCCATGTGACGAACGTCCGGTACTTGGGACAGAAAAGAATGGTGTCTGATATCTGCCTCACTGTTTTCTATTACGTAGGTGCAAACGAAAAACAAAAAGAAAACCATAAAATAAGAAATAAACAAATAACAAAGCCATAACTTATCAAGTAGTGCAGGGCCAGTTAAATGAATTAGATAAATTATCAGAATGTATAAATAAGAAGCAACAAACAAAAGTAGATACATACTGAATGATAGGGTGAATTCAATTCATCAAAATTAAGCTCATATCTTATTGGAAAAACTAAAAAAATATCATGGTAAGTAAGTAATATAATAATCTAAATTTTTAAAAGGCTACTGGCGCGTATATAGAAACGCATCTGTCGTACGAGGAAAATATCAAGTAACGACATAATTCATTCTAATAATCTAGTGGTCTCATAGTACCATCAAATTTTAATTAAAGATTTTCTAGGTAATCTAAAAATTACCTGTAGGTCTATGTATAAATCATTAGCTGAAAACAAGTGGTAAGGTACGATTAAAATTTAATTTTGAGTAAAGCATAGCGAACTAATATTAAAGAATACTTCTTCATACCAGAAGTATCTGTTCTAGACATTTTCCAAAATCTTAGCGAAATAATTCCTGTTGCGGGTACGGGTAAGTACATGCTACGAATGGTAATAGCCCTTTTAAAACTTAGGAGATTGAATATTACAACTACCTAAATTTGATTATATAAATAAAAAAATACCTTTGTGCGTATTCCTAGGTCTTATAGTACTAGCTTTATTAGAATCCCTGATTTTTCTCTCATTTATAAATGTAATTTTAGAAGCAGCAGTATTGGTCTGTCCCTTTTTCATACTGTGAGCAACTGAGCTACGACTTGTGTTTCCAGAGGATGATATCTAAGAGCATGAGCTATTAATAACATTGATTTTGTATAACAATAAATATTACCACTTTATTGCTTTTAATGGGCGATATTACTTTAACTTCAGTATCATCTTGAACGATGCTATCCTCATTTTCGGCATCACTAGACACTAATTGTTGAAGTTCCGAACTTTCTCGAGGCTCCATTTTTAGAAATAAAATTAAAAAACCTGAACAAAATATTATTGAACCTACAAATCACCGAAAAGAAGGAAAAAGTACCTTTACCTATTTTATTTACAATTCACTCAACTGATATAATCATAGAGTATTAAATAGCAGAGAGCACACTACCTCCAAATAAACAGGTTATAGATTCGCAACTCTATGACCTATGATGTAAAAATTCACGGTCCGTAGATCTCTATGGACCGTGGTAAAAATTGTCAAAATTGTAAGTACTTGACTGCCATCTCTGCCTTTCCTGGAGAACTAGATGAGGAATTTTCGGTCAGCGGCAAATTTGAAATGTAATAATATCTCGTTATTTGAGATCACCTTACTTTATATCAGAAATCATATTCTCAATTAATTTCGTAGGTTTTGTATAAAGTAAAATTTTATTGCTTAGCTTTATAAGGAAATCTAATAAACTAATTAATAATAAGAATCAACAATATTGATAAATACAGGGAAAATAAAAAAGACTTAATACGTATTTATTTAAATCTATTCTAAACAAATAATAATATCTGCAATATCATTATTCTATTTTTATTATCAATCATTATTAATTACTGATTTTATTATTATTACAGAACCATGTTAGATTGATACAAATATGTTGTGGAGAAGACTTCAAATACAACATCACTCCACTTTAAGAATATGGACTTTTTCATCAAATATCTGCAATAATTGATAAACAGTAAAGACTTCATTGAAAATAAATCAAACATATTGTTATTTTCTGATATAAAATTTTATTATGGTCAAAATATACAGAGATAAAATTTATAGTTAAATAACTTTCCTTGGCAAAGTCTTAAAAAAACTCTACTAAACGAAAAGAGATTAACAATTAGATGTGGATAATACGAGAGTCAACTAAAAGATGCTTCATGGTTCTACAGATACCTATTTAAATATAATTATAATGCACTATGCTTACGGTTAACAATATATCTTTATTTTAATAAATGATTCAGCTATAATGAGCATATAACTTTACAACCAAATAATTCAACATAGCTATTTTTTTAAATTGTTGATATTGTTACGTGGGTAGTTTATCATGTACTTACTGTTATTATTTCTTTTAGTTTTGTATTTATTCTGCTACAATAGTGTTGCTTGTGTATTTCATTATGTAGTTCTAAAATTATAGTAGATTTATTCTCGATCCTTCCAGAAACTTTATGTGAGGTACAATTTGTCATACTATTGTCAGTTTGACAAGGATCTAGAACATTAATTATGTTCGTCTAGATAATCATAGAACATTTTCGATGAGTGTCATATCATGATTCAGATATATGAAGCCGTGACGATCACGGGACACAGTCAGTTTATTGTATCAGTCAATTGGAGACATAACTCGAAAGTAGTTGGAACGCGATAGTCAAAGTGACAAGTAGTGACAGTTGTACTACAACAGAAAGCCGTGTACAGTGTGTTTGAAAATAAATCATTGGAAGCAATCTGCGAATTTTGAGTATTACGCAAGTGAACTCACCCCACAACGTTTAGCACAGGGTTAAACGTTACCATTGGTGTCAGAAGTGGGATCTTCGCATTTTGCTGAGAATATATGGTGAAGACCAGGTCGAAAGATTACGTCGGAATGGCAAATATTCAAGATTTAATAGAGTTCCTGAAAAAGAATAACGAAGAACAAGAAACAAAAATGAATCAATTCTTAGAAAACCAAGAAAGAAGTAGGCAACAAGATAGAGGAGAACGGGAAAGTATTAGAAAGGAAGATCAAACAAAAATAAGTCAAATTCTAGAAAATCAAGAAAGAAGTAGACAAGAACAAGAAAGAAGCAGACAAGAACAAGAAAGAATTAGACAACAAGATAAAGAAGAACAAGAAAGAATTAGAAAGCAGGAAAAAGAAGAACTAGAAACAAGAATAAGACAAATCTTAGAAGAACAAGCAAGAGTGCGACAAGAATATAAACAGGAAGTAGACCAGAATTTAGAGAAAGTTGACCAAAAACTAGAGAAAGTCCAAGAAAACTTCATACAAAATTTTCAACTAATGGAAGACAAGATGTTGCAAAAAGAAGAAGTTGAGCAGAAATTAGAAAGAGTTCAAGAAAATTTTGATCAAAAACTTCAAATAATAGAGCAAAAGATGTTGCAAATGAAATCTGAAGTACCTCTGAGAAGATCGTCTAATGAAATTCAAAATGGTGTAGTAAAAATCGAAGCCCCAAAATTCGATGGTCAACATATAAAAAGCAATTTGATGCTGCTGCTTTGGCTAGTGGTTGGTCAGATGAAGAGAAAGCCACCGCATTGATCTTGGCTCTCCGTGGTGATGCCTTGGAAATCTTAAATACCTTAACTGGCGGCGAACCTTCGTATGAGATTTTAGTGGATCAACTTGAAATGCGTTACGGTGACCAACGTCTACAACAAGTTTATCAAGCACAGTTAAAGAATAAGCAGCAACGGTCTGGAGAAATACTACAACAATATGAAATTGATGTTTCCCGGCTCGTTTGACTGGCATATCCTACAGCACCAAAAGACTTTCTTGATAGGGTAACGGTACAAACATTCATTGATGGTATAAGAGATATTGAAATGCAACAAGCCCTTCGGTTAAGTAGTCCTACAAGAATTGAAGATGCCCTTGCACGTGCACTTGAATACGAAGCTGCTAAACAGGCGTCCAGAAGTCATCTCAGACTGCGACAGACACGATGGATCAATTCAACCCAAGAGAAGTCGTATGGCAATGGTAACTCCATCAATCACATTATTAAAATGTTACAAAAATTGGATGGGCAAACAAATGAACAAAGAACTAAGACTTTGTGTTGGAATTGTGGACAAGAAGGACATATAAAGAAGAATTGTCCACAGCCTCAAAATAGCAATGTGCAGGAAAACTCCAGTTAGCCAGTTTTGCGGGGCGAAGACTGGCTTACTCCAACCAAGCCCCAACATCATTAAAAATCAAAATTTCCCGACTGAGTCATGAAGGATCCAGCTTGGTTGTGAAAGGAAGAATATGCGGTCGGGATTGTAATATTGTTATTGATACTTGTTCATGTTCTACCATTGTGCGAGCTGATGTTATTCCTGCTGGCAAAATTGTCCATCCCAATAGAAGTTATATACTTGAAACTGCAAATGGAGTGACAATACCCGTCATTGGTACTCTCGAGGCAGATATTCAGCTGGGAAAATCAAAATTCAGACATAAAGTATTTGTTGCCGAGATTTTGGACGAAGTTTTATTTGGGCTAGACATCATGAATAAATTTGGCTTCAATCTGAACCTCCAAGACCGAATACTCAAAGTTAATGAAGAAGAGTTCTTTATGTCAACATCTGAATCTAGAATAAGAAAAATTAAGGTAAACAGGACCATTACGATACCTGGATGGTCTGACAATCTCATCCATGTTAAAATAGAAGGTTCTAAGTGCAAGGAGGCACTGGTACTGGCAAGTAATCCGGAATGTCTGCCAAAGGAAATGATTATAGAAAACGCATTAATAAATCCTTCAAGTGAGCATCCAATTAAGGTGAGAGTTTTAAATCTGTCCAAAGAACCTAGAGTTTTAATGAAAAATGAAGTAATTGCCTGTGCGGAACCTATAGTATCTGTCAAAATCTCAAGCAGTCAAGGAAAACCATGTGCCAGAAAGGAAGAGAGCTGAAAGAGAGAATCATTTCACAACTTCCTAACCAACAGAAGGCAAAATTTGGTGATTTATGGGAGAAATACAAAGAACTATTTTCTTTTTTGGAAACAGATCTAGGACGAACTAATATGGTACAACATCGCATTAATATAGGCAACCAACAACCAATAAAACAAATTCCTAGAAGGGTAGCATTAGCAAAACAAAATGAAATGGCAATACTTATAGATAACATGAGGAAACAAAAGGTAATTGAACCTTCGAACAGTCCTTGGTTGTCACCGGTTGTCTTAGTCACAAAAAAAGATGGCTCGACTAGGTTTTGTGTTGATTATAGAAAAATAAATGAAATCACAAAAAAGACAGTTATCCTCTTCCCAGAATAGACGATACACTGGATTGGTTGTCAGGAGCGAAATGGTTTTCTACATTGGATTTGAAAAGTGGATATTGGCAAGTCGAAATGCATCCTGAGGATAAAGAAAAGACAGCATTTTCAGCCAATACTGGTCTATGGCAATTCACTGTAATGCCATTCGGATTGTGCAACGCTCCAGCGACTTTTGAGAGATTGATAGAAAGAGTACTACGTGGATTCATTGGAAAGAAATGTTTAGTATACCTTGATGATGTAATCGTTTTCAGTGAAACATTTGAGGAACACTTGAAAAATCTAGAAGAGGTATTTCAACGATTCTCACAAGCAAATCTTAAACTTAATCCCGAGAAATGTGCTTTCCTAAGAACTGAAGTGAAGTATTTAGGACACATAATATCCGCAAATGGTGTAAGAACAGATCCGAAAAAGACAGAAGTGGTTCATAATAGGCCTGTACCAAGGAACAAAACAGAACTGCGAAGTTTCTTAGGCCTGTGTTCATATTACAGACGGTTCGTAAAGAATTTTGCTAGTATTGCTCGTCCATTGCATCGACTAACTGAGAAGGAAAGACCTTTGGACTCCAGAATGTCATAATGCTTTCGAATATCTGAAAGGTGCTTTGTGCTCTTCTATTGTTTTGGCTTATCCCCAGAGGGAAGGAGAATTTATCCTAGATACTGATGCCAGTAAAACTGGAATTGGGGCAATTTTGTCACAAAGAATAGAAGGAGTGGAGTATGTACTAGCATATTACAGTAAGAGTTTATCAAAGGCTGAACAAAATTACTGTGTGACGCGGCAGGAGTTACTAGTTGTAGTCAAGGCAATAAGACATTTCAACAAATATTTATACGGTCAGACATTTGTTCTAAGGACCGATCACGCATCACTTAAATGGCTGTTTCAGTTCAAGAGCCCAGAAGGTCAGATAGCGCGCTGGCTCCAACAACTTCAAGAATATGACTGCAAGAGATTCATTGTGGAGCAAGTGGTGGCCATTTAGGTATCAATAAAACTTTATCGAAGATTAGAGAGAGGTTCTACTGGTTAGGAAGCCGTGCTGACGTAGAGGACTGGTGTCGGCGATGCGATACCTGCTTTACCAGTAAAGGCCCAAATACCAGATCCCGCCATAGGATGCAGCAGTACAATGTGGGTGCCCCATTTGAGCGAATAGCCATCGATATTACGGGGCCATTTCCAATAAGCAGCTCTGGAAATAAATATCTCTTGGTCATCATGGATTATTTCAGTAAATAGCCAGAGGTAGTCGCAATTCCAAATCAGGAGGCAAAAACAGTGGCCTATGCCCTAATTGAACATTGGATAAGTCGGTTTGGTGTGCCGTTAGAAATTCACTCGGACCAAGGTCAAAATTTTGAGTCGGAAATCTTTCAGAGTGTGTGTAACCTAATGGGGATTAAGAAAACTCGTACAACTCCACTGCATCCACAATCCGATGGAATGGTAGAGAGATTTAACAGAACACTAAAAAATTATTTGAGGTCAGCAATCAATGAACACCAAACAAACTGGGATAAGTGTATACCGCTCTTCCTACTGGCCTATAGATCTTCCACTCATGAATCGACCAAAGAATCCCCAGCTGGCATTGTGCTTGGTAGAAATCTGAAACTTCCGTCTGACATCTTGTTTGGTTCACCAGGCGAACCTCCCACATCTGTAGATACCTACATTCAGAGTTTGAGGCGAAGACTCGAGGAAATACACAATCTGGTTAGAAAACAGTTGAAGATTTCTAGTGATCGAATGAAGGTCCGATATGATATTTGTGCAGAAACCGGACAATTTAAAATTGGTGATAAAGTGTGGTTGTACAATCCACAAAGACGAAAAGGTCCTTCTCCAACGTTTGACAAACAATGGGAGGGACCATATACCGTTATCAAGAGGATAAACGATGTGGTATATAGAATTCAGAAATCCCCACGCAGTAAAATGAAAGTGGTTCATAGCGACAGACTTTCACTGTACAAAGGGACTGAGGTGACATTTGATCGGGACGATCAAATTTAAGAAGGGGGCAGTGTTACGTGGGTAGTTTATCATGTACTTACTGTTATATTTCTTTTAGTTTTGTATTCATTCTGCTACAATAGTGTTGCTTGTGTATTTCATTATGTAGTTCTAGAATTATAGTAGATTTATTCTCGATCCTTCCAGAAACTTTATGTGAGGTACAATTTGTCATACTATTGTCAGTTTGACAAGGATCTAGATAATCATAGAACATTTTCGATGAGTGTCATATCATGATTCAGATATATAAAGCCGTGACGATCACGGGACACAGTCAGTTTATTGTATCAGTCAATTGGAGACATAACTCGAAAGTAGTTGGAACGCGATAGTCAAAGTGGCAAGTAGTGACAGTTGTACTACAACAGAAAGCCGTGTACAGTGTGTTTGAAAATAAATCATTGGAAGCAATCTGCGAATTGAGTATTACGCAAGTGAACTCACCCCACAACGTTTAGCACAGGGTTAAACGTTACAATATATTCAAAATGATAATATAGCGGAATATGTACATATATACAAACCAAATAACCAATAATATAAATAATATCTGAACGCTAATATAAAAGGTATCAGTTTAATTTGGTATTTTGAGAAAAATTAATTAGGTAATAAAAATATTAGACTATATTATTATGTATTTTCAGAATGATTTACAGCAATGATTTGTCGTAGTAGAGTAGAAATAGAACCGTTTTCCACCCTGAAGGGCAAGAAAATGGATATATTAGGTCTTGCCGAGGGTTGACCGTACGGAGATCACCCTATTAATTCTTTTCATGAACATTGTGTCATTACCTACCTTATCATGTTGCGGAAGCTACTTTCGAACGGGAAAAGTCCCTACTCCTCTTTTCTCATAGTTCCTTCGGCCGGCTAGGAGCGGCGCTAGACCTAGCGAAACGCTCTCTCTTCAGTACCTTCTTCCCTGCTGACGGCAAAGCTTTACTCAGGTCAAGCCTCGGCAAGACCTAAAATATCCGTTTTCTTGATCTTCGGGGTAGAAAACGGTTCTATTTTAGTTCTGTGTCTTCGGCTTGACCTTACGGAGAAGTGTATATCCTCTGCCGGCACCAGCATAGTGTGACCCATTTCCTAGTGAATTATGCGGAAATACTAACCGTCTCGATGACTCCTGATTACTCCGAAATCAGCCATTAAACAGGAACAGCAGGACAATAGAATAACCTAGCGACCTCAACTCCTTCTCCCCCAAGGGAATCATGCAGGAAAAGGATTTAAAACAGAAGGGTTTACTCAACACATACGCTTTCTTCCTTTTACAGTCGAACAATTCGCAAGGAATTTTATTATAAAAAGTCATACAAAGATTTACCCAAGAGCTTATAATATAACTATCAATCTTATTTATATGGCCTTGAAGGACCCCCTTAAGCTAATACTCATGTGTGCACTCGGATTTTGAACGATCTTGCAATAGTGCTTAAAAAAATTTCCCGAACCACGCCAGTTACCTTTTTCTAGAATAGAGTCCAATGGAGCATTGTTTTGGTAATCGAATGATGCTACCGCCGATCGGATAGAAACCGGACCAATATCAAAACCCAGATCTTCGAACGGGTTTTTCAACCATCCCGCAATTATAGCCCGCGAAGCTGCTTTTACCTTTCCCCTAGTGGTAATGAATAGAGAAGACAAGCCATCTCGCTCCCTTCTTCTAGATTCCGATACCTTGATTAGCTGGTGAACCCACCTGACCAGGTCCAACAAGCGATCACCTGAGCTTCTAAGCTCCCAACTCGAGTGACGTTTCTTATCTTCTTATCCGTCTTAGACCCAAACATAGGCTAAAAGGTAATGATCGAGTCTGATAGCTGGCAATGCTTTTCATCTATACTAATGAGCGTTAAGTCATGGATCTTTCGATCAGAAGCTAGTAGCAACAAAACCGCGAAACCTGAAAAATACTATCTGGGTCTGGAGGATGAGTCTTTAGCTAATCTATCAAATCTAATACATCCGAATAAGTGACTTTGGCATAGATAAAGCAGAGGCCCTAAGACTTATTGCTTTCAATATGGACGTAATCAAGGGATGCGCCGATAGGCGTTCATTTTCTTCAGGTGATGATAACGATACCACGACTGATTTGTGCACTAGGATCGTCGAGAAGGCCTGCTTTTTCTCCCTGAACAGGAATGAAAAATAGGAACAGATTTCAGAGGCACTTGATTTATCTGACTGTACCTCCGAGTGCCTACACCAAGACATTCATTGCTTCCAAGCCGAGCGGTAGGTTTTCAACGTTGACTCCCGCCACGCGGACTGTAAAAGATCAACGTCCTCTGAAGGCAAATTTGAAACTAAGGAAGACCACCCCGTACCTCCCATACCTCCAAACGAAGCTCCTCTGCCTTGGGCGGAGGTAGGCCCGTGGATAGATCGATTAGGCATTGAGCCAGATTTCTCAACATAATTGGTGCCTCAAAGGCCCTGCTTTTGAGGTCTGCCCTCCAAAACAGATTCTCCCATCGTGGAACCACTAAGATAAAGATTCCCGATGAACCGTTCAGATGCTGCAAAACTCTGGGTATGAGAGGAGCTGGTGGAAATACCCATGCTAGCTTGAACCTATAAGGCCTGCTGAAGGCAATGATGAACGTTGCCTGAGAGTCCCTTCCATCTATAGCCACATAATTCGGAACAATACTTGACTGATCTGACGCGAACAAATCTATCTGTAGGATTCCCCACCTGGAAAACACCATCGAGGTCATTTCCGTCTTCAGATGCCAATCGGGACGGATCGTCCCCCTCGACAACCGATCTGCTATCGTGTTGCCCGGGAAGGTAATAGGGAAACAGCGAAACCTCGAAATCTTTGGCAAACAGGAGAATGAATGATGAAATGAAATGAATCAAGATAAAACAGTATGCATGATTTTTAGTTTGGGAGAGATTCCTGAAGGCAATGCTAAGCTGGTGAGATCTCTGGGAGTAAATCTGGACCCAATTCTGACTTTTGAGGGGCACATTAATATGATAGCAGGGATAAATAATCTAGGAATATTTTCTTGCTAAAAAATCTCTTCAAGATTCTGCCACCAGCAGTATTGCTTCAGGCATTTCATTGTATTTTTCAATCGGTGTGTGTGTATGCGATTCTGGCTTGGGGCCACTCGGCTCATGCCAGTCGTATCTTTGGGTTACAAAGGAAGGCAGTACGAGTGATCATCGGACTGGGGTATAGAGCTGATGTTCGAGGATTCTTTTTTGGTTTGAAAATTCTGACTGCACCAAGTAGATATATTTTGGAGAGCCTGCTTTATGCCCACTTTAATGTAACTAGATATGCCTAAAACAATTTATATCACCAATATGACACTCGGTATGGCCAAAACATTCGAGTGATTTTTTTAATACTGTATAGAAGCCGTATTTCAGTTAATTAGTATGCTCCAATTTTTTATAACAAAGTACCTGATAAAAAAGGGAAATGCCAAACAGCAAAGGAATCGTCTGCCGTTCGACCTGCCGAAACTCGGACAGCCGGGCGGCAGAGACGATCCACTGAGAAAGGGTCTCAGTGGAGCAGGAGTGCGGAAGTACCTGCGACTCCTCCATCAGGGACTTGCACCTGAGGAGGCCAGAAAACAGGCTCTTCAACACTCCATACCACCTACTGTCCCGACCCCGAAGGTAACACCGATGGGAAAAGGGACAGGAAAGAGAAGCGCGGAGCATATCACTCCTCCGGAAAGGCGTCAGCCTAAAAAGCCGAAAACAACTGCAGCAAAAACCGAGAATGCCAATGGATACGCTGCAGCTGCCAAAGCCGTAAAGGCTATTCGTGTGGATATCATACCCAAGGAATACCCTAGAGTAATCCTTGAACCACAGCGGCTCTCAACACTGGAGGATACTCTAGTGGAAGAGATGAGCAGTGGAGAGGTGAAGGGAATGCACTTCACCGGTATATATTTCCGCTGTGGAATGATGCTGGTGGACTGCGGTTCTCAGGATTCGGCGGACTGGCTCATTGGAGTAGTGCCGGCCTTGAGGTCCCGTGTTAGTGGCGGTGGCGGAGAAAAACATCCCCAAACCCGTCACTGTAACGGTGTACTTCCCAAGAAGCTTCGAAATGGAGACGGAGAAGATCCTCCGACTCGTCGAAGTACAGAACACCTGGCTCAGTACCGAAGCCTGGAAAGTTTTCAACTCCATAAAGGAGGGAACCGGTACTGTGCTCACGATTGGGATCGATCACCAATCAGGAGAGGCCCTGAAGGCAGAAGGATGCGTCTTAAACTTTAGGTTTGGATGTGTGTCTGTCTCGGGGCTAGGACAGAAAAATAATCCTGCGGGAGGTCCAAAAGATGCGGAGATGCCCTCCACATCTACGGACTCCGGTGTGCAGGATAAAACTGCTAGCTCAGGTCTGGTCGAGGCCTCTGCTGGCTCTGCTAAAGAAGCCGGGGCGGCAGAGAAATTCTCTGCAGTCCTGGGGGAAGGGCGAACCCATGCGGGGGTCGAGGCCATAACCCGAGACCCAGTTACCCGCTCGAGCTCCAAGGAGACTACCCTCCCGATGAATCTTGATGAGGGACAGGAGGAAAGAGAGGAGAAGGGGAAATAGAGGCTGGACTACCCAGCCCCTACACCCCAGACTACAGCACCTTCATCCCTTTCTCCAAGGTGGCGCAAGTGAACTTGCATCACGCGAAGGGAGCTTCAGCAGTGATTGCAAGGCTATTTGCGAAATCCCAACTGGATTTTGTACTGATCCAGGAACCCTGGACAGGCAAAGCAGGCCAAATTAAAGGTTTGGCATCTAAAGACTCAGAATTGATCTATGACCAGAGGCAGGAGTCCCCTCGTGCCTGTGTGATCATAAGAAACAACATTAATTACACATGTGTTTCAGAATTCATGACTCGGGACCTAGTTCCAATTCTAGTACACCTCAACACTGGGGGCATCAACCGAGACATAATTATTGCATCTGCTTATTTCGCTGGAGACAATCCTGCAATACCTCCAGTCGAAGCTCAAGAGCTAGTGCAATACTGCAATAGCAGACAACTGTTAGTCATCATAGGCTGTGATGCCAATGCGCACAACGTTATTTGGGGAAGCACGAACAACAACCCTAGAGGTGAGTGCTTCCTTGAATATCTCTTAGCTAATAATCTAGAAACCCTTAATGTGGGAACAACACCCACTTTTGTCACGAGAGCAAGAGAAGAGGTCCTGGACGTAACAATTGCCAGCCTTACTGCCAGGAATAACGTATTTGATTGGAGAGTGATGGAGGAACCTTCTCTCTCCGATCATAGGATTATAGAGTTTAGGATTGCGGGGGAAGTAACCTCACTGTCTCCAACTCGTAACCCTAGAAATACAGATTGGTCTAAATATAAGACCCTTCTGAAGCAAAATTTGGAACAGATCGAAAGTAATGGGGTCAAACACCCACACTGCGATCTGGATCAAGAGGTCGAACTGGTCAGTGTGGCGATAACGGAGGCATTCCAATCAAGTTACCCACTCTCAAAAGCTCGACCAAGCAAGGAAGCACCTTGGTGGAATAAAAACCTGTCAAACCTCTGATTAGAGGTCCATCGGCTCTTCAACAGGGCCAAAAGAGACGATAATTGGCAGGGCTACACCGAGAAGATCACACAATACAATAAGGAGATCAGGAAGGCCAAGAGGCTTCACTTTCAAGCTTTTTGTGAAAAGATCACTTCGACTCCTACTGCAGCCAGATTGCAAAAAGTCATGGTAAAAGGGGCAATCAGCCCCTTAATAACGCTCAAGAAGCCAGACGGGTCATACACTGAGGGAGAAGAGGAGCGATCTGCTCTACTTCTCAAAACACACTTCCCAGGAAGTGAACCCCTCAGTAGTATTGACGTAGCAATCCAAACCAAGAATCCTCGCAAGAAAGATTGGAGTATTGCTAAGAAGATATTCACAAGACAAAGGTTGGAATGGGCAACCTTATAAATCGCCGGGAGTAGATGGCATATTCCCAATACTCCTACAGAAAGGAATGGAGGATATCCTTCCCCATCTCCTAAAGATTACAAGAAGCTGCCTAGCACGGGGCTTTATACCTAGCATATGGCAAAGAGCCAAAGTAATCTTCATACCGAACATAGGGAAGAAAAATGGGACTGATCCCCGATCTTTCCGACCTATCTGTTTAACATCGTTTCTACTGAAAACGATGGAGAAAGTAGTGGATAACTACATAAGAACAGATATTCTGAAGGACAAACCACATCATAAATGTCAGCATGCATACAGGGCGGGGCGTTCAACAGAAACCGCGCTGTATCAGCTAACTGAGGTCATTCAGAGTTCTCTGAGCAATAAAGAAATCGCAATGTGTGCCTTCCTGGATATATCTGGGGCTTTTGACAACACCACACATGTGTCAATCAGGGAGGCACTCACACGGCGAGGAGTGAACAAGACCGTTGTCAAATGGATGTATGAGATGTTGAAGACGAGAATAGCTGAGGCACAAGTAGGTGATCATACCACCTCTGTTAAAGCTACTCGTGGAACACCTCAAGGAGGAGTAATATCTCCCCTCCTATGGAGCTTAGTAGTAGACGAGTTACTCCACAAACTCACGGAGCTTGGCTTCACATGTATAGGCTATGCCGATGACATAGTCCTAATAGTCCGAGGAAAATTCGCGAACACCCTATGCGAATTATTGCAGGAGGGCCTCAGAACTATTGAGCAATGGTGCTTGTCAGTGGGGCTTAGCATAAACCCATCCAAGACCACAATTATTCCATTTACCAGGAAAAGGAAACTTCCAGCTATGAAACCTCTCACTTTGAGTGGAGACATAATAAGCTGGAAGGCTGAAGTCAAATATCTGGGATTAACACTAGATAGCAAGCTTCTGTGGAACAAGCATATTGAGGCTACTACTAGCAAAGCAATAAAGGCCTTAATGGCGTGCAGAAATCTGACTGGTGAGACTTGGGGATGTAACCCAAAAATACTGCGATGGATGTACGTCATGATTGTAAGACCAATAATATCATATGGGTCAATAGCCTGGCATGGCAAGGCAAGTCAGAGCAATACGAGGAAAACCCTCGATAGAATACAAAGACTAGCCTGTGTCTGTATCACTGGAGCCATGAGAACTTGCCCGACCAGGGCACTAGATATCATCACAGATCTCACACCTCTCCATCTAGTGATAGATAGATTGGCCCATGAGGCCATTCTAAGACTATCTAGGGAAGGTTCAGACATTGTGGGAATTCGGAATCAGAGAGCTTGGTCTTCTCTGTCCGAACACATCCCATCAGCAAACCTTCCCAGTGATGTAATGACAAAGAAAATTAGCATCGAGAGATTGGGACAGGGGGCTCACAACCCAAGCTCTCAAAAAGAATACCATTAAATGGTACACTGATGGTTCTAAGACCTCGACGGGGACAGGCGCTGGAGTGTTTGGGAATCGCAGCAAATGCTCACTTGCGCTAGGCCGCTGCCCACTGCTTTCAAGCAGAATTGCTTGCAATTGAGAGATGCGTGGAGGTGAACCTTGAAAGAAACTATCAGAAATGTGACATTGCAATACATTCTGATAGTAAAGCTGCAATTAAAGCACTGAACTCTCATACCATTGAATCTAAAATGGTATGGGAGTGCCGAAGGAAGCTCAATGAGCTAGGCAAGAACAACAGGGTCTACTTAGTCTGGGTTCCCGGCCACTCGGAAATCAAAGGCAACGAGGAGGCCAACACACTTGCCAGGAGAGGAGCACAAACTCCATTTAATGGCCCAGAACCCTTCTGTGGCACAGATAAAAGCACCTACAAGAAGGAGTTTCTGGAGAAGGAAAAAACCGTAAGAGAAACACTCTTGCGGGATACCCCTGGATTGGATCATTCCAAAAAGTTTCTAAAAAACTTTGATACTGCAAGATCCAAAAGGTATTTGGATCTCAGCAAGAACAAGCTACACCTACACACTGGATTTCTTACAGGACACTGTCGCCTCAAGAAGCATTTAATGAGATTAGGTCTAGCAGAGGATGACGAGTGCAGATTCTGCGGGGAAGAGGAGGAAACTCCGGATCACCTGGTGACGGAATGCCTCGCCATTGCTAGCGAACGCAAACAGTGCCTTGGACTAGCAACCTACAGTAGTGAGGAAAGTATCCTTCTTGAAGCCAACCCAGATACTGGAGTTCATTAGAACTCTGGAACTGGAAGGCGAGTTGTAGACCGCGTATAGGCGAGTGCAACTCAGGTAGGGGGCACAATAGTCCTTATGGTCGCAGTGCAATGTAACCCCCTCTTAAATCTAAATCTAAATCTAACCTGATAATATCAAGTTATTAGATCAGTTCAAGAAGAGGATTAAATCATTCCTTCTAACTAAAGCTTTTTATAGCATAGACGAGTTCCTTAATAATCCTGTGATATGTAGGTATATTTAGTGTTAGTTATTTATTAGTATTCTGTGGTGTTAGTATTTAGTTAAGTTAGGTAATATTTAGTGTTTTCTTTTTTTGCTACTTCTGTAGTGTTCTATTCATTTTTCAAATTTTCTAGTTTAAGTATATTTTAGATGTTCTACAGTCCTTATCACCGGTGCCTGCTGACATAAGGTATGATATATTTTAGATCAAACACTTGAATAAAGTTTGAATTTGAATTTGAGAATCTCCCTCGCCATTTCCAACAGGATCTTTGATCTCGTCCCCCCTTGATTCCTCAAGTAGGCTACCACCGTTCTGTTGTCCGACTGAATCATTAAAGATCATCTCAACAATAATTTCTTCAATTTCTTTACGGCTATAAGAACGGAGAACATCTCCTTTCTGTTGATATGCCAGTTTCTCTGTGTCTGAGTCAAAACCCCGGATTCATGGATCTCGCCCATCTGAAAGCCCCAACCGATGTCTAAAACATCCGTTGATAAAAACATTCCCGGCTCGGGTAGAATTTTTTTCCTTGGAACTGACAAATTCCTCGTCCACCAAAGACAATCGGCTTGAGCTCCCTCCGGCAAGGGAAACTTCTTTTTTGGCTTGAGTTCTGGCAATTCCTTGATCGCCCGCTGAAGACGCCTGGAAAAAAGACGTCCCAGTGGTATTACCAACGAAGCGAAACCCAGTCTGCCTATCAATGACTTGCCAGATTCCCAGCTCCATCTGCCCTTTCTTATTAACTGATTTAGACTCGCTGACACGAGCCGAATCTTGTCGCTGGGAAGATTCATTTTGTTTTTTCTTCGTCCTCGCCTTCAGAACCGATAAACTAGCACCCGAACTCCTCTCGAGCTAAGGAGACTTAGGGTGCGGTGGAGAACACACTTCGTTCACTGACAGCAAAAAATTGATGGTCTAAAATTCACTGACGCAAGTTTTGATGATACTGCGATACTGCGATACTGCGCATGCGTTAACTTTACTGCAAATGCTAAATTTGCTTTTCCCGTGGAGGTGGTGTAAACAAGTGCATTGAGAGTAGAAGCTGAGAACACTACCTCCAAAGTAGGTTTGTGTATAGATGATCCAATAAAAATTTTTTTTCATTCAAAATAATAGATATAATGGAATTAATCTTGTTGGATGAGAGTACCGGGACAAATTATAAAATCTAAGTGACAAAAGAGGAATTTGATGGAGCTAATAATGTTAAAATTATACCTATTGATTTTTTACGGTTGTTTATGGCGTTGAAAATTCAATGCCAAAGGTAGTATCTTAATATAAATCAACAGTTCAATTTCCCTGTAACTAACAGTTTCATTGTTATCTATATCTTAAATAATTTCAGCCGTCGTTCCTTCAGTCACGGATTGCGATTGACAGCTTGTCGGTCGGAAACAAATTTGCATCAAATGCTACCAACGACTAAATTTAATAAAAAACCGCTTGCTGTGCTTACTTCACTTTTATTGCTGCAATTGTTTACAGCGTGTTCTCGACCGCACCCTTACTAACCAATTGATGACTCGAGAAAAGATCAGGGGGGCACTGGACAGCCCGAACAGCAAACTTGTCATCTGAAACACCTTTTCCTTGTAGGCAAAGGAAAGGTACCTTCGATGCCCTTCCTTTATCGGGATGTGAAAAAAAGCTTGAGAAAGATCTTCACCATGAAGTCGCCTTGCTGCAAAAACATCGGCACCTTGCTTTGGTTTACCAACCGAAAGGTTTTGGGATTTAGGTAGCCATTGAGACGACGAAGATTGAAGATCTGCCGCACCTTTCCGTCCTGTTTCGGAATCAAAAACAACTGGGATAGAAACCCTGTTTCGGCTTGGGAACTCTCCACCACCTGCTGATCGATAAAGCTTTCGACCTCTACTGACATAGCCCTTGAAATTTTTGTTGAATATTTTCTTACCAGCTCGGCTGTGAATGGTATCGAAGGAGGCTTCTCCAAAAAGGGGATCGAATAACCTTTTATAGCTTTTAGTACTACTGGAGTAGCCCCTAGCTCTTGCCAATGATCGAGAAACCCCCTCAGCTGGCCCGCAACGAAACGGTCAAAAATTCCGCTCTCTATCCCGATGATGTGACATATCAGATTTTCTGGAATGACCACTCCGACCTTCTCGACGGTTTTTTGACGACGAGGTTGAAGCAGGCTGTAGATCCGATCGTGTTTGCCAGGATCAGCTCTTGGACTTAGATGATTTCGATTTTGAGAATTGTTTATTGTGGCTCGACCTATTCTCTTACCGAGCAAAAAACGATTTGGCTCCAGTTCGTGACGGGAACACCCGAAAGAAACCCCCTGTTCCTTGAAAAACTATGATAATTTGTCCTCATCAAAAAGGTGCGTGGCTGAAGGGAGAATTTGATTTAGTTCTGCTGTTTGGAAATCTGTCTTTGTCTTAAAAGCCTACCGCTTATATTCAATAGCTTCAGCTCTATGTGCGCACACAAATTGTAACAAATCATCCGATACAGACTTAAGAGCCAATTTTGAATCACTTAAATCAAACTTAATCTCCTCCGCCATTGCTGGGTGTTTAACGTCAGATTCTTTAGAGCTTTTCTCTGATTCAAAAGACAAAGGCAAATCGTGCCTAAAGTATCATCCAGTTTAATTAAAAATTTCGAAGCAAAAGATCTGACCGTCAAGCTTTCCAGTTGGCTATTGACTTTAAGGTCCCCTTCCTACAACATAATAAGTTAAATAAAAACGTAACTTACCTCCCCGTCGAAAACCTCACTGGGAATATGGAAATGAACTATTACACACGGTCCGAACGCTACAACAGCGTTTAATAGACACAAAACGTCTCGTTTCTTTATTGACAGCACTGTTCACTCCAAGATTGGAGGTATGTTTTCTCTGCTCCCCAAGATTTAACAGCTACTGAAGGGAGCGCGTTTCGCTCCGCTCCGCTCCTAGCCGGCCGAAGGAACTATGAGAAAAGAGGAGTGGGGCTTTTCCCGTTCGAAAGTAGCTTCCGCGACATGATAAGGTAAATATTTTGTTCGTGAAAAGAATTGATGAGGTGATCTCCGTAAGGTCAAGCCGAAGGCACAGAACTAAAATATGTGGATTTTCTATTTAAATATTAGCACAATTCCTTATAAATAAAATTACAGGGATAAACTTTGTTAGAATCGTTCAATTATAGATATCAAGTAAAGTGTTACATGTAAGTTACTAATAACATTTAGCTCAAGTAGAACGAGAACAAGTTAGGTGTTCTCTGAGTAGACCTCACAAACAATATGATACAACATTCAAGTGCCGTAATTGGTGTGTTCTTTGTCATTGTTACCACTGATCACGGTCGTATAATAAAAGGTCTTGCAACACCACGGAGTTTGGGAGGGCCAAATTGTCATGAATATTGAAGATATTTTTAGTTTGCATTATAGCCATTTTGGGTGTGGCGCTAGTCGCTAGTGTCAATGTGTCAGTGGCTGGTATCTGTTTAAAATTAATCTGAGACAATCATTCGTTTAATCGTTTTTATTATATAATAAATAATTCGCTTACCGTTTCTGAAATTAATTAGGCAATCCAAACCATGCCACTTTTCAGCTGTCAAGCTGTCAAGATGGCGTCTGGTTGGCAAGCAAGGTTGTAAATTCTTATTGTTTTGTATTGCTCAGCACCGCGTTCAGGTAGTTTTCTCGTTTTTATTCTACCTCTCGACTATTTTCTAAATAGTATTTAGTGTTTAAATGAATCTTAGTATGGATTCATGTAGCATCATGTAAAAAGTATCAAATAACAATTATCAATTAACAAGTATAAAAATATAGCATTCATGCACTCAAATTAAGAAGCAAAAAGTAAGCCTGCGCACAAGTCTGTCATCCACGGTATTTATTTTTCAAAATAACCTCTGTCCCCGCTGGATAACTGAAAACAAGTGTTTCGAATTCGAAATTTTCAATAAAAATGGAAGATACCGAATCAGTTTTCAAGGTGCCCAAAGAAATACACAAATATTCCAAAAAGTGAGGTTATTTACATCATCGGCTTGACCAATCCGCGTTTCTAAATTGATGAAGTATTATTATTATTTCATTTTAATGTAGAGGTACGCAAACTGCTCCTACAGTTGGAAACCCAACCTTCTATTCTATTAAACGTTCATTCATTATCAGAGAATGCTTCACGATTGCTGACAAAGAAACGGAAAATAAAAAACTCTGATAGCAAACCTCAAGGCTCGCTTTTGCAATGTTCCATCAACATCAAAATAACAATCTGGCTTTCCAAAAACTTCTTTCGATAATGAAGAGACATATATATATATATATATATATATATATATATATATATATATATATATATATATATATATATATATATATATATACGTGAAAGTATTTTCGAAAACAATAAATTCTGACAAGGTTTGTTAAGTCATGGACTGTTATTTACAAATTTATGTACTAATTTCATGTGAACCCTTTCGCTGATATCTCTATTTGCTTTTTTAAACCTAAATAACATTCAAGGACATCCAAAGTCTTATTAATATTCCTCCAAATTGGTATTAAATGTTTCATAAGAACGAAATGATATTCGTACATGTAGAATCTTTAAAATACCCTGAAAAGCTTCGTGTGTTCATAAATGAGAATATATCTGTAAAGGTAAGTAACAAAATGTATACCGCTGATTGTCATATTCCAACAAATCTGAATTTCAAATTTATTAAGAATGTTCGTAGGTTTCATTTCATCTGCAACAAAAATCCAGCTTGAATTTATAAATATCTTGGTTTCTTGTCTACTTTGGTTACTTTTTGAACATCATATAAATTTATGTTCAAGCGGAAATATTAATAGAAAGAATTACTATTATTTTATTTATTTTCAGTGCCTCTGAAAGATGCTGTGGTGTTAAAGCAGCTAATCAACAAAGTTTCTGGCATTAGCACTTGATAACGATGCATTCTTAATAGATTACAAATATTATATACCTATTTATATACGAAACACAATCTGCAGAAATAAACAATTTAAGAAGAAATGGACCTTTTCCTTTGTGCCGATGTACCTACCTAAGGAATATATGTTTTTTGCCAGCAATATATTCATATTTCAATATTATTATAAAGCAACGATTATATACTATATAAGAGTAGATAATCTTTAATAGTGGCGAATTATCTTCAATGTTAATTCTATTTTTAATCATATTATGATGTTTATATTTAAATTTGATTAGATTACTCCACTGAAATCGAAGTATGTTTTGTGTCTGTTAAATAAATGACCATTTTCACACAAAAAGTTCTTAAGGTGAGTTTATACAGTAAATAAAATAAAATAAGAAACAAATTAAGATAAAATAAGAAAGTTGAACATGCTCATTTCCATGGGAGCGTTTATACACAAAATAAGCTAAATTAAGAAATAAGAATAAGAACTAAAGATGGCCAACTTTCATCTTTATTTCTTATTTTATTTTGTTTGGAAACTGATAATGCGCATGATCAACCACCAGAGAACACTCAACTTGCATACAACACAAAAGTTTTTGTCAAAAAAGCTGTGATTTGATTGGTTCATTCTTATTTTTTATTTTATTTTCGTCATCTGTATAAACCAATCTTCTTTGAGATTATTCTTATTTCAATTTTAATTTGTTTCTTATTTTATTTTATTTACTGTATAAACTCACCTTTATTTCTTTTAATTTTGTTGGTTATTACGTATTTAATAAGTAATTTTTTCAATAGTATTCTGTGAATGCAACTATTTCCCGCGTTTTATAGATCTACTTGAAAATGTTCAATTTAGCGACCAACAGCGCCACCCTTATTTGCAACCAAAATCCGTTTACTTTTTTTAACCTAAGATATTTTTCCTTCTATACCCTCCATCAAGAATATATAAAGGGAGGATGACTAACTCTGTATCCTGTTCTATAATCAGAAGTGGCTGAAATAACGTCCCGTGATAAGTTGCCAATTTGGTAGGTTGCGCAGTATTTTACTGAGTTTTTATTGTTGTATTTAAGCTTCCTTCGCCCATACTACATAATGATGCGCTGCGTGTTTTTGCGCAACACACCGAAATGACACACGATAACCCAATGGTTTTTGTGCTACTCCCACTACTCGTGTTACTCCCTGTATTTGTTCATGCCCTCCATATCCAAGAAGTTCGTTCAAGTTCAACTTTCTGACAGTCACACGCACGCGCAATTTTAGATTGGTTTGTTGGCGCCGGCTTGCTGTCATCTCATCAGGGTCACAGATGTCATAGTACATTGAGAAATTGTTAGAAACGGTCACAAACAGCCATTATCATGGAATTATTTGGGCACAGGCATAGGACATTCTGTTCAAAAGAGCAACATTTCAAATGAAAGTGGCCGTTGCAAACGTCCCGCCGCGCATGCGGGGAACAATTTTCACTTAATGCAATCGGTCTATTGACATTAGATTAAATTTATTAATACTACCTGAGGAATATAGAAGAGTTGTTGATTAAATCACAAACATCGTCTGCTGGATCGTCTTCATCAATTGCTTTTTTTCGTTAAAAGAAGATACTAATAATGATTTTTCCAGGGAAAAGGTAATTAGAATATAGTGGCAGATTCATCTATCTGTGAAGTCCAAATCTCCAATACCCAAATAACCGAAGCTGTAAATACCGTGAACATTGACGTTTCCCCCTACTCTAAATCTCCAAATCCCCAAATAGCCAAATAACCAATTCTCCCACCCACAGAAGGCAGCTTTAATTCCTATTGATCCGACAAATGCCATGTTCAGATGGTTCGGTTAACAGGGGTTCTACTGTACAAATTTAAGTTAAGTTTTCAACTGGATTCGATCTCCATAGAATACGCGGTATTATACAATTTAAACAACCTTCTTTCTGAGAATGGTAATTGAATTTGAAATAGAATTTTATGAGCTCAAACCAAGAATATATAAAGGGAGGATGACTAACTCTGTATCCTGTTCTATAAGCAGAAGTGGCTGAAATCATATACTCAAACTTCTATACCACTAGCATTGTGGAAAAAATTAAGCAAAAATGAAGCCAAAGACCTGGGGATAGCTGGCGATATGCGCATGCCTCATGAACTTTTTTGGTAAGAGAAGGTCATGTTCCTATTTTGTTACCATGGATACCATATGCAGCATACATATGTGACTCCAAGCCACCTCCACCAACTTCCCCTTTCGCGCATGCGTACTAAACTCGCAATTCCCATAGTGAGCTTCATAATAAAATCAAATTATAGGTATATAGGAATTTTGTGGAATGAAATAACGTCCCGTAATAAGTTGTCAATTTGGGATATTGCGCAGTATTTCACCGAGTGTCTATTGTTGTATTTAAGCTTCCTTCGCCCATACTAAATAAGTATGCGCTGCGCTGATTTTGCGCAACACACCGAAATAACATACCATAACCCTATGTTTTTTGTGCTACTCCCACTACTCGTGTTACTCCTCCTCCCTATATTTGTTCATGACTCAAACATATGGGTGTATCATATATTGAGAAATATTCATAGCACCAATAATCTAAATTGAATGTTCGTTTTCTGAGGTAGAAAGAATACTTACAGGGCAAAAGTAATGTCGGAAATGCGAACTTTTTCAATTTTATTGGACTAATAAAGTCTGGATGAAATTAGGTTTGACAGACATAATAGTTTCTGAGGTCCATTTCTCAAATTCTGAAGAAATCATTCGCATCCATTCCCATCGACGATCAATGTCATTGAATGGGAATCGATATCTGGCAGAAAATCGTAAGGAATGTAGAGTTTGAGTTGAAATCATGAGATAAGTATATTTTTGTACAGATCTTTTACTCTTAATCTGACCTTTGTAAGATTAAGTTAGCAATAAATTTTGCTTAAAAACTGAAATAAGACGTAATTTCTTTTTATTTAGTACTACTGTTACTAACCTTCGAGGATGATCACTTCCACATGAACTATGGCAACGTAGATAAAATACGAGGGGAGGCACACTGCACTCATTTCAACGAGTTTTACAGGAGCTCTGTATAGCCGCCATGAAACGAAAGTGAAGCCAATTTTTCGTCGGCCCCCATTAGTCTCGTTCTCACCTTGGTCACAGATTAAATATTTATATCTTTAATCTGTGCCTTGGAGTTTCCAACTTATTTTTATTTTCATTTTTTTATGCTATTTTTTAATGAAAACGACGATTTTTTCATCTTAACACAATGGTAAAATGCGAGGCTCGTGAATACAAGAGTCACTGTCGAAAAAAGAATATGGTGATACGTGTCACGGTCCTACGGGACCATGGTTACATGTTAAGCCCGCTGCAGACGGAGTATGTTTTGCTGCACGATTGCTTGCTTGTTTTGCTGCACGATTGCTTGCTTGTTTTGCTGCACGGTCCGATAAAGATTGCCGCGCATGGTGTGTTGATGGCTCCCTTGCTTGTGTTGGCTTCACACGATGCAGGCAATTATGTATGTTAAATGACAGTGCAGAGAAATATGACTGTGACAAATGTTCTCTGTGACAAATGATTGAAAATATTGAACATTCTAATCAAGCTCTATTTCTAATCATTGTTACAACAGAGAAAATGTCCCAACAATCTAAAATAACATGTTATCATGAGCAAAATAACTTTTGAGTACGACTCGACTAGTTCCAAGTGCTCCGACAAGGCACGATGCGTGAAAACAATCACCGAAAATAGCATCGGTTCTATCATCAAATCATGCACGAGTTCAAGCAACCAACCGTGCAGGCGATGTTATTTTTGACCGACGAACCCTTAACGGAGGAGGTATACAATTCGACTGCTTTTTTTTTGGTTCGTGCGCGCCTTTTATATAGTAAACGAGCTCCGATTTTGATGATTTGGATTCATTTGAAAGAAGGGGATTGAGAAATTGTCCCATATTCATAAAAACGTAAATCCGAAATCTCCTTCCCTCCGAAAACCACCCCCGAAGGGGTGGTGGGGGCGAATTTTCTCGAAAATCGAAAATCTGAGTTGGTATAATTAAAGATAGGACAATATCCGGAAACGTTTGAATTGAACATTTTTTCAAAAGTGTTACGGTTTTCGAGCTAGACACTTGGTTAATATGTATTTTTGCTATGTGGAGAGGACAATTTCTTTCGAAAATTGAAATTTTTTCGATACTACATGAAAGATATAATTATTTGTAGCAACATTTATAATGAACATTTTTCCCTTAGAGTTACGGTTTTCAAGTTAAATCGGTGTTAAAATGGTAACAACTAATATATTCAAGCGTATTTCCGCATCGATGTTCTGAGATCTCAATAATAACAACTACAAGCAAGGAATATACGTGGGTAATAGGATAAGTACTATCTTCATTGATATGGTATAGTGAACGTTCAACGATTTTCGGGACTAATGTTACACTCAAAAGTGTGAAATATTTTTTACAAAAAATTGGACCGACGTTATTAGTTGATGCACTGAAAAGTATAAAATAATATAACTTCTATTGGTGATGGTACTTGTGAAGTTGGTGCCAAAAGTTATCAACCTGCAACTGCACAACTTAAAAAGTTCCATCACCAATAGAAGTAACATTATTTTATACTTTTCAGTGCATCAACTAATAACGTCGGTCCAATTTTTCGTAAATTTATCTTACACGGAAGCATGCACAGCACCATGCCTAGCTCCCGTCAAGGTAACATGCAGCAAAATATACTCCGTCTGCAGCGGGCTTTACGTCCATTGGCGGCCATTGCTTCATTTGCTCTCCGAATGCGATGTCTCCTTGGCATAGAATTGAGTACTAATTCTATGCTCCTTGGTAATTGCATGTTCCATGCCATAAGTAAATGATCATGACCAGAGAACAGAGACATATATATATATATACGTCTGTGTTCTCTGTCATCACATCATGAACTAGAGTAGGGAAGAGTCGTGCGTACACTACAGGAGATGCTGCTCCTGTATAGCCGCCGAGAAACGAAAGTGAAGCCAATTTTTCGTCGATCCCCATTAGTCTCCTCCTCACCTTGGTGTTTACAGCTTACTTTGAGTTTAATTCTTTGTGCTATTTTTAATGAAAACGACGATTTTTTTTTATCTTAATACAATGGTGAAATGCTAGGCTCTTGGATACAAGAGTCGCTGTCGAAAAAAGAATATGGTGTTACCATATACTTAAACTTCTATACCGCTAGCATTGTGGAAAAAATTATGCAAAAATGAAGCCAAAGACCAGGGGATAGCTGGCGAGATGTGCATGCGGCATGAACTTTTTTGGTAAGAGAAGGGCAAGGATGTTAAGGAGGATAAGCGACTCATTGTATCCCACTGTGTTAGGAACATAGACAGGGATATTATGTCTATGGTTAGGAAATATGCTCTAGAGTCGACGAGGTGGGTGTGGGTGGTTTGTTGTTGGTTTGATGAATACAATACAAAATTATAAGTTATAAGCCATTTTTTGATCCATGATCTCGTTCCTATTTGACACTTTAATTTTAATCTACTATAAAAATCATGTATTTTTATGAAGTTGTTTCTTACGGACCAGTTTCATTAGTAAATGACTGGCTGGAAGTAAAGAAATCACAAAATAAGTTTGAGCTTACGCGGCGCGATGGAAATTATTTAGAACACCTGAAGGATTAACATTTATGTGGAGCCCCAATAATTAACTCATTGGAGAAAGTAAAATCTTTGATGAGATCAATAAGACAGCAACTAAAAGAATATTTTGACTACATACCACTACAGTTTTAACGGATTTCATTATCACTGTAAAATACCGTTTCATCCGCTTTTGATCAACTACGAAAGATATCACGAATTATTGATTGTTCAGACTCAAATTATGCAACTTGTAAATTATTCTGAAAGAAATATTTTTTGCCTCGTTGCATTTAGTGTAAACCTTGCTACACTATCTATAACTACTATCATAAACATAAATAAAAAATGTAATCTGGAAGATACGATGTCGAGTAAATAGGTTTGGTTTTAGGTTCCGTCACGGCGCAAACATAATAAAAATATGATATGAATGACATTCCACTAGTCACCGACACCAACTAACAGCGATTGGCTCGACTCATTAGTAGACCCGCCCACCGACTCGACAATATACGGCACGCTTTCTCAAACACTAGTTGATTATCCTTTTTATATTATCCTTGGAGAAGGGACATGTCCCTATTTTGTTACCATGGATACCATATGTGGCATATTGACTCCAAGCCACCTCCCCATTCGCGCATGCATACTAAACTCGCAATCCCTATAGTGATCTTCACAAAAAAATTCAAGGATCAAATTATAGGTACATAGAATTATGTGGGTGTTACGTCTATTGGCGCGGCCATTGATTTAGCCCTCATTTGGCTTCACTTGTTCTCCGAATGCGATGTCTCCTTGGTAATTCCATGCTCCCATGCTCTAAGGACATCAATCACTTAACAGATGAACTCTGGTATATTCAAAAACTTTAAATATGTACCAATCGATGTGTTTTTATTTGCATTTTCCAAAAACAGAAATATTTAAAACTGCCTATACCACCGTTTTTGAAATAATCGCGATCAAAGTTGTGAAAGTTTAAATTTAAAATTGCCAAATTTTACAAGTTTTACAAGGAGGATAGATCCTATCCTCCTTGCTTGTAATAATGTTCTAAAAGTTTGTCACACTGACAATACTGTGACAAAGTGTACCTCACATATAGTTTCTGGAAGGTTTGAGAATAAATCTACCAATTCTAGAATTAATTAATGAACTATTCATGGAACAACTATAGCAAATGAGAATTTAAAACAAATACAGACTAAAACGAATAATAACTGTAAGTACATGAACTATCCACGTTACACTATGTTCTAAGTAACATCCCCTTTTCTCAATTTTGCATTGCCATCATTGACTTTGACATTTGAACAAGACGCTAAGCGACCAACTTGCTATCTACCATAGTACAGAATATTTAATCTTTAATAATTAGGCCCAAACAGACCTGTTTGTACGGCCGTGGGCCAAACAGCACAGCAACCGCCTAAGGAATCTCTGATAGCACCAAGGAGGATAGAAGGTATGGTAGCATTGGTTTAGAGTGCTTTGCACGGCAGTGAAGGCACCTGGCGTATAGGCAAAACGCGAAGTATGAACATCATACGCCCGAATGCATGCTACACTTTCCCTCATGGCAGTGAAAAATAGAAATGATTTGCTTTTAACCTTCCGCTGATTTTGTTAAAATCTGCTTTATAAGTGATAAGTACATACGTCAGGCCATGGTAAAAGTGGTGGTAAGACTTAAGCAAGACAACATACGGCAGTGCATTTATCCAATATGGTTTGCAATATTTTTCAAATTCTACTATTTTTTAAACCCTCAATGACCACGTTTTCGATCAACCTCCCTTAGATAATCATTTATTTTTGTTAATAAAGACAATTGCGGCAAAATATGTAGATATATGATATCATTCTATTAAAATAAATGTTATGGATATATCTGAAACTATGAGGCAGTTTTAAAATAAGTTAAGCCGATAAGGCACGATGCGTGAAAACAAACACCGAATATTTTCGGTGCTATTGCACCGGTTCTATCATCAAATCATGCACGAGTTCAAGCAACCAACCGTGCACGCGATGTCATTTTCTAACACGGAAGCATGCACAGCACCAAGCCTAGCTCCCATCAAGGAAACATGCAGCAAAACATACATACGTATGCAGCGGGCTTTTGTTTGTTTAAAGGACATTATTGTGTATTTTAAAGGATGATTATGTGTCGTTTATGCCGTAAAATCATGAGTTTCTTTTTTGCGGATTTAGGTAGTAATTAATTTTATAAGCATCGTATATAAAATTTATATTATAAGATTGTAGGTACTCTAAACGATGATACAATAAGCGCAGTGACTTTTTTTGAGATTTTTCTTCCTTATAGCAAGCAAAAAATCAGAACATCAGCCTAACTGATAATTTTATTGCAAATTCCCTTTGTTAACGTGCGCACCGGTGATCATACTTGACGGGTTGCCAACATTCCGCGCGGCTTCACTTTATAACTTAAGTACTCCCGCCCTATCTTCTATCCTCCTTGGATAGCACCACGGTCGTAGAATCACAGGTCTGGAATCAATCTGGAATTATCGAGATGGAATTATATTATCGTATACAGTTTAAATCATCATACAACTTTGCATTTTCCTCTGAATTGTTTTTTTATGTTTTAAGCAACATTCCCCTTCAAATGCGAACCAAGCGGCAGATATTGGAAGCTGTAAGGACTGGACGCTAACCGAACTACTTTTTTCACGCTCGTTTCAAGACCTTTCTGTATGACCGTGGATAGCACTTAGCACAGTATAAAGTTCTTTATACTGTGCTCATACTCATAGCCATGGCCTGCGATCTCTTATGGGAATGACAGTTCGTTTACTGTAATTCAGTCCCGACCCGATAGATCTCACTACTACTTCTCTTCCAACCTATCAGCCTATCAGAGAATACCAGAGAATAAACAGTTGTGTGATCTGTGTATATAAGCGAAGAAAAATTGACGCGACACAATTTTATATTGGACAGTGTAAGGTTTCAAAAGTGAGAGTTAAATTGATAGACATTAAGTTTATTTGAATTTATAAGTTTTATCAGTGACTTTTTTGTAATAAATAGACAATAAATAGTTGGTGAATTGTGCCTGAACAACCGAAGAACCAAAAATCCCGATACATTATTTCTAAAAATGGGCTATAAGTGTTGTGTTCCTGGTTGTAAAAATTACACAAACAGAGTTCAAATGCATATATTTCCAAGAGATAGAGGGGTGAGTATTTACTTACTTACACAACCTAATGTTATAATTATCATTGGTTTTACTTTGCACTTTCTTTAAATATACTATAGTATAGATAATATAATTCAATGAACATAATATTTTCCTAATCAACATTATACTCTTGGAAGTTTATTTTTATTAAGATATGTTTTGAAACATGAATCTACTATTTTAGCTATGTGATCTCTGGATACAAAGAATTGGGAGAAATGACCTTAAAGAATGGTCTGTTGATACTCTTCGGTATTTTTATCGCGTTTGTCATGTTCATTTTGGCCCCGAAGATTTATATGTCGGAACTAGGAATAGATCACTTATTAAAAAAGATGCTATTCCATCTCTGTACCTTCCAGGTGAGATGTTTTAATGTTTTAGATAATTTGTGTAATTATATAATGTAAATTATATAATGAGGCTCTTAAATAAATAATGCAAACAAATTTTATTTGTAAATAATATTGATGATAGAATAATTGCATTATTCTGGTACGTTTCTAGAGAATATAATTAAGTATTTGAGAGTATTTAGTGTAAATTGTACATTGTTTGTTGATAATGTCTCGTTTCCGTTTTTTCAGATCATCAAAATCACAAACATTTTGTCGAAAATCAGGTGTACATGATGAATTTTCTTTCTGAAAATTTTACTATTAATTTATTTACAGCTAATGAATATCCAGAGCCCCTACAAGCCGTTTTCCAAGAAAAATTGCCTTCCACGTCTCTGACTAATGAAGACATCCAGACAACTCGCTGTGTTACTCCTATAGCAAAGGGTAGTCCAGAGAAAATATGTACTCCAGCTAAATTTTCGAGTAAGTTTACGATTGGTACCTGTTTGATAGTTTTCTGTAATTCTACTTGCAGTAGAAAGTAATAGTTTAGTTAGTTGGTTTTCACGGGTGGTATTTACTTCAAGTTAAATTCTGTATTTGATCTGCAACTATGAAACATAATATTATCATAAGTAAGATGCAAAAACAGAAAGGATACATGTATTGTGTCAATGTCATAGATATATCGATTTTAATTTGTCTGGTTAAGCATATCAGATCAATTACTTCAAGAGCTATTGAGTTTAACAATCGCAATTACTATTTCAATATTAGTTTGGCCAATGATTATTGCCTATATCTCAAACTGGTTTTTGGTTTATAACATGGTTTTTCATATACATATTATTTTTTAGGTCTACACAAGCGAATCAACTTGCTATCGTATTCAAATATCAATGGAAGAAATGAACTCTCACCCAAATCAAAAAAGTTGTATAATATGGCTTCTAATTTAAGAAGAGTAGCCAGGCGACTAAATTTTAGTCGTTTAGACCTAAAAAAAAGAGTCAAGCGCATGGAATCCACGGCATACTCAACTGAGTATCTTAGGAAGAAAGTTAATAAACCAACATTTGACTTCATTATGTCTCAGTTGAGATGTCAAAGTTTAAAACCTAAAGGAAGACGATACTCTTTAGATGAAAAAAATCTTTTTCTGTCATTTCTGAAACAAAGCCCCAGAAACTATAATCTCTTGAGAAAATTGTTTGCAGTGCCTTCCAGAAAAACTTTGACTAACATTTTAGGGAAAGTACCTTTCAATACAGGGATAAACACAGCTGTAATGGAATCTTTGAAATCCAAAGTAGAGTGTATGAAAGAAACTGAAAAAATGTGTAGCATCATCTTCGATGAAATGGCATTAGATGCAAATCTTCAGTATGACAGAAAAAAGGATTTGATTGATGGTTTCGAAGATAACGGATGCAAGGAGCGAAGATCATTGATTGCTGATAAAGCTATGGTTTTCATGGCCAGAGGCATAATTAAAAAATGGAAGCAGCCCATTGCTTTTTATTTTAATGAAGGAGGAATGAAAACTGACACCATAACAGCCCGAATAAAGGAAGTCGTACTGGCATGTCAAGAAGCTGGTCTAATAGTAAAAGCAATTATTTGCGATCAAGCTTCGGCAAACGTGGCTGCGATTAATAATCTGTATGCAGAAACAAAGGACTTTTTTATTAGAAGATCAGAACAAAATAAAATGTTTGGTGTTCAGATTGGAGGCACTGAAATTATTCCTCTATATGATCCGCCTCACCTACAAAAGGGAATGAGAAATAATTTTTTCAAAAATAAATTACGTTTTCGATGGAGAAAACCTGAATACGAAGTAGTAAGTTGGGACCATATAAGAAAATTGTTTGAAATAGAGAGTTTGGAAGAGAATGACTACAAATTGTGTAAACGGCTCACTATCAATCATGTTGAGAACACAAAAAAAATGAAAGTCTCCGTGGCAGCACAGATATTCAGTACAAATGTAGCTGCAGTCATCAAAAGATTGGCTAAAAATGATATTGCCAATATAAATAACCAAATGCCTAGTGAAGCTGAAGGAACTGCTGAGTTTCTATTGTTTATGGACAAATTATTTGACAGTGTGAACGGGAGCAGCATTACACCGAGACATGGAAAAGAACTAAAATGTGCTTTGAGTTCAAGATCAAGGCATATGGAATTTTGGAAGGAAGCCATTACTGTCCTGGAATCAATCTATTTTTTCAATGAAAAGAAGTCACATATAGTACCACCTTCATTGAAAAATTGGATACACACCCTAAGGGGGTTTGTTTATTTGTGGAAAATCCTAAGCAAAGAAGGTATCCGATTTCTATGTCTTCGTAACTTAAACCAAGACCCTCTTGAGAATTTTTTTGGGGCCATCAGAAGCCATGGAGCTCGAAATGTCAATCCCAACGCAAGTGCATTCATTAGTTATTACAAGTCTTTAATAATCAATAATTTCTTTCTTAGCCATAGAGCTTCTTTCAATTGTGAGTCTGACAATTTGCATGCCTTAGATAACCTAAAGCATATGTTGACTTCCCCATTACATATTACAAATTCAAGAACACGCTTTCCTGAAATTTGCATTGCAGAATATAAACCACAGCATATTTCTTTATTAAAACAAGGGAAGTTAACATACGTTGCAGGTTTTATCGCTAAAAAAGTTTTAAAGGGTGTAAAATCATGTTGCCAATGCCGACAAGAGTTGATAGGAGGGGACAGAAATGCAGGAGAATATTTTGTCATTGATGCCAGAGCATTCTCTCCGAAGGCGTTACTGGCCCCTTCTACAAATTTTACCAGACTTTTTCAAAAGATGATTTTTGTACTTAGTGAAATTTTGCCCCAAATTTGCCACTTACAGGATATTATAAAGATTGCCAAAACTATCCTTAAAAATATTTGTAAAGACATTGTTTTTTCTTGTCAGCAACATGATTTGTTCAAACTAATATGTGATTATGTTTGCAAATTTCACATATTGGTTTGGATTAAGAATATCAATAATATTTTAAAAGGTAAACTCACAATAAGAAAGTCAACAGATAAGATAAAAATATATGCAGCACAAAAATTTAGGAGAAATCAAAGATATTCCAAATAACTCGAATACAGTAATACAGTCAGTTGTTTATATAGTTTGAGAGAAGCTCATTAAGGTTTTATAATTCTTTTGAGAATAAAAATAGACAAATTCTTATTTTTGTGATTAATGACCTGTTAATATATTTTTATTATCGAGCACTATGCATTTAGTTTTATGTATGTATAGATAAATTTGTTAATTATTGTTTACAAGTTCGTATATACTTATAATAAAATATTTTAAAGCATTTATATTTGTTTTTTTTTCTCGTATAGAATAAATAAAAATTCAAAACAGCATGAAAGCACCTCCTAGAATTTCAGATCTCCCGCCTAAAATTTGACTGTACCGCCATCTCTCGGGTCGGGAGTGAACTGCCTCTTGAACGGACGAAAAATTAACATTGAGTTACCCATCTATATTTATTCTATAATCTATGCTCATAGCGTTCTCTGACTATGAATCAGAGAGGACATGTATCTTATTTCTGCTATGAACTATGATTTGGTTGATAAAATATGTAACTTGATTGATTTTTTAAAAATTATTGTCGGAGACTCTGTTAATGGTTAATATAGTCCGATGTATCAGAAAGTTATGGTGGAATCTCATTGTACGCTCACATATAAGGAGTTGCTTCGAGACTTAAAAAATACTGTTGAAGGACTGTTGGTGACGCAGGTGGCCAACGTATGGTCAATTTATGGTGGTCTCAATAGACTCCACAATATTGTTGAGAAGATTTTTAAACACGGATGTAGAAGAACTGAAGATGTAGGTCTGTTACATTCTAGTATAAAAAATGTTTACAATGATTCGTTATAGGAGCCAAGCTTCTACAATTTTATACAGGGTTTGGAATGGTTGCAACCTGAGAATGCAAAATTTTACTTATCTATAGACTGCGAATTTCGACCCCACATTCCGTCCCACCTAAAATATGATAAATGTTCCATTTGGCTTTATAGAAGTTTAGAGAATCATTCTCTTTCACAGAAATTATCCTGGTTGCTGTCTGATAAAGCACATTTAATAGCATGTTACGAGTCGCACGCCTTTTTGTGCCAAGAAAAATTTGCCGAAGCCGCCCTTTTATGTTTAAGAGCAGTGGAAAGAAATCAACCGAGCTTAATGTCGGAAATAAATCCTTATTTATTTCTGCAAGAAGATAAGGTCTTTCAGAAGATACATAGAAGATGTTCATCATTTCCAGATAACCATTTGAAAAAGATTCATGAAGAAACTAAACACAAACGATCTATAACCTTACAAAATTTTAGCGAAACATATCACAGGAATGAAAATAGTAAGTCCCAGAATATACAAGGTAAATTGAAGCCTTGGGGCAGTATGCCTTCCTTGCAAATGCAAAGTTCATGTATTCGTAAGACGAGAGCTTATTCTCAAAGCAAAACAACACCTTCAACACCTATTCATCCCAAAAGGACTGAAAAACTGTCACCAAGTGCATTGAAGGTAATACTGAAGTTATTTAACACCCACGTCAATCATATTTATGTATTTGTTCCTTCAAAGATAATTAAATTCGGTGCATGTTTTTTTGTTCATGTATATAATACACATATTCATTGTTAAATAAAGCTCAATTAAACTCAAATTCAACAGTTGTTAATAAGTTGTATAGTGCGACTGATGATTTTAGAATAGAAAATCTTTTTTGAAGGTTATTTTTTTCTAGGTCGATTACGTTACTCTAAAACCTAAAATCCGTAGACATAATTCAAAAAAAGGACCCGCAAAAAAAACAGAAATCCATCACGTTTTAATAAATAATCTGAATATAATTGAACACACACCTCCATTAAGCAGTTCACAAAGTAGTGGAACGTTGGTAACGGATGATATTTGTCAGTCAACACAGACTAATAGCAGACAGAAGAGTACGATATCGCAGTCTCCTCTATCAGTGATGGATTCATTTTTGCCGATGCCAGGAGAGAAGGACTATACAAAAAAACCCAAGAAAAGTTTTATTGAAGACGGTGGCATGAGTGTGTTGCCTATGTCAACCGGCTATTTTCCCAAACCAACAAAAGGTCAAAGTTTGCTCTCATTTTTAACCTCCAGTCAATTTACAAGAGCAAATGCGGAATTAGATAGAGAGAATGCTCATTTCAGTATTTCAGAAGCTATAATATCGGCAATGGAACAAATAAAATGCAAGAAAAAAATCGACATTAAGGAAGATGAAAGTGACCCTGAGATACTAGATTTAAAACAAAGGATAAGACTGAGAAGAACTGAGAGGGCAATAGAAAAACATCGAAAGCTTTGGGCGGCTAGTTTAATGAGTAATGATAGTGAGTATCATATTTATTACAACTTAATCGGTCCCCATGAAATTTCTTATGTAATATTAGACCAGAGGTCATGGTGATTTTCTTTAGCAACAACTCCATAATGATTAGTTGAAAAGTTGGTAGCGCGGGCTATAAACCCTAAAGAAAAGTATTCTAAAAGAAAATAGTCTACAAATCATTTAGAATCCATAATTAATCTGACTGTTATTTTTATTACTGTAACTAATGAATGAGAATTTGCTCTCACTATCTCATTCTAATATATCTTTTATAGATTATCAATCAATTCTGTGGTCTTTTTGCTAAGAAATTATATAATTTCAGCTGCTACAAGTGCTAGTCCCCCTTCAACATCCTCAGATACTTTTTCGAATAGTTCATCAGAAGATGTTGATGATTTGGAAATCGACGAAGCTTCAAACCTCAAAGACAATGCGGCACTCTCAATGTCCATGGCTTCCTTGTATTCTGATATGGACCTGGCCAAAAGACCTCGTGGTGCTCCTGACGGTGCTTCAGATATTATGTCTGCCGAAGGTGTTGCTCTGTCTCTCATAAGCAAATTTAATGAGAAACAGTTACCAAGGTAAATTTCGAAATTCCAATTATACATTTATTTTTCAAAAAATACCTATTTAGAGCGTCAGACTTGGAATGGCTAGTTTCGGAAGAAGATGCACCACAGGCTCTGCTACCGTTACCTAAAAGTTGGCCAGTTTCACCTGATTCTTTTGAAGAACATATAACACCATTGCGGGGAACACAAGAATGGGCACCACCTCGGCCTCAAATCATATTTACCCTACACCCGCAACCTTTGTGAGTCAGTTTTTCCACATATATTAAACAAAGTCATTATTTACATGGGGACTGAGTTCATATAAATAGAATCAGTTGGCTAGGATCATAAACCGTATAGAAGTTACTAAATAACTCCGGGAACGGCTGGTTGATTGGACGACAACCTCCAGAGGAGATAAAGTATGTACTAGAATCGGCTAAAATCTCATTCTAGTCCGCTGATTCTGTTTGTATATTAGTGAAATTATTGTCCGTCAAATTTGGATTGAACTCTACAAGGTCTCAAGTTTGAACTTTCCATGCATTTTCAGAAGAAAAGATCTAATGGCAAAGCAGAATTATCGATGTGCTGGTTGTAGTATGAAAGTTGCTCCAAAATATGCTTCCAAATATCGTTATTGTGAATATCTAGGAAGATATTTTTGTACTGGCTGCCATACAAACCAATTAGCTTTAATCCCAGGTAGAGTTTTACAAAAATGGGATTTTACAAGGTAATTATTATGAAAAAATTTTGAGAATAAAAAATAATCATTTTAACTGAATCTTAATGGTATGTATGGATTCCTAACTCTTGTATGAAAAATTTTGTTCTAATTCACATGAATTGTCTTCTCCATTTCAGGTTTCCTGTATCTACTTTCTCATACCGTCTCCTTGAGCAAATGTATAACGATCCCTTATTTAGAGTGTTTGCTCTGAATAAAAATATTTCAAAACTCTCAAAAAATCTTCAATTCTGCCATAGGTACAGACTCGGACTATATTACTTGAAGGACTTCATTTTCAATTGTAAACATGCCGAAATGTATGATGTTTTATTATTAATCAGGTGAACGGTAATTTAATCAACCTTTTCCTTATCAGAATTCGAGAAAGAATGGAACTAGAGTTGGGTAATGTCCTAACGGAGCCAGAAGTATATTCAATGGAAGATTTGGTCAACATAAGAAGTGGTGAGATGAAAAATAAATTGAAGATATTGGTGGATATTTGCTGCAGACACACAGCAGAATGCAAGGTAATTAACTAGGAACTTAATTTGAACTATTCACTCAATCTTGTAGTGTTAAGAGTCAATGGTCTTGTAACGTAATCTCCATATTGTATTGATACTCTAGTAATTTCTTTTATATACAATTTCTAGTTGTGTTTGGCCCGGGGATTCATATGTGAAGCTTGTAATGCCGACGAGGTCATATTTCCATGGCAAATGAAAATTGTAACAAGATGCGATAAATGCGGTAATTGTTATCATATAGCCTGTTGGAGCCAAGGTAGCTCATGCAACAAATGTATTAGAATGCAAAAAAGAAAAGACAGTATCAACAACTTCTAATACATGAAAAGCAGGTATTTACTACTGCAAATATGCTATAAAACAACACAGTAGCCATTATTGTGTGTATAGTTGTTTTTCATTTTTTGTAGCATATATTTGAATTAACTAATGTTTGATCTAGAATATATTTGAAGCCTAAATAATTGTGATGTAGAATTTATTTTCTTCTAATCTGAATATATGTAGGTATTTAAACAATATTATTTTATCACAAGATAAGCTGAAATATATACCAATAAGATTTTCTGACGCACCTAGTACACATTTAGTCCTGTATAGAGAATATTTTTTTACGACTTTTTAGCGATTTCTATTTATATTTGAAATAAATATTTTTATCATGTTTATAATCTCTAAATTATTTATTAAAAAATTGTACTTTACAATAATTACCGTTCTTATATTGAAACTTGACTAATGCTGATACCAATTAAGCACGACTCAAGCCCGAGCAAGGACTTTCGATCTCGGCCAAGTCCAATTTGCGCATTTTTCACCCCCGGTCGAACCAATTTTAATTTATACTTTTATATTTGACAGGTGACATGACCGAGAGTGTTCATAACTATATTCAATATAAGTATTACGTTACAGTTACCTAAGTTAGTACGCCTGAAATTTCCAATGTTGTAAAATCGTTAAATTGACGCTGATTAGAATCAGCTGATTACTTATTATAGGTTATAATTTAAATTAATCATTTGCATGCGGGTAATTGTTAAATTATGCCATGAGTCTGTGTCATATTTTAATGGTGTGTCCATATATCTACCACTTTGTTACGGGCATTTTAGAACTGGTCAGCATGCTGGTTACATTACGGAACACGCCGAATGATTGGTGTAAAACTGTATTAGACTGATAAATTTCAAAACAATCTCTGTATACATTGCCTGTGATCTTAAATTACATCCAGCATACTGGTCATTATGGAGCAACGTCATCAACTGACAGTGTCCATTCACTTATCACTTAGACAAAAGGCCACCTACATCACCGAATATGCGCGAGGTGTACGGTGTACATTACCAACAGGTAAACAAACATTTGTCAGATTTTATTGTGGGACGAAATGTTAGGGTAAGTTAGAAAACAACATAAAATAAAGCGTTTATTTACATATATCAGTCTGAATCCGATAGAAGAAACAGGAAGTAATCCAAACAAATCTGATGCGTTGCTGACTGGGTCGCTCACCTCCTCATCCTCGTCTCAAGTGTGAACACGGATTACGGATGACAAGTCGCATGTTGTCAAATGTATTCTGGAGGAGGCGTTCTTTTGTCATGTACTCCTGCTCTAGTTCTGTCACATGCCAACAAATTTTTCACCATTCTTCTAAGGTGATGGCTTCAAATTTCCTCCGGGTCAGTTCTTCTGAAAGTTAAAAGTCACATTGTGGAGGATGGAATTCTCCCGCCGGTGGGAAAAAATATCCACTGCATACTGCGGAATCATCACGTCAAAATATCCGACACGGAGTGTGAAAACACAAAGAATAGCAGGTGGAATCCCACACTGTCCGTTAACGGAATCAACGGTTCACAGACAAGTATGTACATGACTCAGCGACGTTGAAGATACGAACACGCAGAAAGTTTAATTTTATATGCGCCTTGTGGAATTGATTCCGTTGGTTGTGTGGGTTAGTAAAGCGGAAGTGAAAAGATATCCTCGGCAGCTTCGTTGCTTAGCAACACGATCAAGTGACCGAAATTGGTTTCTGTGCATGATGACGCGGTGGCCCATGGACTCGTTGACCTTTTCTCTAAGTGAATGGAATCTAATATGTTTTCGTTCTTGAATGAAACTCAATAACTGCACAGCAGCTTTGGAATATCTGGAAGTACGACCGCACAATATTTAGTTCAGTATATTGGATTGAACATAGGCAATATCTATGTATCAATATCAAATGATGTTTGAAGGTCAAAAGAAATCCCTAGCTAATATAATCACATTGTTTATTTAATACACTATAGTTACTTTCTTACCGCTACTCTATGTTGCCTAGAAAGGAAAGTATTGTAATCGTGCAAAATTTTCGATGTCCGGTTTTCAACACATGTTTACGTTTCAAAGGTCCCTGAGTCGTCCAAAAAACAATATTTTCAGCCATTGGTCTGTGCTAAGATTATCTCAGGAACGGATGGACCGATTTTGTTGCTTTTTTTTGGTTTGTAGTGTATCGATAAGGCTCGACGGTGATAAAGATGGCTATCCCGCTTGCTAGACAATAGCTGAAACACGTGTTTTGCTCAAGACTGTAGCCCGAAAATGGCTCAAACGATTTTAATGAAACTTGCCTAAATTATTCTCGTAGAAGTCCTTTATCACCTGCTATAACGTTTATCTCAGCAGGAAAAAAAAAATATGCTCAAATTAAGTGTAAAATTTACTGTTCATTCATATTCTGGCTAAACGGTCCCGAAATTGAATATGACCATTGTTGTCTAGGCACGCTGAAAAAATGAATGATCACACGACTTGATCCGACGATTTTTACTTTTTATGGAATTCCTTTGATATTGCTAGGAAAATCGACTATTGTGCGGAGACACCAGATTTATTTTTATTTTTAATTGTCGAACGATGTTGTTTGAGGCATTGTAGCGCTGAAAGGTGACTTGACTCTACTGAAAGTCGACATTAACAAGATGACAAGCTTATTTCTCGGATGTTCGATGACGCTACAGCGAAGTGTGCAGCGAATGGGGAGGCGCTATTGAAAGCATAAGAAATCATCAGATTAGCGAACATTGAAAATAGAAAATATTAATCCATAAATGAGTGATGATGATGACTAAAATAACCAGAAATGTTGCTCCCAACCCCTATCATCATCCTAATTAAGTATAAATTTATCATATTGCGTTTTCTGCGTTTTTAAATTAAATAATTCATTATAATTATATTCGTAACTAGCTTTGAGAAAAAGGCAACAGTGCATAAATCCTAACTAATATTATAAATCGAAAGTAAGTTTGCAACGCCTTCATAAGGAGGATAAGCGACTCAGTGTATCCCACTGTGTTAGAAAATATGCTCTCTAGAGTCGACGAGGTGGGTGTGGCCAAAGTTCCCATGTTCTCGCACGTACCTCAATCTTTCTCTGTCATACTACTTAGCACAGTACCCGCTTAGAAATATTGACATATTTTAATGTGTCTGGAATGTCTGGTTTGATGAATACAATACAAAATTATAAGTTATAAGCCATTTTTGTGATCCATGATGTTATTCGTATTTGACACTTTAATTTTAATCTACTATAAAAATAATGTATTTTTATAAAGTTGTGTCTTACGCGATGGAAATTATTTAGAACACCCGAAGGATCAACATTTATGTGGGGCCCCAATAATTAATTCACTGGAGAGAGTAAAATCTTTGATGGGATCAATAAGACATCAACTGAAAGTTTATTTTGACCATATACCACCACACTTTTAAAGGATTTCAAAATTCGTTTTGTTCGCTTTTCATCAACCACGATAAACATTACGAATTCTCGCTAGTTCGGACTCAAATTATGCAACTTGTAAATTATATTGAGAGAAATAAATTTAGTTTCGTTGCTTTTAGTGTATACCTTGTGACCTTGCTACACTACCTATTAACTAGTATCATAAACATTAATAAAAAGATACATTGTCGAATAAATAGGTCAATGAATGACATTTCACTGGTCACCGATACCAACTAAGTGATTGGCTCACATAATTCTATATACCTATAATTTGATCCTTGAATTTTTATGTGAAGCTCAGTATGATGATTGCGAGTTTAGTACGCATGCGCGAAAGGGGAGGTGGCTTGGATTCACATCATATGGTATCCATGGTAACATCACAGCTTACCAAATAAACTGTGCCAATGGTAAGCTTAGTAACATAATGTCATGCCCTTCCTCACATCCAAAAATGTTCATGACGCATGCGCATATCGCCTGCTATCCCAGGTCTTTAGCTTCATTTTTGCGTATTTTTTCCACAATGCTAGCGGTATAGAAGTTTAAGTATATGGATTGGCTCGACTCATTAGTAGACCCGCCCACCAACTCGACATTATACGGTATGCTTTCTCAAACAGTAGTTGATTATCCTTCTTATATCATCCTTGCACTAAACTGATTTTGATGAAATTTGGTTCAGAGATAGACTAATCCTTGGGAAAGAACATAGGCTACCTTTTATTGCCCGTGGGACTCTATCTGGTGGGTTTCGTACCTGAAAGTTGTATATTTCTGAACTCGATGGCTGGATTATGATATTTTTTATCATGTATGTTTGTAGAATTTACTGGAATGATCTGGCTGTAAGTATAACTGGGTCTCCTAAGTGGAGGGTTCTATACCTCTAATACCCAAGGAAATATCTCTGAGCTCTAAGGCTGAATTTTCGTAGATTTTTTGCTATGTTTGTTCGTAGTATGTCACTGGACTGTTTTTTTGAGAGTCTGCCAGTGCCACTGAGACTTGAAGGTGGAGGGTTCCATTCCGGAAAATCCCTAAGACATATGTAAGAGACATTCTCATGTAGTTCTCTCTTGGTGGGTGGATCTGAGTTGGTGTTCAGACTTGTTCTACGTGCGAGTAGGACTCCGAGGTAGAATGGTTCCATAATCAAGACTTTCTATGACTTTATGTTTTCGTGCCACAATCTACTGAAGTGTTTGCCCGAGAAGGGCCAGGTATAACAGCTAATATGTATATATTTATGTTTATCAACCTGTGTGACATTTTCCCATAAACTTTTAAACTTCATATTTGAAAATTGTGATTAAAATATCGTCATATAGGTGGAAAGGAAGATTTGTACAGAAAAATGTACGTGATATTTATTTTAAACGATCGGATATGGCAAAACATGTGCTTGAGTAACAGAGAATCTCAAAAAATATTAATAATCCTAGTAATACTGATACTACTTATGTAGTGAAAGGCTGTCGAATAATTGACTTGAGTTTATGTCAAGTGCAATTAAGCTTTGCTCATTCAAAATATTGAAGGAGGAACTAAAATTGCTATTGCTTCTGTTTTTCATATTCGTTGATAAAAGTAATGATATTGCTAAACCAAAGTAACGCCCGCAGTCTTTTTATTGTATATCATATGAACATAACTATTGCTTTCAACATAATCTCAAAATCAGGTTCTTGATTGAATTCCACATATTCTCGGGTAAATAGTGGATTTGAAATATGTCAGCTGCACATTGCACAGTTTTATATCATTTGGTTTTCTTCTCATAAAAAGAACATCATTATTAGATGAAACTACGGAGAAATAAAGATTAAACTTTATATTTATCCCTAGAGAGCACTTTATTTACAATTAGAGACAAACATTCTCTGTTTACAATTATTCAGAATTCGATGAAGACACGACACCAGATAAGACACGAACCTAGTTCTGTACACCACGATACACATATAATATGTTTTTATATCATGCTCTGTACGATGTCAAGATTCAGAGGCGACGATGCCGAATCTCGCATTTTCTTGTAGCATACTTACATTTCCCTTTATGGGGCACCTCGACCTTAAGGTCTTTTGTACCATCCCGTGATGTACTATTGTACTGCTATTTCTGGGTTTAGTCTGCGATAGGATACAACAAAAAAATATAAAAATGTAACCTTCTATATGAAATATTTTTTTCCATTTTCATACATAGGAAATAATTAAGAACAAGTTTAAAACAGATAATTTTTGAGTTTTGCATAAGAGAACATGCTTTTTCAAATAGGATTTTTATGAAAATCTTAAGGTGTAAAAATCTGAGATGTACAGCATACACTATCGAATTGATTGTTTTAATGGATTTCTATACATAGGCTTGTAATCATCGAACATCCTTCAAATGGAACATGTTAAGAACACTCTCGAATAAGTCACCTTTCATACAAAATAAAAAAAGTAGAGACTCACTTACTCAAGAGATTTTTCCCCTAAGAAAATAAATGCTGGTGACAAATATTGTAAGGGGAATAATCACGAAATGCCCACAACGTTAGACCGCCGTGAAAATCGATTTTTTCATGGTATGCATTTGGACATCGCTACTAGATGGCGGTGCAGAACAACAACTTCTTAAACAATTATCCAACCGATTGCCATGAGAATTGGTATACGTATATGTTTTAATATTGAGAATATTATAATGCTACACACTTTCCTCTAGATGGCGTTAGCAGAATTGAAAATTTTGACCCTATTTGAAAAAATCACTTTGACTCAACTTAAATAACACAGTGGTAGTGGACGTGTTAAGTGATACAGTAGGAAACTGAAAAAAAATATCAATATTGACATGAACCTATAGGAGACCCGACGATTTCGAAACACCACTGATTTGAAATTAAAACCGTTAGCGAGTTTGTTCTTTGAGAATCAAATGAAACAGGTAATCTCAAATAATTTCAAAGATTTGAAAATGGTATTTAAAAAATACTCAATAATTGAGATGAAGTTTATTGCTTAGCTCAACAACAATTCGATATAAACAATACACTAAATGAATGTGTGATTACTAATATAATGTTTGAGTTACAAGTACAAAACGAATAGGTATATGGTAGGTAGGTTAGAGAGTTAGAGTTAAAATGGGGGGATTTTTCCTACTGAGGTGATTTGAAACAGGCTGTTTCAACTTGCTTCTCTTAAGATTTTTATGACAGATTTGCTTATAAAGTGAGATACAAATGAAAATTAAACAAATCAACGGTAGGTAAAACCTACTCTCAAAGGACACTATGTAAAGAATGAATTAGGTTCAATCCGTAGTAGCTCAAACGGTTATTAAAAGTTAAGAACCGTAATTTTGATAAAGAGAAGTATTTTTTATGGTTTTTACTTATAACAGACATTTGTGAGATTTTTGATACATAGATTTCAATTGAATGAATATTATATCTGATTGTAGATAAGCTTCGCTGCTAGGGGGAATTGATTTGGCCCTAATACAGGAACCATGGGTGAGACATGGAACAATAAGAGGACTGGGGGCACCCTGCAGAGAGCTGATATATAGCAGATCTGCACAGAACCCTAGGACATGCATACTACTCAATAAAAATATTAAAATAATGGCGTTAACAAATTGCTGCTCCAGAGATTTAACGGCAGTGAAAATCAAGATCAATGTGGGAGGCGGGGCGAAGGAACTAGTATTCGGATCAGCCTACTTCCCCTCAGGCCTCAGACGATCCTGAATCGCCACCTACCAAAGCTGTGGAGGAACTAGTGAGAGACTGCAGGAATAAAGGACTGCAGCTGATCATGGCCTGAGATGCGAATGCGCATCACACCAGCTGGTATACAGAACAGACCTAGGCCGTAAACTACTGGGATTTCCATCAAGGATAAGGTCAAACGGTGAGCTGGAGGTGGCTGTGGAACAATTAAGTGACATCGTCATCTCTGCGTTTAATAATAATTGTCCGCTTATCACAAGGTGCTACAACAGGAATGTACGTGATGGAATACAGAACTTGTGAAAATAAGGGGGCAAACAAGAAATTAATTCAACCGAGACAAGCATACGGGAAGGTGGGAAGTTTACAAGGACACCTTGAACCGCTACAAAAAGGCTTTGAAAAAGGCAATGAGAGACTCATGGAGGAAACACTGCGAGGATGTAGAAAGTACTCAAATGGCTGCTAGACTTCAAAAGATACTCTCTAAAGAAAAAATGAAAATTATTCAAAAACGAACGAGGAGAATACACATCTATGGTAGAGGAGATAGTGAAAGAACTGTTCAGAGTCCACTTCCCTGGTGCTCAAAAGTACAGACACCTGCCTCAGAGAACAACCAAAAATTGGTAACTTTTATCAGAGGAACCAGAGAAGTTTGGCATGTGGCAAAAAGGTGATGACCTATGAAAAACCACAATGGGCAATTAACTCATTTGAACCCTACAAATCACCCGGCTCAGATGGGATTTATCCAGCACTGCTGCATCAGAGAACAGAACCACTGCACAGAATAATTTGCAATGTACATAGAGGTAGCTTGGCACCCGGATACATACCCAAACAATGGACAAAGGACAGGGTCATATTTATACCAAAACCTGGAAAAACTGGACAGGAAACGGCAAAATCCCTAAGACCAATAAGTCTTATGTCATATATGCTTAAAACTGTAAAAAAGCAGGTAGATAGACATATAAGAGATGGTGTGATGGTGGAAAGACCTTTATACCAAGATCAGTATGCATATAAGACCGGCTGTTCTACAGAAACAGCACTTCAACAACTCTTTGTGAGAATTGAAAATGCGCTGGAAAACAAAGAGGTACTATTAGCGGCCTTTCTAGATATAGAAGGAGCTTTTGACAATACATCAATAAACTCAATTGTTTCATCACGCCGAGGGGTCGAGGAAACGTGTGTGGCCTGGATACTCTATGTTGAAAAATAGGATGGTATCCTCGACTTTATTGGAAGATACAGTAGAGACTCGGGCAACCTGAGGATGCCCACAGGGCGGAGTCCTATCTTCTTTCCTGTGGAACCTGGTAATGGACGAGCTTCTCATGGATCTGAACAATAAAGGTCACAGAGCCCTTGGATATTTTGACGACTTGGTCATCTTAACAAAAGGGAAGTACAACACCATTGTCAGAGATCGTATGCAAGAAGCTCCTAACTTGGTAAAAAGATGGACGGACAAGGAACTACTCAATATCAGTGCCCACAAATTCGCCATAGTAGCATCCACTCGAAGACGAAAAAAAGAAACTGACTTGGAACTAACATCTAGAGAGAACCATTAAAAAGGCGGACACCTTATTAATGGTCGCCAGATGCTCCTTTGGAAAGAAATGGGGACTTAAGCCACATATGATACACTGGCTATATAACATGGTAGTAAAACCAACCATAACATATGCTTCTATGGTGTGCTGGAAAAAAACTCAACAAACTACAGCTTTGCTAAGGCTAAGCAAGGAGCAAAGACTTGCATGTCTAGGCATCACGGTGGCTATGAAATCAACACCCACCGCGGCAATGGAAGCGCTTCTGGGACTGCCTCCATTGCATCTAGTAGTGCAGGGTGAGGCAAGACTAGGTGCTTTTAGAATAAGCAACACATTGGAATGTCAACATTGGAACAGGACACATGAGTCTTGTCGAAGCTGTGATAGGGGATGTGCTAAACATGGAAACTGATCACATTTCAAAACGACAGTTCTTTGCAAATACATTCAGGATAAATAAACCAAGCAGGACTGAATGGTCTGATAATAGGCTCAGCACAGTCTTTTAGGGTGAGGTTTGGTACACTGACGGATCCAAAACCGAAAAAGGTGATGGTTCAGATGTTTTTTCCAAGAAGCCAAGCACTTGTATTAGCCATGCAGAACAACAGAAGATCCGCTGTAAACAAGCAAATTTGTATTATAACAGACAGTCAGGCGGCACTTAAGGCCTTAAAAAGTCAGGAGGTGACGTCACAGCTGGTATGGACTTGCAAGGAGGAACTGAAAACTCTGATCGGAATCACGTAAAACTGAATTGGACGTCAGGACATCAGGGCACGGCAGGCAACGGAAAAGCCGACGAACTTGCGAGAAGAGGGGCAGACAACAAACAAAACCAAAGAATGATACTAGGAGTGCCTAAACGCACAGTACTAGTATTAGTTAACCAATGAGTTTTGGAGAAACACATACAAGACTGGAGCAACATACCAGGTAACACACACGGTAAAGAATACATTCCAAGCCCATGTCAAAATAAAGTAAGGGAAATGCTGATGTTAAACAGAAACCAGCTTAAAATTGCAACGGGGCTTATGACAGGTCATGCATCAGTCAAGGTGCACCTCAACAAAACGACGTACAACGGGGACTTAACATCCAGACTATGCGGTAAAGAACCGTAAGCAGTTTCTCACATACTGTGCGATTACGGATCCCTAGACCGCAAAAGACAACACATATTTGGGCTACCAAAAGGTGACCCAGAATCTAAGGAATTGTACAGGCTTGTACAATATACTGTTATTCGGGATTGGGTACTTTGAATATCGCAGTCTGAGGCACTGGACTCGGTCAGAATCGGTGCTGCGAAGATGGTTAGATACAATGGGCCGTCGCTGGAGACACTTAGGCCAAAACTTAATGAGTTAGATATGTAACAATGTAATTCTTTAATAAAATATATTTTAATAAATACTTTTCATTTAATTATAAGACGCCAAATTAAATAATTTATTCTTTAAACCTTTATTTCTACCCGTTTGTTGTTACAATTTTTCTTGACCTCAGTTTCAGCTCATCTCGATATGAGAGCAGTTGAAAATAAATTATATATTACGTTCAAGTCGATTTTTCATCTCGGCTTTCACGTTTACACTTTCTTTCTGTCAATTATTTGAAAGTGAAATTTTCTATAGATATGCCCTAAACTCATACAATTTGTGTAAACAGAATTGAGTATGAAGCAAAATTAAATTGTTCCGACTCCCGTCGGTTTCCCCTAACCCCTTAATTAGGACGAGATTCTCTATTAGACAATATTAGTTAACCGTCGGTCAGGTTCGACAATTGGGCGATGAAAAACATTTGAATTCTTAAGTGGCAATACAAAATTTATTTTTATCTCAATTCGAGTTATTCTTAGTTTTCAGGTTTTAAATACAAGTGGGTAACAGTAATAGAAACCGGCAAGACAATGTGGTTTCTTAAAATTAATTTGTTGCTGTTCTTATTCTTTATGAAGACAAAACGAGAGATAGAAGATAATTTTCAGGCTGTAGATAAAAATTCTAGGTTTCAATCAAGACATTTTTGTTTGAAAACATTTCTTGATAGATTTTATTCTACTAAAGCTATATAATCTGATTTATAAAGTGTGTACACACTATTTTAGAGTGATAGAAACAACTCGTGCATTTTGACTAGATTGTAGTGATTGACCTAGTTTGAATGAAGAATTGCTGGTTTCGTTATTATCTTAAATATATAGGGGTTCCCATATTTATATGGATATTTAGGGCTTTTATTTGATCAGATTATTAAAGAGAAAATAAAATACATTATGAAAATCCATTTAATCAATAAAAAATAATTCGTCCAGAATCAACGTAGCCAAGAAAGACCAGTACGGAATTTTTTGACACGTCCAACAATCAAGTAATATGTATTGTATAAAATTGTACAGTAAAATTAGTATGAATTATAATTATATATTTATTAAAATCGAAATATAAAAATATGATTGTAAACTTTTAGAATGAAAATTCGACTATAAAGTGTATATATCAGTGGGAAATATTTAACAAAATAAAATGATGGCTCACGTCAAAGCTCTTCATTGGACATCAAAGGTGTTTTCGCAACTTCGAAGAAAATTTTGTGGGAATATTTATTTCTCACGGTCATGAGTTGAGATTTACAAGGTTTATGCAGTCCTGAATTCAATAGATAAACTACCGATTTGAAGTCTTCAAGTTTGTAGCCTATAAAAAAGAATAATAGGATTTTTAAAACTTATTGATATCAGTAATAAAGTTATTAATTAAATGTAGTCTACAAATTTCTCAAGAGGAAATGGTCCGTTTATTACCTAACTAATATAGAACTATACTAAACAATGTAATTGATTTGGTGTTTTTTTTTCATAACCCAATTTCAACACCTTGTCTATTTCCTCAATATACATACAGTATTTGTAAAATCCAAAAACGTACTTACCGGTATAGAATTCCAAGGTCGGTGTCCAATCACTAATTTTTTTCATCCTCAGTGCTAAATACAAAGCAGCACAAGCCAATTTTGAATCTTTTATTGTGATAGTTGAATAATCCATTAATGAAAATTCCAAGATAAACCTAGCTAGAGTTAGAATGGGCATAGAAATCCTGCCACACTAAAAAAAATATTACAATAATTAAAATGTGGATCAACTGATACGATCCTCATTTGCACAGTTGAGATCTGAATCTCCGAAGGTTGCTAGATATTAACCAAAACTTACCCTAGCATATCTTCGCAAAAATCTGTAACTAATTGGAATACCCAAATCGAATCCACACACTTTCAATAAATTAATTTCCATTTTGATGAGCTCCCTTCTTTTGTAAGCTCCATCACAGATGTATAAGAAATCATCGATCATTGGTGGTATCCGCTCATCGTATTTGCTTGCGATGAACATTGCTGCAGCGCCAACAAGTTGAAGAGTTTCCTTACCAACGGTCATTTTACTAAAATGATCAACGTGTTACTAATCTTGAAATGGAAAGATCAACCTCAATAAATAGATATCTACTGATCTTTAAAAACAGCTTCTATTTTTAAAAGATTTTATGTTCCTAATAATGTTTTATTTGTATAAAATCAGAAATATTACTTAGACATTATTATTTAAAGAAAGATACTTTTAGTCGATGTATTTGTATAAAAAAGGTAGTTACAAATTATAGAGATGAGATCACTGAAATATATTTCTGAAGCATTTTTATGATAGATAATTTGATTGATTTGAGAAAATTAACGGGCGCTATTTTGAAATTAGCTTTTGAGCAACCAAATCTGATGGTAACAATAAAATCGAACAAAATCGGTTCTAAAGATTAAAAGCCGGTTTTATAAAGGTATAGTTCAACCATCAGTTATTCGACAGTCGGTTGAAATGTATGAACGAAATGTCAGTTCAACCCACTGTTGGGGTGGGGGGCTATAATACGGAAAGTCACGGTTGAGTTTAAACATTCTGTCAACCTTACACATATTATAAAACCGGCCCTAAGATGTAATTCACAGAATCGACTAATACATTATAGAGTACATTTTTTCAATATTATGGATTCCCAAACCAATTTTAGATACATTTTTAATCATATTTTTACCTGAGATACATATCCACAAGCTTTACTGCTAAGTACAACGTTTCGTGGTTGAGTTCGAAACTTTCTTGTATTTCAACCATCCAGTCTACCAAAAGTGCTCTCATCCATCGTGTAAGACATACTTGTCTTTCTAGATAATCGCTTATTTGGAATTGTGTCTGTAATAATTAAATTAATTGGAAGGTTAAATGAAAAAATATCATAGTTCAAAATTGTTACTTATTTTTAATTTTATATTGTAAAATTGAATTCCAAGTGTCATTCTAAATCTTACAAACAAGGCATTTGTGAATAACATATATTCTAAGGGGCCTAGCTACGCAGACGTAGATTTTGTGAATTTTTCTGTTTAATGTCCTCGAGGTGAAGTATGAAGGTTGATCCACATGATACAAAAACCCGATAACCCTTAAGTAAGTGTATTACAGGTAGTGTTAATGAACAGTAGCGGGTAAAGCGATAGTTAGCTGAAACATTCAATTTCACTGTTCACTTTTGGTTTTAGAAAGAAATTTTTTTCTAAGAACAATATGTCCGAAATTAACTGCAGAATCGCGGATCATATTTTCTGTTTAAAAAAAATAACGAATTTTTCAACTTTTCAATTTTTATTTTTCCTATGTGATCCACGATCCTACTCTTTTCTCAGTAAGCATACCAAATTTTACCCAGGTAGGATAATTACTTGAGAAATAATAGTAATGTTTAAAGCTGAGGGTTATTATCAGTTCCGTAATCATTATTACAAACTTACAGCTTAATAAGTATATCCTTTATGTCATTGCAAAGCTCTTTTTAGTACCTAATTATATCTTTTTTTGTCAGCTTATTAGCGTCTAACTTTTTACTGATTCCTTCAGAACTTGAAATTTACTTTCTACTTTCCATTATTGTACTCTTACAAATTTGTATCTAACCCTAATTATCAACTTGTAATCTATTCCCTAACAACACCTAATTGTATAATTAAGATTTGTTACTTTAATTTTTTTAATCACACTTTGGAATAGCTTACTGACAACAGATCCAAAATCACTTAATTTGAGAAATTATATATTCGCTATTCTTACGAATAAATATGTAAAATATTGATACAGTGAATGCACTTCTTTATCATCCCAGATCAATAGAAAAAGTTTTACTTTATTTATACAGGTAAATACTCTTTAAATGCTGAAAGAATAATCTACTTGTATTTTTGCGTTTCCTCGATTTTTTTTAGATTTTTTTTCACTAACCTCTCTCTCCTTCAAGTAGTTGAATATATCCATGGCGTAGTGAGAAACCTGGTAGACATCATCCCAGTTTTCCTTGTCAAAATCCTCCACCCCTTCTGGTACATCGTGTTTTCCTAAATTTAGGTTTATCTCGATATCTTTTGCGATTAGAGAAATGTTAGAGGGTTCCTTCCCAGGTTCTTCTCCTGGTGTTGAGTAAGGAGACGGTGCTGAAGATGACCGTGTGGATCTTCTGTTATGTAGTTTCTTCGCACTGAAGTATGTAGATGATTCGTTACTAAAAGTGGAGCTGTGAGTTTTCAAAGTAAAAGGGGGTACAGCCTTTCACATAACTCTTTATGTTAAAATATTCTTCATATGAATTTACGAAAACATTCGAATTTAGAGCTAAAGGATTGTTATCTTGAATTAGTTATTTAAGTTCCAGGTTTTGTATCAATCCTAATTCGAGCATAATTTTTATCTTTGAAATCGGAATCAAAACACTTGTAAATTTATTTGGTTGTTTTGAAGGGTACAAAAAAAGGTAAATCACAACAATCAATTAATAAAACTTACATATCTTCTAAAGCACTGGTATAGAATGTCGTTTCTTCAGTCTTCTCAAATTCATTGCTTAATCGCGTTTTGACTTTGTCAACATTTGTGTCTTTTGTTGCATCCTTAGGTTTAAGGGCAGTTTGATTGGGAACAACTATATTTTTAGCAGCAGCTCTGGTCGTTATTTTATTGTTTGGCACAGGAGGAGGTGCCAAATTCTCGTTCTGCCTGGGTTTTTGTACCGTTTTCAACGTTTGTTGAGTTTTTAACTATAAAAAATAACAAGGTTTAAACTTAAAATAGATACCTATTGATAAAAAATCATATTAAGTAACTTGAGATGCTATACCTGAACAGTCACTTTTTTTGTACATATTCCTTTCTTGTCCTTATTTTGCAGTACTTTGGTTTTATTATTTAAATTGGCATTCTTCTCGCCAAAAGCAATCCTTTTTGTTTCATTCTCTTTAGAGGGAGAACAGTCCGCTTTACGCTTACTTGTTACCAATTCTTTTATATCTTTGAGTTGGGCAGTTGGACCGGATATAGGTTTTCTTCTGGTTGTGATGGTGTTTCGCATCGTGATACCGGATAGTATGTTTGTATTAACTGCTTTCAGAGGAGCCATGGTTCTACAATACTGATAATTGGAAGGATTAGGGATGGTTTATTGATATTTTACATTATAAATTCAAAAACTCATCATAATGAGCTCTATATTGTTGTATAATTTCTACAAATTAAATAATGACAATTCGTACTAATTTTCTGAATATCTCATTACTTTCAATCAATGAATGAGAAATAATACGTACGTAATAATAAGTACGGATAAGAAGGTACTTGCATTTCATAAAATTATGACAGACATAAGTACCTACAAAACTCTTACATATTATAAACTTATTAGATTGTATCTAAAAATATAACAACAAAGTTTTTAGAAAATCCAAGTCACAATGCAATTATTTTTCACTTGAAGCATTCATAAAAGTATGCACAAACTTTCAAACTAATTATAAACTTACACATCAACAAATGTATGATAAGGTGAGTGACCAAACTGACCGCAAGGCGTAGTAATAAAAACCGCCTTTTTATTATTGATTTAAGTAGCAACCTAAGTCTCAATCTTGATTTTATATTTCATAGATTAACTTTGAAATAACTTCTTATGGTAAAAATAACTCATCCCAAATACCAAAACTTCTGAAAACCAGAACAAAAAATGAAACTAGCACTAGGTAGAAGAAAAATGGCTGTTCCTAACGTCTAAGCCCGTTGGAGATTTGTTACTTTATCAATTAAAAGTTCAATAAGAGCATAAATTGATAGAATGAGAACTATGTAAATGTAAATACTCACCAAGAAATTGTTATTTAAACTGAATATATATAAAACTTGTAAAAATGGCACATGTATAAGTTTTCATAGGATTGTCAGCTTGAAGCTTGACTTTCGTTAGTTTTGGATTTGGTTTGGTCAGTTATGTCGGTTGCTGTACTTGATTTGAATTCACCAGCGACCATGTTCATTGGTTAGGGGTATAAAAGTAGGCGGAGTCAATCTATTTTGATTATTTTCAACGGTAAACCATCTGTTCCAGTAAGTTTTGAATCTATCTCTTTTTATTCTCACCCAACTTATATCACAAAAAGAGTAAGCTTCATTTCTTCTTCTTCTGAAGTTCAATGTTCTATGTATGAGTACGGTCATACGGTCTATGATTTTTTGACAGCAGACACTAAATATGACAGTTCATTAGATCACTTTTTTTAAAGTTCTAAGTTCTAACCTCATTATTCCTCAATAATATGTGATGTGATGAGTTAAATAATAAATAATGAGCGAAAAAAGTTTTACTGTGAAGTATGTTTCAGTTAGTGACTCATTTCTATATGTACCAAATTGTTCTTGGATTTATAATGTCGGGGTGAGCTACAGAAACATTTTATAATTAGTTTGTATCTACAGTTATTTGTTCATAGGATTTTGTTAAAGTTATTTATGGAGATGATAATCTAGGATATTTTTCAATAAATCAGGCGCCAATCGATTTAGAGAAAGATGAGATTGGGTTTGATTCTTTACATGCCAAAGTTCTTGGAATTCAGGAGGGTGAAATTGTTTTTATGCAGCACGTACCATCGCTTCCATCTGTTAAAACTATATCAATTGCTCCTTTTAGTAGAGATGACTACCAAGTTTTGGTAAGCTATTTGGAAAACATTCGAACAAATATTTTCATCCCTTCTTTTAAGGAAATTTTAGCAGAAAAAGTCCAGAGCACATTACTGAATCAGATAAAAGTTGTATATTCGAGACAAAAGTTCGTAATTTGGATAGGAAGTAGCATCCATGTGTCAGTTTGTGTTGGTATGCTATTGGTATTTGTTACTTTTTCTATAGGACCAATTAATATAGATATAGTTATCTACCTATGGAGTTCTAATCTGATTTGATATTTTGAAGCTAATTGCAATCCTTAGTAATCGATAAGGCAGCGAGCCTGACCCTTGGAGTTTTGAAAAACAAGGTTTCATCTCAAGCTTTATTAAATGAAAATCGGTCATGTGCGAGTCGGGCTTGTTTGGAGAAGTTTCGGTAATTATGATTTTTGTATAGGTTTTCCTTTAAACTTTGAGTGAATGCCTGTATTTGGTATTAAAATCATTACAACAGAAAAGTATTGTAACAGTATTGGAGAAAAATATTATTGGAAACGAGGAAAAATCTATGCTACTCTATCAAATGAAGTAGGTACATGAGCATTTTTTAAGTCTACCACAATGTGTTCCAATCGTACTATGGTACTCTATCTAGAATTGTATTAACAGTCTTAACTGATCTATTTTGCTTGATAATTGTAAATTGAAAACACATTTTTAATGCTTATTATGGAACCAAAAGTGTATGTTTTGATGTGCTGTATTTTCTAATTGGATGAAATAATAATTTTCCTATAGAAATCATAAGAAGGAAAACCCTTTTAACCATTCTGAGCGATTTTCTAAAAACCAGTGTGAACCTCGATTGTCGCACCCATAAAATATGTGAGTATATTATCGAAATTCACGGAGCCGTTTCCGAAATAGTGTGCAGCTCGACGTGGAAACCGGTAAAATATGAGAGTATCATCAATCGATTACTCCATCTGGAAAACCCTTTGCTGCAATTTTTATCGAAATATGCGGGCATCTAAAATATTAATTTTACTTTCTATCTATGTCAATAATCTGTAGGTACAGTATTATAGTATTTTTACAAGCGTCTGATCCCGATCAGGCGTCTTAAACTTACACATTTGGTTAGTTAACTCTGGCCCTGTCTCGGGTCCTTAGACATTTAAAAGGAACATCCTTAGAGAGGAATAATTTATAAATTTCCAAACAAAATTGTTGACTCCAAAAACTTCTCTAGTACTTTTCATTCGGGGTTAAAAATGTAGTAATTAGGTGCGAGTAGAACTCATACCCCGATGGTTCCGTAAACTTACAATCTAGTAAAGTAAATACAAGGATTTTATATTATGAGTTAATATATATTTCCATAAATAGAAGAATTTAACCTCCGATTATGTTCTATTTCTATCATTATATTTAACCTATTATTCTATTTTCTCATATTAATATATTTTTTATAAAAAACTCATTAAAGATTGAGGAAAGTGTACTATGTAGGGAATTTGAACCTGCACCCTTGGAGGGAGAGATAGGTGAAGCTTTAACCGTTGAGCTATATAAACATCTTGTAGAAAATGTCCTATAGCTGATGTATCAATGAGCAAGCATGCCATCTATGAAGCTTTACAATAATTTTGTTTGATGACATTTGTAAAAATATTGATTTTCTGAATTTAAAATTCTCTACAAGTAAATTTTGTAGAGAGATGATTATTCTAGCAACCTAAACCTAGACATCAAACTATACCACCCCAATTTTTTCAAAGGTTTCACTTTACTATCTTAGGGGGGGGGGTGGCGAAAGAAAAGCGAGACTATAGGTTAATTATTGATGAGACATGTTTCGAGATTGTACAATCTCATTTTCAATCAAAAGTTTTAAAGTTCTGTAACAAATTATATTATAAGATATTGAAATGTGAAGTGAAAAAAATATATATATTTTTTTTAAATTTTCATATTTTCATCTCCATGTGAGTATACTATCCACCATTTTGTATCTTAACTATGTACATAATTTTTTCACTTTACATTTCAATATCTTATAATATAATTTTTTACAGAACTTTGAACCTTTTGATTGAAAATGAGATTGTACAATCTCGAAAAATGTCTCATCAATAATTAACCTTTCAGAATAAACTGTGGAGAAGACTTTGTGTTTCTTTTTCGTCTTACCATTTCACTCCACTTCGAGAATGGACTTCTACAACCATTAAATAAAATTTCTTTATACATTTATAAAAATAATGTTTTTTTTTATAAAATAAGCCTAATGCTAATTAACTAATGTACATTTTGTGAGATGTTATTGTTAAAAAATATTTCTCTTCTTGGATACTTTTCAAGAAGTATAAATCAAATCAAACTAGAATCCTTTATTCTAAAAATAATTTAAAAAAATGTATGGAATGCGTCAAAAAATCCTTACAAGTAAAAGTACATGAATGTATAGAACAAACAGTAACATATAAAAAAGGAAAATAAAAAATATACAAACAAAGATGCATGATTCTGTTAAATTGAATCAATTTATAATAATTCAAGGTGAAGATAGTCAGTATTTTGCCATATTATAAAATTCCTTTTGAACTAAGAATTTCTTTTTTAAAGCTCGAAAAATGTTCAATTGACTTAAAGTGCATGACCAGTTTATTCAAAATAATCAAATCTAGATAGTGAGGCGTGCTTCTACTAATATCCAGCAGACATTCTACTGTGTGAAGACCATTACTTCCACTGGTGCGGTGACTGAGCTCGACGGAATTGCAGGGATACTGCCAAATAAATGGAAATAAAAATTTGAAAATTTCGTAAATATATACGCCCGTTAGAGTTAAGATTCCAATTTGTTGAAATGTCCCTCGACAAGTTTCCTGTTGCTGCAAATTTAGAATACATCTTATTACTCCTTTTTTGCAACAATGGAAGGGTCCTAAAAAACTATGCTGCCACAATGCAGGTTAGAATCCGTCGAATAAAGCCAAACAAACGGTTTCGAGCAGTTTTATTGACATGTATGTATATAACATGTCTTTGATTTTTAGAAATTTTTGGATTTTTTGATGGAATTCCAAAAATATTCAACATCAAAGATTTTTATTTTTGCAAGTTAACTACTGGTATTCACGAAGTCAAAATAGATTTTGATTTTCAGCTAACTCGGTTTACTTCCGAGGGAGCCTCTGTGACTAGATTCATCCAAATCTGAGATGGTTGGTGCAATTTATTGCGATATTCATTGCAGAAACTCTTTTGTATTTTGATAAAGTAACCATCTTTGTAATTTAGATTACTAATAAAATAAATATAACTTTTATTATTATGCCTTTGTGATTCTAGTTTTTCTATTTTTAGAAAAAGTCGATCCTATATCACCAGGAGTAATTGAGTTCCTAACAGAAGTTCAAATCAATCCTCAATTCGATACTTGTCCAGAACAAAATTTGGACAAGCTACATTGGCTACAAGAAAAATTGAACCCCGTAAGTTTATATGACAATGGTTTGCGGCAGTTCTACAATTTCAAACCTCCAGTTGTATATAGAATGATACCACTTAGCAAAATACCTGATAAAATAAAAAATGAAAGATGTGATAGAATTTTTGAGGCATATATTTCTAATCGATACTTACCACCTAACTGGCCGCAAAATTCTTTGCAGACACCGATTTATTGTAGCATTACATTATTAAGTGATGATATGTTCTCGTCCAAAGTAATTTACGTAAAACTGATATATTTACAAGACATTAATTTGAAAATTGATGATGGATTTTGGAAAAATATTTACATGCATGACAAAGTCTTTGAATTCTTTGAATGCGGTCTAGGTGCGAGAGTTCTACTGGAATTTATGTATATTCTTCCAAAAATTGATGAAATTGAAATACTTTGTAGAAAAAATTATTTAATAGATGTTGTGGATGTTTTCAAGACATATATAGCAAAGATTTCTGGAGACACTATAGTTTTGAATAAAAAGTTTCCCATGGACATTGGCAGTAACGTTCTATGTGAATTAAGATTTTTACCGGGATCGGATTTTTGTATAGTGGATGATAGTTTAGTAAAGAATTGCAAATTTTCTGTAGAAGAAGAGAATATAACGCTTGGATCTACGGTAGAAAAGAATGTCGAGGAGGATATTCTCATTGAAAATATTGCATCATTTGACTGCATCTTGCAAAGTTCATTGCGAATATTATGTAAAACTAAGGATTTAAGTATTGAAAATGTTTTAATTGAAGGTAAGAACACGCATTCCAGAATAGAAAATTGTTTGTAAACAAACTCCCTTCAAAATTATCTGTAAAATTGATGTTTTTTTTTCTATTCAGGGAAACATGGTACTGGAAAATCTTCTCTATTAAAATCTCTTCAAAAAAAACTCAATTCTTATCCTCGTTTTATCTACACAGAAGTAATAAAATGTAAAAGTATCAAAGGTAAAACTATGGACTCGTTATGGAAATTGTTTTCTAATACCTTTGCAGCCCTTATACTGAGGCAACCATCGGTACTTTTTCTCGATGATATTCATGTTCTCTGTGAACGAGCGAAGGGAGATGAAGCTGCCCCTAATAATATCTATTACGACAGGTACAAGGGAAATTTACTTCAACATATTTCTAAGATTATCAACTTTATGCTTGAATACATTTCAGTTTTAAAATTAATTGAATTGCGCTTGTTTTTGCCATTGGATTTCAAATCTCAGCCTTAATTATGAGAACAATTTCATTTCCAAGTCAAAATGAAGATATCTTATTTTAGAATAAGTGAAATGCTGCAGAATCTATTCAAATTGCTTACATCAAGTAAAAACTCTATTGGAATATTGGCAACAACCGAATCCATTGAAAAAATTAATAAAAATATCTACTCATCCAGAGGTCTACATCTATTTAAAAATGCATATAAAATTGAAGAGTTATCAAAGGTACAAATGACATCTAATTTATTTTTGAATCTTAATAATTCGAACAAATATAAATTGTCTCCCAAATGTAAAACACCTTTTATTATGACTAAGTCGTCTCCTAGGTTCGACCGCTTGCATTTTCTTCTTAGCAGGTAATAAACGTAGGTAATTTGTTCCCCGTGTGCATTTTACAATGTGATCATTACAAAAGGGAATTTGAAGCGTCAAGCGTTCTCGATCCATTTGACACTGAGAATGCAGCGTGGCGTCTTATGGAGCCCTTCGTTGTTAGCGCTTTATTATGCCAGGTTCGACCAACCATCAGGTCTCAGGCAAACTTCGCCGCTTGGGTTTAAATTTTATCTCAACAATTTCATTATCAATAATTATAATAGCGAACAATGAATTTCAAAATTAATAAAACAAATATTATAGGTAAATTTAAAAGCGGCAATCCTATGTGCCGTTTTGTCATTATTTACAAAGTACATTGCCTATCCGGCCACACTGTACTCTCAGTGTGAAACGCAGTATCAAATCAAATATTGTTTGACAAGTAGACGCGATTAAAATAACAGGAATATTAATTAGAATTTATATGATTATAAATTAAAGAATTTGGTATATTTCGGATTAGACGATATCCTAGGGCAAGGCATAGCCTCAATAATTGTGACGTGCCTAAAGCTTGCAGAGCAAAGTGAGTAGAATCCAAAATAAATATTTGGTGCTTGTATAGCTAATTAAATGCTGTATTCAGAAATTAACTGCTGTATTCAGAAATTAACTGCTCTTATAGTTTTTCAGAAAATGACTGCTTTGCTTATAAAAATCAACTTTTTTGAGAACGTTCTTTCAAGACAAATAAATAGGAAAATTTTGCTATTGTGGGGATATTTATAGCTTTAAAGGTACAACAGGAAACCTGAAATACCTTTAGGATTAGTTTACCAACCTACCTACTTAATTTTATATAACCCATTTTTAATTCCAGTTTAAATTTGAGATTTTAATGGTTTTAAATTTATTATCTCACCCATTTAAGAAATGTACAATTCTGATACTGGAAAGCTAAGGGACAAAACTTAATTTTTATAGGGCTGGACTGTTTTCGATTGCTAACCACATTTCGGGATACAGCACTTAATTAATTAAAATAAGAAATTCTATTGAATTTTTATAGAAATTACTTCAAATAATAGTTACTATTATAGTATATGTACCGGGGTATAGATTATATTTTTTTAATATGAAAGCGATTATCTTTACAAGCACTAAATAAGATCTCCTCAAGAAAGTTGATTTTTAAAGGTTGCTGTGCTAGCTTCAGTTCTAAAGCTCTCGAAGCAACCATTTTCATAAAAGCTACAAGAGCAATTAATTTCGGAATACAACAATTAATTAGGACTTAATTAGCTCTACAAGCACCAAATAAGATTTTCTCAAAAAGTTAACTTCTAAAAGAAAAGCAATCATTTTCCGAAAAAACTGTAAGAGCAATTAATAAAGCACTTAATTAGCCCTACAAGCACTTAAAAAGAAGTTCTCAAAAATGTTGATTTTTAAATTTTGCTCTGCCATTTACCGAAAAACTATAAGAGCAATTAATTACGGAATACAGCAGTTAGTTAGCTACACAAGCACCAAATATGTATTTTTGATTCTGCTCACTTTGCACTGCTAGCTTTAGGGACGTTTTTAAGTGAAGTGGAACACGCGAGTTATTTTGACTGTCTTTGGAAAATGGAAAAGTATTTGCTACATCTGACAAATTAGTGCGGGAGACACATTACCTATCTGAATCAGCTACCTGGCATGTACACCGGGAGGCGATTTGGCTATGTCCCTTTTGAATACCACGTAGCATGCGGATTTTGGAAGACAAATTACCTTTTCCAATAATTCAATCCTTTATTATCACAGGACGACCGATATTACATATTAGAAAAAATATTCTCGTCTTACAACGTAGAGAATGTCAATTTAGAAGAAATAGCTAAGAAGACTGATGGTTATGTCATGCAGGATAGTATGGATCTTTTTAATAAAATAATATTCGAAGCAGCGAAAGACGGTTAGTTATTTTTGAATGGTGCCTTGACAATAATTATTCAAGTATTTGTTTCAGATTTGTGTGAAAATGATGATCTTACTATTTCACAAGCTCACTGTGATAAGGCTCTGAATAGTATGTGCGTGCTAGCTTTACAAAATGTCAACTTGCATGCGGCTGGTGATAAAGATTTGTCCGATATTGGCGGATTGGGGTATGTGAAAGAGACTCTTGTTGAGAGTTTATTATGGCCCACACAGGTAGGCTATTTACCTATGTATACAATAAAAAAATAACTCAGATAAATAGCCATGTAACAGCTCTTATGATACCTATGCATCATTGAACATATTAGTCTTAAGCCCACTACAGATGGGCTGTTAAATCGTACGATAAATCGTTTTGGTTTTATACAATTCTGTACTGTAATCGATGGTGAGCAGTGGATGCAACAGAATGCTTTTCCATTATTCACTACCGTGTTTTTTTTCTTACTAGGCCATGTGATTTTCAGGTAGTTTTAGCACCCTTCCAAAATATATCCTTGAATATTTTTAGACCTCGTTCTAGAGACTAAATAGCTTGCACCTTTAATATAAAACTTGAATATATTAAACAAACATAGAGTAAATTTATCAAATAAATTAAATGATTTGAAGTTCATTTTCACTCCTAATTTAGTATATGGATCAAAATTACCCATCAATTCTAATAACTCTACACATTAGAAATTTTCTACACGACACAAATATTATGTTGCACTGAAGATGAGCTCGTTAACAAATGGGGAATTTAGTTTTTGGATATACCAGAATTATGTTCCTTCCATTTGGCTAAGAAACTCTAAAATTAGTTGCCAATAATTCAACAAAGACAAGTAAACTAGTAACTGGAAGTGTGCTAGTTGCACGTGAAGGCTGTAATGTATAGCCGCCAGATTTATATTTTAAAATGATTCAGGGGTAGATTAAATTTGCAAAACAAAAAAATATTAAAAAACGAGGACGAAAAAATAAAATTTCATGTGTCTTACTTAAAAAGTTCTCAATTAATATATAAATTAAATCAATCCTGAAGCCTCTAAATAACATATGATTAGATCTGACGATTGATCACACCTTGATGATGCTGTGCTAAGCTCATGTGACGCTAGCATAATACTTATCTTTGTTAATTTATCAGCACCTATCTTTTTAGTTAAACAACTAAGAAGCACCTAAATTGCTCCCAATTCTGGTATATTCTTAAGTCCAATTCCTACTTGGCGGTGTTAGCTTTATAGAACTATGAAATTGCGCGAGACTTTTCGGTGTATATACAACAGACAGACAGATTTTTTTGGAAATTTAGTGGAAAATAAATAGTTTTGAGTGTCGAATGTTAGATCTTTGATGTTAAGATATGAAAACCAAAAGTTTTTAAACACGAATATTTTTGCTGATAAACGAATCAATATAACAAATAGATCAAACAAATTAGGATAGTTTCTTGAAAATAATGGTAGAAATCTCAAAGATATCAGCAACTTCTAATAATAGTCATGATAATATTAATAAAGAAATCAGCAGCACTTTTTAGTTGATGATATGGAATTTTTTGTACAAAAGTTATATATATATCTATTGTTTCAGTATCCATCAATATTTTCCAAAGCACCTCTCCGTCTTCAGTCGGGTTTGTTACTATACGGTCCTCCAGGCACCGGTAAGACAATTTTGGTAGCCGCTGCGGCAAAGCAGTGCCGGCTTCGCCTAATTTCAGTGAAGGGCCCTGAACTATTGTCAAAGTATATCGGTGCTAGTGAGCAGGCTGTACGCGATATTTTTCAAAAGTAAGTCACTCTGTCTCAGTGGTTACCTATAGAAATATTTATTTGTATTTATTACTTGGTAATGTTTTTGCGGTAGTAAATTAATACAAAACTATATACTCCTTACTATCCCATATTGAGGCAGTGTGGTAAGGTACGCCTCAAAACCACCTGATCTGGTAGGATGGTATGTCCTTAGAGACATATCGGTGTTTCGGAATCCAGCTTAAGTTCTCCTTGTCATTGGCAACACTAGGCAGTCAAGGGAAGGTATCTTCAATCGTGGATAGTGTACTAAAAAGGCTGACGACGAAGGAGCTATATTAGCTTTGCTCTAGAACGGTGATGGTTTTCTCATTCATGCTTTGACATCAATCGCAATTGAATATTCTTTATATCCAAAATGTTAATTCAGAATTTGGCTGTTTCCTTGGTATATCAACATTTTTGTTTATATTTTGAAGCTCCACAGCATCGGAACAAAAGTCGAAAGCAAGAACGCTAAATGTTTGAATCTTTTTCATTTAAATCAAGAGTTCTGTATTGCTTATATATTTGGTAACCATATATTATTTATAGTAATTAAGAATTTTCTCTTTTTATGTTTTTTATATTATTTTTTTGTGTTTATTATTATTGTTGCAATATGTGGTTATTTTGAAATACTAAGAACGTCGAAATGAATGGAAATGATTTTAAGATAAAACTTTGAAATAATTGCAAGGAACTAAAGCTTTGACTTTTTGTATTTATTTTAAATTGAAGGTAAGTATAAACAATAATTGTCCAACTTATTTCCGTTTCTCACATTTTGATATTACGTACAAATTTCCATGTTACACCTGATATAAATATTAAAAGTTGATTCTTGACTATTTTCTATATTATAGATTGCAGACCATAAAGTGTATCAATAAAAAGCATTAAGTGCGAAACGGGCTTGTTTGGATTTTTTTTTCAAAATTTAGGTTTATAGTTTAATAAAGATATGAGGGGGAATGTCAACTTTCATCATTTTTCTTCAATGTATTATTCAATAGATAAAAAAAATATATTCCGACTACGTGAAAAAGTTTTTTTTTAATTCTCTAAATAAAATCTAGCTCTCTTATCAGAATTAGTCTATTTACTTACATATGACCGTGATACAATCAACTAACTTTGTATAAGTACCAAGTTAAACATTTTCTCGTAGTTTTAGAGAAAATTGGCTATGAAGATCATACAGACAGACACCAAAGTGATCTTATGAAGATTTCGTTTCATCGCATTAGGGTCCCTAAAAATGATAAAAGATACCATAAAATATTCTCGTGAAAGTTGTAATCTGAACAGATAGTACATCACAAAGTTAGTCATATTCGGCAATCTTTACAGCAATACCATTTTCAATAGGACTTTTAACGAAACTGGAATAGAACTATAGGCATTGAAAAATGATAAAATCCTAAATCACACTATAGATTAAAACATATTGATATAAAGAATTTCAGAAGAAATACAAAATAATGAATAAAAAACATGAAAAGGTAGATAAAAAGTGTTTTTTTATAGAATTTGCTAAAGCCCAAAATTTACAACTTTCGAATCAAGCTCAAGTTTCGTCGACATTTTTCTGTTTGTTTTTGGTGTGAGATTTGACCCGTTATAAAAATTATGTAACGTACATAAATACTTATGTAACAGACAATAAGTATGAATGAGGTTGGGATGAGAATGAATGCCTCTGCATTTTTACCGCGGGAAGAACATCTATAAGGAAACGAACTTTTGCTCTCTTTACAAAAGCCAAAACAGCTGTTCGGGGTATCTTAAACTTTTAGTTTATATGCACACGAATATAATATTAAAAGTGAACGGTTCCGAAAGGGGGGCTTGTAGATAACAATAGGGCTAATGCACCTTAATATTTATTATTTGGTGATTTCATCTTTCCAGGGCCCAGAGTGTCAGACCTTGCATCTTGTTTTTCGATGAATTCGACAGTCTAGCACCCAGGTAAGAATCTTCAATCGGGGGTTGGTTAATATAATATTTGGGAATGGTGTGAGCCGTTAAGCTGTTATATAAACCGCTTAAGGTTTTACTTTAAAATGGTATAACTGCGTATATTTAATACTTCTTTTATTGGAAAAATAAATCACTCTTTTGATTTCTTTTGACAATCAAATTTAATAATTAGTTTCAATAATGAGTTTATTTTCGAGATGACTAATAAACAACTTGAATTATTTTTTCTGTGACCTGAAGCCTGAGACAAACCTTTCTTCTGAGTTTTAACTTTTGTGTTTTTCTGTTGTTTTATAGTACCGACTATATAAATTGAAGAGCAATATAGTCTGAATCTAAAATGCTTCGCTGTAGGAAAAATATTCATTTTTTTTCTTTCATTAAAGGATTTAAGAGATCCAGGTAGTTAACTAGAATTATCTGTTTGGTTTAGCAGTTTCTGATGTATAGGTACAACTATACTTATACCTACACTCGTCTCCTTCTCAGTCATCCATTGACCAACAACACAATTCGATTGATTGTTTGCTTTTTTATATGTATGGATGTTTGCAAGTTTTGTTTGGTAAAATTGCTGCGATTATGATGATCATTTTATTTAATAGAGGACTGCTGAGAAATAGTCCTATAAAAAAGTAATCTTATATGTATAGATCTCCAAAAATATTCTCCAATGGTGGTAGAAGGGCATTTTTTTTTGGAAAATATAATATTTGGAAGAGCAAAATTGAAATATCATTTTGAAAACATTATTCAAAAACTTCAAAAGTTACCGAGTTAAAATCCGTGGAATAATGTTGGCTGTTGTTAGTGGTTGCCCCCAAACATGTGAAATAATATTTTTTTTACAAGAACAAAGGAACGACTTTATTAAATGGTGCACTAAAAAATACAGAACAATTCTATTGGTACTGGTATAGTTATGTCTGATTTTTACAATACCATATGTTTATTGTTATAATAATAATAAATTACTAAGCAAAATTCTCGATAATTCTTAGCGTGTTTTATAGATGAGTATTATAGTCTGCCATTGCGTGTCCTGACTGTCACGTCAGTGATATACGTAAATATAGCAAAACAACAAAGAGTTTATCATATTTATTTGGTTTATTGGTATATTGATTGAAGAAAAGAAAAGAAAAAAATCAATTGTCAATCGTTCAACTGCTAGTCCCACAAAAACCTTTGGTAATTGTCAAAGGAGCCAATTTTAAGTTTCAGATTCAAACGTTTCCGATGGAATATTATTTTTCAAATTTTATTATTAGAGAATTTACCGAAATGCCAATTTTTGAATATCCCAGAAAAATTAAATTGATTTGAAAATCGAGGAGGCTTGAAAGGACCCTTTTTAAAAACGCTCTTGTTGGTCTTCCCTTGCGAATATTTTTTGATTTTAAAGCCCACATTCTCAGGAAATGTTACTTCAACTTACTTTATAGGCGTAGAGGATATTGTAACGGGAATTTATATTAAAACTGGGTTCGATTTATTTTCACTTATTTATTTACACCAATAACTACTTGTCTATATACACATTTATATTCACACTATATTTCTTGGACTATAACTACTGTCTGTGTTCTATCACTAACTTACTGACCATGCTCTATGAGAAACTATCTATTACTAACTCCCTGTCACCGTGGTCCGTTTGTTTATATTCAACCTCCTATCTCGAAGCTTCTCGTCTAGAATAGACCAATCAGTAGATTTTATTACCAACATTCTCCTTCAAGAGCAATCCAGACGCCTCCAGGGCTCCAGATATTTGTGTGATAGTGTGTGTGTGTGAGTGTCTTTTATTATTTGGGTGAGTTCTCACGTTAATCTGCCCCCTCCTTAGCATCTGATCGTCCCGATCAGAATCATCCTTGGTAGTAACTTGCTGGATTTCCGTTCCATGGCGGAATCTGCACTTGGTTCCTGCCAGGCAAACACCCTTGTTGAAAAAGTAACAGTCTATCGTCTTTCCCGAGTGCACTCCTTTCGTATTGAAGCAACACACGGTAATTTGCACACCAGCATCCTGGAAGATGTATTCGATCATGCTCCTTACAATCTTCCAATCTAGCCCGTCCAACCCGCAGCCTATTTTCGGAAGACCCAACTTCTTGAGGTCATAATTCCTGACTTTATTCCTTAGGCTCTTCAGTGCATGCCAGATGTCCTTGTAAGTGGGTTTTCCTCTAGACATCTTTTTCGTAACCAAATAGAAGAGGTTCCGATTACCCTCTGCTAGTCGTAGAACTTTTCCTAATCTTGGTCGTTGGGCTGACAATTCATCCAATCTTCCAAACTGCCTTTTAAACACCAGAGCAATACCTCGGCCCATACGTAGATCCTCCGCTACACAATGGGCAATAGAAATGTCGGCTGGTAGTTTGAAAAGGTCTTGTTGAACCTCAACTGTCACACCGAGTCTGACCTTCTTCCGATCTGCATAGTTGGACATGAATGAAGTCGTTGAAACTGACATTTCGCTCCTCAACGTTCTTTTCTTGAAGAGCCACTCGTGCTTCCTCCTGGTTGTTCGATCCAGCGTATGGTGCAAGTCGGTTTATGTGCACAACTCTAGGTTTTCCCCTTGGTAACTTTCGGATACGATAGATTTATCCTCTTCATAATTTCATATGGCCCTTTCCATTGCTTTTGGAGTTTGGGACAAAGGCCTCGACGTCGTTGGGGATTATACAGCCAAACAACGTCCCCCACGTTGAAGAGTCCATCAGCTGATCGAATATTGTAGTGGTGCTTCATTCGATCTCTGGCAAGCTGGATGTTCTGTCTGGCTGACTCATGGACTTTATCCATTCTGGCTCTCAATTGGTCGACATATCCTTCTCATGCGACACTGTCCACTGTAAGTCTACGGCCAAATTCCAGGTCACAGGGTAGGCGTAACTCACGCCCCAACATTAAACTAGCTGACCAGTTGTTTCATTCACAGCCGCCCGATAGGCCATCAGGAACAAATGGATGTACTGGTCCCAATCTCGCTGATGTTCTGAGACAACCTTAGAGAGGTGCTTGCCCATGGTTCGATTCATCCTCTCCACCATTCCGTCCGATTGAGGATATAAAGGGGTCGTTCTGGTCTTGTTCATACCTATTAGTCTGCACACATCTTGGAACAGGGCTGACTCGAAGTTTCTTCCTTGGTTTGAATGGATTTCAAGAGGAACGCCAAAACGTGAAAAGAATTCCTTCACCAACAACTCGGCGACAGTCGATGCTTCCTGGTTAGGAATTGCGTACGCCTCTGTCCACTTTGTGAAATAATCCATAGCTACCAGGATATACTTATTCCCATTGTCGGTTTCAGGAAATGGCCCCGCAATATCCACAGCAACTCGCTCCATGGGACTCCCAACGTTATACTGCCTCATAGGTGCCCGCTTTCTGCCAAGTGGTCCATTGCTGGCTGCACACACTTCACACTTACGGCACCACTGTCTCACATCTTCTTTGCAATTCACCCAATAGAATCGCTCCCGAACCTTCTGCACAGTCTTGGTGATTCCAAAATGCCCACCCGAGGCTCCATCATGTAGCTGATGTAGTACCTCCGGCACTTTGCTTCTTGGCACAACTAGTTGTAATTTGGATTCAGTGCCATCTTCAGACTCAAAGGTTCTATACAGCAGATCATCTCTTAACACAAGAGAGTCCCATTGGCTCCAATATGCTTTCACTTCAGGGCTTCGTAAGCTTATATCCTGCCAAGACGGCCTCTCCTTACGGCGCATCCACTCCAAGACCACTCTCAAACATGGGTCATTCTCTTGGGCCAGTTTTATTTGTTCGGACTGCCACTCCTCATTTTCTACGGTTGTTCGTCGTATAGGACAAATCTTGCCTTCCATCTTGACACATTCCAGTTTTTCCGACCATGCCGCCTTCTTCTTACAACTGCGGCGTACGTGTCCTAGCTCACCACGGTTCCAGCACCTTGGCTGTCTCTTCTTTGACTGCGCACCCGTCACTAGTTTCCTTATCATGTCTAACAGGGACTCTCTATTGGATTGATCTTCTTCGATTGCTTTTACACGGCGCCCTCGGGAAGTTTGGCTTGCGGCTTCATGCTCCAAAGCAATAGCTAATGCTTCTTCTAGCAATTTTGGTTTGGCCAGCTTCAACGCCTTCTGCAATTCGCCCTCTCTCAATCCATGTACAAAAGTGTCCACCGCAATTTCATCTAGGAAACTATCGGCAACTGTAGGATATGCTAGTCGTACAATGCGAGCTACCTACGCCTCAAATTCTTGCAGACTCTCATTTGTACGTTGCACCAGAGTTCGCAATTGTGCTTTGTATACTTGCTGAAGATGACTGTCTCCATACCGATTCTCCAATTTAGAAAGAAAGACATGGTAGTTTGCTTGGCCAGCTGGAATAGACCTTAGGATGTCTGCTGCATCACCTCGTAAAGCAGCAGTTAACGAAACAGCTTTCTGCTCTTCGGTCCACTGGTTAGCCATTGCCACTGCTTCAAACTGCTTTCGATAGGTTGACCAGGAGCACTTTCCATCAAAGTTTGGCAGCTTAACCCTCATACTACCTACGGCTAAGTCATCTTCGCCTTTGATTGTCTGGCTCCCACTGCAGTTACCATTCTTAACTGACATTTCTAGTGTCTTGATTTTTTGTTGCAGTAGCTCCATGTTCTTCTCTGTCGTGACAAAGTTTTCTTCAACTGTTCTTGAAATTTCTTCGAATTTCTTGTCACTATATTTACCAGCTTCCTCGATAGTTCTGGTCACCTCCTCAAACCTCGCATCACTTTTTCTGGAAACATCTTTAATTTCATCTTGAAGAGTTCTAGAAACTTCTTCAAACTTGTTCGAGACTTCATCGAATTTCACCCCAAATGTCCTGGTTACTTCCTCGAATCTTTCGTTATTATTTCTAGAAATTTCTTCGAATTTTTTATTATTATTTCTAGAAATTTCTTCGAACTTTTTCGAGACTTCATCCAATTTTTCATTATTATTTCTCACCTCTTTCAGTAACAGTTCTTCCGGAGAGTGGAACTCGAACATATCAGGATCTTCTCCATTTTCAATCAAAATGTCCATTAACCGTTTCTGGAGGGTCGCTTTATTACCGGAATCATCACAATCCCTCTCCACCAACTGTTATTTGAGTTGTTTCACGGTCAACTGCACTAATTTCATTTTGAATTGTCTTTATTAACAAAGTTAGTCAATACAGTTTTAAAGTCTTCGACACGAAAACGAACAAAATTCTTCACACAAACACGAGAAAAAGTCTTCACATTCACACAAAAACGAACGAAAAGTCTTCACACGAAAACGAACTAAAGAGTCTTCACACTGACACAAAAACGAACAAAAAGTCTTAAACTTAAACTTAAATCTAACAAAAGTCTCAAAAACACTCAACTCTGCACGAAACCGCAGTCCCTTAAAGTCTGTCCAATTTTATAATCACTCACTGACCCCACACCTGACACCAATGTAACGGGAATTTATATTAAAACTGGGTTCGATTTATTTTCACTTATTTATTTACACCAATAACTACTTGTCTATATACACATTTATATTCACACTATATTTCTTGGACTATAACTACTGTCTGTGTTCTATCACTAACTTACTGACCATGCTCTATGAGAAACTATCTATTACTAACTCCCTGTCCAGATATTTGTATGATAGTGTGTGTGTGTGAGTGTCTTTTATTATTTGGGTGAGTTCTCACGTTACAATATGTTTATAACAGAAGAGTTAAATTCATTAAGCCATCATTTCGATTCTTCCTTCATTGATTGAATGTCATGTTTTTCTGAATCGTACTTCTTGACAGATTCTCCTTTTTCTTTACCTTGATCATGCAGTAAAAACCTGTTAATTAAATAGATGAATGATGTAGGCAATCATGAAATGTCACCTGCTTCGTTTCTGGATCTGGCTCATTTTAAATGTCGCTGATACTTAAGATTGCAATATTGGTCCATGCCGAAGTTCTACATATAACAAAATAAATCAATTTGATATAACATAATTTTCTTTCTGGAGCATATAAAAAGTAAATTTTACTCTGGAATTTCACACAAAAAAATCATTATGACGATAAAATAACATAATAAACGCATCTTCCCAAATGTTAGATTCGCGGTGAAGGCAAGTCCGCTTATGTAAATATATTATGTTTGCGCATAAAGAAACCTTGCAAAACAAATGTTTTTATCTACACTGAACATTCCTAAATATTTTACAATGCATTTTCTCTAATAAATATACATATAAATTAATAAATAATATACTTACTCGTTATACAGCGCTCTTTTATATCTACTTGTAAACAATACGTAATATCGGTATGTATTGATGCTTGCCTATCTTATCATATGGACGGGTACTGGGGTCCTTTGACGTGTGATTGTTTACTGAAAACTTGAAACTACTGACAAGTAGTGCATAATGTGTAGCCGGCATAAAATCTAAGCCATGTGACAATTGATAAGAGACAGAGATCTTATTGGAAACGTTGGAAAATGCATTATCGCCTCGAAAATATACTAATTTAACGTCTGAATAAACATAATATATACCTAATAAATACAAATAACGATAAATATATTATTTTCTTATATTTCTACCAGTTTATCAAAAAATAGATAGTGGAAATTAATATAAATTGTATTATTATCAATTGAAGAGCGCCATCTAGTAAAACTGAATTTATACTGCTTTTCAGTCCTAGGTATGACTCATTTTTGGCCCTCTAAACAGGGTCGAAAATTGGGTTGTCTAATAGTGAAGTATAAAAAGTTCAATCCAATAATCTACATCACAAATATATTCTTCACAGAACAAAACGGTGATCATGAAACCCTTGAAGTTTTTGAGAAATGTTCGGTTTAAATGTTGCTTAAAATGACATCTTTTTTCGTCCATCCAGATAAAACTTTCAATTTTTGACCAAAAATTCCTCTTCCTCTACATTTGAAGTTAAGAACATGTTGAATTTTTCGAAGTTCAATATGGGAGCATCCCTTAGCAAACAAGCAATCGAATTCTAGGCATAAGTCTTACTATTTTTTGAGGTCGGTCAATAAAAATCTTAAAATTTGAGTGATAATGAAACAATTATCTCAATAAAAGTTATTCCTTTATAAAGGCGTGGCCATGATAACACCGGTGTAACGGACCGTGTGGTCAATCAGCTGTTGACTCAGCTGGATGGTGTAGAAGCATTGACAGGAGTTTGCGTTGTGGCAGCAACTTCTCGTCCCGATCTTCTTGATCCGGCTTTGTTAAGACCTGGAAGATTGGACAAGCAGATCTTGTGTCCGTTGCCATCTAAAGTAAGTGAATTTGGCTGGCTTACAGGGCTGGGCAAATGTGTGAAGGTACTTGATTTCTGACTGAACTAGAATCTATAACAAAAAATACGGATTTTCAACAACTACAGTAATTTTCGTATATTTGCATTTTCAGATAGTAGTTTTTCAACAATTTAAATGATATTGGGCTTTGTGGGTGTCCGATTTTTGGCTTTCTAAATAAAATAATAACTTTGGAGGAGTTACAAATATTCATCAGTTATTGAAAAGGATCTATTAAAAAAAATGAACACTTTCATACACGGTTATTCACGATGGGTGGCCTATTAGACGTTTTGAGAAAACTACTCATATTTTACACCAGTGGCTTTATGAGCAGGTTCTATGTAAGCTTAATGAAATATTTTGTTTTTTGAATTCCAGGTAATAAGTACTCGGTAAAATGTAAAATGTATAAATATTTTTTACAAGAAATTGGACCGACGTTATTAGTTGATGCACTGAAAAGTATGAAATAATATTAATTCTATTGGTGCTGTTACTTTTGAAGTTGTGCAGTTGTAGTTAGATTGATAACTTTTGGCACCAACTTCACAAGTACCATCACCAATAGAATTAATATTATTTTATACTTTTCAGTGCATCAACTAATAAGGTCAGTCCAATTTTTTGTAAAAAATATTTATTTCACACTTTTGAGTGTACCTAACATTAGTCACCAAAATAGTTGAACGTTCACTAATACCAATGAAGATAGTACTTATCCTATTACCCACATATATTCTTTGCTTTTAGTTGTTATTATTATTGAGATCTCAAAGCATTGCTGCGGAAATACGCTTAATTATTTTATATGTTACCATTTTAACAACGATTTAAATCGAAAACCGTAACTATAGGGAAAAAATGTTCATTATAAATGTTGCTACAAATAATTATGTCTTTCATGTAGTATTGAAAGATTTTCGAAAGAAATCGCCCTCTTCACATAGCAAAAATAGATACATTTGAGAATTTAACATGCCTCCATCTCGAAAACTGTAAGTCTTTTAGAAAAAGGTTCAATTTAAACGTTTCCGGATATTGTCCTATCTTTAATTATAGCAACTCAGATTTTCGATTTTCGAGAAAATTCGCCCATTCCACTCCTTCGGGGGGCGGTTTTCGGAGGAAGGAGAATTCGGATTTGCGTTTTTATGAATATGGGACTATTTCTCAAGCCTCCTCTTTCAATTGAATCAAAAGTCATCAAAATCGGAGCTCGTTTACTACATAAAAGAGGCGCACGAACCAAAAAAAAAAATAAAGCAGACAGTCGAATTGTATACCTCCTTCGTTCGGGGTTCGTCGGTCAAAAATAGGCAAAATTACAGCACGTTTAACATGAAAATAAGGGATTATTTTAGATGGAACGCACTATTTCAGTATCGCATGTTTATCTATTTATTGATTTGTTAAGCATTCCCTGTATCTACCTAAAGATTTTATAGTTTTTTACGAAAATGGAAAAAAATAACTCAACGAATCATTTTATAGGTAATGCCAACTCTGCAAATTTTCAGGACTAAATAAAATGTTAGTTGTTCTCTCAAAACCTCTAATAGCCAGTCACATTGAACAATCCTGTAAAGAGATTTTTTTTCTTTTAAAACAACACAAGTGACTATAATATCTTAAAATGCAAGAACATAGAGGTTGATCAACTTGACAAAACACAACACTAATCAGCATAGCTGCAGAAAATCGAATTACGCAGCTGAAAAGAATTGAAGAATAAATAATTTTTTTATTAGGGTATGTTTTCAATATAACGTATAATTTAGCCAGAAATAAGGTTATATGTACCACACACTTGTTAGGCCCAGTATAAGTTTACTTGTATCAAAAATAACTAGATTATCGGATTAATATCTAATTTCATTTAGTTGAAAGATTATAAATTATTCAAACAGATGATAAAATATCTTGGAATAGTTTAAATCCCATAACTTCTCAACAAACGGTTTGCCAATTTTGTCGATATAAATATAAATAATGGCATTCATTTGTGAGTGGCCTTCCAACGGTTGGTCTCGAACTGCACAAATTACTTAACGGCATTTTATAGCAGCAGCTGTAAAGAGTCACACGAATGTCTTGTGCAAGTTTTTTTGCGCCAAGGTGAGTTGTTTTCCTACCATGAGAGGCAATAATTCAGTTAAGGTACATGGGACTATTTTAAGTCATATATTTACATATTGTTTCCTTATATCGCCTTGAGGCATATTTCAATTTCTGTTTGCATAGTCCAGCCTCCGTGATTTTTACAAAATTGGCAGAACAGTTTGTCGAGGAGCCTATTAAATGTCGATAACATTAGTGCTATGGAATAACGTTAATTACAGGAAGATAGATTTCATATTCTGAGGGTTCTTTCCAAACACTTGGATTTATCCTCAGAAGTTAATTTGGAGGAAGTGGCTGTGGAGACAGAGTTCTTTTCTGGGGCAGATCTTCAATCGTTATTGTACACCGCACAGATGTCTACTATTGAACACCTTCTTTTGGACGATCAGGTGATTATAATTATGCGATATACAATGTATCCCAAACTGAGTAGAATTGCATGACATTTACCATAACGATCTCGAAAACCGCGGGAGGGACTCTTTTGGAAAATTATGAGTATCTAAGTAAGCAAGGTGTCCTGAAAAAGTTTCGGGGTCTAATGAGGAATACTAATTATTATATTATACTCGTTTAATTAATAGATGATTTTCAACTATATTTTATAATCTAACGCTGTCACTTGGAGTGATGTTTGTTGCTAAACGTCACGCTAATAATTATTGTTCTGAAAAGTAACGTTTTAATACAAAATTATGTGTTTAGTAGATTCCAGATTGTTTTGTTGAATTGAGGCGTATAGGCATGACTTAGTGAACTTCTGACGTAGTTGTATTTGTAAATTTGTGAAAATAAATCTAGCGTATATAAATCGAACAGTTATTTCTGTATCTACTCGTTAAAATAATGTTTTAAATTATTGAAGTGTAACTTCTTTGTTGGCGTTCTGATATTTGACGAGAATGGAGAGTGAATTGGAAAAAATGTAACACGTTACACGAGAGAGAAAAAAGATATAACGTAGAGAGATGGAGAGAGAGTAGACAGATATACAACATAGAGATAAAGAGAAAGAAAACTGTACATCATCATCATAAAGGGATGGTGAGTTAGTGCACGTGGGACTGATTAGGTGTGGGTTCCATACTTCTGACATGTATTAGTATCTCCTGAGTGTATGGATGTATATTGATGGTATTTTCGATGGGTATGGGTGTTCTGTGATAGAATAGTGAAGTTTTAAGTGCGATTGGGAATCATTAGGTGAGGGTTTCCTACCTGGCACTCTTATATTTGCTTCAATTAGATGTTGTTTTTATGCAAGTCATATGTGGTTGGGATGGTTATGGGTCGATGTTATGGTTAGTTTTAAGTGCGACTGGGACTAATTGGATATGGGTTCCATACCTATACCCCTTTGAGCCCCAGGGATTCCTGTTATTGGATCTTTCGTTATGGATGCGGTTAGGGAAGATTATATGATGGTGTCTAAGTACACTTGAGACCCTCTTGTTGAGTCTCTCTCTCTCTAGTTTGCAAGAAGTTTCACTTCGACCACGTGTGCGATGCTGCAAATGATTTTTTTATATGAATGAATATCTTGCCAGTATTACGTTTAAAAGATATTTATTTATTCCATTTGAAAAAGAGAAAGACTGATGAATTATGATAATGAAGATATCCCTATTGTGCCATATATGCGCAGTAATATCTGATATTTGAATATATTTCTTGATACAATTGCAAATTATTTTATTGATAGGTAGATATCTAGAAGGTCGCAATTCTGAAACAATTAATTTGAATATGTCCACTATCGGATTCGAGAAATATCTTTGAATGTTTGATAACTTTAAAAAATTGCAGTTTGACTAACTTTTATTTCTTTTCTTGAGAAATCCGATGAGAAACTTTTGAATATAGGTAATCAAACGGATATCCAAATAAAATCATCTGTCAAGCAAAATAAGTTTTGCCACAGATATCAGGTACTTAGGTCTTAGGTCTCATATTCTCTTGAATAAAATCTGGCAATGTTAAATGTATCCGTGATCCAAGATAACCAACAAGCAATGTTCTACAATATATGTACAATAACAAATTCAATTTTGATTTCTATTCAATCACTTCTTTATACTCGGTATACCCTTTGATTATATCACTTCAAAAGTTCACCCTTAAGCACAGAACAGTCTTTTGCATTAATTAACGAAATTAATTAACACCTTTTCCAGCCGACATTTCGAGACCTTTCCATTCTAACAATACATTTTCCGTTAATTGATTTCGTACGCAGGTTAAATGTACCCGTTTATGTTGAAGAATGTGAAATATAAATTATATGTATGTAATGGAATATTTAAATCAAAATGGTAGGTATTGAAATACTCGTTCATTGCCAATTGTCATTATGTGTGTGTTGTTTAGATAGAAGACTTTCCAACAAACATCTACTAAGCCAAATGCAATTATATAATTTGTTTCTGTGGCGATGAGAAGACTTATATTTTACAATTATAATTGTTCGAATGAAGATGTAATTAATAGAGAAATATCTAAACATGTTCTATCCAGGCGATTGAGGGTATAATACCGGGTGTAAACGAATCCAGTAAAGTAATTATAAACTGTCTTGTTCTTCATCTTCCGCATCATCCGTCCATTTCTGAATCTCCGATTGAAAAAAACTGAAGAAACATAATTTCTCAAACGATTTTGATTACTATTGACACACTTGTAAAATGTAAAATAAATATTTTTTAGAAAAACTATTATGTTATATATATAAATATATATATATATATATATATATATATATATATATATATATATATATATATATTAATGCACTAAAAATACAAAATAATATTAATCCTATTGGTGCTGGTACTCTGGAAGTTGGTCCATAATTATGTATGTCCATATAAAATTGCCATTAATATTATTTTATATTTTTCAGTTGATCTGCTAATAAAGTTCGCTTTCTGGGTATTTTGCAATTGCGTAAAGATCAAAATGGAAGATTCAATTTTTGTTTGCCTACAATGCGATGTATATGTATATTTCATTTCGGATGGTGAACGAATAAAAATACCCAGGTCAGGTTATGGCTGATTGAGCGTAACATAGATATATGTATCCCACTACATTATTTCATTATTTCATACTATCATTAAATTCTCAAAAATATAAAAAGTATTAACAATGAAACGGAGAAAAATTCCCGCAAAAAAAATTGAATGTCTATTACTTATAAATTCATAAAAAGCTAGTGGCACATATAGGGCTTTCAGAAATGTTGCACTATTTTCCTGCAGTTGTCACGTATAAGCCAGCTGAGTGTTTATAATTCAAGTAAAGTCTCTTTCCGCCAGTCTTCTTGGTATGTATGTTAATTAACTCTCTACCCCCATTAATGCGTTGCTAGTTAATTGAAATTTCTACACCAACAGACGAAACAAAAGAACGGCGGTCATAAAATGTGACAAATTCTCCTTCTCAAAACTTTTGCATCATTATTACCCCGCCAACTACCCGCTAAATCCTCGAACTAAGTATAAGAACTGTACCAAGATAACCTTATCTGTTCTTATTTGTACTCTCCTCCCTCACTCCAGCGACATGTCGCTAATGAATACACGCCTAATGACTGTGCAGTAATTATAATTCCAATATAGAGAGCACAGTGATAGCCTATGTATGTTGATGCAAGCGCCAGATAGACATATATACAGGGTGAATTATTGACGATTTGGTCTTCTCTTGATATTTGCAGGTCTTCAGTGTCAAAATATCTGTGTGCGATACGGGGTGTTTCTTTAAGATCTCTGCATTTTTTGTACAAAAACCACTATTGGTATAAAAGAATATTAATTCTATATACCAACTGTTCCTGGTAATTTTGAAGTTGTCTAGTTATAGGTGGTAGATAATGATTAGAATCAGCTGATTACCTATTAATGGGTTATAATATTCATTTGTCACGTTTGAAAATATTTGTCATATATAAACGAACTTGAATTGAGATTGTTTTGATATTTCTAACCAAAAGGTGTTAGGGACATGTCTCTATATGGAGCACTTCGACTTTAAGGTCTTTTGTATATTCCAGTGATATTGTACTATGGTATTTTTATTTCTGGGTTTAAATAAAGCCTTTTGAAATAAATAATTAGTATTCGTGGCGTCCTGGGTCCTGGCTATCACTTGCTAAATAGATTTTTGCTCCCCTGTGATTTCTTCTACGAATCATATGGATGCATTCTATGATATTCATAATTTCTGCCTGGAAGATTATGCATTCTTCGCCCAGGGATCTATGTATTTCAGTTAACTATCCGTCTAAAGTCCATCTTTCCTATTAACTAGATATGCGTCCACTTTTGCTATTTTTGTTTCATAGTTTCTATTAAAAAACAATTGTTCTGCCATATCATAAACTGGAATGTCTTTTGGATCTCTTATTTTGCTTGTTCTGTGGATTCCTAGGGCTTTATCTAGTGCACACTTCTAAAAGTGCAAATGCAGTAGAGTCAAGTTCAGGATGACTTCCATTGCTGCAGTCGGAATTGTACACATTTCCCTTGAGATTCCTATTCAAGCTAGTCTAGAATTGTTTTGAGATCATTTTGCACTGAACTCTGTGCTGTTTTCAGTTACCAAATTTAGGCTGCATATGTTATAGCCGGTTGGATTAATGTAATATAAAACCAGTAGGGCATATTAGGACTGAGTCCCCATTGATATTCGTTTATACTTACAGCTTTGGTGAGAATACCAATAAAATATAAGAGCCATCTTCGCTATTTGTTCCTTCAACCCTTGTTTATCCCGTGTATATTGACGTCGGTTTTAGTTCAGATTGAAAGGCATTTTCAATAATAATACCTATTTCTTGGACGATTTTGTTCATATACAATAAATAATTCAGATTTTCTTAACCCATTAACATTCAATGTGCCTTAGCCTCTATGTGACAACAAAATCGCGCAATTTGCGAATGACAGAATATGAACGGAAACCCAAAATAGCGTCCATGGAGCTCGCTATTGCTTACACGAAATTGGCTCCATGAACAGCATGGGTGTGTTTGCATTCATAGCGTTGATAGCGACCCTCTGAACACAGCCATTATCTATTCATTCTTAATGTGAAATGATGTTGGAAGGTCAACAAAAAGTGACTAAATAGACCCTAGCTGATGACGTAATTACATTGCTCATTTAAATACATTATAGAAGACTTTGCACCAACTTCAAGTATCAGGACCAGTAGAATTAATATTATTGTATTTTTCAGTTCATTAAAAAAATAGTTCACAGCTTCATCAGAGATCAAAATCGATGAACGTTCCCTTGTGTTCAGGGGTTTCAAAACATGACTTTATCATAGATATTTCATATAATTATTATATTGTATTCAACTCATTCCGATGTAAAAATATAGCTTTGAAAACAAATAGTTATTTATTATACAAGGAAAAAAGTATTATATTTTAGCTCGAGGTTGTGTTGTCGACAGACTTGAAGCCGAGGGAGACAAATAATCGAGTGTTAAAATCTAATATTCTCGTGTATAATACGTTTTTCAGTGGGAAAAAAGTTATGCTTTATGCTGTCAACAGAAATAAAATGTCAAACTTTTTACTCACAGAAAAATAATCTTTTTTGAACACGAAATATCCCGCTTTCATGAATTTTTGCTCTAGAAATATTGAACAACATTTACTGAGTTATTCTAAATTATACTATAGTTCTTATAATAATGATAAGATATCGGGTGGGTTTTAGGCTACTCCTGTTACTTATAAACATTCTTCTCTTATATACTCTACAACACCATTAAGTATTGTATTTTTTTCTAGGATCATTCTGATTTAGAATCAGTCATAACACAAGAACATCTATTATCGGCACTTAAAAGAACCAAGCCTTCATTGAGTGGTCAAGAAAGAAAAAAATACGAACGAATGTAAGTGCGAACATCTGATTTTTTTAATTGTTCACTTGTTTATCAAAACTAGTCTAGATCAACCAATTAAAAAATGTTGTTCTACTAGTACTATTAAAATGTTTTTTTTACCAATTTATGTTCTATATTCTAGTGGGTTCTGAAATAAAATGTATGGTTGTTTACTCAGTTTACCTGAAATTACTGAAGTTGACAGCTCAATCTGAACACTCACTCTGACATATATACGACCATGAATAGAATTGCTTATCTTATTAGATGACAACTAATTGATATCAAACTAAAGAAATGACATGATACAGAATTCTATGAACAACCCACTAAGATAGTTTGTTTTAGATCTCTTGGTAAAAGTATTACTATATCACACATTTTATTACTTTATTTTAGATACCACAAATTTCAAACTGGTTCGACCATAGATGGCTTTGAAACAGGGACAAAGGCAACTTTAGCTTAATTATTAAAATTGTATACTGTTGGATATGAATTGTTATATTTTATTATATACCTTTAATAGCGTAGCAGAATATTATAAATATAAATAAATAAATAGAACAATTGGATAAATATTATTTTTTTAACGTCTTGTTCTTGTAGCAGATGCTAGTTATTATGAACAGAACAGATAATAAGTGGTTATTTAGAAAATACGGTCTTCTTTTATGGAAAGTGTGTGGAAAACAGAAACTGGTCGTTTTTAGTAGAAAAACTTGGATAATCAAGTGATTTTTAGTGGATTTGGTATTGAACAGTGAACTGCTATCTGATAAAGGGAATGCTTTTGTTTTGGTCCATGTAAAAAAACAAAGTTGATGATGGTTTCCAAAAAAGAAACGCTATTTTATAAGTACTTTCCGCTTTTGGCTGGCTCTTTATCGAATTAAAAAAAAAGTACTGTAAAAATCTCGAATTTCAAAAATCAAAAGAATTATGGGGTTTTTGTTGACACGATATAAAATATCATCAAATTGCACAACTTTTTTCCCTTGCAGGGAAATTGTTTGATGGATAGTAGGTACTGATACTTTCTTCTATCTCTACTATCATTCATAGCTCGATTTGCCGCTGTACCTATCAATAATTTTTAAGAATCCATTTTCTTTACAGTAGCTAAAAATCTTTTGATGTTTGATTACTATTTTCTGACATAGTAGATATTATTCAATGAGTAAAATGAGTTGAATATGTTGAAGAAAATTAATAAAAAAGTAAGTTCATTTGACAAAATCTAAAATTTCCTTGAGTAGCGCTCCCTACCCTAAGCTAATGCATGCTTCATAGCTTGTTGCCCCGTCAAAGATACTACTCAATTATACGCATATTGATAAGTACCCCTATACTTTGGATATATTTCGTTTGCGTGGTTCAAAAACGCACAAACACAGCGTATAATGCCCTGATAAATCACTTTTATATGGTATAGGAAAATGCTTAATATGCTTATGAATTTCAATTTTCCGCAGTTTTCCCTTCAAAAGAACCCGGTTAACAAATCTATTACTGACATAACATGAAAACGATGTTTATCGGCGGCAATCGAGATCTGTGCGTGTACTTTTCATCCACTTTTACTTTGATATCGAGAAATCTTTAACAGTTAATGGTTTTCAATGTGTCGTTTAATTCGATCATACTGAAGGAACACTTCTCTAATAACCCTGAGAAATGTGATTTTATATAAATACAGCGTGTGATTCTATCAAAATTAATCTTCATTCAATCGATTGTTCTATTCAAAGCCAGCCTTTCAAGGAATTGAAAGAAATATTTGATCGTATTATTAATCAAATGTTCTATATTCATCGAAATTTTATTGGTGAGGGAGTGGGAACTTGGCACGAAGAAAGATAAATTATTGAAATTTTGTGAATACATATTATAATGTATCAAAAAGAAATAAATCATTTTTGTCGCGCTCTATTAATTAAAACACGAGATTTAATTTATGCCCCAACGTTGGATTAGTACCAGTACCTACTAATAATAGTAGAATTTTCAAATTTAATTTCTAATTATTCGCTATATTGCGTCGAAGCGCTGGGGCCTGACAAAAAATCAGTCTCTATTTTTGAAAGACTTCTCAAAAGGAAGGGGTATGGAATTTTATTTTATTTAAGTGTTTTTTCGCGCGTTATCTATATTAAACGAGCGAAGGATTGGTACAAGTACTATTAATAGTATATTTGATTAGTTTAATTAAGGGCAAAAGATGCAATAGCATAATGGGCAACATGCAATATTTTTATTTTCAATTTTAATTTGAAGTATTCTATGTAGAATAGACCACAAGTACATTAAAAAAATTAAATATTTAAACTTATTACAGAAACTGACTGTTTCAAATTTTGCGCGAAAACGGAGCTACAGTTCCGATGAAGTCACTCATATTTGTTCGTCGCTTGGAGGTAGTGTTCTTTGATTCGTCGCAGGGTTTTACAGGATTTGCCTTTTTTTGTATAAGTACATAAAGAAACAGTAAAGTATTTGAAATGAATCTATTTATTATCATCCATCAACATAAGGTCATAATAATGCTATTAATTTTATTATAAAAAGCTCTCTCGATTTATGTTTTGTGCCGTTGTGATCATCTACTTCAGCTAAGTTTCCAAATAAATTGTTATCATAAGTTATAAGGAGGAAAAATGAATGACAGACGTGAGTGACGTCATCGGAACCGGAAACCGCATTCTTTTGAAATAAATTATAGTACCTTCTTTGATTTTTCAATACGTTTGTGGTCTATTTTACTACGGACTTCTTTTAACATGAAATCAAGAATAATGATATTGCATGTTGCCTATTGTTCTGGATACACTCCATAAATATAATTTTACTTGTATATCTATAGTGTGTCCAGGATATGGTTGGAATAACATTCGTATCTTGATTATGGTAACTATGGAGTCGGTTGAATGGGGAAAAGTTGAGAAATTAAATGTTTTTTTTATAACGGGTCTATGTTAATTCTGAAATTAAATAGAAAGCTTGCAAAAACGAAAAGTACCTACTTCTTCACAGACAATTTTTCAGTTATCATGCGACGCATAGTTATCTAGAAACCGTCAATTTTTCACGTTTTTTAGCAGTAAGCATACAAAACATTTTTTTATTGATTGAATGATATGCTTTGTTACATTTAATTTTAAATTAACTAACTAATTAATATAGGTTGTAGTGGTACTTCTAGTCTCAATTGCATAATGTGTTCAAACAATGACCATTATTTTGAAGCATAGGTAACATTGTCTAACAATTAAATTCAGAGCACTGTTAATTACATCTGGTGTAATAAGCTGGAATGTTCCAAAACCAGTTGACGTTGACCTCCTTCTGTTGAAAGGTACGTTGCTAAATATAATTTTCGATAAACGACCAAAGATAAAAGACAGGGGGTGCAAGATCTGGTGATCGGGGAGGCAAGAAAATATTTAACAATTCTCAAAAGCACAAATATTTTACAAATTTGCTTTTTATATCATCAAAACATTGCATTTTTACTTCCCTAGCAATACACCAGAGAGTATAATCTACAATATACTCTCTGCGCTTATAGCTTATTTATGGAAAGTATTGTAATCATGTAAAATTTTTGGTGTCAAGTTTTCATCAAATGTGTGACTGGACACACCAGTTTTTTTATTAAGCATCGCCTGCTAACCTAACCTATGCTTTCTAAATAAAAAACTAAACACAAAAATAGGTTTTAATTGAAAATACCTACAATAAGCATAGTATTTGTTAAATTGTTTATTTAGTAATAGAAAGGGTATATAAAATAGGACACGCTTTTTTTTGGTCTATAAAAACGAAGTTGATGATGGTTTTCTAGAAAACATAGTTTGGTAATATTGTAAATGCCATTTTGTAGTACTAATAACGTTTCAGTTTTGCTTCAAAATTTCTAAAACCAAAAGAGCTATTAAATGTTTGTAAACACTAAATAGAATACAGTAAAATTGTTCAACTTTCTTCCTATTTAACATTAAAACCGTAGCTAAATTTCAAAACTTTTTTGGGGTGTCAATTGTATCACTGCTGGTCCAGCTATGTTTATTAGAAGTTATGTTAAAGTCATCTGTATACTAAGCATCAGTGCTTGAATTATTTATCACATTCAAGCCACTTAATTTGATTTTAGATGGCAGTGAGTCCAGGCAAAAAATTAATTAATTCATAATTCAATCAAGTGAAACCTTTGCCCCGATGGTTCACACAAGGATTACATATATTCATTATATTCTATGTAATTTTTTGTTACTGAATTCTGGATCAAGCAGGTGTACATTTAGGAATATTGTTCCATAACCGTAGGGAACAAAATTGTATTTGCCGACATTGTTTGCAAATATGAGTGTAACTTTAAACTATGCAGTCCAAGTCAATATTTATCTTATGGTAAGCTACTCCATAACTGTTTTACCGTTTTGGGATCATAATGCAATAATGCTATTCTGTGCTATCCTAACGTTATCCTTATTTTGTATTAGAATTAATTAAGGTTATAATAATTATTACGTCGTCATCCATGAATTCATCATGCTTCGCTTTATCAAAGAAGATAGATAGATACTAAATAGAAGTGTACATACATCGTATAGTAAATTTGAGGCGAAAACCGAGTGAGCTTCGTTAACAAAGTGACGAGGGCGCTACCGTCGAAAATGAGTATTTTGTAGAATAAATCAACATTCGGCTATCAGGCCACCAGAAACGGCTATAGGTTCTTATGTGTTCCTAGCGTCTCTGAACGGCAATCACCAGCCCTCTGCCTGCTAGAACACAAAGTACCTATAGCCGTTTCTGGTCGCCTGATAGCCGAATGTTGAATTATTCTACAAAATAGTCATTTTTGACTGTAGCGCCCTAATTAATAATTGAAAAAGTTTTTCACCAAAAATGTAGGCACCATATTTTTAAATTAATTATAAAATGTACAGGATGAACATGGTGATAGATAATTCTTAGTTTTTTTTTTGTTAATGGAACACCCTATATTTTATATAAAATTCGGAATCTACTTACTCTTCTTCGCGATGACATTTTTAACAAATATTGATGTATTATAATCTTTGTTAATACAAACTTATAGATATTAGGTTAGGTATACTGAGGGGTTCAAAAGATATGATCGATTTTGTCAGAAAATTGCAATGATTTCAACTTCCTGTGTATTAATTTCTTAAATGATAAAATGATGTAAATTTTGTGCATGTGTCGATTATTTTTACTTGTTGTAAAAATGACTTATTTTTACAAGTTGTGTTCAGGGAACTTCGGAGATATTTGAATTTTTCTTCCAATTTTAGAAATAGGTAGGTAAGTACCTTTAAATTGTGTAAATTAAAAGACTATTAATAATCAATAAAAAAATCTATTACAGGTAACCAATATCAATTTTCAGTAAAGATACCCGGCAATATAATTTCAACTGAATAGTTGATAAAATTAAATTAATGTTATTAGTTTTTTTTAAGTACACATTGCTTAAATTATGACGATTGTGATATAAAGAATCATATTTTCTGAATACCTCGTATGATTATTATAAGAGTACATTATCATGACTACGAGTTGCAAGCACGGAAAGAAAGAAAAATATCCATATCATATCTATTCGTTCTTTCATTTGGACATGAAATTTACTGAGAAACCCACACACTCTTTTACTTGCATTAGGTTATCTGAAAAGTTGGATTTTTTTCTCATTTTTTCACAGCCTGGATGATATTACTTAATCTTGCCAGGGTAATGTCAAAATTAACATTAAAATTATTTTATTATATCAGTTGAAATTATATTGTCGTTGATCTTTACTGAAAATTGATGTTGGTTACCTGTAATAGATTTTTTATTGATAATTAATAGTTTTTTATCGTTTTTTCAATAGTTTTTTGTTTTTATTTACACGAAATATTCCTGAAATCGAAATAAAAATTTAAATCTCTCCGAAACTACTCATTTTAGGAGGGAATATTTAATGAAAATGAAAACAGAATGACTGTCCTTTTTTATGATATAATATACACGGTATTCCATTTAAAAATGTTGAGAAAATATTGTATTTGAGTTTTGATATTCCTTATACACAACTTCCGCAATACATACTGTGAAAATAAGTCATTATTACAACAAGACATAAGTAAAAATAATCGATACATGCAAAAAAAATTTAAGTAATATGGAGGAAGTTGAAATCATTACAATTTTCTGACTAAATCGATCATATCATTTGAACTCCTCAATATACCCCAGTATAAAGTTTATAGTGATCGCGAAAAAGAGTAGATTCCAAATGTTATACAAAATATAAAGTGTTCCATTTTAAAAAAAAAACATAAGAATGATCTGTCACCATGTTGAAGGACATCCTGTATATTTCTAATTAGTTTCGAAATATACCTACATTTTTTGTGAAAACTTATTTTATTTAATTCTGTAATAACGGAGTTATCGACCGTGGATACACTAAAAACTCACCCTGTATAAAAATGAACGTTAGTTATGGTGGTTGTTTTATTTTCTTTCAAAACTAGGAACCATTCATTTTAAAACTTCCCCCCACCCCTTTCTCTAAATGTGATGATTTAACAATAAAACTCGCCTCTGTTTTTCAGGTACCTACCTACTTCTTCCGATACTAGATTATCGTTGAGTATCACTGGACTTTGTGCTTCGTTAACTTCAGGAGCAAGTTTGCTCTGTTGCCTTGACTTATCCCTAATTTCACATTTTCTTGCTAGCGATAATTTCTGATTATAATTCCAAATGGTTTACTTTAGCGAAACATCACAGCTATCCTCTTTGAAATGAACATATTTGAGCAAAAATGAATTATAAACGATGATGACGCTATTTATTATATTTTAACCTACCGTTTTTCAGATTGATGTTATTATTTCTGTGATAAGCTATTTCCGAGAGTTTACATAGCTCTTCATTTCTTGTTGGAAAACTATGGTATTTTATCTTTGTTCCTTTGGTTTTCAAAAGATAGTTTTTACGAGAATAAAATAATTTTCATATACCTATATCAATTGATTACTTGTCTCAAAGTTTGCTTTATTCGAATAATTGAAGTAGATAGTCAAATCATACAATAATTTAAACAATAGATTTGTAGAAGATATCCGAGGCGCACGAACACAATCACAAAAGAATAACTATAATTTGTTAACTACGTATTATAAATATACCAGCACATACTGTATAGTGATTAACATCATTGTTCTTTATTTATACATTTATACTGTTGTTTCCAGATCAGCAATCCTCACATCTCATATTTTTAATCATAATACTGAATGGCGTTTGAAATGTATTAAATTAAACTATATTTGTCGTGGCTCATCAGGAAGACATTCCTAGCGCGCTCTGTCGGTGACTGGAGCAGGCGCGCTATGGCAGTTGGTAAAGTAATACCAATGTTGGCGAATCAGGCTTGCGTGTAGGGGTTGGAAACGGTGACTTATGACTGGATGCAATGGGTGTCGCAGCTGGCGTAGGTGAATTGCCGACCTCGATGCTGCGCTCACGGTGACCAGAAACATAACCAGGTGAGTGACGTGAGGCGTCGTCTTTGATGAGGAAAAGTGGCTTAAGTTGTGGGCTCGCCACGGATACATAGTGTAAAAGTCTTGTCGTTACAGCTAATCACCTGATGAGGACCAGAATACAGGGACTTCAAGGCGCCGCGGACGGTGTCGTCTCTCAAGTGTATATGGGTACAAGTTGAGAGATCAAGACGAAGACGGACGGTTCAGAAAGACGAGCTGCTGGTGTGGGGCGGATTTTAGCCATGATTTTTCGGATGATACATTGAACCAAAGAAGGAAGTCGCTGAATCCAGAGCTGACGGAGCTTTGCTATTTGTTGTTGCCGGCAAGAGATCGTAAGTGCCTCAAAAATTGTGAAGGCTTACGGTCGCCAAGCTCCTCAGCCATAAGCAGTTGGTGGACTTTCTGTTCTCAGTAGCGTAGCTGGTATCCAGTTGTGCAACAACGTAGTTATATTTGGTGCTGTCCTGTATGATGTTGCCAACGACGAATTGAGCCTCTACCTGTGCCAACCAAACTTCAGGTTTGTCGTCCAAAAAGGGGTTAGCGATGTGGAACACAGTTTCCTGCCCTTCGATGACGTGAGCGGCTTGTTGCTGTTGCTGTGGTTGCTGGGCAAGGACTTTTAATTAGACCTGTAGTTCCTCTGAAGAAGACATCGCGAATGGGATGTCTGAAACTCGTAGCGGCACAGGCACAGCACTTTAATCACTTAGTGTATTCATATTTCTCCGGACTGTCCATTTTATCACTTTCCGACTGTCCAGAGTTTGATCACGTCGGGTTAACCAATGTGGAGGAAATCCGAGGCGAATGAACACAAACACAAGTGACTAACTATAATTTGTTATGTACGTAATATACACATACACATTGTAATCAATTAAACTATATGATTAGATTTAGCGTGGTTCATCCAGGAAGACACTCCTAGTGCGGTCTGTCGGTGAGTGGAGCAGGTTCGCTATGGCAGTTGGTAAAGTGATGCCAATGTAGGGCGCCACAGATTCAAATGTCACAATAGATTTGCGCGGGTTCTATAAGCTAATCGGATGAAACATTTGCGTTCCTGCATTTGCAGAATAATACTTATTTTTTCACGTGACATGATCTTCCGATGAAAACAACTCAGTTACCTCTCAGATCAGCTGGAAATTTCCTTTTTAGTATTCTAATGTACACAGGTTCTGTGAGTTTTTCTATAAGTGGATTGGCGTGTATCCCAAGTTTTTCATTGTGTCTGTTTATTATCTTTCTTACGACAGCTCTGATATGAAAGGGATATTGAGGTCCGTATGTAGAGTATGATGTGAAACATACCATGTGTCGCAGCAATAGTTCTAAACACTTTGGTCTGGCATCTTTGCATGATGTAAATACCTACGCGATTTGCTTGCACACCCCCACAAATCTATTCCATAGGTCCATATAGGTTTGATGATGGTTTTATAAACAACGTGTTCTCCAATGACAGTTGGGATTTTCTTCGTATCAACCAATATCTATATTTCATTGATTTTTAGGTCTATTTGATGTCTTTTCTTTTTTATATGTTGTTTCCAAATGAGTTTCGAGTCAAGATACAGCCCTAAATATTTTACGACTTGAGGTACCACTATTTGGTTTAAGCTAACGGGCGGACCAAGGCCTTTTAAGCGTAAATGTAATGTGTGTCGATTTAGTTTCATTGAGTGAAATTTAGAGAAACACTACTTTTTTAATTCAAGATAGGGATTACGCCTAGCGGCTGTCTTTGAAAATAATCTCCAACATTTTTTCTTGGATACCTTAATTATTAAATCTTTTATTGCAAGTCTCTACAATGAGTAGATTCCGTTCCCAATATATAGCCGATTACCTCTCTTAATGGGATACCCGGTACATAGAGAGAGACAGAAGGTTCGTGATATCTCCACTAATGATAGACGCTAGCAATGAAGGAGTAATAAATATATGGTTACCTAACATCAACCGAGGGATATATTGTTTCCTTCTCAATTTCGAGTATAGTTAATAAACAATTGATGCATTCTCTAACAAATTGGTTACAATAAAATCATGTAGGTACGTTGCTACTCAGTGCCAACAACCACTTTTCCATGCGCATCATTCAGCCAAAAATTCATGCTACAAAAACTGGATGACCTCTGTCTATGCTTAGATATTTACTCCATGAACGTTATTCATATCCGACAATTATGTTGCCAAATTCAGTCAACTTGCTTTAAAAAACCATTGTCAACTCTGCTGCTCTGTACCTTGAAGAATTGCACACCGTTCCTCGCAATGGCCGCGACTCTATATCCCAGACTTATTGCAATATAGGCGAATCCAGCCAAGCGTTCGCCGTCTGCTCGTAAAAGTGCCAACTGAGAACAGATAGGTAATCGTTTGTTTCAATTCGTATTTGTTAAGACGTGAATTTCACTCATCATGCCGAATAGGCAATATCGGGTAATTAGTTTCAAAATGGCGACCGTTCAAACATTTAAAAAAATTATCAAAAAGAGCCTTAGTGTAAGTATCATCAAAAATAATTTTGGTTTATAGATATAATCAGTACTTACAACTTTTGTTCGAAGCAATTTTCCATAAAATGCACAGAAAAGAAAATAAAAATAAGAAATATTGATAAAATATGAACACTCAATATAAATTTGATGTAATTGTAAAATTCAAACTTGAAGTGGAACGCGAACCTGGTCTGCTTTGTATTCAACAGCCAATACAAAAACCTCTATCCGCAAGGCTATGTGATACATACGGCAACTTATATGTAATGACATGTAGGTATACCAATGAAAAGGTTGTTCAAATTTCAATTCAATGAATTTTGAGAAATTTACCTTTCCGCTGGCTACAGGCCATCGGGATCTTATTGCATTTCTTTAGGTTTGTACTTTTTTGTGTTTGTATATTGATTCCCTCAGCTTCAAAATATCTCTAGTGAAAGCCGCTAGCTAATGGTTCTTGTTTCAAATTATCAACTGAAATGATTTCCAGTATAACTATAAAAGAAACCTTAGAACTTATCTATAAGTAAGTCCAAAACAACTTTTGGTTCAAAAGTTTATATTTATATAATATATATGTATATATAAAATAAAAAGATGTTCTTGGGGATGCAGTCATGTATTCAATAAAATTCTTTGATTGAAGCCGAGCTGTCGAGAATGTTTATTCTCTTCTTCAGGGCAAAAATCGTGAATTTAGAATAAACTAGCTAAAAACAGGAAAGATTTATTTAATATAAAACCAGTCAAGAATACAAAATCAATATATATGTAAAGAAAATGTATTTCTTTAATATATTGTTTGGTACGCACATCCGGTAGATAATATAAATGAATATTGAAAGAGGGTGTCTGTCAAACAAATTTTAATTTATAATATAATAAGTCACTCAAAATATTAGAGAAGAACTTGTGAATGAATCGACAATTTAAATATTAAACTTTAATTGTCGTTTCTTTGTTTTCAGGTATGAGTTTTGTTGAGTTTTGTTAATACCTGTACCAAATGTAAATAATTTAATATACTTTGTTTTCAGAGTAACAGATTAAGTTTTATTGATTGTCGGTTCCACATCTAAGATAAGAATATAATAATACTCTCATTATAAAACGTCAATTGTGGTTTATGAGATCAAGAAAAGATGGAAAAAATACAGTTTGATTTCAAAGTTAAACCTAAGCCATCAAGTGATGGAAAATCTAACATGTTAAATATAACTTCAATAGCTACAGAGTGTGACAGAATTTTCGCAGAGCCAGAGGAATTTCAGTCGGTGGATTTACACAAAGAATTGACAAAAACAACTGTCTATAATATGGTGAAAAACAGTTTAACAAAGAGGAACCAATTCAGAAGAGTCTGGATAGAATTAACTGAAGAAATACGGAATGTTTACATGGATAATTGTGGTAATATCAAGTTTGCAGATCAAATTTTAGAAGAAAGAAATAAAAGTTGGTGGATGATTCTCATATAGCAGGACAGGAAGATTTGAAAAAAATATCTGAAAAATTTGTGATTGAGAAATTCACAAGCAAGAATACTAACGTTAAACAATGGACTGATATTTTTGAAAAAGAATGTGTACGTTTTGGTGTAAGAGATGATATGAAAAATATTGAAATTCTCAGATTATTTATGGATAAATCTTGTTCGAACTGGTTCAGCTCTATGATTATGAAACTTTCAATAAACTCGGCTTGGATAATTTGGAAAAACAAGTTCTGTGAAAAATTTGCAAGCAAAGGTTGGAATCCGGTCACTTATGCATTATCATTTAGATACAGGAATGGTTCACTGTTAGACTATGCAATAAGAAAAGAAAAACTCTTATTAGACATGAGAAAGTCAATTGATTTAGGCACGTTAATAGATATTATTGCAGCTGGTTTATCAGAATTTATACTCAATAAAATTGATAGGGAGAAAATAACTGATACAATAGATTGTTTAATGAAGTTAACAAATATGAACACATGATACATAAAAAAGATAATTTTGCAAAGAAAAACAATATAAACATGAATAGTAAAGGAGCATCTGCAGAAAAGAAGGCATGCAAAGTTTGTGAAAAAAAAGAATAAAGGTACCCGTTATCACAGTGAGGCAACATGCTGGTTCAAATCAAATAAAGATGATACAGATAGAACAGGTTTCATTAACATGTGAATAATTCAGTAATAGAAGCTGAGTTAAATGAAACTGATCAAAAAAACGAGCAGTAACACCATTAATAAAAGTCAAACTATTGTTGAATGATAAGTTAGAAGTATATGGAGTTTATGATTCAGGCTCTAATGTTTCTCTAGTTAATTCTAAATTATTGAAACTCAATGGAAAAATAAATAATTTAAATAACGCTAACTTATTAACGATTAATGGTGTTAAAAAAACAAGCGGTTTGACAACTTTGAAAATAAAAATTTTGGAAATTGAAGAAATGATTGATGTTTACATTATTAATGAGAAAAACTTCAAATATGATTTTTTGATTGGATTAGATGTGATCCAAAAGTTCAGATTAATTCAAAATGAGGATTTAAAAATAGCTCAAAAATAATAAGTTTGAAGGTATGGAAAATGAGAACATTGTATCAGACATTTTTTTTGATAAATTTCAATGAGCATATAGAAGAGAAGAATTTTATAGCAAAAGTAGATCATCTTACTCCTCATCAAAGGTATGCAGTAAATGAACTGATTGACAAATATAAATCAATTTTTGCTAGAGATAAATATGATGTCGGCACAGTAAAGGAATATGAGGCAAGAATTGATTTATTAATTGATAAATATTGTAGTAAGAGGCCATACAGGTGCACCATTGAGGATAAAAAAGAAATTGAGGAACAAATATCAAAGCTATTAGACAGAAAACTTATAGAAGAATCTTATAGTCCATTTGCTGCTCCAGTTACATTAGCATTCAAAAAAGAAGAAAATAAAAAATCCAGATTGTGTATAGATTTTAGAGATTTGAACAAAATAATAGTACCTCAAGCCCAACCATTTCCACTGATAGAAGACCTAATGTTAAAGACAAGAAATTGCAAATTTTTCACATCGTTAGACATAAACTCTGCATTTTGGTCAATTCCACTGCGTATTAAAGACAGAAAGAAAACTGCTTTCGTAACTCAAGAGGGACATTTTCAATGGACTTGTCTTCCTTTTGGACTTCACCAGCAATTTTCCAAAAGATATTGAGTAATATATTGAGGAGGTGTAATCTTACTGATTTTGCTGTAAACTATATAGATGATATTTTGATTTTTTCTAAATCTTTTTCGGAACACATTCATAATCTAAAAAATTTATTTGAAGCAATATAAAATGAAGGTTTCAGGTTAAAGTTCACCAAATGTACATTTACATCAGATTCAGTAAAATATCTTGGCCATATAATATAAAATAACTCAACCAGACCAGTAAAAGATAATTTGATCTCAATTAGAAATTTTCCAATTCCGACGTCACAAAAAAATATTAGACAGTTTTTAGGAAAATCAATTTGTATCATGAATATATACCAAGAAAAGGTCAAAGCTTCATATGGTCAGAAGAATGTCAAAAATCATTAATAAAATTAACTGCTGTGCTCTCAACCAATCCTATCAATATTTGATCAAAATTTACCAATCATTATCTATACAGATACATCATTACAAGGAATTGGAGCTGTCATGAAACAAATCCAACCCGATGGAAAAGACAAGAGAAGAGAAAGCATATTTTTCTAAGAAATTAAATGATGCCCAGAAGAAAAAGAAGGCAATATATTTGGAATGCCTAGCAATAAAAGAATCTGTGCGATACTGGCAATACTGGATTATAAATAAATCGTTTACAGTATTTTCAGATCATAAGCCATTGGAGAATATGAATATAAAATCAAGAACGGACGAAGAACTAGGAGATTTAACTTATTACCTTTCACAGTATGATTTTAAAATAAAATATGCTCCTGGAAAGAACAACTTAGAAGCTGATTGTTTAAGCAGGAATCCAGTTTTGGAGTCAAGTGAAAATACAGATGAGCAATTAAAAATCGTAAATGTTATAAACTTAGACGATATTTTAGCAGATCAAGAAATGAATGAATATATACAAAACAAGAAAAACAAATTATTTTCAAAACATAATGTTAATTACAAAAAGGTCAAGAAGAAAGAAAAATAATTTTATCAGAGACGTTTAGCATGACGTTTATCAAAAAAATACATGAAAATCTTTGTCATCTAGGAACCAAACAATTGCAAATGAAAATTAGCCCCATTTATATGGCAAAGAATTTATCGAAGAATATTAAGAGTTTGTAAAAGTTGCACAGTATGTATTAGAAATAAATCCAGAGGACTTCAAAAATTTGGTTTAATGTCTCACCTAGGTCCAGCTACAGTGCTTTTCGAAATAGTTTCTGTTGATACAATCGGTGGGCTTGGAAGTACACGGTCCACGAAAAACTATTTGTATCGTATCTCCTTAAACTGATGAAAACGTTACACAAATTATTAGAATTGGAATGATTCTCCCAGATCATTATCCTGGAGTTAATTAATTTCTGGAGGAGAAGAATATACCAATAGTAGTTATTCTTACTTCAATAACGTTTTAAACTGTATCAAATTGAACTATATGATTAGATTTAGCGTGGCTCATCCAGGAATATATTCCTAGCGCGCTCTGTCGGTGAGTGGAGCAAGCGCACTATGGCAGTTGGTAAAGCGATGCCAATGGAGGACGTCACAGATTCCAATATCACAATTGGCGAATCCAATTACCACACCACGTGGGAGGGCGCCACTGTAGATAGGTAATGTTTATCGGAAAGAACAGCTGATTCTATGCAGTCTTTATGAGAGTACGTTAGTGTGAGTTGTTTGATCTGTGTTTGAGGACAATTATTGTGTTTTGGAATAAAAATAGTCGTTGGTTATTATAATATAAGGATTCAATAATGAAAAGTAAGTACAATCATTCATTAAAATTACAAAGCGAAACATGTATGTACACGTAAATTTTGCTTATCTTGCAGATATAATTGCAGGTATCATGGAAGCGGAGATACAATAAGTGTTTTTATGTTTATTTTAACTGAAAATCTATAATAGGTGTTGATATAAATAAAATTAAAATGACTTGCCATACCTGCAGTTTTGTTTATATATTTCCGTATAAATGATAATAAACGACCAGTTTGAAAACAAGTGTGTTTTTATCCCGCATTCACTAGAGATATTTTAAAGCTGAGTGAATCAATATACATAAAAAAGTACAGCAAAATCTAAAGAAATACAATATAAGATGTTTATCGTATTTCCTTAAAAAATCAAGTATTTTTATCTGAGAAAACACTTCTATTACAAACAAATATCAATTAAGCAGTACAGTGACTCCAAAGATGTTTCGCAAATTTTCTGAACAGAGCAAGTAAGTTAATAAATTTTGAGCCATACTACATAGTAGTAGATATTATATATACATTCAGAAACATAATATAAATAAGTAATTTACTTTAATAAAACTGTTTCCTAAGCTAACCTTCAATCCACTTTCTCGACCACTCCAAAATTGTTCTTAGTATAGACAAATTCTGATCCTTTATTGGGAAAACGATGAAAATGGATTGTCCTGTAGGTACTTATTTTTCAGCTGTGACTGGAGATCACCAAATCTTGAGATGAGGCGTCCCGGAAACATCTGCCGCAGGGCATTCATGGATACACGGGCAGTATGACTAGTGGCACTGTCTTGCTGAAACCACATGTTTTCAAGAAGACTCTTGTTGAAAAAAGTTAGCAATATGTTCACTTGACGTTCTAAATTTACCCCGGTATTTTCTTCATTTTTATTCTCAAAAAATAAGGTCTCACAATTCCCTGTGTTGATACAACAAACAGTAATTTTTTTGCTATGAAGAGGAGTTTGGTGTATTTCTTGCGGGTTTTCTCCAGACCAGTAACGAGAGTTTTGTTTTTTATGTAGCCACACATATGAAAATGTGCTTCGTCAAACATAAATAGATTTTCGGGCAAGTCGGCATTGTTTTCTGAAAGCTCTTAAAAGTTTTTATAAAAGGCAAGTCCGGCTGGAAAATCAGCTTTTAGCTCCTGCACTGGTTGAACTTTATAAGTATGGTTTGAAGCGTAAATCTCTATGCAATATTCTTTGCAGGTTAGTGCTTGAGCAAATCTTTGGCTAATGTTCGAGATTGTCTGTTTGCAGACTGCTTTGGATTTCTTAAAAATGCAGCTCGAACTCTTGCAATATTTGCAAGAGTTCTAACTGAAATAGGCCTACCTGCAAATTTCTTCTTTAGAGATGATGCTGGGTTCTAAATTGACAAACCCATTTTAAAATTGTGTTTCTACATGGAAAATTAAAATTAAATCTTGTGCGGAATTGGCGCCGACTTAGGGCAATATAGTAGGTATAGAGAGATAATTAATTTTTCTGAACAGTCAGTAGGCGGTTGTCTATTTAACAATAAATTTTAAATCTATGGTTTCGTTTCAAAAAATAGTAAGCAGGTAGGTATAAATAACTTTACTTAATTATATTTTGAGTTTGATTACAATTTTTATAGTTTGGTGTACCCTGTATTCTTTTGCAACACATTTTTTTGTTAGTTTTTCTATAAAACAAAAACAAAAACTTACCTATGGGCTTTTCAGAGACAAAGTTACTAGACTTCAGAATTTGATACTACATTATGGGCCGCCCTTTATCTATCGCATAGCATAGATTAAATAAGTATCATATTATATTCTAACGCTAACGAATATTTTCTTTGGTAGAAACAACATCGCTAGCGGATAAATCTCCTATAAACACTTAATAAAATTCCATTAATTTTACCATTTATCTCAGAAACTGAGCATAAAAAGACACCATCAACTTATTACCTGGCATTTACGAGCCAAAAAACAACATCTGATAAAACGTACATAAATTTCTTTCGTTATAAGTAAAAGGTTTGATTCTAATAACAAGGCAGTCGAAATGACCCGCAGGTCGCTTCAACCAGAAAAGGAGAGGAAGACATTGCTATAATAAATTTAAAATATAAAGTGAGCAGCCCATTGGAAGCGCTATTTCTGTCGCTACTTACGTACACTGTTTATGTGCGGAGTGTGGAACGCGCTTGGGCGGGGATTCTTTGTGCTGTCGTTAATTTTGCTAAGGTTTCTCGCCTTAAAAATATACAATAGCTAATACATAGGCGTATCACATGTTTTTTCATCTGATTCTACGAAATAGGAGATTTGCAAGATTCTTATCGCGGGTTTGTGAGACGAGCATGTTGTGCCACCGGCGTGCAAATTCGATACCTGTAAAAAAATACATTTCTTTGGACTTGGCAACCCAATAACAATACATATTATTTTCCTTATAGGAATGATAAATCCAGCTAGGTATAGGTAGGTATAGATATGTCTCCCGACGTCCACACTCAGTATATCAACTCTACAAATACGAGAAGACTACCACCATACATTAACTTATAGTTTTCATTTTATGTGGTATTGAAAAAAAATATACGAAAGTCGACTATGCTAATATCGAATTTTATTTTAATTTTTTTCGAATAATTTTCCTATGATATTAGAATACATAAATTTTAATATTCATTCAGATACCTATATGTGATTTTTTAGTTTTTTCTTTAGTTCCTGCATCGTTTCTAACTAAACCTAAACTAACCTACCTATATAAACAATAATAATAATTTAATAAAACAGTAAGAAGCACTTTTTTTCTGAAGTCAGTCAGTTTGACTGTATAATCTATTGTCACTGAAATGATTATTTTACATTGTTCGACTAGTCGACGACGGATTATTATAAAATATTTTGATCGATTGCTCGAAATGGCTTTCCGAGAAAAAAGATGATAACTTTTTATGAGGAAGTTTAAAATCTGTAAATAGCTAATGATAGAAAAACATGGTACTGAAGTTTAAAAAAATATTATGCCTTATTATTCAAAAACAAATATAAGCTCGGCAGTGACTTAGTAGGTAGGTAGGATACTAAAACTGCTGTCACTCTGTCACTGAAAAACAAATAAAACAAGTGTCGAACATTAATTTGTTTATGAATAAGGCTGATTGTTTTTGGGTCCATTAAGAAATAATGGCAGTTTGTTCATGATTACCTTGTGAACCAAAAGTGACCGTAACATTAGACTACTTTGATTCGATGCATAATTACAAACTAACTAATGATCTTATTACACTGGGGTCAGACTAAAATAGTTTGGGAGTATATCTTTTATTCATATATATTTGTATTTTCACCAAAAATGTCAACAAGAAAAAATATTTAAATTTATTCCCAGACCAAGCTTTCTGTGGAATTGCTAGATTAAGGGGCATATCCAACAATGGATAAACAAACCGGCGCAGTGCTGGTGGCAAAAACCCAAGGACAGAGATAAGCTTAAGTTGAATCAAAAGGATTTTCATTTCATTTTTAACCTATAGTGAGATATAATATGATGATTTTTTCCTTCCTTGTGTTTCGCCATTTGCTTTTTTGATATCACTATTTAAAATATATTAAATAACATGGAAAATGTTTAAAATATTCTTACATGTTGATTTGTGAGAGAAATCAGCTTATCATTATTATTAGCTTCATTGAATGAATGGATGCTTTTCAGGATATTTTATATTGTGTATCTATCGTATTGTGAGAGAATACGATAAAGATGATATATGTTAATATTTCTCTATTAGATATATCTGCTATTTTAATAAATTTCTCAGGTTAATTTGTGAGAGAGATTGACTTGTTTTTTTTTGTTTTTTATGTAATTGACGCTTTCCATTATTTCATTTTAAAGTTATGTATGTCGTATTGTGAGAGAATATGATTATATATAATTAACAAATAATCTGAATGCCTAACAAAATAGTAAATAATATTATTGACATAATAAACTTGAATTTATACTGCAATACCTACGAATTCAGATAGTCTAGTCTGTGTACGGGTATATATTTATTTATATTATGTGTTTCTAAGTCTGCTATAAATATTTTTTTTTTATAATTGAATAATAACTTTTTCTTTTTACTAAACTTATATCTGCCTCAATATTTTTAAGTTTAATGTGTGACTTGTTAAAAAAGAGCTACAAACACAAAGATAACTCCTATATGGATCTTTTCTAAGAAAACTTGAATCTAGACACTTTCAACTCTAGATATGCTGTTACCATGACATTTATAAATAACTAATGACATTTCTGATTGATGACTATGAAATCTTTCCTGTTTGTGGTTAATTTTATGTAAATTCACGAATGTAAGTACTTTAATTAATAATCTATTATGTAGTTAAAAAAAATTAATTTTAGTTTGCCCCGACGAAGAGAATAAACATTCTCGAAAGCTTGGCATAATCCAAAGAATTTTATTTATTAAATGACTGCATCCCCAACAAAAATCTATTTTATCAAATATATATATATATATATATATATATATATATATATATATATGTATATAATAGATCTGAAAACGCCGCAGTGGGATAGAACAAAGAAAGCCACGCCGTCTCAAATCTTTTCTTAAGTTTATTTTAATATATGTATCCATAAAACGTTACCCTCAGTGCAGAAAATCTATTCTTTTTTTAGGTAAGTATATTTTATCTTATCAGTAGGAATTTATTATATTGAAACTAATTTCCAAAATTTGACATATCTCTATCTCCAAATTTCCTAGTGTCGAATTCAGTGGTTGTACCAAGGATTTCTGTCTGTATATAGGTATTGTCGTTTGTACCTAGTTATCGTCTCGAATATGTCGGGAACCATGAGTGATATCGACTTATGACTCGTTTCATTCAATTAAATCACACTAGTACTAACCGTATTTCGTGGTTAGTATTATTTCTTCTGGTAAGTTCGTAGGTATACTGTGTATTTCGAGGGGCACACTCATTCTGCTGGCTTATTGATTGATATCATTTATCTTTATAGTACCTAAATGTTTGTTCATTGTCAGAAAATATGATCAGAAAATCTGGACTTCATAAGTAGCAGTTTTGCTGTGTGACAAAAGTCTTCAACACAATTACATTAATCCACAGATAGATATTCAAAATGTATTCTTATGTCAGTTTCAAAGTTTAATTCATCTACCTTATTTTAATTATTTTCAATCTGACCATAGAGATGGCCCGTTCCATGCACCGCTCTTGTATGGTATGCTCTCGATCCAGTCGGGATGGAGCGCTTTCGCACGTGCTACAACAGATAGCGATAAAGTATACCAAGAGGGGTGAAGAGCGGGAGGGCATGCCTGGCGCAAGATAACGCCTCCTGTATAATAGGATTTACTGTACGTAACATAATGGTCCATTCTGCGGCGTTTTCTTATTCTTTCTCGAGATAAAGTAGTAGTACGGGGATGGTGACGATATCTATAGTTATCAGTTGCGGCGCAGCGCAGCGCCACCAAACAGGAAATGAAGGAATCTGCGCGATAAACGGCCGTGCTCTCACAATGCTGCATATAATGTTATCTGGTGGTGGTTTTTATGCCTTTTGTGGGCCGCCTTTCACGCCTTTTGTGAAAGACAATCGGAGCTGATTGTTAATTGAGTTTGGGAGGATGTCGACTAATGAATTTTGGGTACAACACACTTTTGTCGCCTGATTGCCTAGTGAATAAGTAAGTTGATCTCGTTGAGTTTTCTGGCATTCACTTTTTTATCTCTTCATTTAATAAAATTTCGAGGAAACATGTTACGTTATTGTTCGTTAGTTTTGGGGTGTACAATGTATCGTCGGAGAACAACAACTAGGACCGACTTTATTAGTTGGTACACTGAAAAATTTAAATTAACATTAATTCTACTGTTGCTGGTAATTTTGAAGTTGTGTTGTTCTAAGTAAATATAAGACTTTTAGCACCTATTTCAAAAGTACCAGCACCAGCAGAATTATTATTATTTTGTATTTTCCATTGCACTAGCTAATAAAATCATTCTTAATTTTTGTAGAAAAATATTTATTTCACATTTTTGAGTACCTAGGTATATTCATAGTCATCAAAGCCATTTAATGTTTACTTCGTTCAGATATATTAAAACATATCAGAGATACACATTTTCAGACTTTACTATTGTTGTAACCTTGGAAACCGTCATTTTATTTTGAAAAATGTCCAATTTAAATGTTGCCGGATTTTGTCCCTTCTTTAATATTGTCGTCTCAGATTCTCGATTTTCCGAAAAAAAATGGCACCCCACTCTCATTGGGGAAAAGAAATGTTGGATTTTAAATTTCTTTAATATGAACCCGCGGAAAATTATAGTTGCATTTCCAAAATTCTTTTTTTATTACAAACATTGTTTTGTAAAGTTTGAATGTAGTTTGAATTCTCGAACCACTGAGCTTATAGTTCTCAAGTGCCGCTTTTTTTCATGAACACAAGCTTTTTAATGTGATATCAAACCATTAAGGAAATAAAATAATACACAGCCTCATCTATAGGTAGGTGCTATCAACACTATGTACAAACTTCCAATTAACAGAGGACAGGCACAAATTTATATTTTTATAATTACCTAGGTTAAAGTTGAAAAAATAATAATAATCATATTTAATATATTCAGGCTCCATATCAGAGTACAAATCCTGGTAATATTTTCACAGATTCTGTGTTTCTTTCCATGGCCTATCGGGGTTCATCGCGTAAATGAAAAAACGTCTTTAAACACAATAATTCGTATACACTTAAGCTACCTGGTGAGCAACTCCTAAACTTTCCGGAGTGGTATTAGGTACTTACTTATGTTGACTCTCATGATTATTAAAATTAAACTTAACAGAGCACTCAATATGTAGGTATTTGGATTTCAAGGAATAGAATACTATTAAAAAATTCTTTTATTATTTCAGTTACATGTTACATTTTTTATTAAAAATTAAAAATTAAAGTGATAAAATAAGACAATAGATTATCTTAAAAAGACGCGACCTTATCAACACCTTTTTCATTATAACATCTCTAATTAAGTGTATTTGGAAATTCAATCCCTTTGGAGTTCATATTTGATTTTCGTTTCCGTATTTCCCCCCACTTTTCTATCTCTGTAATCGCGAATATATGTTGTGAAATCTAATCAGTTTCAATGTTTGTGCCATGTGTAACGTCAGTAAAGCCTGTAGATTCGATCCAGTATATTGGTCAGTGATGTGTGATGTCATAATTTGACGACATACTGGTGCTCTATTCCAAAATCTTTCCAGTATTGGATATCACTTCTGGTCAAACTCTGGCAGCTGTTTTTATGTTGTAAATCATGTTGATTTCGAGAAACAAGCTTTGCGTTGACCAAATGTAAAATTACTGATACGTGATTGGCGCGTTTGGAAGCCTGGCTAGTTTCGATTGGTTTGGATCAAGACAACGTGTGTTCATCACATATGAATTTTATTTAACATTTATTGATAACGTCACTCAATACTGGTCAGTATGTTGCATCGAATTTAGCAAAATAAAACTCATTTGACAAAATACCCGAAAATTATTAATACTAGTAGTGGATTCACTACATCGAAATCTAAAATCACTCACAGAGGCGCCATATTGATCAGTCGGCAGGGTGATTATTAATCTCGAATTCGCAGTGAGCTACAGGAAAAATACAATGATCTCTCTGATAAATTTATAGGTAACAAGAATTTTAATTTTGAAAATCTATTATTTTGAATACCTGAATACATGAATTATGCTTCATGGATAAGAGGTTGGTATACCTATTGAATGAAATTCGAAGCAAATTTGATGAGCCTAAACCAATGAGAGCTCATGAAAATATTGAACAAAATCTATTGTTGGGTTGAGACTTTTCCTTTTCAGTTAATAATCTCATTTGTTGTTTAGGTTTGTTGCCATGTTTATAAATATATAAACATGGCAACAAGCAGAAGCAAAAATTCCAAAAGAATACATAGAAAAATGAATCAAAACGGATATGTCCTCAATTATTATTAAACGTATAGGGACCATTACTATTATTATTATTAAGTACATAGGTAGGTATTATATCCTTAATATTAAATATAGATACACTTAAACTTAAGATTGGTAGTAAATATAAAATTATTGCTGCAAATAATGACAACTCAGGGTCACCCGTTTTGGTAACGGCTTAGCTCAGGTACTCGTGGTACAACTCGATAGTCCCCGGTAATATACCTATTACCTATTGGGGACTGAGGAGGATTAGAGAGGAATATGTCTCTGAGAATATATAGAATAAATAATTGAAAGAAAATAATAAAACAGGTGTTAAGAGGTATGAGTTTATGAGTTGATATTGTTAAAATAGAGATTTGTTTATATTGTTATTTAGAATTTGCTTATTGTTATTTAAAATTGAGTCACGGTTGTTTTCTCGAATTATAGATATCTAAAGAACAGTATCACAAAATAACTGTACGTAACATATAATCCTTAAGGTATACGGGTCCTCATCTTAGATGCCGATACTTTATTTATGTATTGCAGAAGGACGCCTTATTTCTTTGCTTCAATTTAAATGAATTTTTATATCGTCACATTTTGCAATACCTATCTGCATCCAAGGTCGGCTCTAGCAAATTTTTCATGTGAAGCCAGAACTTATTTCGGCTTCGCAAACTTACCTGGATACCTAATCTACTTCAAGATTTTTTTTGATTTTTTCTTAATTTTGATTTTAATAATTCAATATAGGTAAGTAATAAATAATGTATGTTACTCAAAAATTAGTATCGACTGATAACATAAGTACTTAGTTATATCAAATAAATGGTTTAAAGCTTACACCATCTACATTCATACAAAAGTTTATATGGCGAAGGAGATAAAAAAATCTGGTGTGTCCACTCACACAACTCCTACCGGTCGCAGGCAAATTCCATAAAAAATCGTCCGATCAAATATTTGTTGAAATATCGACAACTGAAATTATACACTATTACAATACTTTCCTTACATAGCCGAAATAGGCTACTGCAAATGAAAATGATTCATCTGCATGTCTTTGCTAATAATAGCAATAATAATAACACATAATAAATGAATTTCTATGCCTCTTGTGTTGAAAGAGGTTAATTTCATGTGAATTGAACATAAAATAAATAAAAGCACATTGTTTTAATTTGTATCCCATAAAAAACATAAAATGTAAAAAATAAGTCTCGCAACGCAGTCCTTCCAACGCAAAAAGTTGTGAGATCACATCTAAAACCAAGTCAGCTTAGTTCCTATCAACGGAAGTACCCATTCAACAACATTTTCATAAATTTGATCTAATTATTTACCCACCATCATTTATAGTCACCGAATAATTTTATGAGACATCTTTTTTCTATAATACATGTATAATGACTTGGAAATCGAAAGACAATAATATTTAAAAATTAAAGTATTTTAAATAGTAGTTTATTCTTACGTGATCATGTTGCCGTGATAGTTTAATATACCTACATATTTACTGTTTTAAAACCTAAGTTTCTAACGTTAGTGTATATTTCATTGGTATTTGTTTTTTTCTGTCAGTGAGGGAGCCGTGCGATTGCCAAGTCAATTATACATGTATTATAGAAATAAATATGTCTAATGAAATTATTCGGTGACTATAAATGATGGTGGGTAAATAAATTTATGAAAATGTTGTTGAATAGGTACTTCCATTGATAGGAACTAAGCTAACTGACTTGGTTTTACATGTGATCTCACAACTTTTTGCGTTGGAAGGACTGCTTTGCGAGACTTGCATTTTTTTACATTTTATGTTTTTATGGGATCTCATCTCTTTTTGTATGTAATTCTCCTTTGTTACTTCTCATGTAATATTTCTTGTACGTTAGCTATGGATAGTCTATGTGCATGGCTATTATAAACGTTTTCCAATAATTCAACCAGAATGTTATTGAATTTATGATTTAGCTTACTTTAATTTTACTGTCAATTGATGGCAATATAATCTATATATTTACTGTTTTACTGATAGAGCGCTATAATCCTAGCAAATGTCAGTAATAACTGGGAAACCGGCAACCTTGCACTTTGGCTACACGCGCATAATCATATATAGGATAGTGTTAGGTGTTAGTACTTTCTGTGTTAGATCTTAGATCTGTATTCATTCTGTGGTCAATAGTCCAATGCCAGCGTGAGGAGTCGTATGAATACTGAGCGATTTTTGAACGTAATCATAATCATTTTTATTATTATGAAAACGAAACTGAAATTTATCAATGTTTGAGTTTTTCCTTTCATTATACGTAAAAAGATAACTAAATTCCAAATTTGTTTCTGAGTCTCCTAGAAGTACCTTAGAATTTGATGATCGGTGAGTGTGTCAGTGACAAAATTACAGTTCGACTGGCGATAGCTCGTAAACTAGAGTTATGAATTGTATGTCATTTGTAACTATAGCTAGATATATTATATCCTCTAAGTCTCTGTAAATTCAGACTTCTAGCTTTCTCAACAACGAAGTTACAGGGGGGTCGAAAGTGGCCTGAATTGCTTTGAGAAAAGGATGGTACGTGCCGTGCTCGACTTGGCGGGGGCACAGCAGTGCCACCAGGACATTTTTCCATAATCTTGTCAACATCCTTTCTGTCATTTTCATGTCATTGTCGCAAAATATTGTCTGTCGTGTAATATTATCCATAAGAGCAAGAATGTGAAGATTAATTCGATTCTATCATTTTTTTAAATATTTCAGTGATTTCCTTCTAAAAGGCCCATTTATAGATTACCTGCTATAATTGAAACTGTTCGACATCAACTGAAAATAATTCAAATAGACCAAATCAAATACAATTCGCTCAAATTACAGAATATTTAGAAAAGCTCTGCTTATATCTGCTGCAATTTATATCTTTTTAGGAGCCCTAAATCGAGAATTACCTAATGATTTAAGCCAACTGAAACTGATGTTTCAATGTTGTACAATTTCAGATGATTTCAGCGAAGACATGAGAAGGCATGTTCCCATATTTACACGGGACACTTCGAATGAGTTATTTGTTAGATTGCAAATAAACTACCTAATCAAAATCTTAGGTACACTTATACCCATTTATCCGTTGGCCCAGAAGTATGTAATATTTAATTACTTTAAAAAAAATAATGTTTTACGTCTATAGAACTATACCAGTTCTGGGAATTTTGATATGGATTTATTTCGTACAATGTATAATGTCAGCAAAGTTCGTTGAACTTTTTTTGACATCAGGAATATTTACCAGAAAGTTTCTTAAAGAGTGTTTTAGAGACATTTCATAATGACACAGCATTTTCGACCCCCTCATATGCTCAAATATTTCCTTAGAAGAACAGGTAATAATTTTGTTACCTTGAAATTCATATCCTTAGCTTGAATTGGTCGCTGCATGATTTCATTGTCGACTTGAATATTTTCAGTGTATCAGGCCCTGGATCAGGTCGGTTTTTGTATTTTTTGGAAATGCAAACAATGTCTCGAAAAAAAACTTCGGTCTCTTCGGAAAGTTCTAGAGACTATCACCAGATATCTCTAGCATTGACTTAAATCGCAAATTGTCCTAAGTTTATTATGATGCCACCAACATCACTCATACGTCATTGCTGCCTACCAACACCAACGTCAGTTCCTAATCCAATCTTGGCAATATCTCAAACAATAATGGAGTATGAATACCAAAGGCCTCAGACAGCGCACTAACTCTCCTACACTCGATCTGTTCGAATACACAAGTCTTCTGGCGTGATGCGACGTGTGAGGATCACGTGCAAATTTTGTCTTTTGTGTCCTGATTGGACTGACACGTGACTTGAATCGCCACTTTGTACTCCCTATATCAATCCTTGCTTTATTGGTATATTTCGGCTCCTATTCGAAGGGGTATAATACAATCTTCCTCATTTAAATATGTATACTGGAAAATCACTGCGTAAGCGTATCTTGTGGAATGGCTTTCTCTGGACTAACTTAGAAGGTGAATGGTTTATTTGTGGTTGAAAATTATTTGAGAGGTTCACAGAGATGCTCGGTGTTACTGGTGCGCACAAGAAACGATGCGTTTTTTTAAAGTTCAAAGTATTTAGTGCTAAATTTCAACAGATCTTGTCAGTGAAATCAAGATCGATGTAATCATTAATTAGAAGACACAGATACAATTATAAAATTTAGGTGACTAAAGAAATACGCTTTTATTGTAACACATTAGGTACTTTCAGAAATAATCGTTATTCACGTGTCCACGCTTTGGATTTGATGCGCTGAATTTTTCATGTTATGTTGGTGTTTCTTAAAAAGTCACTAATTCTAGTATACCACGCACTTATTTATAACGGTAGGTGCTCCTACTTCCTGGAGATTTCGTGTATATTGTCATCTAAATTGGAATAGTGTGATGTTTAATCTCTATAACTGGTTTATGCGTATTTTCGTGGTTTTCGAACAGCTTTTTCCAGTTTTTCAACAGCTTTATATCAATTTTAAAATATTTTACAAAAAAATATTCTTTGCAACAAACTATGTTGCGCCAATATTTATTTCGCATTATTGTCTCATTATACGTCACATGGCAAATACGATTCTTTACGAGAGTATATGAACCTGTGGCGTCCACCGCTAGTGCGCTCCGCTTCACCAACCGATAGCGCACCTGCTCTACCCATTGATAGAGCGCGCTAGCAATGTTTCACCTAATGATCTTCATCTACAAATTAGTCTCCCATAGAGCATGCCTTCTCACCAATAGAGCGTGCTAGGAATGTTTCTCTTGCTGATTCACGCTGAGTTTATTGGTTCAGAGTAAAGAGATCAGTTATCAATTTATTATTGCATGTGAGTTTATTTAGTTCATCCAGTATCCATTGCACAATGCATGTATTATATAATGTAGTGTTTACGTAATCAAAGTATTGTGTAACTTGTGCCTTGTACAACCTACATACCAAACTGCAAATATTATTTGTGTCTAAACATTTGAATTCAAATAATTTTGATTATAGACATAAACCGACGATATGGATGCGACCCTATAGGAGGTTCATACTATAAACTTCTGAGTGGATCTGTACTTCAAATTTCATGGATCCAATCAATCATACCAAAAAGTCTACAGTCCTGCACCCGTATATTTTAATGATTTTTTAACCTACAATGTTTTTGTCAGGAGCTTCGTTTCAACGAGAACTTCTCCCTCTGCGAAAATTCTCGAAAGTGTTCCCTGATAAAGTAAGCAGGCATAGAACATATCAATTGGACAATTAATAAGATTTTATTATCAACAATTAGTTTTTTAGTTAAATCTGGAGATAATCAACTACTACTAAATAAACTAATGATTCGACTATGCTTTTTTACCGCCCCCAAAGGACGTGGGAAGGGAAAATTTTCTCAAAAATTCGAGATAGAGAATTATAGATAGGACAATATCAGGAAACGTTTAAATTGAACATTTTTTCAAAATAGTTACGGTTTTCGAGTTACCTTGATGTTAAAATCTTACATATGTGTATATTCGCTATGTGAAGTGGGCGATTTCTTTCGAAAACGGAAAATCTGAGGGTACCACTTGAAAGACAAGAATATTTGTAGCAACGGTACGGTTTTAGAGTTACTGCGGCGGTAAAATGGTTAAATCTAAAATACCCACCTACTTATGCCTATTTCCGCCGCGATGTTCTGAGATATCCACATAATAACAAGTACAAGCAAAGAATTTACGAGGGTAATAGCATAAGTACTATCTTCTTCGGTATTAGTGAACGTTTAACAATTTTCGTGACTAATGTTACACTCAAAAGTGTGAAATAAATACAAAAAAAAAATGGACCAACGTTATTGCACTGAAAAATACGAAATGATATTAATTCTATTGGTGCTGGTACTTGTGTGGTACAACTTCAAAAGTAGCAGCACTAATATAAATAATATAATTTCGTAATTTTCAGTGCACCAACTAGTAGCGTCCAATTTTTTGTAAAAAATATTTATTATAAAAAATGTTCTATAGGATATTATAATTTTATTTCAGAGATGCGAGATTAACTCAAAAAATTGTGAACGCGCAATTTGTTTCTGTTATTGTTTGAAAAATTAAAACAAAATAGAATGTGACAAAAAATGTCTTATAAATTTAAAGATTCTTAACTTCCGTTTCAATAATGCTAATAGTACCTCTTCTACTCGTATTTATTTATTGTTTCCCATGAGAAGGGAAAAATAATAATGATTTTGATATAAATATTCAATTTTCTTCAGGCAGTGTTTCGACTTCGACTCAATAAACCAAAAAGTATAGGTAGTCGAAGGAATTTTGGCAAATTCACACTAAACTTCATTTTGAAGATGTAAGTATATAAGCTATAGGTGTATCAGTTACCCTCTTTCAATTTCCGAGATTTTGATAGAAATTACGCGCAGCTAGAACCAAAAATTATAGTTTGCGACAGCTCGAGCAAATATATTTGACCGTTTGACTAAAATACTTTTGCGTATTTCCGCCGCGATGTTTTGAGATCTCTAAATAATAATAAGTATACACACCAACAATATACATGGGAAATAGGATAAATACTATATGGTATTAGTGAACATTTCGTGACTAATGTTACAGACAAAAGTGTGAAATAAATATTATTACAAAAAATTGGAGCACTGAAAAATTCAAAATAATATCAATTGTATATATACTGTTGCTGCTAATTTTGAAATTGTGCAGTTCTGGCTAAAAAGAAGAATGTTTGCACCAACTTTAAAAGTACCAGCACCAGTAGAATTAATATTATTTTGAATTTTTCATTCCTTTTCAACTAATAAATTCGGTCTTAAATGTCCGATTTAAATGTTTCCGGATATGTCCCATTCTTTATTTTGTTGTCTTCGGTTTTCGAAAAAAAGTCCCCTCTATCTAATGAAAGTGATACAAATTACAAAATTACAAAAACTACTTTAATAGTGCACCTAGCGACAGAAACCATAACTTTTTCTTGTCCGCTTAATTCAATTATTATAGGATTTATTAACATTTTCACTTATATGAACCAGCTTGCAGCTGTAGATATATAACGGATTTTCATCCCCAAGTTTCAAAACTTCAATGTTCTGCTTAATTTATTGCAATCCATAACATGTAACCTTCTGTTATATTTTATTAGCAACCATAAATTTTCAAGTCAATAATACTAGAGATGTGAGCCCTAATGTGGAGTAATCAAGCAATTTTGTCTTCACCATTCTAAACTACCGAATGAAAAAAATCCTAAATATTCATGGCATCTAGTTATAACGCCATTCATCAGCTTTGAACGTATACTTTTTAGCAGTTTTTAAAACTTAGCTCTTAAAAGATTTTTACGAATAGCGATTGCAGAGCTTTAAATTAGGCGTATTGAAAGGAGAAGCGGTTTCAAGTCTTACAAATTGCCGTTTATATTTTTTATCATTAGGTTTGAAAACTAATTGGAGAATGGCAGCGGTTCTAAAACGGTGCAGCTTCATAGAAGATTTAAAGTTGCATATATGTGTTGTAAAACAATGGGCTCTAATTCTATGATTGTTCCACAGTTTAAGGTTCTTACAGTCGGATTTGGATATAGGTGTTTGAATGAATTTTCAACTATTCCAGGAGCCAAAAATGATATCGAGGTCAGACTGGTTTTAGTTTTAAATAGATCAAGCTAAATTTTGATTTTGAGCGTGATCGAACATGTAGTTTTAAAATGACAGTCATCGAAAATGAAAACCAAAACTCTTGTCAAGTGACCAATATACAAATGGCATTGAAAATATTTCGATTGATCTAACAACTCTTGTCAAAATCTTGAAAACATTTTTTTGATATTTTTGGTGATTTAATTTCATCGGTGAGCAATTACTAACTTCAATTTTAAATTTATAGATATATCAATATTATCTACTGATTGATTAAATTATAAGAAACCAGTGCAATGTTAGCTTTTAATTCTGGGTGAGTTTAGGTATATCCGTATGTATAGCAAATTTTGAGAATCTCTCATCTATGTTTCAAGAAATTTCTTTGGAGATAAGTAGACGCCGAGAACAGAAACTTTTTGTCAGGCGTACTTTTTAATTTTCTTTTTAACTCACTTTTACCTCTAATCGAGTTACTTGCTGTATGAAAAAGTTCTCGTAACGAACGCTCATTCTTAAGTGTATTCATTTTATACTCATTTACTGTATACAACATTAGTCGTTATTGTAGTCTCAAAAATATAACCAGACACTATACTGCTAGTGCTTATTTGCATGATAAACTAACTATTGTGTACCGATACAATTTTAAAATGTTCGAGAATTCTTTCATTCTTACATTTTCCACCTAATAGGTAATTCACAAGAATCTAGCTATAGGAAAATAAACAATAATAATGGCAAGTGCCAGAAAAAAAAAATCTAAACATCATATCTTAATTTTTTAGATGGAATGTCTATCCTTTTTTTATTTTATACTATTGGTGACTCAGAATGCTTCCTTTTGGTAAAAATATGTCCTATACCTATCTGTCATAGTTTTCGAGATTTTTATATTTTTGTATTTATTATTTGGTTTTGAATGGAATTTGCCTTCGATTGTGTTTTTTTATTGACTTAATACACAGTAGAAGATGGAAAATAAAAATATAATAAAAATTCAGTCCATCGTATTGTACTGAAAATTGCGACCTAAAGGATGAGAAATGTACTGGTTGGCTTAGACAATCCAAAAGTAAAAGCAAATGAAAAAATAATGTTTTCATTACGAAGTGTCAAAATAATTGTGTAGTAACGGTGTTAAAATTAGAAAAATATTTTTTTCGAGACAAGAAATGATTAACATGATATATGTTTTGGGCGTAAGTGATTAAAATTATTGTTTCTTAGCAAGTTGAATTTATGCGCAAATGTTCCCGAATGCTAAACGTCATTCTAATAAATTAGCGTTTGCTTGACTGAAAGAACGATTTGAATGAACTGGATGCGTCGACTACAAATAAAAATTGGAAAGGCAAAAAATGACCATGAATGAAGAAAATGAATATCTTGTACTTCAAGCTGTAATTGAAAAATTCCAATATTTCAGCTAGACCAGACGCCACCTACTACTACAGAGAACGTAAAAGTCAGAATAAGAGATGCTTGTGCATGTATTAATGCCGCAATGTTCGATACAGTCAACAGTTCCTTTGAGAATCGGTTGCGAGTATGTATTGAAAGAAATGGTGGCCCTATTGAACATTTAATCTAGTAATTTCACTGCTTCCTTAATTTGTTTTCTTTTAGAAGTATTGCTCTTTGTGTCAATTATTTATCAAGCTATTTATTAAATAGAAAAATTTAATTTCTTAAGAGTTTTTCAATAATAAAATAACGTACATATGATGAACTGAATTTTTATATTATTTTTATTTTCCATCTTCTACTGTGTATTAATTCTAAAAGTCAATAATAAAACACGATCCAAGGCAAATTCCATTCAAAACCAAATAATAAAAACAAAAATTTAAAAATCTCGAAAACTGTGACAGATAGGTATAGGACATATTTATACCAAAAGGAAGCATTTTGAGCCACCAATAGTATAAAATAAAAAAAAGATAGATATTCCATTTAAAAAAATTATCTGGGACTCCCTGTACAACTGAAACAACTTTTGTTGACGCTAAAAGTTAAGCCATAGTTTCAGTGATATTCCTGCCAAAAAATCAGAATCCTGTATCAAGAAGCAAATGGGACAAGACGTTTGAAAAAGTCATTAAAAACTATTAGATTTAGGTATAGGACATTGTACATAAACTATTACCAGCAGAATCCAAATATGCAAAAATATACAGGTTGTTCCATAAGAAAAAAACATAACTTTGATTCTTTAAAAAAATTGAGACTCCCTGTATAAATGAAAATAATTTTAGTTTATGCAGCTAATGGTGCTGCACAACTTTTATATTTGATTTTTTTATCAGTAGCCGTTATCAAGATATCAACCGAGATCGCACTATCGGGTCACCCTGTATAAATATTGTATTGAAATAAAAAATAAGTTTCAATTATTTTTCTCCAAAACAATCCTAGATTAAATTTTTGTTCATATTAGATCGAATCCGTTATGGAATTACTCACTAGCAAATTAAAATATACTTATACTACTCCTGTTTCTGTTTACTACATTAACACCAAACCTGCGAATTTTTGGTATCATTGATATTCTATTAGGATGATTCAATACTTACATTTTCAACTTCAATGCACGGTTTTTACACAGAGAGCTACTAATAGCCTCTGATAACAGAGAAGTGCTGAGTTTAAACTATAGACAACCTTTTTGTACAGTTTAATTTTTACAGGATGAAAAATAGTAAACATCTATGTGCGAAGATCCGAAATGGAGGGGCTTGAAACCACCAAACTCCCTCGTGCGCAAAGGCCTGGGACAAGAGATCTAATAATGCGATAACAACTTATTTTCGGACGAGTAGTCCATCAATCATTGAATTACTTTAGAATTCTTAGCGCAGAACATACTCTAATACTCAGCCAGACTATTGACTAATTTATAAACAAATCAACCTCCCCATCCCCTTCATGATTTCGAGCTATTTGGCACTCGGCAGTGTGTGATAGGCACTTGGGGCAATATTGTCGGAAAATTATTAGTCTAAATAGTTACCTACTGGTTTCTGACAATTTTATATCTTGAATCTTGAGTCTGCGTATTTAGAAGTTTGTTAGTCGGAATTGTTCATGATTGTATAAGAATATGGTAGCTTGTGAGATCTGGGAATGCAACATGGCTACTGCCAGGAATTGAGGGGAAGGCAGAGCTTGATGCCATGGTGCTACTATCTCACTGAATGTAGACCTGGTGCCTCTTCGCTACAAATTGAAAAATATTTTTATTTGTATGTATTTTTCAGTGCATCATCTTCGATCCTATTTATTGGAGAAAGTTATTTGTTTGACATTTTTATGTGGTTCATTAGCTCATTATGCATTCTTGGTTATATCAAAGACCACAGATTATCTTGGATATATGCCTGTACAATGCAATGAATTTAATTCCTTAAAATTTTGTCGAAAATGCTGAAAATTATCCGCTTTTCAATAAAGCCAGATAAAATTTTCAGTTTTGTCCAGCGTTTCTCTTTCGAATGAAAAAAGAAACAGTCGTCAATATTGTTGCACATTTACTATTCAAAACGCGCAAAAAGGCAAAAAAGCATACCAACAATCGAATTATTATACTTCTTTCGTTTCTGAAGTCAAAAATGTATCTTTATCTTTTGACCGATTTCCAAGCCAAAGAGGTATAAAATTCGACTGTTGTCTGTTTTTAGGGTTCCGTGAATCTGACAGGTCTTGATTCATAGTTTACAGGAAAACCTTATAATAACGGAACCGTTTCCACGTGAGCCCGACTCGCACCTAACCTATCTTTTTTTATATCTTCTTGCGTGTTCTGAAAATTATAAACTTGCTCCGTTTCTGGTGATTCTTGTTTTATTTGAAAAGGGACAGCAAACAAATACAAATCAAACATGTACCACCACAAAACATCCACCAGAAATTGAAAATTTGAGATAGCAAAACTGAACAAAAGAACATTTCCAGAAACTTTTAAATTGAACATTTTCCAAGAACTTTGGTGGTTTCAGTATGAATGTGTGAAAGGCTACCGATATATTAAGAAATCGCTGCATATAAGAGAATATTCAATAAATTAATGTGATAACGAAGAAAATACTTAAAAATGTGATATAAATATTTCTATAAAGAATAAGACCGACTTATTTATTAGTTTATGGAAAAAAAATTAAAAAAATATGTATTCATTCTATTGGTGTTGGTACTTTTGAAGTTGGTTCCAGAAGTCTATCTATAATTGAACAACTTCAAAATTACCAGTACTTACCAATATAATTAATATTATCTTGTATTCTTCAGTGCACCAAATAATAAAAGTTGCTCTTATTTGTTGTACGAATATTTACTGAAATACTTTTGTGACAGCTAATTAATAAGATCGATTATTCAATTGAAACCTTCCATTGATTTCTTCAAATTCTCTTACAATAGGTATCTACAGTAGTGAAATTATATTTCTCTGTATTAGAAACTTCATAATAGAATGTTTCAAATTCATTTCTCAGTTGCTATATTTCAGTATATTTTTGACATCAAATTCAATTTATCGTATTCCCCAAATAGGAAAATATAGGAATCAAGTATTTGCTCTACAAACATACCTTTGTAATGAAAAGAAAGCATGTGAAAAGTGTGATAATTGAGTTAGTTGAAATGGAAGAACTCGGTCAATATGTGTCTTTTATACGGGGGATAAATTGCTCTATTCATTTTGTATGATACGAAAGCATGGGGAGATGATAAGCTTATTCTTCGTATTCTTACCAGTGAATAGGAAATCTTAAATTGAGCTAATGAATGGATCATGCTTCAGTGGCAGCTATCTCCGTAGCTAAATCAATGTAGGTAAGTAAGTTGGATGTCGCTGAATTTCGGAATGATGAAAAAT